>CM060942.1:11252776-12505552 GCA_030765085.1 Allium cepa
TGTTGATCATCCAAAATAGTGTGTATGTGCTCTTCTGCACGAAATAATAATTGTTGTCTATTTGGTAAATGTATTTGTAAGCCGGTAACAGATGGAAAAATATTACTTAGGGAAAATTTAAATATTCTCCATAAAGCTTCTGGAGCACAAATCCATCTAGCATTAACAAATTTTGAAATCTCATCGTTATCGTCAGATGTAGTGGATAATCCTACAGAAACGCGGTCTGAACCTTTGTAGACATATTTGTAGAGATATTTCACAGATTTAATACTTGAACAAATCTCAACATTTATATGACAATCATATTTCAAAAGTAAGTAAGGATTATATGGTACTATCCAACGGTTATCGATTATGTGGCTTCCAATTTGATATTGTATTCCGTTATCGCGTCTTTTGTAAATAGGGTAAGAGTCAGTTCCTTGTAAAGTAAATGGAGAAAAAGCTTTTGGAAAACCCTTCTTACAGCGGTTATTTTTCATGCAGATAGCTCTTGGGTTTAAATGTCCGCATGGATAATGAATCATATGTTTCATTACAGCGTTGTGTAGTTCGGGTTCTAAATGTGTACATGGAATTTCAGCGCGAACTAAAGCATCATAATCATCAGGATTGCTAATTTTATCGTTTTCATCTAGGATAAGTAGAATGTGAGAATGTGGTAGTCCTCTTTTTTGGAATTCAATAACGTGGACATGGGCAATGACTTTACCTAAAACAAACGTGTCAAATAGGTCAGTTTTAAGTTGCTCTAGTTTTGATCGAAAAATCCTAGTTGTTAAATCCGGTCTATCTTGTGGTTGTTGACCCGGAAGGAATTCTTGTGTAATTTCTACCCAGTTAGTATTACATGTCATAGTAATAAATAAGTCGGGCTTTCCATACCTTCGCACTAATGCCATTGCATCTTGGTATCTTTGATGCATATCTCGTGGACTACCAATATAGGAGGAAGGAAGAATCTTCTTGACACCAACACTTCCTAATGTGTGAAAAGGCATAGAATTGAGTAGTAGTTAATTAAGTGGTTAGTAATTATTGGGAACAACAAATGGTTGATTGAAGTAGATAAAGAGACTTAATGGCAGATGTTTCTCCAGTGGCTAAGGCATCTTGTAAACCTTGGTATAATTCCGCTCTGATAGTAGTCTGATTGTTGCGAAGAAACCTTAGTCGCATTGTTTCTATTTTGACGTACATATCAACGACATATTGTTGAAGTAGACGACCACCAAGCAGTATAAGTGATGTCTCTGTTGGTCGTATCTTTGTGTGTAGGCGATAGACAAAATGCAAGTAACGTTAGTACTGATGTTGATATAAATGAATTTTGTGTTATTTACGAACAGATAATATTGGATATCAAATAGGCTATACGTACCTGTAAAATATGAGAGTAGTAAGATGTACAACTAATAGGTGTATTTCCATTTTCATGGATGCTTAAATCCCATCCATGTTGACCGTAAGGCAACAATAGTGGATATTGCAGCGGGTCGTAAAAACCTGCAGTATCTGCTATTCTTTGTAGATTTCCACTTATTGTCTCAATAATGATATCTCGACCTTGCAAATTGTCTGGTTCATCTCCAATTATTATTCCTGCTACTTGGGATGTGGTTGGCAGCTCATGAAGATGTCGATCTACTGTGATCTCTTTGATTTTGATCCTACATTTTTGCACGTCAGGTTGTTGCCCCAACTGTCGAAGTATGGAGACATATGGGTTATAAGTATCTAAAATTTGTTTCAAAATCATAATCATCCCCGGTCTCATTGCTTCACTATCTTGAAGTCGGTTTTCAATCTCATGGTTAGTGTCATATATGTACAGTTGTAAATATCTTGGTCTACTTCCAGCCAAGGGTAAAAGACTTCCAATACTATGATATATTGAACCTTGCGCGCGATATGTGTAAACTCCTTCTCTAGCATTGGCCAGGTTATTATCAATTGATGCACCCATAGACGTGAATGAAAATGCATTATTATAGGATCGGATGTTTGTACGAAAATGGGTACCCATTTCACCTTGATCTTGGAATAAGCTCAGTAACTGTTGTGGTGTTGTGGTAGGACGATGAATGTCAATGGAACCTCCCGAGCAACAGTTATGTAAGCTTTCGTGGAAAAATATTTTAGCATTGCAGAAATCACAGTAAGTTGGCTGAGGAAGTCGATGTTTGTCGTAGGGAATGGTTGCGCTAAAATTTCGACCACAGTTATGACTGTTGCTTAATACAGTCCGCAGTATCGTTTCTTCGTCACCCCGTGTTATTGAAGAACCTAAAAAAATACGGTTATTATTCAGTGTAGTAGTGATACTTTTACAACTTCACATCACTGTCATTGTACTTGAAATGTTGATTATAGAAAACATATCATCGGTTTAAGTCAAATAATGTCCGTGCAGAAAGTGAAATAAAGAAAATTACTTTCCAAAATTTTATCTTTTATCTTGTAAAAAAAAGGTAAAGAATCTATGTGGTTTTTCTCTAGTACCCAAGTGCATGTCCGCTAGCTTCGTAGTTCAAAGGCATTGTATATTAGAGAGATCTTTATAGACATCAAGTGTTATGTACATATGCTTAGGAAAGCAGATAAACATGCACCCACAAAGATGGCTTAGGTTGTTAGCTGCGTTGGTTCCAAGATCGAGTATGCATGGAGGTAAGGGAATACAATAGGTGATGCATTGAATGAAAAGAATCAGTCGATGGTTCTGGTGATAATCACCAAACAAAATGTTTACTGGCATTGGCTTCTTGTCTTACTCATTTGAGTTTAAATATAGTTCAGTCCAGAATTCAGTGATATAATTTGGAAACGAAACTTGCATGGATTGAGAGAATTGTTATAAGCAATGTAATAACCCATTATCGGCACACAGTAAAGTAAATAGTACTACGGGACCAAGAGCTGATTTAACAAAAATGTGCGAAATATGTAAAGGTGGTAAACGATTAAGTAGCCGAGTACAGGAACAGAGGTGTGGAGTCCGTGCAATGGCCAGTGGAGTGTTGTATGTGAAATAAAGTTGTAAAAGTTGAAGTACGTAGTAAAAAACGTAAATCATAAGTAAAGTTATAATATGTTTGTTATTACGTGATCGGTAAAATGGATGTGCACTGTTTTGTTGGTAAGAAACAGGTTATGAAACAGGTTATATTTCAAGCTTATGTACTACCACCAAAATTCAAATACATAAAAAAAGTCGGCATAGAATAATTAGCGTTGAGGTTTAACTATTTTGATATTGCAATTCTACCGTAAAAAAATGCATTTGCTTACATAGACTATTATGAATAAATATGTAGCAAACTACAGTAAGTAGTAAGCATTAGTTTCTCCTTAGATGATGCAAAATTTGACCCACTGTATGTAAAAATTAACTTTTGATTTGGAAAAATATATATGGAATAAATGGTGTTCTCTGTAAGCAAATAAGTTCATTAAGTAGAAATAAATATAATAAGTTAAACATCGTTATGGACTTATAATTCTAACCAAAAGAAGGGGTTGTTCTTACACGGTTGCGTTAATGAAGACAGTCGAAAAATTTATATATGATTAAAAGTAAGATGTTACTAAATTTGGGTACTGGCATAGTATGCAGCCTGCATCGTCAACTCAGAACCGAGTAGTAGGTTCAACGTTCCATATTTTCATATTTGATAATTTATTAGGTATAGGTAGTAATAGTGTACTGTGCGTACGGTTGCCAGTGTATCATTTTTTTTTATTTCACAGTTTCCTATTCATTACCGCAAAACACGGTTAAGGACATTTCATTTTGTATGCACCATGTATCGTCAAGTCAGAATAGAGTAGTAGGTTCCACGTTCCACATTTGATATTTGATAATTTATTAGCTATGGGTAGGCATGCTGTGCGTACGGTTGCAAGTGTTTCATTTATTTTTTTGGACACTATAACTGACTAACAGGTGTGTGTTTACAAATGTAGAAATAGGTATGGCAAACAGTATGCGTTGGCTGTGATATTGAATACTTTAGATTTGAAGCTTGTAACACTACAGGCTTCTAGTACTACCGTGAATAAATTGCATTCGAGGCTTCTAGTGCTACCGTGAATACTTTAGATTTGAGGCCTATAAAGCTATACTGTCAGAGGACGTACAGTATTATTTTTAAAAACTATGTGGTTGCTGATAATTGCGTGTGAACATAACATATGACTTGACCTATATTATATTCGAAAAAGTTTACGCAAGAGAAAAGTCAAGTTTAGGATCCAATTTTTATGAACCGTACGTCCTTGTATGTATATGTATAATAGTATGGAATACAGATATTGAAGATAGTTGTATCTTCTTAGTCGTGGGGGTAAAAATATTATGTGTGCAGTGTACTGTGTTAAGGGTTTGATGTGTGATCCATCATTTCTGTCATATCGTGAAACCAAAAAAAAAAAACATAGTAGGGAAAATAAGTATGAAATAATTAAATTTGTTACACCTCAAAATAACACATGACATGAACTGAGGTGTGGAGTTGGTGTGACTTTCGTGAGCATAGAGAGGAGAAAAAAAATTAATTACCTGATAAAGCTGGACTGTGGAATCCTTCAGTCAACCGAGTTCGTCTATTTGCAATAGCTATGTCTCTTGCGAATGCACGTCTAGCACGTTGACTAATTCTACGTCTTTCTCTTTGTTGCTGTTCCATTAAATGTTGAAGATACACTGAAGAGGTAATAAGTAGAAGTACGACTGATTTGCAGAGATATATGACAGTAGTAGAAATAGTAGTAAGTGAAGGACAATCTATTGGTATGTATATATATGTACGTAAACTAACGGTTACTTAAGTTGCTATAGATGCTGAAAAAGAGTACTAACCGTTGTTGAAGCGGTAAAGATACGGATGTGAGGTGAGGATATTTAGTAACACGTTGGAAGTATATTGTATACCGTTGCGTTTAAAGAGTGGAATGAGTGTACTTTACGTTAAGATAGAATATGTAGTAAATAAAATAGCAGTAGAGGACAAAATGTAGGACATCAGGAAAGTGGTTGTACTATTGGCTACGTTGGCAATAGTAACAGGTTTTATAATTTTTAGCTGCCTTGCTATTTTATATTATGGGGCTGTATTTTCAAATATATATATGCAGGCCTTTTTTGTTAGCAGTAGGCAAATCGTAAGTAGAAATCATTTTTCACAACAGAATTAGTGTATATATTTTTGAGTCTTTAGTTTTCTAGTATACTGTAATATAATTTGTTCCTTGCTGATTATTCTTGCTGATTTCCCTTTTTGGATTTCAGTTGCCTACTTCCAGTTTACTTTACTCCTACCTTCGTGTTTTTCATTTATTAATAATGTATATAATAACGTAGAGTTGAACAAAGTATTCGGTATTAATTTGTGTAGTACATGTATTATTATGCAATAGACACAAATAAAGTTAAACATACTTAAGATTTATTATAGACATAGATATATGTTGCATGTATGTGCATTCGTGTCTTACTGTTATCCTATTCTAAGGCCATATCTTGCGCTGTTCATGTATTATTATATTAAAACACTCAATTAAATTGTCTGCTCTTTTATCTACTTTGTATATTGCGTGAGTCTACGTCGTTCCCTTAAGTACTATGGTTGACTGCAGATAGCATTCTGAATTATCAATCAACATGGTTTCCGTCATTTCATAGATATAATATATTCCCAGTTCATTTGTTCTGATGGGCATTCTTATTCACCATCAGAAGGTAATATTTAGTCCACATGATCCAATTTAGACAACGTATATATGCTAATGCCCTGTGCCAATTCCACTGCCATGTGATATTGCCCTTGTTTTTTAACACTTCACATCTGTAAATCATTAGTTGTAGGAAGTATTAAATTGTCGGACGGGGATGGATTTAATAAGTGTATGACGTGAGAAAGGAAAATATTTTTTATACTTATTTCGTAGTGGCGGTAGTTTAATAGGCTTATATCTGTGTACGGAATATATACAGACAATATATAACTTTGTAACAGAACTTACGTGCACGTGAAAAGAACATGAAATTTATTTAGGCAATGAAAGCATGGAGTACAGGACAAATTTAATGTAACATCAATGAATACATCGGAAACAAATAAATTTTCGTTAACTGCGATGAAAGGAAAAAGTATGGAAGCACTGAAATGAACAATTTATTGGATGTCATAGAGTTGAAGCTGTATTAAGTACGGTTCTTGAGAAAATGCTCAATAGCTGCATCACATTGGGCAATCTGTAGAAGGAACAAAAAATGATGATTAGCATGTACTGTAGACACACACGTATATGTGTGTCTGTGTCCGTGTGTCTATCAAATGAATAAATTTTGGCATACCACTTCAGGAGTAAAAAAAGCGTCCCAACTGTCATGCTGACAAAATTGTGGAAAAGACTGGAGTTCATCAGATTGTGTCGTCTGTCGTTGACAGTTGGAAGATTTTGATAGGGTGTCGTTGGTTTCCAAAAATTTTGTCGTAACCGGAGGAAGGTGAACAGAGTTGGTCGGTTTGTTAACATTGTCCAATTCAATATGGGAAAGATTAATTTGTGAGACGTTGGATGAAGCATTAACTTTTTCTTCGGTAGCGGATTGTAGGTGCTTTGTTGAATGTGTACTTTTACGTTTGAATTTGTCTACGGAAGGGGATAATGCAGGTTCTTTGCCTTGTTGTACGCATTTGTTCTGCAGTAAAAAAAAATGGTAACCTGTGTCAAATCCGACATAGGATAGAATAGAGTAAGTGTGTGAGTGAAAGATAGCATAGGAGTACCTTTGTCATTTTGAATAAAAAGTAATGTGAAGGTTGAGGAAGTTGGAATGGAATTCACGTAGGCGGAAGAATTGATGGAGATGAGCTGTAGAGGATATACACTGGTGTGTGGAGGCTGTTAAGGAAGATGTATATATAATATGTAGCGGTGGAAGTGTTCAAATGTTTGGGTGGAGAAGTACGTAGCATCCTAGTATGCAGGAAAAGTTGAAGCAGTAGTAATAGGAAACATGGATAGAAAAAGCGGATCACGTGTACCGCAACAACTTTCATCAACATTAAATAATCCATTGTCAAATCACATCTTGCACTAAGCTCCGACAACTCATACAATGTTTGGTTGGAAAAACACAAAGTGGTGGTGTTCACTCTTTATTATTACGGAAAATTTGATATAGCACTCTAGTCTTCCAATTCAAACTGCGTACGTAGAATGTTCATGTATTTTAGCAGTAAAGAATTAAAAAGTAACGAAGCTACTGCCTTGTGCATTCAGTAAGTTTTTATTGCCTTGAAAATGCAGTACGTACTTTATAACATATTGCTTATGCACTGTCAACATCATAGGCTTATTTAATGTTTATTCCATATATATAAAACAATTTACACTGAAGTAGTAAGGCTTAAAATGAAGATGCTAAGCTCACTGGTGACTGTAATTAAGGCTTACCTAGGGGTCTCTTTGAACACCATGCCTCGGTACAACACAGGTAACCAATTGTTATCAAGTTAAAGATGGTGAATCAAATAAAGTAGAGAAAAGATAAATGTTATTAATCTTAAACAAATAAAGTAAAAAAAAATCAATATTGGAATTCAATACATGAGGGTTATTAGTAACTAATATGACAGTTAGGTTTACAAAGTATGAAAATCGTGAAAGAATACATGAATACGTGCTTGCTCACATAATAACTCCCTATTATAAAAGAGAACTTGGCATGCAATAAATAATATCAATGCTTATTAGAATTACAAAATACCCTGCATGACATAATACTCTGACCAAAGTTTTTATGGAACATGAAGACTTATAGCTCCCTCTGTTTGTGGAACCATGATATCTAATCATAATCCAAATGCATGAAAGTGGCCTGCAAGGAAAAGCTGTTTAGTGACAGAGATACTTATTTTTTATTGCATAGTTCTGCACAACATGATAATGTGGAAGGTACCCAGATCATAACAAATAAAATAATTGGGTATACTATGTTCGATAATTAGCAATTTAAAAGAGTTCGTACTAAATCTGTTATTAAAGTATCGTCAAAATTTGAATGTACGTGGTTTTGTTATGTAAATGCATATTTTGCATGATTATGAAGTCAAAAGTACAACAACATTGCATTATTTCCTGAGAATGATCGTTCGAAAATAAATGTGCGTAGTTCTCTTTTGGTTTCTTCTAGCATTTAGGTTTAACCATGGGATTTCCAGTAATTTAGCAATTATTTCTCTAACTTTTCACAAACAGTAGAACTAAAATGTTGAAATGTAACAACTGTGTTATATTCAACAATCTTCTCTGGCTATCTTTCCACAGTAAATTATAAAGGATGACCTCCCTATGAAAACATAGAGCTTAAACTATCATATGGCTGGAGTGGTATTTATAGTTGTTTTGCAGATTGTTTGAGGTTCTAGCTGCTACCATTTACTATCGTGCGTTGCCTAGCAAGTAGTACAGATTGTCTGTTATTTATCTTCTATTTGGTTACTAATTGAGGATTCTGATTCGATATATGCTAATAAAGTTTCGATTACAAAGGATCAAAAGTTGCTAAATATAGCGGAAAGTAAATGTTTGATATGATTATTATTTTTCATAATACCCATCCTCTCAGAGAAGGAAAATTATTAATGTGGATGTCCATCTTTCCATTTCATGCTAAAAGGAAAGGAAAATAAGAAAAAGGAAATAGATATTTTAACTATTTCGACACAGAATTGTTTTCTAAAGAAATGAAAACACTAAATGTTGAGTACAATACTATAAATGAAATGGTGATGTAATATGAGCACAAAGAAAATCAAATATTTTGTCAATACCTCTAATTCACTCAACACCCAATTTATATGCCACAGCCATCATGCTCATATGCCAATATCCAATTTCAACCAACTGCACAATAATTGAGCCATCTAGTTGTAGAGAATAATAGTGTACACAGTTAAACGTCGAATGAAGCACCTAAATTTGGAATCAAATCTTTAGCATGCACTCACCTTTCATCGGCTCTTCCATCAACTCTTGCATTCACTCATGTATAACTTGGCCATTCAGTGCCCCTGTTCCCGTTCCGTAGGCTGAGATTCACATTTTTGCCCCCTGATCCATCATTATCTCTGCAGTAGGAAAAACATTTATACAACCACCATTTTGTACCACCAAAATCATAATTTATGTTGTGATTCCTTATAGAATTTAGCTTTGACCATGAAACATTCAGTAATTAAGCAATTAGTTTAGAAACTGTTCCCTAAAAGTTGACCTGAAACAAAATAACATAATGATTGTGCCATTGTAATATTGTTAAATGGAGACATCTAACCATAACATTTTGCTGTGTAATTTCTAGAAATACAAAAATACAAAACAACCCTCAAAATCTTTTAATCAACGGAACAACGCCGAAGGTAAACTTAGGATCAGAAAAACTAAGATAAATAAGTTAAACATGGTTATATACAATATTTCTAAATGAAATCAATGAAACTCAAACGTAAAGAAAATGATTTGTAGGAAAAAACAGTTAACGTAGATAAATCAACTATAACGATTATCATAAGCTGAACAAATTTATACTACGCTCGGCGATGGATAAAAGAATATTACAACGACTTAGTGATCACGAATTATACACTAAAAACAAAATCAACAACTACAACACTAAAAGTAAAACATACGATAAGAAAGAAGGAATAAAGTGGCTAAACCTTATTGTTTGTGTAACTAATTCGGAGGAAGGATTGACTTTGTTGTCTGTGTATCTTCCTTACTATGATGTCTGAAACATTTATGTCCACCTAAAAAAATTAAAGTGCATGTTAAATGCTTTCACTTTGGATCCAAATATCAAAACTGGATTCGTAGCTTACTGGCATGTCCAATGGACGTACGGGAAGAAAACGCGAGGAAAATCATTATTTGTTTAACTATAAAGTAACATATATATATATATATATATATATATATATATAATGAAAGACTACTGAACTATTGTCTTATTGCAGTGAGAAAATTTAAAACTGATCAAGTTATACCTATGATGTATGAAAAATAAGCTAAAATACATGGGACAAAAAATAGTTAATGGTGACATATTAGAAGGCTAGTGTATAATCGATGATAATTGCTTTGCTTCATTGTAAAGTGCCTACTAACATAGACATAAAATGAAAATAAAATTGAAATTCAAAACATTGTAACTTTCAAATATCCTTGGTAATAAATAATATTTTGAAATAGAAAGAGTAAGATACAGTTCTTCCACTTTACAAACTTTTTTTCTTCTTTAAGTGGAAGGCAATCAATCATCAGTAATCAGTGAAATCAAAAATAAAGGTAATACAGTTAAAGCCAACAGTTAAACGTAATTAGAATTGTAAGCAAGCATCAATAAACATCAAAGTACAGATGTAAGCATAAGTACAGAGGCTGGTAGAATAAATGCTAACTGGAACGCTCACCTTGATCGGATCATGTGCAACAACAATGGACCTCATGATGGTCTTCCGCCTCTACTACTTGAACAACAAACCAAAGATTACAGATGTTTTTCCCCAACTCCTACGTGATTGAGCTGAATACAAATTATAATGTTTGTCCATATTATAAAACAGTTATTTAGATGAAAAAGCAAACTCTTACGTGGAAAAGCATTTACCCAATCGTAGAAACGCCCAAATATGAATCTTTGACCTTTTTCTGTCTCGTTCTTCCGCTTTTCCTTCTAATCCAACTTTTAAGAATTTAAGAATATTTTATAATATTCAAAATCTAATATTTCCAAAATAGAAGTTGTTGCGTGATCTCAATTTGTTGCCTGCATTCAATACCTTGCCTTTTCTCCTTTTTAGTGTGCTCTGCATACGTAAGAGGAGTTATTTCTAGCAGCAACAGTGACAAATCATAAATTATTATGGAAAAAGGCCCAATTCTATTCGTAATCATGGTAGAAAATTATATTATTATTTACGTACCAGGGCTATTGTTGCTACAAATCAAGTATAGAATGTTACCTAATACAATATTTGTAGGATCAACATGAGCACCTTAAATTCAATTTTTGATGTTCCGACCATTGGTCTTGTCGCTATCTCCAATCAGCCACCTTCGTCAGAAAACCAACCCCTGCAAAATGCTGTTGTGAGTTTAGTTGACGATTCATCTCCCATCCAAACCTACCTTTCCAATCTTCATACCCTCTCGCTTCACAAACTCTTGGTCCACGTCTTTTTCATCAACATGCTTTTTATATCTAACCTCAATTTAAATCTATGCATTTCCAGTAAATAAAGAGTTTAAAATTAGGGACTTGAAATACTGATATTTTGAAATTCACAATGTTAATCAACTTTTGTGTGATAACATTAACAATTTTTACTGTTAGTAAACATTAACATGAAAACACAACTGATATTAGGACTGTCATCAAAGTAGATAAAAATAATTGAAAAAAAAAGGATAACAGTGGTACTGTATATTTTGTTTGATAAAATGTTGTAAAATCATTGAGGCTATAAGAAAATGATCAGTGGATGTAAATTTCATTGTTGTACGAAAACTAATTCAACAATTCATATTGGAAATCAAATTAATATACCTTGAATGATAGCTAAATCCCCACGCATTTATAGTTATCCCAACGAAGTCTTCATTACCAATTAATACGAAGCAGCTCCTCCAATTCCATCTGCTACTGCTATGACAGTTTAACCCAATATGTTAAAAATGCAAACGAAATTCAATGTTACAGTCAAAACTGTAGACCATAGTAAAACCGAATCATTTTTGACTAAAGCTTGAATGTCGCAATTCAAAATCAAGGTTTTAAAAGGCAGCAACCATTAAACAGCAAGTAAATTAAGATTTATTTACCTCAGATCGAGTGTTCAGAGGCCGCCCCATAACACATCAGGGGCTGAAGGAACCGGACGGAGGCAGGGGAAGAAAGCCGTATGAAAACAGATGGGGGGAAATGACTGGGAACAGCCGCGCATTGAAACCAAGACGCAGTGGTGCTCGTTTGCCTAGTCGAAGAGTAATCGGAGTCCATTGCCCCCAATTTGTTTTAGGGTTTGTCGCGTTTCAGTCATAGTACAAATCTGGCATAACCCTATTGATTTTCGTGGAGAAATTGAAGGAAGAGAGAGATGAAGAGAATTCATCGGTCAGAGGGGATTGAATTTGTGGAATGGAACGGGAGGAGAAAACGTAGATAACTGGGTGTTGCAGTTATTAGCGAACATGGCGAGGGAGTTAGCACGGTATGCACGGAGTACGTGCGAAAGTGTTGATGCATTGTCGGTGAATGAAGGGCAGTTTGGTCAGTTCGAAAAAGGCTTCACCTGCTCAAGTATTCGCTTTATATATAAGATATATATATATATATATATATATTTTTCCTTTTTTTAAACAAAACAAATTCACTGTTTATAAAATCATACATATATTCAAAAATGAAAAGTTTATTTCATTTATCTCAAAACATGCATTTATTTCTATTTAAAATGTTCATTCCATTTTGACACAAATGCAAGTTCTTATATTAAATGTTAACGAAAAAATTTAAACGCTAACACCCTGGTGTATAAGATGTGATTGTGAAAGCACCACCCGTTTGTACGGGAAATAGAAATAAGCAGAAAGTATGTAGAAAAACGGTAAGAGACACAGTATTTATAGTGGTTCGGCTTATAATCCAGCCTACGTCCACTTTAATCTTTTTATCACTAGTTTGATTACAATTCTTTACAAGATCTTTCAATTACAACCCACTTCAAGTGATAGGGTATGTGAAACAAGTAGCTCAAGCTTTGATGTTGACAATCATCTTCAAATCCATGGTGAATGTGGATGATTCCTTCATGGAGTTCCTTTAGAAGTTTGTTGGATCTAAAAAGCTTTGAAGTCGTCTGGAATTCGGCAGAGTAACGGCGCTTGAAGAGAATCAGCCAAAAGGTCCCTTGAACGTTGGAAGTGGTCGTCTATTTATAGAGAGTTCTGGTCTGGAATTTTTGCCAAGTTCTAAGTCGCGACCGACTTAGTATAAGTCGTGGCCGACTTAACTTATCCCATCGCCGATCTAACGAGCCAAGCCCACGACTTAATGGAAGCAAGCTTGTCTGAATTGAGTTGTTGCCGAGATAAGCTAGGTCGTAGGTCCCCCTTTCTCTTATGCATGGCTCATGCTTTTAATGGGGCAAGCATGCTTCTCCGGACTTAAATCACCAGTTCTAAGTCGTAGCCGAGTTAACATGCCCCGGCTTAAGTATGAGTCGTGTACCTTTCCATGTCCTCATCAAGTAGGTCGGCAGCTCCTTTAGATAACTAGACCGGTACTCAAGTTAGATCGGTTACGGCTTACTATAAGTCGGTAATTATCTTGAGTCGCTAGATCGGCACACACACTAGGTCGGAACTTACTACTGATCATTAAGTCGGCAAACTTTCTTTAAGCTTTAGGTCGGCAACTGATTCAAACCTTAGGTCGGCAACCTATTTAGACTTTTAGGTCGGCAACCCTTTTCTGCCTTATGTAGTTAAGTCGGTCTCCCATATTAAGATACTAGGTCGGTACCCCTTCGTAAGTCCTAAGTCGGAACCTCTTTAAGTCTTAAGTCGGCATAGCCTTGTTAGACCGGCATCCCTTCAAGCCTTAGGTCGGAATCTCCATGCAGCGTTTAGTCGGTACCCTTTCTTTACCAGTTAAGTCGGAATCCAATTAGGTCGGCCATCTTACTAATCAGTTAGGTCGGCGCCATCTCCACATACCTGCTGAGTCGTAACCGAGATAGGGTTAACATTTGCCCCTCGAAGTATACGCCTTTGGATTAAGTCGTGTGCTTCGATACCTTTTAACTCGGTCACTCTTAGGTCGGTAAGTCGCAAACGACTTATCAGCTAACTCGTGTATGATGACCCGTATCATTTCACTTCAGAATATTAGCCGGCCTCCTTCAACCTTCTTCGTCACTTATTCACTCAATTTCGATTCCGCCATTAAAATTCTCCTGAGTTCTTTAAGGCGATCCCATCCTACCTGATCACCAGCAATTCCTACTATTCAGTGCGTAAGTGATTCTACTCCTTCCTTGATTGTAGATTACTATCGGTTCTCAAACTTTATCGCTCGAATTCAAACGGCCTCCTTGCATGATGCTTCATCCCAAACTCCATTAGATTTGCTGTTGATGAAACTTAGGTTACTCGATTAGAAGTTCAACGAAGTAATGAAAGTGGCTCGTCGTCTCAGGCTAACCGTTTGAGATTACCATGCGACAAATTTGTGATAACCTCGAACTGGTTTAGTGGATGATCCGGCAGCAGGTGATGGTATGAATGGAATAGGGGTTTTTGCTGGTGGAGCGGTTATTGGGCTAACGGGTTGAGTGAGAAATAGGCTTGAATGCGATCCAGTGATCTTGAATGACTTTTCTTATGGCCGATCTGATTTGGGGGACTTAAGCTTTAACTCGGGGCCGAGCCAACGCATAGGGAAACCTACCGACCTAACTTTTAAGGCTTTCTCTTGCGACCTAGGGAACTGCCGAGTTAAAGGAGTAGGAACCCAACACTAATGTGTGAGAGATTCTTAAGGCATAACCGAGTTGGCACTTAAGCATTTAACCAAGCTTGCCGAATTGAATTGCTATGATTTTGGCCAACTTCAGACTTAGCCTTTCTTTTTTTTTCTTTTTTTTAGGTTGTAGCCGAGATATGACTTAGGCCTTGGTCATGCTGAATTAAGTGGAATAAACTTTGAACTATGATCAAACTTTGAACAGGGATTAAACTTTGAACTGCTCCAACTTTAAATTTGTTCAAATACATTATGCCACTTCACAGATCATTCTCACTTTTTGAGTTGTAAACCTGTTGATAATAACATACAAACAAAGAAAACCAAGGCGCACATACTGCCATTGACTGCCCATATCAAATGACAGATTAGTTAAGACAAGATAAGAGATATGAACATATTGCATGAAATGTTGTAAATTAATTGACTAAAGTAGAATATTAATGCAAAGTATCAACAATTTGAACTGATTTGTTTGCATCAACATTGTATTTGCATATTCAAACTCAAAACAAAGATTCCTGGTTTTTATAACTAACAAATGTTTGCTAGGTTTTATTCCAGTTACCTTTGCTTATTGTTTGATTGATACTTGTACAACACTTCACACACTTTAGGAAACGTGCACCTTCATGTTTGAATATCCAATTGCTTGTGTAGAATGACTTCCCATCAAGGAGAAGAAGCAGCAAGTCAAGAAGAAGAAACTTTCCCGATAGCTGTTCCTATAGAGAATCCTCCGGAAAGAACTTCGACTATTCTATCTTCGAGAACATTTATTCAGTTGCGTACTCAATTCGGCTTTGCTGAAGATGATGTCATATTTCCTGGACCGAATGATACTGCTGACAGACCTCCCTATGGTTTTGTCGCGGTTAATCGTCAAATGTGCTTAAGTGGGGCGATCCCACCTTTCAATGACTTTCTTCGAATTCTTCTTCTTCGGATGTCAATTTCTCCGTTCCAACTTCATCCTAATGGTTACGCTATCTTGATGGGGTTGGGTGTTTTGTTCAGAAGAAATCTTGACCGACTGCCGAGCTTCGAAGAAATTCGCTACTTATGCTCGTTTGCAAAGAGCAAAGACCATCCTTCTCTTATCATTGTGAGAAGTGCAAGAAACCGCAAGCTCATTCTTGATCTTACTGAAAGTGTCCATGGATTTTTAAACCAATTTTTCTTTGCCCGCAGTTCCCCAGAGTTTTATGCTTCTTGGAGAGTAGGAAGTAAGATCATTTATTTCCGTCTTTCCACTTTCTTTCTTAACTCTTTTCGGGGTCCAAATTGCTAATCTCATTCTTTGCTTTTTTCAGCACTTCCCCTTCCCTCTAGAGATCCGATACATAGGCAGACTTTTGATAGACTGAGCGCTGTAGCCGCAGAAGAGAGAAGTATCAAGTTTCTACTAAGCGACGAATTTCTACATCAATACGAACTTCTCCACCCTTCTCGCTATACTCAGCTTTGTGAAGCTCCGACTGAAGTTCCCGATTCCCCGACTGAAGCATCGGATGCCCCCGTTACTATCGAACAACCCTCATCAAAAGAGTCTAACATCGAAGTTTCATTGGTGAAATGTTCCACCCCTACCGACATTATGGGGTCATCTAGTAAGACGGCACTTGCCCCGATTGAGGAAGAAGAAGAACCTTCACAGCCTCTCGGGGGATTAGCTGATGTAGGAACTGAGAAAACAAGTCTCACCGAGCATGATGGTGACGATGTTTATGATGGGTTGAGCGACATAATAGTGACCTCACAGGAGCTTTTTAGAGATGACGTGTCTAAAACTATCTCTCCTATAGTTGAGGCGACGTCCCTTCTTCGACTAACACCAACACAAACACCAACTCCTCATACCCAAGCTATCATCACCTCTACACCAATGAGTGGTTTGTAGCTTAATGCGCGTAGCTTGCACATCACACAACACTTAGGATTTTTTGGCATTTGTTCACATTTAACTTCTTTTCTCCGGAAGTTTCTAAGACTTGCTATTTTTGCCTTTTCAGATTCCTCTATGGGGCGCAGCGGCAGCGGTTCTTATTACAAAGACTTTCGACGCTATGGAGGGCGTGGCAGCTATGATTACAAGCAATACTATACCGATCCCAGAGAGACCAATGAGCAGAGAGCTGCGCGAAAAGCTGAAGAGAGGAGAAGGTATGAAGAACGTCATGAGGGAGCGGGCACGCGACATGAATCTTTCCCAAGGGATGATGATTCCCATAAACGTAAAACGCACGATGATAGGGGGAAGAGCCATATTGAGGATTCGAGAAAGCGGACCAAACTTGGCGAGGAGCACGTGCCCGTGACATCTGAGAGACCTGGTGCCTCAGTTTCTATTGACATCCCTTCCAAATCTCCTGCTCTTGAAGGAAGTGCCATCCAAACACTTCTCAACAGGCCTTCATACCATGTTGAAAGGGGCCCCCCGACTTTGCAGAGCCGATTCCCGAACTGGTGTTTGAGGGGGGTACGCTTCGACCTTGATTTGGTCCCCATCGACAAAGAAGCTATGTACAGAAATCTCGATGCTGTCAAGCTTGATATCGATAGAATGTCTGGATGGCAAAAGCTGGTTGATGAACTTCAAAGAGTTAATCGGGCTAACATCGAAGCAATGCTGACCATGGAAAATGACAAATCAGAATGGCAGAAGATTCTTGATCAACACAACACTGAGATGAAGGAGATAGCTGAATACAATGAAAAACTCGAAGCTGAAGTAAAGCAGCTCAAAGATGATCTTGCCTCTTCTACTAATACTTACACCCAAAGAGAAGAGGTATTGCAAAAACAAGTGCGAGATGCGCACGCCAGCCAGAGGGACGCTGAAGCTAAAGCTGAGAGGTTGGAACAAGCTGTAGAGAACCACCGCACTGATGTCACCCAGCTGCAGAATAAACTGAGCGCCCGGGACATGGAGATTGAAGCGCTAAAAGCCCAACTTGCTCAGACCGAAAAAGATCGAGATGAGGCCATGGCTGGCAAAATTGCAGCCGAAGAAACTGCTCAGACCATGGAAAACGATATCAATTCGACTTTATTCGATTTTTATTTACATTGTGTCTTGGGACGCGGCAGCCTCTCTTTTCTTGGTCCTAAGTATGAAATCACCCTGGCCGAGGTGTGGGAAGCTGCTCTTAACATGTTTAAAGACGCCGGGTATGGCGATGAAGATTTTGAGGCGCGTTACCTGGATGAGGGAGCTCGCGCTGCTCTTGCGAAGGGGCGAGAACAACTTGCCAGGATGAGAACTGGAATGGCGGAAGAGGAATGTTCTGGAAAGGAATTAACGCTTATTTCCTCTGTCCATCCTCCAGTTTCTCCTGTGGTTGACATCACGGGTTCTAGCTCCTCTACTCCGCCTGCAACTAAGACAGTAACTGAAACTACAAGTGCACAAGGCGGGGATGAAGGTGGTGAAAGCAACGAAGCACAGCGATATGAAATCAGCCTCAGAGATCCAACTACCCCAGGTAAACTTGACACCGGACCAGCTCAAGTGGTGAACTGCTCGTTCGCTCCTTGTGAACTTGACGATCTTCTTGATTATTTTTCAAATGTCAATGAATTCCCGACTTTTGATGAGCCGTCATCCCCTCTCTTTTCGAAAGATACTGATATTTTAAGTTTTTTCTCCTTTGTAGAGAAAGCACCGAGTCAAACTCAAGCTTCTTCTCCCCCGGTGATCCTTCCTCCATCTCTTCAAGTGGCGCCTCCCTCTGCTTCTCAACCTGGGTCACAAGAAGAACAAATAGAAGCTCTCCATGGCCTGGATGATCCCGTTGCTTCGCAAGAGCAAAAAGATGAGGGACTTGAGGGAGGTGACATATCTCCGGAGCGGACTCCTTCTGACGATATAACTTTATCTAAACTTGCCACTCCAGGAAGTGAGTCTTCCTCAAAGAGGAGAAGGAAGCAAGGAGCATCAAGGAGGAGAGGGAAGATAATCACTGCCACTGAAGAGGAGCCAGAAGTTGGGCCAGCTGCGCCTACCTCTCCTTCCTCTCTTATACCCACTGGTCGACCTGAAAAGCTGATCATTCGGCCGGGTAAAGGGTCTAAAGGCAGCAAAAAGAAGTGAAGATCTTCAGTTTCTAGTTTTTTTTGTGTTTTGCATGTACTGGCCGAGAATTGTGCGGGTACCGGCCCCCGCTTTTCTTTATTTTGAAACCTGTACCTGCGTTGTAATTGAATAAAATGATTCCTTGAATAAAATGATTCCTCGTTTGTACAAACTTTTGTTTGAATTAAAGAATACATTTGTTATTTGTTTTGGCATGAGTTTATTTGATATTGCAGCGAGCTTATGGTATGTTACTTGAGCGTTACCTTTTGCTGGTTTAGTTATACCATATTGTGTGTAATTATACTATATTGCCCCCATTCCATAAGTATGCTGCAATATTCTATACCTCGAGGGGACTTACACTCTTATTTGCTAAAGAATAATTATTTTATTCTTTAAAGAAAATTTTATAGAGTACAACTCCCTTCGTATAAGTTTTTACGCTTGGTCGTTCGAAGAAATCACTTTTTTTCTTTTGCTTATGTGCATATCTCATCAAGTGAATTCCTCTATGTGGTAAAGCGGACCTCTGAAGGGTACTTTAACTTCTTTTCTTTTTACGATCATTTCCCACAGTAGGCAAATTACTTTTCCTTTGAAAGTTAAAGTACGCTTTTGATGAGGATTTTTTTTTTTATAGAAAGTTGTACCTCTGAGGAGGGATTTTTTTACGTTTCAACACTTGGAAGTTTTATTTCAATCTCGGTGAAACGTGTACCTCCAAAGAGTTATGCTTTAGAAATCCTTTTCACGTTTCAACACTTGGAAGTTTTATTTCAATCTCGGTGAAACGTGGGTTTCCAAAGAGGTCTTTTTTCTTAATTGTGTTCCCGGGAGGGGGTTGTACCTCTGAGGAGGGATTTCTCACGTTCCAACACTTGGAAGTTTTATTTCAATCTTGGTGAAACGTGTACCCCCAAAGAGTTGTGCCTTTGAAGAAAGCCTTTTCACGTTTCAACACTTGGAAGTTTTATTTCAATCTTGGTGAAACGTGTGCTTTCAAGAAGGTCTTTGTTTTTACATTTCAACTTTGGTGAAGTGAAATTCCGAAGAGCGGCTGCTACACTTCAACTCCTGGCGAAATGGGCCTCCGGAGAGGGCTTTTATTTTGTTTACATTTCAACTCTGGTGAAGTGAAATCCCGAAGAGCGGTTATAACACTTCAACTCCTGGTGAAATGGGCCTCCGAAGAGGGCTTTTATTTTGTTTACATTTCAACTCTGGTGAAGTGAAATCCCGAAGAGCGGTTATAACACTTCAACTCCTGGTGAAATGGGCCTCCGAAGAGGGCTTTTATTTTGTTTACATTTCAACTCTGGTGAAGTGAAATCCCGAAGAGCGGTTATAACACTTCAACTCCTGGTGAAATGGGGCTCAGAGAGGGTTTTCATCGCCTGGAAGTTACTCTCTCATGGTTGGAGGGTCATGACTCCTCCAATCTTTTTTGTTGAGTAGAGAACTTTCTTTTTTGTGGCATATGACCCATTAGAGGTCTTTTATTATCCGAAGAGTTGTGCCTCCGAAGAGGACTTGTGGCGCTGATGGTAGCTTTGGTTGTTCCTCTGTTCACTTGCTTATGCCTTTTCAGCGATCCCCTTTCTTTTTTTCACAAGTGGCTTGTTTAATCCAAGGAAGTGTACTTCATTGCCAGGCAAGTTCGTGAGAACGGGCACTAGCTTCCTAATTGGATGTTTGTTTGTTTAAACAATCTCAATTTATCAGCAAGGGCTCGTTCTTATCGAAATCATTAGCCGTTCAATTGAAGCATTTCCTATCTAGGATTTGAATTCGGGGTCTTTGTGATTTGAAATTTGTTTGTTGAATGATGGTGAGAATCGCTCGGTCTTATTATGCGCAAGTTTTATCTCCACTGTCTGCAAAAATTTAAATCGATATTTCAGCAATACATTTTGTGTATTTTTATATCGAAAACAAAGCAAACATATAATGATAATAAGGAACACAAGATTTATAGTGGTTCGGCCATGAAATTGGGCCTACATCCACTTTATATTCTTTCATTATTTACTTGCATCAGTTTCACAATTGCTTTCAATTACAGGAATCATACATTCATAATTCTTTTTACAATGTTTCAACAAAATTTTCAAGTAAAGTATGGACGCAAGTGATTGCTGTTCCATGCCCTTGGAATTTGATCTCCATCAACTGTGGTGAGCTTGAATGTGCCGTCAAGAAGTTTCTGACCTATCACATACGGTCCTTCCCAATTTGGCCCAAACACACCTGTCGCTGTCATAATTCTTTTTAGGACTAGATCTCCAATTTCAAAGCTGCGTTGACGAACTTTGGAATTGAAATGTCTGGCTATCCTTTGCTGATGAGCTGCAACTCTGAGGTTAGCTTCATCTCTTTTTTCATCAAGGAGATCCAGCGCTTCAAGTTGCAGCTTTTCATTTTCTGCTTGATTGAAATGGATTCTTCTGTGTGAAGGGACCTCTGTTTCAACCGGGATCATTGCTTCCGATCCGTATGCTAACGAAAAAGGAGTATGCCCAGTTGCAGTTTTGTGAGTAGTTCTGTATGCCCATAGTGCAAGCGGTAGTTTATCGACCCAACCACCTTTTGCTCTTTCGAGTTGCTTTTTGATGGTTGATTTGATGATCTTGTTCACTGCTTCCACTTGCCCGTTTGCCTGCGGATGAGCTACTGCCGAAAAGCTTTTCTGGATTTTGAATCGCTTGCAAAAATCCTGGAATTCCTCGCTTTCAAACTGAGTACCATTGTCTGTGATTATTTTCTGAGGCACACCGTATCTGCAAATGATATTCTTAGTCACAAAATTTATCATCTTTTTGGAGGTGATAGTTGCCAATGGTTCAGCTTCAGCCCATTTAGTGAAATAATCTACAGCAACAATGGCATATTTGATTCCAGATTTGGCGGTTGGTAAAGGTCCGATCAAATCTATTCCCCAAATCGCAAACGGCCACGGACTGGTCATTTGTGTGAGCTCAGTAGAAGGTGCTCTAGGAATTTTGGCAAATCTTTGACATCTGTCACATTTTCGAGAGTAATCTGCAGCATCTCGATTAATTTCTGGCCAAAAATATCCATATCGGAGAATTTTCTTTGCTAAAGTTTGACCACCTGAATGATCCCCACATTCTCCTCCATGTACCTCTGATAGGATTATTTTGGCTTCTTCTTTGGATACACATCGAAGCAATGGCATTGAGAATCCTCGTCTGTATAATTGACCATCCTGGATTATATATCGAGAAGCTTTTCTCAGTAGCTTTTGTCGTTCTTTAGAGTTTTCTGGTAAAGAGCCATTGAGTAGATACTTTGTTACTGGAGTCATCCATGATTCTTGCTCTTGCGACATACTCATAACCCAATCGATATCCATTTCATCAATGCTCGGATTTGACAAAACTTCCACTGGAACTAACCCTAAGGATTGGGCTTCGCCAGAACTTGAGTATTTTGCGAGAGAATCTGCTTTCATGTTTTCTTCTCGAGGAATATGACTTATCGTGTAATGGTCGAATTCACATAAAAGTTCCCAAGCCTTTGACACATAAGCGGGCAGATTTCCTCCTTTCGTTTGAAACTCCTTCTTGACTTGACATACTATAAGCTGCGAATCACTGAAGATCTGTAACGCTCTAATGTTTAGTTCTTTAGCAATTTTCAAACCAGCGATCAGAGCTTCATATTCTGCTTCATTGTTTGTTGAAGGAAATTCTAATCTTAGCGCATAGCATAATGACCGGCCTTCAGGAGTTTCAAGAACAATTCCAGCACCTGAACAGTAATCATTTCTTGCGCCATCTACAAATAACTTCCATTGGGTTGGGGAGTTCTCGATTGTTTCTTCCTCGCTGTTACCCTTGTCTGTAAATTCTGCAATAAAATCTGCCAAAGCTTGTCCGTTGATCGCTTTTCTAGGATGATAAGTGATGTCATATTGGCTCAATTCAATATTCCACTTTAAAAGGCGGCCCGAAGTCTCAGGGCGAAACAAGACTTGCTTTAAAGGTTGATCAGTGAGGACTTTGATAGGATGAGCCTGGAAATATTGCCTCAACTTTCTTGAGGCAATCAATAGACAATAGGCGAGTTTTTCCAACTTGGAGTAATTCATTTCTGCCCCAGTGAGTCTTTTGCTGATATAGTAAACTGGATGTTGAATCCTTTTGTCTTCCCGTACCAGCGCTGCACTTAAAGCATGAGATGAAACTGCCAAGTATATAAGAAGATCCTCGCCATTGCCGGGCCTGGAAAGTATTGGAGGCGTTTCCATATGTTGAGTCAATTCTTCAAAAGCTTTCTGGCATTCGGGAGTCCAGTCAAAGTTTTTCTTTCCTTTCTTTAGAGCGTCGAAGAATGGAATGCATTTATCAGTAGCTTTGGATATGAACCGACTTAAGGCGGCAATTTTTCCATTGAGACTTTGCAATTCCCTCTTTGTTTTAGGAGCTTTGACTTCTTTTAGAGCAGTGATTTGAGCTGGACTAGCTTCAATGCCCCTAGCGCTCACGATGAAACCCAAGAACTTCCCAGATTCTACCCCGAAAGAACATTTTAAAGGGTTAAGCTTCATTCCGTATCTTCGGAGAATTGCGAACATTTCTGCTAAGTGTTCGATGTGATCCACTGCTTTCTTAGATTTTACTAGCATGTCATCAACGTAAACTTCCATAGTCTTTCCCAACTGCGGTTTGAACATAGCATTTACCAGTCTTTGGTATGTTGCCCCCGCATTCTTCAACCCAAAGGGCATAACTCTGTAACAGTAAAGACCGACATCGGTGATAAAGCTTGTGTCCTCCTGATCTGGCTCATGCATCATGATCTGATTATATCCGGAGTAGGCATCCATAAAAGACAACAATTCATGACCCGCTGTTCCATCTACCAGTTGATCGATCCTGGGTAATGGGAAGCAGTCCTTGGGACAGGCCTTGTTTAGATCTGAAAAGTCGATGCACACTCTCCATTTACCATTGGCTTTCTTAACTAGCACTGGATTTGAAACCCAATTTGGATAGGTAGATTCTCTGATGAAATTATTCTCCATGAGCCGGTCAACTTCCTCTTTCAATGCTGTCGACCTTTCTAGACCTTGGATTCTTCTTTTCTGCTTTACTGGCGTGAACTTTGGGTCAATATTCAGAGCATGTACCGCAACTTCTGGGGATATTCCGCACATATCGGCATGGGTCCAAGCGAAAACATCCAGGTTTGCTTTCAAAAAAGATATCAAGGCATTCTGAACTGACACATTAAGTTGTGAACCCACATTCAGCACCTTGTTTGGGTCCTTCAGATCAACGGGCACCGGTATCGTTGTTTCTGCTGGTACCACCCTACTCTCCCCCGCACTGGCCTTTCTAGGATCCATCACTTTTCGTGCCCCGCTATGCTCGCCAGTGCAGGGTCCGCCCTGTAGTTGCTATAGGGTTGGTGTTTTGATGCGGATTGGGGTTGCCGCATCTTTCCCCATTTCTCTCTTCCTTGTTTCTCGCAGCTCTGTCATATAACATTCTCGCCCAGCGTTCTGGTCTCCTTTAATAACTCCTACCCCATTGTCTGTAGGGAATTTAATAGTAAGACACCATGGGGCAAGGACAGCTTTGAATGCAGCAAGAATAGGTCGACCAAAGAAAGCATTATAAGCAGAAAATTCATCTACTATCACAAAAGTCTGCTTGCGAACTACTTTTCTTTCTCCTTCTCCGAGTTCCACAAGCAAGTCAATGGTTCCTACTGGTTGCTTTGGCTCCCCAGTGAAGCCAACAATCTTCTGAGATGAGGCTTGCACATCCGCCATCGGGATTCTCATCTGGTCAAACGTTTTCTTGAAGAGGATGTTGCAAGATGCGCCGCAATCAATAAGAACTCTTCTGACAATAGCCGGTCCAATACCGGCCGAGATGACTAACGGGTCCAAAGTAGGGGCCTCAATGCCCGTGGAATCTCTAGCCCTGAACACAATATCATCATTAAAAGTCCTTTGTTGTTTCAGGGGTGTAGAGTCCTCTAAAACAAAGACATTCTCTTCAGTTGGCATATGTTTCAGAGCTCGAGTGTACCTCTCCATTTCACCCCAGCTTCTGCCTGCTGGGTGGGGTCCTCCTGTGATGACATTAATAACTGGCCTTCCAGATTCATGTCCTGCGGCCTTCTCATTTGTCCTGGGCTGATGAGCAAGAGCTTGTTGCCCCTGACTTGACGAAGCAGGATCATTACTACTCTTCTTCACAAATTGCTGCAGCTTATTTTCTCTTAGCAATTCTTCGATTATATTTTTCAATTGACGGCAGTCGTCTGTGTCATGACCAGGCTGATTATGGAAGCGACAGAACTTCCCACTTTGCACAGCTTTTCTTCCGGTTCTGAGAACAGGAGGTTTGGGATACTCAAAAGAATCTTTTGTAGCCAGGTAGATGCGCTCTGGTGTCTCTAACAAAGGAGTATATTCTGATGGCTTGAAGGATCGAGGCTTCTTTGAATTGTGTTGTTTCCTTCCATCATTATTTTCTCTTTTCTGTCCCACAGATCCATTCTTACGTGGCGCAGCAGTGTTGTCTTCAGCTTTCTCTACTGTTGCCTTTGCCGGGACAGGACGGCTTTCCAAACGCATGAATTCATCCGCCTTTTTGTAGAACTTTTCCAGAGAATTTGGCTCCTTCATGTTCAGCCACTTTCCGAATTCACTTGACTTATCAATAGCTCTCATCAAATAGGTCAAGACCATGCGGGGTTCTGCATTATCCACCTCAGCTAACGCTATATTAAAGCGATTTAAAAAAGACTTGATAGTTTCCCCCGGATTCTGTTCCAAACCGGATAACGACATGATGTCTTTTGCCTTTGAAGCATATAGCCTAAATTGCTCTTTAAATTTCCTGGTTAGGTCTGAAAACTGATCGATGGACCGGACAGGTAGTTTTGTGAACCAAAGCAGAGCTACCCCTTCCAAATACACAGGAAAATAGCGGCATTTTATCTCGTCAGAAGCTCTGGCACCTGTCATGTGCCAATCATATTTGTACAGGAACTCATTTGGATCACTTGTCCCTTTGTAAGCTGGAATGGTCGGAGGGACGAACTTCCTTGGGAATTCAGCTTTTAGGATCTTTTCAGTAAACGGAGTCTTGCTCGGAGCGAAACCCCACTCTTTCTCATCTTCGACCCTTTGCATACTTTCTTTCATAATCTGTCGAACCATACCAGAAAGATATTCTTCGTCATTCCTATTTCTGGATCCTCCAGCCTCAGGCAATGTCTGTTCAAAGGGGCTAGCAGCCCTTTCGGGAATGTTTCTAGTTTCAGCATCATGGACATTACCGACAAAGTTCCTTTCATTATTCGCAGGTTGACGGTTTGCCCCGAGCAGATCGTTTAACCTATTCAGAATCAGAGCATTCTGAGCATTCTGAGCTTCCAATTGCGCGTTCTGGGCATTTATTTGCTGATTCAACCCAAAGATAGCAGCGTCCAATTCCGCTTTTGAAACTCCAACAGCTGGAGTGGCTTGATTTGGTGTTGGGGAAGTGGAGGTTCCCTCTCGAATGTTTGCAGATCTCACAGATTTACTTTTCCTTCCAGGAGCCATGATTTCGGATAGACTTCTGGTTCTTAAAGAAACTCTATCTACAAATCTTTCTGAAACAATGATGATAGATGTCCTGAGTTCAATTCTCAGTGAAAGCACCAAAATGTTAACGAAAAAATTTAAACGCTAACACCCTGGTGTATAAGATGTGATTGTGAAAGCACCACCCGTTTGTACGGGAAATAGAAATAAGCAGAAAGTATGTAGAAAAACGGTAAGAGACACAGTATTTATAGTGGTTCGGCTTATAATCCAGCCTACGTCCACTTTAATCTTTTTATCACTAGTTTGATTACAATTCTTTACAAGATCTTTCAATTACAACCCACTTCAAGTGATAGGGTATGTGAAACAAGTAGCTCAAGCTTTGATGTTGACAATCATCTTCAAATCCATGGTGAATGTGGATGATTCCTTCATGGAGTTCCTTTAGAAGTTTGTTGGATCTAAAAAGCTTTGAAGTCGTCTGGAATTCGGCAGAGTAACGGCGCTTGAAGAGAATCAGCCAAAAGGTCCCTTGAACGTTGGAAGTGGTCGTCTATTTATAGAGAGTTCTGGTCTGGAATTTTTGCCAAGTTCTAAGTCGCGACCGACTTAGTATAAGTCGTGGCCGACTTAACTTATCCCATCGCCGATCTAACGAGCCAAGCCCACGACTTAATGGAAGCAAGCTTGTCTGAATTGAGTTGTTGCCGAGATAAGCTAGGTCGTAGGTCCCCCTTTCTCTTATGCATGGCTCATGCTTTTAATGGGGCAAGCATGCTTCTCCGGACTTAAATCACCAGTTCTAAGTCGTAGCCGAGTTAACATGCCCCGGCTTAAGTATGAGTCGTGTACCTTTCCATGTCCTCATCAAGTAGGTCGGCAGCTCCTTTAGATAACTAGACCGGTACTCAAGTTAGATCGGTTACGGCTTACTATAAGTCGGTAATTATCTTGAGTCGCTAGATCGGCACACACACTAGGTCGGAACTTACTACTGATCATTAAGTCGGCAAACTTTCTTTAAGCTTTAGGTCGGCAACTGATTCAAACCTTAGGTCGGCAACCTATTTAGACTTTTAGGTCGGCAACCCTTTTCTGCCTTATGTAGTTAAGTCGGTCTCCCATATTAAGATACTAGGTCGGTACCCCTTCGTAAGTCCTAAGTCGGAACCTCTTTAAGTCTTAAGTCGGCATAGCCTTGTTAGACCGGCATCCCTTCAAGCCTTAGGTCGGAATCTCCATGCAGCGTTTAGTCGGTACCCTTTCTTTACCAGTTAAGTCGGAATCCAATTAGGTCGGCCATCTTACTAATCAGTTAGGTCGGCGCCATCTCCACATACCTGCTGAGTCGTAACCGAGATAGGGTTAACATTAAACTTAATCATTACAATTTAATTCACCTTTCCCTTTCTAATTGAAACATTTTAATAATTCTACTACCAATTAATTTTTCAAAGAATTCTAATTGTAAATACTATTTCTTTTCACTTATAATTATTTATTAATTTCTCCTTAAATCTTAGGTTGTTACAGAATGCTTGTTACTATATTATATAAGTTTATATATATAGACTTGTACATAATATAAAGAAACAAAGCAAATTTCCAAATTCAATAAAGGCATGTTGACATCCCTCTACCCCCTATGTCGATATGTAATAGTTAGAAAACAATTTTTGTTTTTAATTTGATATAACTACCTTGTGTCTTTTCATTTCAAATGACTTTCTATCCATTTAGATACTTGTTTCTTCCAGAAAAATTCACATTTTCAATTCCCCATTATTTTCTACTGAATTTCTTCATATTTTATCAAAAATGTCCTCCCCTATTCATAATCTAAGTGAAAATCTTGAAGAAACTCTCAATTCTTTCAAGAACATACTTTTTTTTATCCTTCACAATCAACGACACTTAGAATTAAGCCAAGTGCAGATGATAAAGAACCAAGAAAGGCACTTCAATGCAATTCATTGGATGATTTCGGCCCTCAACAAAGAAGAACTCAAAGCGAATCCAGAAGGAACTCTGAACAAGGATAATGAAGAATGGGTTGGTATAAAGGCAGACCCTATCTTCTGTGAAGAAGGATGGGTTGAAGTTCCAAGAAATGTTTGATTTGACTTGTATGGTTTGAGTAACTTTGATTTGACCTGGTTTGATTTGAATTGTTTGGTTTGGTTTGACTTGATTTAAATTATTTCAGTTGATTTGAACGTGGTGTGTAATATATGATTGGAATGGTGTGGTTTGCTAAATATATTGATGATTATGTTTGAAATTTTCATATCTCTCACATTTATCTTGCTATATGTTACTCGTATTATTATCTATCTCATTTATATTCTACTATACTGTATAATTATTATCCAATATAGTGCTATAGTATGCGATTCAAGGGGAGTTTTATAGTTTAGGATTAGTTTTTACTAATGAAAAAGGGGGAGAATTATAAAATAGGATATATAGGCTTTGATTAAAGGGGAATTAGTGGATTAAGGGGGAGTTGTTGGAATAAGGGGGAGTCAAAGTAGATTCATAGTTTAGCGGAGTAAATTTTATAAACAAATGTTGTCATCATCAAAAAGGGGGAGATTGTTAGTTACTGAGAAGATGGTTTGATGACAACAATCTTAAGACTTGTTATAAAATATAAATACTAATATTCTTGTCTAGATATATATGTATATGTAGGACATATATGCAGGTACCGAAGAATGAAGACGTACAGTATAAAGATTCAAGACTGACGAATTCTAGATTGAAGAAACCAAGACTGAAGACTCATGAGTATCAAGAGTTTAAGATATCAAGAGTCTAAGATTTCAAGAGTTCAAGAGTTCAAGATTTCAAGAGTTCAAGATATCAAGATAATTAATAATGTCTAGATTTATGCTAAAACTTCATAATAGCACTAAAATCTTTCTTTAGATTTTAATTGTGGAATGGAATCCACCTGCTCGCTTTAATAGTAGGATGGAACCCACGACCTCTTTAGTGGGATGGAACCCATGACTTTCTCTAGTGGAATGGAATCCATAAAATTTTCAAAATGATTTATTTCAAATATTTTTCCATAAACTTTTTATAAGTCATCTCTCTTGGTTTAAATATTTTAGCGTTAAATTGTTTTATCACGTTTTATATTTTGATTTCAAAACCATCTCTTGTTTTTAAACTATCTCCTCGTTTTAATATTATAAGTTTTAAAATATCAAAATATATTCTATACTTATTTTTGATATTATAGATTATATATTTTAAGATTATTTTTTAAATCTCTTTTATAAGTTTATACTATATATAAAATGGTTTATAAACTTCAAAAATTGTTTTGACAAGTTTTAGAATTAAAATCAATTTTAGAGAAAAATCAATTTTCAAAATATACATGGGCATGTCGATATACCCCATCCTTCTATGTCGACATGGTAGCCGTTTATTTCAAAATTTAAATTTTCAAAAGAATGAATGGATACTACTGTTGTTTTTCTATAAATACCTGATGTTTTGAACAAAATTTTACATAAGTTTTTCTTCGTTTCTTCACTCCTTCTTGTAACGTACAGAATTTTTGACTTCCGAAAATCGACATTATTACGTCCACTGTATCAACTGCCGAGCAATCGAAGGCCGGAAAACCAAATTGTTAGGGTTAAAGAAGAAGAGGTAGAAGAAGAAAGAAAGAAAAGCAACAGAACAATATCATAATCTCACAATCGCAGCGGAACAACATATAATAGAAAATGAATAATCTTTAAATCAAAAGAACTGTGCATTTTATACATTACATCATCAGAGTCAATATACAACACAACAATAGATAGTTATATAAACCTGTCCTCACAACTGAATACACAGCGGAAAAGATAATATCATATACAAGTGATACGTCTCGCCATCCAGCTCGCCTCCTGTTCCACAACATCTCCCGAATTCCAGAATATCCTGATGACCTGACTCTATGCTGCCCGTGTGGAAAATGATGGGCACCCAGAGTTTAGGAAGGGAACAATAAACTCTAGGTCAGTCATGGGACTGGTGTGAGAACTTAAAATAATTTATCTTTAAAAAAAAAACCAAGAAATATTTTAAAATAGATCCGCAATGCTTTTAGAAAATGTAACTACCATGAGGCCTCCCGCCACACACACAATGAAAATGTAACTATCAAAACATCTTTAAAACTCCTTTATAATTCCATCACTTTGATTTATAAAAATCCAATTTTTTTTAAATCTTATATATAAAGCTTTTATAATAAATTCAAAAATCACCATTTCAATTATTTTATAAAATAATCAACTTCATATTTCCAAAAATCACCTTTCAACTATATTTCTCAAAACATCAAAAATTTTAATATAAACTTTCAACTTGAATTTTCAAAAATCAATTTTATTTATTTATTTTCTTTATCTAACGATACCAAAATTATATTCGGCTAAATTTTAGCCTTCAATGATTTCAATCACAAAGAAAATCACACAGAGATTATAAATAATCAACACATAACTTTGAAACAAATCCAATTATTTGAGGAATCCAGTTGGATCCCTCCAACCTGTTTCCCTGCATCCACAGATGTTAGCCCAATACCAATCCCGTTTCAAAACGGGATATCACGGTACATGGGCTTATATAAAATATTATCCGCTATTATGCGGCGCAATAGGGTCTCATCCGCTATATAATGCGGGAAATCAACTCCAAGTACATATGTAATACCAATTCCACTTCAAGATGGAATATCGCAGTATATGTGTTTAATAAAATAACCTCCACTTAATATGCGGCGTATATGGTCTATTTCAATACAACAGATAGCAATTTATCATTCAATCACACAATCTAGCATTTTAAATTTAACTATTTAAAATTTAAATCGAAACAAATTCGATTGAGTGAGAAGTTCTCACCTTGCTTCCAATAGCAGTTGCAGTGTTTTATTTCGAATAAAATTGAATGTGCGTTTAATTTTACCCAAAATTCACACTAGCTCAAATCAATCCCAATCCAGCTCCATCGCGTAGTATTCGTCCATATGATTCCAAAGCAAGTTGTTTCGTCCAAAACGGACCTTGCACGAAAATGATATTGCGTTACAAAGAGTACACGAATTTTAAATAAATTGATTACTATTTTATTTTTAAATTTTAACTTAATTTTCATCAGGGCCCTTTGATCTCAGCAAGCAAATCCAGGCCGCTACTATCATCTTCTCCATCCAGGTGAAGCACGAACGCAAGTAACCCAACACGCCGCCCCAATCCCTAATTATCGCCACCCCCTTGAGAACTTATGCGACGATCGACTACCACTGCTTCGTGCGCCATATCGAGTTCCATCACCAGCTCGAATGAGACAAAGCTCGGTTGTGCATGCTACTCGAAAAACGCATGCAAAGGTAGAACGAACGCGACTGCTTTTTGCCTCCAAATGACGACGATAACGAAAACTGATCGTTGGATGTGAAGATCTCTCGATGCTCTACAATAATGTAGTTAAAAGTTTTTGCTAAAAGTTGATGGATTGAGAGAGATCGGAGGAGAAAGGAAATGAATTTCTGGCCATGGAAAATATAATGGCGGCTAGAGTTAGGGTTTTGTTTGTGTTGCAAATATAAAATTATGAAGTCCTTATATAGAAAATGCTCGAAACACTATTCACCCAAAAAATTTCTGAACTCCAAACGATCCGTGTCGCATGGCGTTTATAATGTTTTACCCCTATTCCGAACGCAATGGAATATATATCGGGAGCCAATTCAATCATATTTGAAAGATAGGTTTTCAAATCGACTATTTAAATTTAAAATTCACTTAAACTGATTTCAGTGCGTTTTAGCTTGCCCCAGACAAACCGTAAATCCGATTGACACGAAATTTGAAATCCTATAATAGTTTAACATTATGGATCTAATGAAACTGGTTTCGTCGAAATCCGAGACTGTTTGAAAAATGACTATTTTTACTCGTCAATTAAATATTAAAATATTCAATTTCTGCAAATTAACTTTTAATTAAATTTTAAAGTTCTATAACATCATTCTAACTCCAATATGATTTAATACAACTTTACAAATCAATTTTTTTATCACATTAAACCCATTTTCCAATTATTGCTGTAATTTCAAATATTAAATTATCGATTTAATTATCCAATAAATCTTGATATTCGAAATGTAATTTATTCGACTTACAAATTTTATTTGTTAATATTTAAAATCAATTAAATATACGGATTTCAAATGAAAGAAATTCTGGGCCGTTACAAACTTCCCCCCTTAAAAGAATTTCGTCCTCGAAATTGCCAAGTAAGAAAAAGTTACATAATCCATTAATTTTTTTTTCAAAAACTAACTATTCCAACTTGATTTTAGATTCATTTTAATTTCTTAACTTTTCCAAAATCTGATGGTTACACTTTTCTAGTTCAATTCCTACCTTTTCATTTCGATTTAGAAATTGACTTTTTCGTTAACAAAAATTTTCTAAAAATTTTTCAAATTTTTTTTCCGTCTCCCAAAATTTACGGAAAATTTTGGTAGAGTCTCCTTTGTACGGAGGAGCTTTTGCAATATCACAATAGATATAAATATATATACATCGACCCACACGGTCGGAAAACAGAAAAACAGTTCATATTTCCTATTTTTATTGCGTAGGCGTACTTTTTAGCATTTTTAAGCAAAGCAGTTATTTATTAGAATTTTAGCGTGACCAAATCCAGCCAACTACAGCCCCGGTACCTGTACTTACTCAATTTAAACATGTAAGTGACATATATAGGAAATTCATTTACATTTCACTAATTTTCAATAGAAAACACATAGTTTTCATAAGCAATGCAATCAAAATAATTCCCATAAGCAATTTATAAGGTTTCGGTACAAATTTTTAATTGCTTACAACCAATTCACATTAGTTCACTTTCAATTCAAATTCAATTACATAGCTTTCCATTTATCAATTCAATTTCATTAACATTTAATGAATTATATACAATCATACAACAACCAAATCATAACCAACATAACCAAATTATTAAATTCACATTCAATTTGGTTTAACACTTTTAATTCCAATTGGTTGATATTAAATTGACTTCCATTCAATTTCAATTTCCAATTTACTAGTCTTTTTTATGAATTAAGACTTACATCCATTATTCTATATCAATTCTTTTACATTCGATTTATTGATATTCAATTCATTAGTTCATTCAATTGCTAATTCATTTAACAAATAAGGTTGAATTTCATTTATATAACTCAAGTTCATATTCATCACTTCACTTTATCAATTCACTTCGATACCAAAATCAACTTAATTCAACATTACTTGAGTTATATTTTATTTTATAAGCATCACTTGGTTTCACTTAACTTAAATTTCCCCTTATAAATCCAATTCAGATTCCAAATCTATTTAACTTTTACCAAAGTCAAATTTATTATCTCATATTATAAGTTCAAAACTAGTTTCACTTATATTCAACAATTGCAACTTGGATTTTAATTTAAAATTTGTTTACCACAACCAAACTTCAATTTTCAATTTACTATGGTAGCAAATCCATCACACAGAAACTCGAAAATGATACTGATGATGCTACAGTCATCACCCTTATTATTTCCCAGTGACAGTAGTGAATTCAGTGCTTAATATTCTTTCAAAAAAATTCCTTTTACTTATAAATCACATTTATATGTCTTTTTCTTATAGAATTTCACTATTTAACTTTTAATTTTTGGAAAATAATTTCCAAAATAAACAGGATTCAACATTTTTAATTCATAGTTCAAATTCATTTTTATTTACAACTCATATTTATAAGCATATTTATATGGTTTCACTTCTTTTATATATAAGATTATTTCACAATTGTAAATCACATTAATTATGATTCCATACTTAATAATTCATTTGCTTATATAATTATTCCTTTATTTAGATTATTCGAACATCTTTTAATCAACTTATATATATTCTTACATTTCCAACAACCTAACAATCAATTTATATACACTTTTATAAATATGAAAAATTATTTCTTTATATATAAAATACAATCGAGGTAAAATTATTTCATTTACCCAATTTAAAATGATACTATGTTGGTTTATCTTGTTTAAGAGTTTAGAAACCCCTATCGATACAGTTAGCTAGACTGCACCGATCAGAATCTTTAAATAATCAATCGATAAGTCAACTCAATACAAAAAAAATTTATATTCACTTACAAATACGCGCTCATACCTATTATTACACTCACACTCATTCTAGAGTACTACTGACTCTATCTCAAATGAGTAATTCCCAACAGAGCCAAGGATGTCGCTTAACCAAATGCTCTGATACCAAATGTAACGTACGGAATTTTCGACTTCCGAAAATCGACATTAATACGTCCACTGTATCAACTGCCGAGCAATCGAAGGATAGAAAACCGAATTGTTTGGGTTAAAGAAGAAGAGGTAGAAGAAGAAAGAAAAAAAGAAAAGAAACAAAACAATATCAGAATCTCACAATCGCAGCGGAACAACATATAATAGATAAATGAATAATCTTTAAATCAAAAGAACTGTACATTTTATACATTACATCATCAAATTCAATATACAACACAACAATAGACAGTTATATAAACCTGTCCTCACAACTGAATACACAGTGGAAAAGATAATATCATATACAAGTGATACGTCTCGCCATCCAGCTCGCCTCCTGCTCCACAGCATCTCCTGAATTCCAGAATATCTTGATAACCTGACTCTAGGCTGCCCGTGTGGAAAATAATGGGCACCCAGAGTTTAGGAAGGGAACAATAAACTTCAGGTCAATCACGGGACTGGTGTGAGAACTTAAAACAGTTTATCTTTAAAAAAACAAACAAAGAAATATTTTAAAATAGATCCGCAATGCTTTTAGAAAATGTAACTACCATAAGGCCTCCCGTCACACACGCAATGCAAATGCAGAATTGGAGGAGATTTATCCTTATGATAGTCAAACATGCTTGATATGCAGAAAAATTTCTTTGATATTATTACTATAAGCGCAAAGCGCAGGAAAACATTTCGAAAGTATAATATAAATCTTAGCCAACATACGACCATTATCATATGCCTACTATAGCTACCATCTAAACAGTGGGGCGCCACCATAAGTAAATGGCAGGTTCTACAACTAAAACTGTACAGGGTGCGTATTGGAGTTTGGATTTCCAACAAATGGCCGGGCAAATGAACTTCCCAAGTAAAATGGAACGCCTCTGGAGGGACGCCCTCGGATCCTAACCAGATCTCTGCTAGACAAGGCCGGGTTACCTCTGTAATAGGTAACTACTGACATGAGTATGCCATCCCCCCGGTTGTAAACAATCTTTATTCGAGGATCCTCTCAACCAACAACCACAAAGTAATAAGTTTGCAACTACCACAAAGTAAGTATCTGGCCTCCATACCATGATACCACTCATAATCTAGAAGGAAATGACATACCCTCAGAGGGCGCTACCCTCAAATAACATTGCTGCTACGATTCTTGTTTTAACCATAACCAGGTTGTGAGGTTCGACGAAGTCTCGTCCATAAAGCTACGCTTTTCATAAAAGCCACGCTTTGATCAACAAATGATCAGTAGCACTCAGCAGGCCACATTAGCAAATTGGGAGTATAACGCTGATAATCATCAACTACATAACCTCTGAGCTCGTACGTCTCAGAGAAGGGTGTTAAGCTAAGAGAATAAATTCTCCACCACCAACAGAAATGTATTTGAAAGAAATCTGCTTTATATCTCAAAATGTAATGTCAGACATACAATCCATACAAGTCTGTTCTGGGTTCGAATAGAACCGAGGCACTTCCGAAGAAGCCCTTGCAATCCGGGTATTCACAATCCCGATAGAACTTCCCATCACAAAGGAAATCTCCATACCGTAGCTATTGGTGCAGAGAAAATCTATAGGTTATCCTATCGTTTTCACGAATATCCGATCTTCAACACCGGTCTTTAAATTCTATCCATTACGATGTATCACTATTCGGAATGGGATTCACGACCCAAAGGTCCTCTCCCGGCTAAACCGAATAACGAGATCTTATTTTTAAAATAAGTGTAGCATTCAAATTCAAACAAATCAGAACAAATACCCATTTAAAGGTAAATATTGATAGTCGGTTATTTAACTATCAATAGATATGCACAACATCACCAGATTCCAAATAATTTCCCAAATTATTTATTTTCCATAAATATCTTTACAAGATATATTTTCCACACTTCAACCATTTGAAAACAAATTTTAAATCACTTTTCACCTTTACAACTTTTGAAAACAAATTTCAAATCATTTTCCTTACGCAGAAACACTTCCAAATATTTATTCAATTTCACTGGAAATCTGCCGAGTTCAAATACTTTAAAATAATTTATAACACTTATCCAAAATATATTGGGAAAACACTTTGAAATAAACTATTTTTCTTTAAACACTTTACTTATAATATTAGTTATAAAAATATTATAACAATATTACATATAACTTAAGTCCAAACTAATTTTAAAAATAAAATTAGTAGATAGGGTATAACTATTTAAATAACTATTTTCTAACACAATTATTGATTAAATCTTAGAAATAACCATTTCTATATCAATATAATAAATCTTTACTTAAAGGATTCAAAACAATTTAAAAAGTTAATTTCTCCAAAGTATCCTTTTCAAAACCAACCCTAGAATTATATATATATTTATGTATATATTTCCAAAGCTATTCAGAAATTTTATTCGGCTTTCCAGGGAGAATAACTTTCATTTCGAAATGGTTCATTTAAACCAATTAAATAAATCCTTACCGATTTACTTTAAATTTACGTTCCAAATCCGTAAATTTGTTTCCACACTTCAAAAATAAATCAATGTTTATTTTTAAAAAAAATTCCCTTTCCTTTCTAAATTCCATAGTGAATTTAAATTTCCAAATATCCACTGATATACGATTTTCAAATCGATTTCAAATATTCACTTTCGATTTATCTTTAAAAGATATAATCTCAAAACATTTCACTTCATATTGGAAAACATTTCCATACTTATTTAATAATAAGTAATTCACAAATCTATTTATTTTCAACATCGGGAAAATATTCAATATACTTAAATCACAATTAAGTATATATTTTATTCTTTAAGGAAAACATTCTCTTAAACACATTCATTTAAGTCAAAATGAATGTTGCGTAAAACATCGTTACGACAACCCAAAATCAATTGTATAGGGATTCGAAATTAAGATAGATATATAAATCCTAATATTATATAAAACATTTCCTTTCAAAAATCGTTTACTATAACAACAGTGTTATAGTCCACCATTCTCTTTTATTTCTCGAAAACGTCTATTTCAACATTGAATGTTGAAATCTACTTTTCGGTACTTAATACATTTTAAAACACCTTTAAATAGTTTTAGTTCTATTTAAAATATCACTTCCCCAAAATATTTCTTTAATATATTATTCATTGTCCAAAATCGTGAATATACTTCATTAACCAAATTCAACATTTCTACACATTTTATTTTAAAGGATTATCCACTGTCTAAAATCGTGGATATATCTCCTTTAATAAGCTATAAAACTTATCAAAATAAGTCGATTTTGGATTTATAAAACAATGTTTATAAATTCCATTTTTATTTTATTACAACTTCAACTTATAAAATCACTTTATTAACAAATTCTATCCATATCCCATTTACGCCCCAAAATCCAAATTATAAGCAAATTACTTATAATTCTCTATTTACAAATTCATTCATTTTATAACTTCACAAATCTTAGATCCCATTCTTTTATAAAATCCATTTATAACATCATTTTAAAATGTTTTTAAAATTCCTTTATAATTCCATCACTTTGATTTATAAAAATCCAATTTTTTTAAAATCTTATATATAAAGCTTTTATAATAAATTCAAAAATCACCATTTAAATTATTTTATAAAATAATCAACTTCATATTTCCAAAAATCACCTTTCAACTACATTTATCAAAACATCACCAATTTTAATATAAACTTTCAACCTGAATTTTCAAAAATCAATTTTTTTTATTTACAGTATCTAACGATACCAAAATTATATTTGGCTAAATTTTAGCATTCAATGATTTCAATCACAAAGATAATCACACAGAGATTATAAATAATTAGCACACAACTTTGAAACAAATCCAATTATTTGAAGAATCCAGTTGGATCCCTCCAACTTGTTTCCCTGCATCCATAGATGTTAGCATAATACCAATCCCATTTCAAGACGGGCTATCACGGTACATGGGTTTATATAAAATATTATCTGCTATTATACGGCGCAATAGGGTCTCATCCGCTATATAATGCGGGTAATCAACTCCAAGTACATATATAATACCAATTCCACTTCAAGATGGAATATCGCGGTATATGTGTTTAGTAAAATAACCTCCGTTTAATATGCAGCGTATAGGGTCTATTTCAATACAACAGATAGCAATTTATCATTCAATCACACAATCTAGCATTTTAAAATTAACTATTTAAAATTTAAATCGAAACAAATTCAATTGAGTGAGAAGTTCTCACCTTGCTTCCAATAGCAGTTGCAGTGTTTTATTTCGAATAAAATTAAACGTGCATTTAATTATATCCAAAATTCACACTAGCTTAAATCAATCCCAATCCAGCTCCATCACATAGTATTCATCCATACAATTCCAACGCAAGTTGTTTCGTCCAAAATGGACATCGTACGACAAAGATATCGCGTTACAAAGATTACACGAATTTTAAATAAATTAATTACTATTTTATTTTTTTTAACCTAATTTTCATCAGGCCCCTTCAATCTGAGGAAGCAAATCCAGGCCACTACTATCATCTTCTCCATCCAGGTGAAGCACAAACGCAAGTAACCCAACAGCCGCCCCAATCCCTAATTATCGCCACCCCCTTGAACACTTATGCGACGATCGAATACCACTGCTTCATGTGCCATAGCGAGGTCCATCACCAGCTCGAATGAGACAAAGATCGGTTGCGCATGCTACTCGAAAAACGCATACAAAGGTAGAACGAACGCAACTGCTTTTTGCCTCCAAACGGCGACGATAACGAAAACTGACCATTGGATGTGAAGATCTCTCGATGCTCTACAATAATGTAGTTGAAAGTTCTTGCTAAAAGCTGATGGATTGAGAGAGATCGGAGGAGAAAGGAAACGAATTTCTGGCCATGGAAAATATAATGGCGGCTAGGATTAGGGTTTTGTTTGTGTTGCAAATAGAAAATTATGAAGTCCTTATATAGAAAATTCTTGAAACACTATTCACCAAAAAAATTCCGAACTCCAAACGAAGCGTGCCGCTTGGCGTTTATAATGTTTTACTCCTATTCCGAACGCAATGGAATATATATCGGGAGCCAATTCGATCATATTTGAAAGATAGGTTTTTAAGTCGGCTATTTAAATTTAAAATTCACTTTAACTGATTTCAGTGCGTTTTACTTGCCCCGGACAAACCGTAAATCCGATTGACATGAAATTTGAAATCCTACAATAATTTAACATTACGGATCCAATGAAACTAGTTTCGTCGAAATCCGAGACTGTTTGAAAAATGACTATTTTTACTCGTCAATTAAATATTAAAATATTCAATTTTTGCAAATTAACTTTTAATTAAATTTTAAAAGTTCTATAACATCATTCTAACTCCAATATGATTTAATACAACTTTACAAATTAATTTTTTATCACATTAAACCCAATTTCCAATTATTGCTGTAATTTCAAATATTAAATTATCGATTTAATTATCCAATAAATCTAGATATTCGAAATATAATTTATTCGATTTACAAATTTTACTTCTTAATATTTAAAATCAAATAAATATACTGATTTCAAATGACAGAAATTCCGGGTCGTTACACTTCTTCTCCACAAACAGATTCTCTTATATTTCATATGCTTTAACAAAACTCTGCTGAAATCCTAAGCGAATCAAACTCGATCATCTCTTGTTTGATTCTCTACCACTTTCTATCACAGATCTTAGTGCTCTTTAGAGTTATAGGATCATTTGTAATCAAAGAAGTATATCGATTCTCTCTATCTATCAAAATGATATTGGAAACGATGTGATTGTAGCTAAATCAATTATCTATGTTTGTAGCCCGTAAATCAATTAGGTGATCATGTAGCATGGTTAAATCAAGAGAGTTTGCCCTAAACCCAAAGACAAAAGGGTGTATCTCTAGCCTTGAAATCGAGGTTTTAATATCGACATTATATTTGAAAAGAAATCTGCACAAGAAATTATGTAGGACTGGGTTTAGGGTAATTCCGAACCAGTATAAAATTTCGGTATATTCTTTCCTTTTATTGCTTTTTCTTTACTATTTGCATCTGTGTCTGATTCTGTGATTGTTTGTTTTTTTAAATTGCATCTATCCGTGTTTATATTCAAAATATTTCAAAAATTCCATAATACTCATTAAACACTATTCACCCCCCCCCCCTCAAGTGTTAATCCAGCCTTAAGATCCGTAATCCGCATTTCCAACAAGAAGCTTTTAAAGCGCATTCTACGAGGAATTTGGAAAGCGGGAAGAAGAATCCGAAGCTGCATTGTGGTGGGTGCATCGATTATCACAACGATTTGATATTTACTTCTTAAATTTATTTGATATTTAAATCGAATTTTAATATTCATATAGTAATATATTTTTAATCATCAATTTAAAGAGCTTCATTTTGAGCCTACCTCTTGGAAAGCATATTGGAAGACTCATAATATCAAGTCATGCAAAGCATCCACCACAAATGGATGGGTCGATGTTGCTTCTACGAAATTTATTGCAAGTCGTTCGGTTATTTAATTTACATATTTACATAAGTTTATAAATACTTATATATATGAAATATGCAAACTAGATGCATTATTGGGTGAAGATCGATGAGCTTTAAAGTAATGGCGTGGAGATTACCCATGTAGTCTCAAAAACATGTTTGGGTCACTCGTCATGGATCTCCCCAAATGGAAGGATCATAGTATCAAATTCGGTAGCATTCCTATGATTCTTGTTTACATCGTTTTTTGGAATAATTAGCTTGAATGCATATTAATAATTTATCACCATTAACAAAAACTTGTATCAAAATTAAAATTTTACAGCAAGTTGTATCAAAAATGTAATACCTCGGATTTTCAATTAAGATAGTTAATCAATTTAAAAAGGATATTTCTACAATTTTACATAAAGTACTAAAAAAAGAATTTTTACAAGTGAATAAATTTTTAAAACCCCATTTTTTTCATTATATCAAGTAGATTTTTTCTACCTCAAATTCATACATAAAACGTCAGAAACGAAAACCAGATGAAGGAGGCATAGATTTTTTACCATAACACACTTTATTAACCAAATAGGTCGGAAATCTAAGCTTAGCTGAGGTTAATTTCAGGATAAATGTATAAATCATAAGAAAAAAGTACATACTTTTATTCTAATCTCTTCCTTCTTCATCCAATAGGTGCCACTTAACCGAGGTCAAAAAGTTTACTTTTCTTCTTTTAATGTACTTCAAATTCTTCAAATAAAATACCAGATCAAAGTGACAAGAAAGAGTAATCAGATCTAATCAATGTCAATCCAAATAAAAAGAGAGAATTGTAAATTCAAATCAAATCAAAGGAGAAATCCTGAAAATTTTAAGAAAAATAAATTTTATGTGAGCATGTGTATATATGAAAATGTTATGATGCTAAATATGTACTACACTACATTTATTTAGGTTTCTAAAATATGATTTGTAGAATCGATTTCACTTCTAGAGGGGGGGTGAATAGGGTGTTGCGGTTAATTATAAAAATTAATTACGGAAGCTTATAAAATTATTTCAACACAGATAAATCAAAATTATAGCAGCACAGATAATAGCAGAATAATAAATATGAAAATAGAACGACACAGAATTTACCCAGTTTCGGCAAAACCCTGCCTACGTGTTGCTCCCAAGGTTTCTACTAGAAATTAAGTAGTCACATGCTTACATACGTAAACCCACGACAGCTGCTACTAACTAACCTAACTCTACGCTCAAAACCCTACGACAACTCAGCCACTAAGTTGCGAATTCTCAAACTGCGCCACGTAGTTTGTCCCCTAGTCACAGACTAGTAATTACAACCGTTTAAAAAAGAAATACAAATTTAAAAACAAAAAGAGAATAAACCCTCATTTAAAACTTAATTTATAAAGAGATAGGTCAGCCCAATTTCAAAACAACTTCGGCCTTCTTTATTTCTTTTATCGGTCGTTCCTATTTCTTTTCTCCTTATAATGGCGGCTTGTTTTCCTTTGTTCCTTCTTCGTTCCAAATTAGGGCTTCGTGATTTTTCGAAGCTGCCGATTGTCTCGATCAATCAGGTTGATAATTGCATGAGGATTTGTTGATCGATCGTCTCTTGAAATGCTTTCGGCTGCTTCTATTTGATTGAGTTCGACTTTGATTTGGTATGTGATTTATTCCTTTTTGCTTTTCTGTTATGCTTGATTGAACTCGATGGGATTCAGCCGATGATGATTGTGGGTTTTTATATGGATTCGATCTCCTTATTTTTCGTTCATCTAACAGTTGTTTGATTTTTTCAATACTGTGCTTCGGCCATTCGATTATGTTTGGATGTTGATGATTTCTCCGACTTTATCAATTTCGTATAAATTGATGCTTAACACTCACGGTTTTGATTTATGACTCGGTCAATTTACTTGGCCACCACGATTTCGAATCTACGCTGTTCGATCTTTGGTCTTCTTGACTTCGGCTTGTTTCTCTGACTTGGTTCATGATGACTTTGGTCATTTGAATTTATTTGTTCCCGGTTGCCATTTTACTGCCATGTGTTTTTTGTTGTAACTAGACTTGTACTTGTATAGAGCTTTGTTGTGTACTCAGGTCTACATTGTCATGTGATCTTTCATCATATTGAGTTAATCACCATTTCATTTTACTCAAAACCTCTGGTCTGGTTGGTCCCGTGTGTTGTTGCAGTGTTGTTTTGTGTTGATGTCGCACTTGGTTGATTTTGAATTTGGATTGATACACTTGGTACACTTGAGTCTGCATTTTGATGTACACTTGATATTTTTGGTTTGAGTAGATAATTCATGTGTACTCGAGTTAAACCGATCTGATCCAAGCTTGTATTGTGATCTCCAGTTCACCGTTATGTTTTTGTCTCACTTGATATTTTTGGTTTGAGTTGATGCTTCATGTGATCACTGCACATATCTTGATGTTCAAATGGGTTGATTGAAATGTTGACTTGCTTTGTACTTTGCACTGCCCTGGTATGGTGCACTTGTGTTATCACTGTTGTGTGGCTTTAAGCATTGCCTTAACCATCCATGCTTATACCTGACCTTGTTTGATTTCTTTGTACTGCTGTTAGCTCATTTTAGATCGTATTTTGAAGTCTAGGCTACATTGTACTTGGGGTCTGGTCTTCTTGTTCATGCTGAGTCTGTTGTATTTCATGTTGCCTTGAATACGCTATCTTCATATATTTAAAACTGTGTGTGTATGTCGACATTCATTTTTTTATTGTTGCATACATGTGCTTGTCTTTCCTATCCACTGCTTGACTTTGTATTGTTCGTCTTTGATCAAAACTGCTACTTGATGCTTGCATCCTTGTGCTTCATGTTGTGCGGTCTGGTTTTTGTATTGTGCAGTTGAATCGAGTAATATTCATGTTGCCACAACTGCAGTGTGCACTATCTGGTTTATATTGCATTGCTTCATCATTGATTGTTAACGTGTACACTTGATTGTACTTAATGTGTCACATATGGAAGCGGTAGTCTTCATGTTTTCACATATGCATATGTTTTGTTGACAAGCACGTTCCCTTGAGTCTGATTGGACTTGAGACTGTAGCATTCATGTATACATTACTTATGCATGTCACTTTTCATTTTTGTTTTCACTTGAACTTCATCTTGATTTTTGGAATTGTATATGTGTTGAATCCGGCTTAAAGCTCGGGTTTGACTTTGTGCTGATATTGTGACATTATTTTATTGCACTTGAGCTGAACCCGGTATTTTGGATTTGACCTGTGCTCACCTGTCCCTGTAATTTTATCAAGTGTATATATCGGTGTGCACGACCTTGTGGCATATACAGTGATACACCGTGTATGTCACAAGCTGTTCGTGTATGATGAATTGAAAATTAAATGATGATGAACAACCCAAATAACCGAGGCAAATATTATTTTCAACATCCACATTTTATTTTATATTGCAAAAATATTTCCTTTTCAATTTTACTGTGTCAATATTTATTTTTGCAGATTGCTCAAATATTGGATTCAATTTGGAGTGAAGTTGAAGATAAAATATGAGTTGAGTGAATGAGTGATATGTAATGAGGTCAAATGTAAATGTGAATCATGATGTAATCAAAATTGTACTATAATTGAAATTGTATATATAGTGAGATCTTGAAATTTGTACTATTCAAAGATTATGATAAATATTTGTTTGAATAAAATTTTTGTTTGAATTCAAATTCTGTGTTATTTATTTTTATTCAGCAAATATTTATTTAATCTATGAAAAATAAAATAGTACATTAACAAATACATTTAAACGAATATATATATGTTCATTATCATCAAACAAAAATCATATAATCACATATTCAACAACCTCCCCCTTTTGATGATAACAAACATATATTTATGATTTTGAATATGTTAAATGTATTTGATCATTGATATACTCTAATTGCTCCCCCTATTTAAATGCTTCCTCTCTACACAAAGCTCCCCCTACATATATGCATACAATTAAAAATATGCTAATGAGCCTAGATGCAAATGGAAAATATTTGACCTTTGCTTGATTTTATTTGACAAAATCTTGACTTTTCTTTCCCCCTTTTGTTATCGGCAAAAGAGTAATATCGTTAGAGAAAGTAGAGGTAAAGTGATCGATATTAATCCAACATTAAAACTCAATCGAATATAAATATTAGATTTCAATAAAAAATCAAACCAAAATCATAAATACTTTGTTAGGCACATATTCCACTTTTAGAATGATGGAAATGGTGTCATCATATAAAATCATATAGTTGTGTCTATCTGTGGTATATTTATATCAGGAATTTGAATATCTACTAACCGTGCATAACAGTTAGGACTTTTAAATGAGATTAGTAGTATTCCAATTTTATTTTAAAAATGAATTCAAGTATCTTCTAACCACGCATAACCGTGAGGACTTTTAAATGGGATTAGAATCAACTTATTTATTTAAAAATCAATTTTGATGCGTTCCATACATGCATAACCGTGAGGACTTTCAAATGAGCATGGAAGCACATAACAAATTCCATGTAATTCACACATGCATAACCATAAGGACTTTTAAATGAGAGTGAATACTTTGGATTTGATTTGATTTTATTATTATTTTATCCACTATATTTTTTTTATTTTATTAAAAAAATGTAAAATGAAAAAAGAATGATTCCTGTTTAAAGTACCACATATTTACAAACTATTTAGAATTTTGATGAGTGATGGTCGTTAGAAATATGATAGAAAAAGAGATGGTCATGGAATTTTTTTACCAATAAAAGATTTATCACTCTTGTTTAAATTTCTAAAGAAATTCACTAAGTATACCATCGCGAGTCATAATATATGATAAATAACAACACTCATCGCTTTTTCAATCACTATTTATCTTTTTGACATTTATTAGGGAGTCAGATTAGTCAAAATCGTCATTTAAAATCAAATTCAAAAATAATTATGAAATCAATTTTTTAAAAATGACCGATCTGAAAACATGGTCAAAAATGATTTTCTCAAAGGGGTTATACGAGAAAAATTTATGCTATTTGAAAATTATTTGAAATGAAAAATATGCAGATATTTTCTTTGAAAAATGATGCAGTTACTAAATGTCTCAACAAAAATCACGTTCAACTAGTATTTTTTCTATCAACTAGATTACCAGTGTAATCTGCATCTGAATTTCCTTTTTCACTCAAAATTATCATTAATTGAATTTGATAGTCCAAACCATGAAGTGTGCAACAAAATATCTCAAAATAAATTTTAACAGCTATTTAAATGACATTTCCTTGAATTTAAATTGAAGCCATGTAAATAATCAAAAATAGTGAACGTAAAGTTAGCCGTAAAATAACCAAATGTATTATCATCCAATAAAATACTATTATTAATCCAAACTAATATATATGAAGTAATTCAACGACTACAGATTTTTATAGTGTTCTTGGCATAAGAATATAATTGGCCAACAATTTTAAATAAGTCAGAATCAAAATCACCATTATTTCATCATCTCATTATTGGCTGATTTAACTCAGATTACGGTGCAGATTATCACATTTAATATATCTTCAAATAAATATACCATTACCTGTTTTACCTTTACGATATTTTCCGTTGTTGTCCAATGTGATTTTGTCACCTTTATACTAGGCTCAGGAACTTTGCTTTGTCGCTCGTTGTGTCCTTGGAACAGCCAGAATCCAAGTAACACTATTGTTGTTCCTTAGACTGCCACCACACCTACACGATGAAAGATTTTTATGACCTATTTGTTTTTATAGGTCCATGATTGTTAGTTGCAAAATATTTTGAAAAATAATTTTGTGTAGACCCAAAAATATTTGTATATGTTCCTTTTGGCACCCAGATTTGTTTAACTTTGAGAGATTTTATATACGTTCCTTTTGGAACCCAAATTGGTATAGTTTTCATGTGTTTGGGTCTATACCAACAACTATTTTGATTGTGTCCAATTTTTCTACAAATTGTGCACATTGAATTTACTTGATTAATCTATGTTCTAACATTTTTAGATTGATTATATCTGAGTCCTTGTCTAACTGTATTAACAGTTTGCTTCCCTAATAGCATATTCAATGATTTTTCACTTTTTGAAAATTTATCTCAAGTCGTTGACAATTGTTGGACTTGTGTTTTGAGAGATTCATTTTCATTTCATAATTGTGTGCACCTTTTAATAGAATTCTCTCTCCTAGTATTTTCATTCTCTTTCAAAATCAGAATTTCATTTTCAAGTGATTTTATATTAATTTCTGATTTTTTAATTTCTTCTTCAAATGTTGGACACTTATCACACTTAGGGCACTTATTTTGATAGTTTTTAACTAATTGTTCAAGCTATTCATTTAGTTCAATCAAACTATCTCTTTGTGATTCAATTCTATCATATTTCTCCCTAAGTCATTCAAAGCAGCCATTTACTTCGTGGAAATATATAAGTAGTTGTGAGTGAGTGAGTTTTGATACCTCGTTTGGCTCGTTATCGTCGCTATCAGTTATATTTCCTTGAAGGAACATATCTGCTTTCTCACTCTCACTGCTAATACTTTGATTATCTTCATCACTTGTATTCCACGTGGCTGCAAAACTTCTCCTTTTTTATTTCTTTTCAAAGTCGTGTCGGTTGTGAGGACAATTGGGCTTAATGTGTCCGAGTTGGTTGCACTTGTGACAAATGATCTCCCTTTCTTCTGAGTAGTCTAGTGGTGTGGCTATTCTGCTTTTCAATTTTTTATTTTGAGCTGGATTTTCGTATCTGTGATTCCACCTTTTGAATTACTTCATTAGTAGTTCCAGCTCTGCTGCACCATCATCATCATTGTTATCATCATCACTTTTGGTTGTTCCTTTGAGAGCTATTGATTTCTTTCGAGTATCTCCTCCTTTACGCTCTTCCTTGAATTTCATTTCTAGCTCATAAGTGGTGAGATTTCCGATGAGTTTTTCAACTTTCATCTGTTTTAAATCTTTTGATTCTTGAATAGCAGTCACTTTTGCTTCAAATCTTTGTGGAAGGACTCTGAGGATTTTTCGGCCTATTTCCAATTCCGTGTATGATTTTCTAAGAGCTTTTGATTTGTATATGATATTGGAAAGTCATCCATACACCTCTTTGACATTTTCTTCCTTCGCCATTGTGAAGTTCTCGTATTCGCTGCTTAGCATGGCAAGACGGAGATTCTTTGACTCGAGATGTTCCTTCGTGAGTCACTTCTAGTGTGTGCCATATTTCCTGCGCAGTTAGACAATGTGAGACACGATTAAATTCAACCTGATCTAATGAACAAATAATCGAATTCATAGCTTTGGCATTAGTAATCCGTAACTTATTTTTTAGATCTGTCCACTGATCCTTTGGTTTTTTATTTCCTGATTATTTTCAATTATAGTTGGTGCTCTATACCCTGTCTCAACAATATCCCAAGCATCAATGGTTTTCAGAAAAATTTTCATCCTAATTTTACAGTAAGCATATTCACCATTGACCATTGGTGGTCTAACTATGGATTGACCCTCAGCAAAGGCATTATTAAAAGAAGCCATTTTAGAAATTCAAAATAAAAAAAAAGATTGGTTTTTGAAAAACGAATTTTTTAAAACAAAATTTGACTTCTATTCCTAGCTCTGATACCACTTATAGGATCGATTTCACCCTAGAGTGGGGGGTGAATAGGGTGATGCAGTTAATTATAAAAATTAGTTATGGAAGCTTATAAAATTATTTCAACACAAATAAATCAAAATTATAGCAGCACAGATAATAGCAGAATAATAAATGCAGAAATAGAACGACACAGAATTTACCCAGCTTCGGCAAAACCCTGCCGACATGCTGCCCCCAAGGTTTCTACTAGAAATTAATTAGTCACACGCTTACACACGTAAACTCGCGACACCCGCTACTGACTAACCTAACTCTATGCTCAAAACCCTACCACAACTCAGCCACTGGGTTGCGAATTCTCAAATTACGCACGTAATTTGTCCTCTAGTCACACGACTAGTAATTACAACCGTTTAAAAAAGAAATACAAATTTAAAAACAATTTAAAAACAAAAAGAGACTAAATCCTAATTTAAAACTTAATTAATAAAGAGATAGGCTGGCCCAATTTCAAAACAACTTCGGCCTTCTTTATTTCTTTTATCGGTCGTTCCTATTTCTTTTCTCTATATAATGGCGGCTTATTTTCCTTTGTTCCTTCTTCGTTACAAATTAGGGCTTCGTGATTTTTCGAAGCTCCTGATTGTGTCGATCAATCAGGTTGATAATTGCATGAGGATTTGTTGATCGATCGTCTCTTGAAATGCATTAGGCTACTTTTATTTGATTGAGTTCGACTTTGATTTGGTATGTGATTTATTCCTTTTTGCTTTTCTGTTATGCTTGATTGAACTCGATGGGATTTAGCCGATGATGATTGTGGGTTTTTATATGGATTCGATCTCCTTATTTTTCGTTCATCTAATAGTTGCTTGATTTTTTCAATACCGTGCTTCGGCCATTCGATTATGTTTGGATGTTGATGATTTCTTCGACTTTATCAATTTCGTATAAATTGATACTTGACACGCACAGTTTTGATTTATGACTCAGTCAATTTACTTGGCCACCACGATTTCGAATCTACACTGTTCGATCTTTGGTCTTCTTGACTTCGGCTTGTTTCTCTGACTTGGTTCATGATGACTTTGGTCGTTTGAATTTATTTGTTACCGGTTTCCATTTTACTGCCATGTGTTTTTTGTTGTAACTGGACTTGTGCTTGCATAGAGCTTTGTTGTGTACTCGAGTCTACATTGTCATGTGATCTTTCATCATATTGAGTTAATCACCATTTCATTTTACTCAAAGCCTCTTGTCTGGTTGGTCCCGTGTGTTGTTGCGGTGTTGTTTTGTGTTGATGTTGCACTTGGTTGATTTTGAATCTGGATTGATACACTTGGTATACTTGAGTCTACATTTTGATGTACACTTGATATTTTTGGTTTGAGTTGATGCTTCATGTGTACTCGAGTTAAACCGATCTGATCCAAGCTTGTATTGTGATCTCCTGTTCACTATTATGTTTTTGCCTCACTGTTCTGATTTGAAACCATGTTGTATGTGTTCACTGCACATATCTTGATGTCCAAATAGGTTGATTGAAATGTTGATTTGCTTTGTACTTTGCATTGCCCTGGTATGGTGCACTTGTGTTATAACTGTTGCGTGCCTTAGAGCATTGCCTTAACCATCCATGCTTATACCTGACCTTGTTTGATTTCTTTGTATTTCCGTTTGCTCATTTTAGATAGTATATTTGAAGTCTAGGCTACATTGTACTTGGGGTCTGGTCTTCTTGTTCATGCTGAGTCTGTTGTATTTCATGTTGCCTTGAATACACTATCTTCATATATTTAGAACTATGTGTGTATATCGACATTCATTTTTTTCTGTTGCATACATGTGCTTGTCTTTCATGTCCACTGCTTGACTTTGTATTCTTCGTCTTTGATCAAAACTGCTACTTGATGCTTGCATCCCTGTGCTTTATGTTGTGCGGTCTGGTTTTTGTATTGTGCAGTTGAATTGAGTCATATGCATGTTGCCCCAACTGCAGTGTGCACTGTCCGGTTCATATTGCATTTCTTCATCATTGATTGTTCACATGTATACTTGGTTGTACTTAATGTTGTCACATATGGAAGCTGTAGTCTTCATGATTTCACATATGCATATGTTTTGTTGACAAGCACATTCTCTTGAGTCTGATTGGACTTGAGACTGTAGCATTCGTGTATACATTAATTGTGCATGTCACTTTTCATTTTTGTTTTCACTTGAACTTCATCTTGATTTTTGGAATTCCATTTGTGTTGAATCCGGCTTAATGCTCGGGTTTGACCTTGTGCTGATATTGTGACATTATTTTATTGCACTTGAGTTGAACTCGGTGTTTTGGGTTTGACCTGTGCTCGCATGTCCTTGTAATTTTATCAAGTGTATATATCGGTGTGCACGGCCGTGTGGCATATACGGTGATGCACTGTGTATGTCACAAGTTGTTCGTGTATGATGAATTGAAAATTAAATGATGACGAACAACCCAACGCAAATATTATTTTCAACATCCACATTTTATATTATGCTGCAAAAATATTTCCTTTTCAATTTTACTACGTCAATGTTTATTTTTGCAAATTGCTCAAATGCTGGATTCAATTTGGAGTGAAGTTGAAGATAAAATACGAGTTGAGTGAATGAGTGATATGTAGTGAGGTCAAATGTAAATGTGAATCGTGATGTAATCAAAGTTGTACTGTAATTGAAATTGTATATATATAGTGAGAGCTTGAAATTTGTACTATTCAAAGATTGTAATAAATATTAGTGTGAATAAAATTTCTGTTTGAATTCAAATTCTGTGTTATTTATTTTTATTCAGCAAATATTTATTTAATCTATGAAAAATAAAATATTACATTAACAAATACATTTAAATGAATATATATATATATATATGTTTATTATCATCAAACAAAAATCATATAATCGCATATTCAACATGATTTAGAACTAATTTTATGTTCTAACTGATAATTTAAACGAATTGGATAATTTGGAAACCCCTAAATCATCATGTTGATAACAGAACTGATATAGATTGGGAGGAGGGATAATTTGATCTATGTATAAACCATAGGATATGTTGAAAGGATTAATTATATAATCATTGAAGAGAAATACAAGTTAATTTTGTAGATTTGTTAATCACGATATAGTTTATAGGATATAATTGTTAATTTATTCTAAAAATGGATTATAATTATAATTAATGAATTAACAATATTTAGAGCTTCTATAGGATGTTAATGAATGAGAATATATAACAAAATGAATGCATGATGAATTATAAGTCATGCTCGAAGTAGAAAAGTAGGTAGGATGAAGAAGTGAGTAAAATTAGACGGTATGGTGAAGTTTGTAACACTAAATCGCAAGCTATGGGCAAGGTTTCGATTGGTGGATAGTTGCAGTCGATTGGTGAAATAGAAAAAATGAGGCAAAATAGGAACAGAGTTCAATTCGGTTGGAATTACGTTCGAATCGACTAGAAAAGCATATTGATGCCCACTATAAGCATCCAGTTGACTGAAAGTTGGCTCCAACTGATGTTTTCCAATGTACTAGGAACTTAACACCAGGTCAGATTGAAATTAGACCTGGTGCAAGCCAAGAAGGATGGTTTTAGGGGATTGTTTTCTGCTTGGCAGACGTTACCAAGTTCACGTAGCATTGCGCTATTGTATAATATGACGCTCAACATTAGCGTGTGATTATATCACAATTAGATTTCTCTTATCGCTACTGTTAGTGTCGTAGTTGCACATTTCAGAATGTGAACTATCCGAAGAATAAAGATTTCTATATTAGCAGGATTTATGTCACTCGATCGTTGTATCTATGAAGGAATCAGTTTGTTGTTCAATTCTTGAATGTCATTAGTTGAATGATAGAAAGTGTAGGACACGTTTGTACAATTGTGTATTCTGTTTACCATTGAGATTGTGTACTCAATGTACCAACATGTGATTTACCATTTAGATTGTATACTTGATGTATCGATAGGAGATATACTATCAAGTTTTTATACTTCGATGCATATGTTAGGCGGTACAACATCAAGACTATATGCCCGATGTATTAGATTATTTAGGTGGTTTAGCATCGAGACTATATATAACACCCTCTATTTTAATAAAAATAATTAATTAATTAAAAGGGAAATTTAGTTATATTACATAAAGCTAAAAAACAAAATATCTACAAATGAAGAAATTTGGAAAATCTGACTGTTATATTGCATCAAGTAAATTTTCTCGCCTAAATTCAAATGTAAAACATCAAAAACGGACACCGGACGAAAAAGGTATGGGCCACTTACCAAAGCTTGCAATTCGAGTTTTACGCCTTGTTTGAAATTTGATTTTAAGAATTAGTTATAGGACTAAATTAAGTTTAATTAGTAAGCATAAATCCTGCTCGTATACGGAAATTTATGGATATCTTTGAATTACTTTAAAAAGAATACAACTTTTTAATGTGTACTAAAAGAAAATGAGGAAAGATATTTATATGCACAAAGCTTAACTGCTTCAGAGTGAAAGCATTAACAACCATTTTAATGGAATTCGTGACTACAATTAATGAAAGTTTATGCTATGTATATTAGAAAGAGAGTGTAATAGTATATTTATGAAATTGATGAAAGAAATGTTACATATTTTAAAAAAGGTAACAATATATTTTTGAAAAGAACGCATTTAATGAAAGAAGTCTTACATACTTTGAAAAGATAAGATGATAATATATTCATGGAAGAAGGCATTTCTTAAAGAAAAGGTAAGGTGCGCTATCTCTTTATTAGTAAAGAATAAAGGTAAATCAAATTTTTGAATTTGAAAAGAATATTCGTACCAATCAATTATAAATTGATTATGCAATTATTAGTAAAGAATAAGTTTCCTAATTATGTCAATACACATGCAAAAACACACACACATCCATGAACAGTAATCCACGATTCCTCACAATAGCTAATAATATATATAAAATACCAATGAATGATATTAGTTGACTTGAATCATAATTATTTCATTAATTGGGAAAAGATCAACGTTATTTTGTTTTAAAAGGTAAGTGATTTTGCATATATGTATGGATGATGGGTATGAATAAAATAAATAATTTTCCTAAAACCCAGACTTTATTTATAAAGCCCCGCTTCTTTCATTCTGAATGGCTGAAGCAAGGCCAGATTGAAGCTGGACTCAGTGCAGGCCAAGTAGGATAGATGGGAAAATTCATTTCCACCTTCTCGACTTTTGGGAGTACACAGAGCTACATGAAGCTGCGCAATAAGTGGGATTGTTTACACATTTGGTGGAACATCTGGTTTCATACTTCATGGCGTGCATAACGTGACACTCAATGAGGTGTGCTATTGTATTGCAACTAGATTCTCTTTTCTTACTCCGACGCATTTGGTTGCATGTTCTAAAATGTTAGACAATGGTAAAAGGATGACAAAGACGTCCGCAATAGTACAATTATATGAATGGGCAAGGTGGTTGAACCTACAAGGGGTCGTTTTGTTAAACAACTTATTTGGTTTTAGGTTAAATGAAATAGAACATTGGACACATTTACTACTGAGATTGCTACACTAATGCTTTGGTAGGCCATAAATTATCGGAGTTCTATACTGGGCGTGTGCTCAGATCTTATAAAGTATGCTTAGTGTGTATATGCGGTTTAACCAATTTATAATTGAGAATGTCGACTCAATGTATAGTTCGGCAGATCATTATTAAGATCATATACTCTGGTTATTACTAGGATTACTCACTCTCTGGATGTTCCAACCATCGGATGGAAATGCTTGCAGATCACTATTGTATTTAGATGTATTATAGATTGATGCCCTTTGTTGTATTAACTAGGTATATTGAACATAAGTAAATGAAAATCATATGCTATGCAAATTATAGTCGAAATCTAGTTGCTTGTCATCACATTACCACTAGTAATATAATTCACTCATCAGACTTTGTCTGAACTCCTTCTTTCCTCCCCTTTTATATATATTACAGAAAGATTTTGTAGCAGATAAGGTGACCCAGATAAGGTGCATGGTGAAGGTTACATTACACTTTGGAGATATATACATTCATAATCATTTCCCAATGTATCTTATTATATTTATCAGACATATCTCGGTCTAAAAAAGAAATGGGAATGGTAAGCCTGGAAAAGTGCTAACATTATCGTTTATAAGAAATAAAAAGTGATGATTTGATGCACTTATTTTCCCTGGTTGGAAAGGATGTCTTTGAGAAAGTGGAAATCTTATTTTCAATCTTTGCAAGAGAAGTTCTTTTACAAAAAAGTTTCTTGGAAGATACGTTTTCTTTTTATGAGTAGTCAAATGATGATGCACTCCAGAGTTGTCTTGATGGAACAACAAAAGGGCTTGTCTTAGGGATTTTGGTTTTCACTTTCGAGGGATTGAACTTTAGTGGTTAAAATTGAATTCTTTATTTGGATCATGTAGTCTTGTCGAGAAGTTTTGAAGAGTAAGCAATGAATTAAATAAACTTTGGTTAATTTGAAAAGAAGAATCATGCATCATAAATAAAAAATTGGTTAAATGTTAAAGGAGTAAACCTAAAAAAGAAACTCAACACTTGAAGCTTTATTAAAAAATCAACAAGCATGTCTTGAGAAAAGGAGTGGATATGGGAGCACTTTCAAAAGAATCGAGACCATATAAATGAAGAATGTTGACTAGATAATCATTCACATTCTAAGATTGACTATTACCATTAAGAAAAGCAGCGAATGTTGGGGCAATAGATGGGCTACAAGGAATGCTCAGGGACATGTCCGGTAGAGACAAACCCCGTTCTTTATATAGATTAGTAATCAGCCGATCTTCCTTAGAAGGCCTAATGTTTATGCTTGAAGTTTCAGGAGAGGATCCTAAAGAAGTTGGAGTTAAAGTTGTTTGGAGGTTGAGATTTGTCTCTTCCTCGGCTAAAGAAGCTACAATATCGATTTTCATTATATTTGGAGTGGTGTTGTGCAAAACTTCATATTTTGGAGTGTCATTATATAAGAAATTAATTAAATAAAATATCTTAATAAATAATAATTAATAAGTTTAATTAATAGAATAGGAAGTTAATGTTAAGATAAAGAGTTTAAGGAATTAATAAGACTAACCTTGACAAGGATTTGCCCAAGCCCAAATTGTTAACCCCTAACTATTCAATCCCTTTATTTATTTTCCACATTTACTCAAAATCAAAATAAGATGTTGGGCTAGCCAACATTTCAAGAAAGAAAGAGATAAAATCAAATCTTAGAGAAGGGTTATCATTTCTAAAAAATATGGAAGATTTAATCAAAATTTTCAAGTTTAAATGAGTAACTCTTTCCCTTATCCCTTCCAAACCTGTTTAGATTTAAATTATATCTTCTTATGATTCTACTTTCAAGTTTATGTGAGTAACACTTTCCCTAAAACCTACCAAACCTATTTAGGTTCAAACTATGTGTACTTGTGATTCTTAGAATGATGGTGAATAAGTTTTAAGAATGACAGAATGATTTCAGTTATGTTTGGGAATTAAATGGCAATGATTTTGGAATGTATTAGGGTAAAAATTGGATAAATGTAACAACTCGTAATTTTTAACGATTTTTATAACGTAATTAATTGAAAATTTTCTTTCAATTAAACAATAAAATTTGACAATGAAAATTTGATATTTGGAATACGTCTATTTAAACAGCACATGGTAAATTTTCATCAGAAATATGAAAGTTAGTTTTATTGTGTAATTTTCAATTTCAATTTAAATCAGTTGAAATGGATGGAAATTAAATATTATGGAAATCACAATATTTTAATATAATAAAGTGTAAATCATTTTCTGAGTGAGACGTCGTATTTCGTTTCGTTGAAATTGGACTGCTATAGCCCCATTTATCTTATATTAGGCGTTTTAACAGCATTTTTCATACAGAATATCGACTTTTGATAGCATGATCGTATAGCTGATATCTATGTACCGTTCTGATCATTTTGTTGTGCTGATCCCCACAGTATATTCGTTTATGTGTTTTGGAGTCCGATGCGTGGTGGAATATGCGAAAACGGTAACCGTATCGGTACCCGTTTCGTGCCTTTTGGATTCTTATGTCCATTTAATTTCCACTGTATAATCGAAATAACCACTTGCTTTAAATGCTCATAAAAATTAACCTCTTGACTTTTGCCATCCCCAGTATTCAATTGATTTGCTGGTTCATTTTAGTTTGGTTTCGTCCATATGTTCTGAAAGAAAAAATTTATTATATACAAATTTATGCAAAGCTGCTCTTGTATTTGTACTGCATCTACTAGTCTTCCACAATCCATTTTCCAAAAGAATTTTTTTTGAGAAGCTCGTGCTCGTTCCTGCTCGTGCTTGTCCCCTTGAACCGACCAACATCTTCTAGCCTCGCCTGCCACGCAACCTCCTTGGCTGACTGTTTCCCAATAAAATCCTCCTATTCTCTTCCCTCTTTCATTCACTTAGCTTTGGAAAATATAAATATATAATAAAGCGAAATAGCTATGCTGCTTACATTTTCTGTGATAGCTTAAAATATTTATATTTTATAATCTCCGGCCTCGTTCATTATTTTACCCCATCAACCATCATTAGCCACGCGTTTTCTTGCCTCCTTCATAGCCGCTTCCCTCCTCTGCTGTGAGTAGTGGCCACCCTCTTCAGCCAACAAACGACGAAGCCACGGCCAAAACCACCCAGCGCCTCCTTGAACCCGTAGCAAGCATAAAAACCTCTCCTTCATCGCCGTTCCACCCTTGACGAAGCAACCACCCTTGTTTCTCCCTGACACAGCACCATGTCTTCCGCTCCATATAACCCATCACCAAGACAGACCTGACAACGACCAACACCTTCTCTAGAGCCTCCACTCTTCTCCAAAGCCTCGTCTTCAACCCATCCCCACTCCGGCCCTTGCTTTTTCCTGCAGCCACCTTGGACCCACCACCCTATCACGCAACAGGCTCCGGGCACCAGCTTTCCGCCATCCAACCTTTTTGCCACCTGACAACCCCTGATCGCAAGCCTCACCTTTGCTCCCATATGTGCCGATGTTAAGCACAATACGACCATCACTATGACCACCTTTTCTTCCCTCTATGCTTAGACCCGCTTCCCCGCTGGTGCCAACACTCGTCCCACCCCTTCACCAAGCATCTGCATCCGATCCCGATCTGATAAGCAACAGCAGCATTTCTATATTTTATATATTTATAAAGCTATGTATACAAAATCTTTTTATATATAAAAGCTTATATAAGTTTGTATATAATATGTTGTGTGTGTGTATAAAGTTATACACGTTTGTATATAATTTATGGTTATGTATAGAAGTGAATATAAGTAATACATCACATGTTTGTTTGTATATAAGTTTATAAATGATCTATTGAGTATATGTATAAAGTTATATATCATTTGTTGTTTCTGTATAAGTATATATAGGTTGTATATAATCTGGTTGGTTGTATATATAAACTTCTATAAGGGTATATACGATCGGTTTGAGTATTTATATACTAGTAGGAAGCCCGTGCCGATGGCACGGGAGCAAAGTGTTATGTCGTATATAACTAAGGAGAGTCTATATTGGTAGGAAGTGCATAGGTAACATTAAGGTAGTCTTACTTTAACTATTTTTTAAGTGCTGAACCTTACAAATGAGACGTATGTGATGTTATAGGTGATAGAAAACACACCAGCTTTCATCTGAAAATAAAATGCAAACTAAATTTAAGAAATAAAATGCTTCTCACGAAAAATAAACTTGCATAATCGAAGAAATGATCAAAGTAGTCATATCATTAATGAATTGTCTGAATGATAATTACCGATTACCTAACTTTGGACAGTTCAACCGATTTTTTTGAAAAATAGATACAATACATTCTACATGTAGACCGGCAGCTTTAGGCATACAAAAAATAAATTAAAAATTTGCAATGTCAGTTGACAATCGATGATCAGCATGCACGTGTGGTTTAATAAAGTTAACCAACAAAATAAAAGTTAACAATAAATGTGAAATAGGGTGAAAAAAATCTAGTAGGTACAATTTCACTGTGGCATTTCAGAGAGAAAATGGTACAATTTTTTTTGTTCCATTTCCTTCTATAGCACTTTCTTCTCCTCCGTATATTTATTTATTTTTCCTTTTTCTCTCTCTTTATCACTGCAGTCGAGCTCCTTTGTTTTTATCTAGCAGGTGATCTCTCTCCTAAAAACTCGAGCCGCACACTTCAAAACCAAATCTAACACTGCTTCGCCTACCATTCCGGCACCGAACGCCACCAAGCCAACCCGCAGCCGTGCCTCCTCGATCCAAATGCCTTGAGCACCGCCGAAAATCCCACTGCGGCCACCAAGCTGCAGCTTCGCAGCAAACTTCCATCGGAACAACTTTGCTATTTCTTTCTTCTCGGTTCGAAGTATTGATTGTGATAAAAAAAATTCAAATCCCAAATAGCAAATATAACAAAGAGTAATAAGTGAGGTCAAACAACTATTGCTACGTAGACAAATATAAGCACGTTTCAAATAGTAACATACATGCATGCATACGTATGTATGACCAGATTGAAAACGAATAGACTAACCTGAATGGAAGTGGATTAAGAAGCAGCATCACATATTCGACTAAGTTCATTTTGTAAAGCATCTAATAAAATGGTATCCCCTCTGCTTCAACTTTCACTGAAATAGTGGAGCCAACATTCTTGCCCTTCATAACAGAAGGTAGAAGACTGTACAAAAGACAACTGCGTAACGGTGAATTTGAATCCTCAAATGTGAAACTAAGAACCATTAACACACAAAAGAAAAGGAAACAATTTAAGGAGAATGCATTGTCCATCATAACTTCGGAAATGATGATGAGATAAAAATATATTGAGAATAACGCATTACTTAAAAAGGCAAATCGTTGTTGGTGCAATGAGAATGATAAGTGGCCCATAAATATAGTGCTGCACTTTCATAAAGAAGTGATTGGGAAGATTTTATGAAGGAGGGAAGGTATGTGTGCTGGTTTATATGTTTTTTTTCTTAACGGTGTTTGTATTAAATAAATTATTGTGAAACGATAATGGTCCAGTGTAATCTATTTTTTACAATTATACAACAAAGTATAATAATAAAAAAATACAAAACACTTTATGAAGTTTTATTACTGAATAATATATTGAATTGTGTTTAAGTAATAGATCTATTTACATAGAAAAGAATTGGAAAAAATCAATAATGCCAAAAAGCTTAGAAAATATCAAAGTTTTGAACTTAGAAAATATCATATTGCTACTTTCTGCTACTTTGCATAAGGCCTTCCAACATTTTCTGTATATTTTGTATCCCAAACTTCACTGTCTTCTAGGATTTAATTACTGCATACTTCGCAGCTACAACAACTTTGTAGCTCCTGCCCACCATTTATAATTTTTGGATTGCTTCTAATACTTCCTTCCATTTCTCCCATTTTTCATTTTGTAGGTTCATATTTATTTTTCTAAAGCTAATCTGACCATTTCCACATGGATTCAAATGAAGAACTGAAGCTACTGCAGCAATAGAAGGTTAGACACAACATTGTCAACAACTACAAATACAGGAAAAATTATTATGCACGAAATGCCTAAACAAATACAAAGTTCAATAGTTATGTCCATGTTTTTATAAAATAATAGCATTTAATATGTTGTGCAGTTTCTTTTGATATGCAGACTATTCAAATCCCAATAGTAATTAGCAATTAATGAATTTAAACACCTTGTATAAGTCGCATAAAACTTACAATCAATAATCACAAAATTAAATATAGAATGAAATATAGCAAGCATTAGTTCGATTTTATAGTTCAATAATGGCTGAACATAACACAGTTAAGCTTCTCCGTTAATTTGTTTATGAAAATTAATGTAATCTTTAATATTAAGATACACTCTGACTTTTAGTTTGTAAGAATTGCAAGTTACAATAGTAGATTTTACTATTCTGTCAAACTCTCCAGATCCAACATAAGAAGTTATCCATTGTACAATTTGCTAACGCCTCACTGATTATGCATAATAAATAGAAGGTATAATTATTATTATTTGTCTTCAAATGAAATAAATAAATATCATGCACGGTCTAAAATGAGAAATTACAGTGCAGAGCAATATTACTGCTGCATAAACAAAAGTTATTGCTACCGTTACCTGTTACATCTCCTGATTGAATTCAATATTGGAATAAGGAAAATAAAACGTAAATATTCAATGTTTCATTTCTACAAACAGATGATGTGCATTAAAAATGAAAGATTAAGCATAAACTGGACCACATACTAATACTTTTCACGTGAGAAACAAATACGTAGGGAAAAAGCAACAAATATCAACCATCATGAAAATAAAATATCTATTTACCATAAACAGTGAAATTTTGCACCAGAAGGTGTGAACACATTACCAAAATTATCAACATCAAACTGTGCGTATGTAGTGGGCGAAGAAAATTCGTTGAAATGCACAAATTTGCACAATGGCAAAAATTGAATAATGGGTGCCTACAAATGTAGAGAATAAGATGGTTGATATATACATAATGGGTAACTGATTAAAAAATGGGGGTAAAGATAATTTGAAATTTTTGTGGTAAACTGATGTTATCGTGGGAAGAAGTGAGCTGTTTCAGAAAATAAAACATAATCTGCGTGAACATGTAAATCATAATATAAACCGAAAAGGTAAAGTGGTAAATCATAGAAAGAAACAAAGTTGTAGTTAACGATTTTGAACTATAACAAACCGCAGAAAAAAAGAGTAAAATTGAAATACCACAAACCAAAATGAAGAAATTAGAAACGCCTTATTCTTTGAATTTTGTATCGTCTACAGCCATGGATAGTAGAAATAAAAATTAGCATCTTCTTTTGGAGTTGGAGAAAAGAACAATTGAATTTGAAGAGTTGGCTGGTGTGGATAAAACCATGAGAGAAGAATAGCAGTTTGAACAAAGCAAGAAACAAAGGCATTAAAACACGATGGGTGAGGTGCGCATCATGGAGGAAGTGGAGGCAAGGAGGGAGTGGAATATAACAGAAGGCAACCTTCTGATAGGTGGCCAATAAGGGTTGGACACGTTAGAAAATCTGAAAATGTGGGATATGTCGTGGAATATAACATGTATAATGGGATGATGTGGAGAATCAGAAGCCGCTTGATATATGTGCTGAGGATAAATCCTGGCCTCTCTTTGTCTTTTATAACCAACAGAGCAATTTTATTATATAGATATTACGATAAAGTATGTTTATATTGATTTTTTATATTAATTTAGAAATATAAAATATATTTGAGTTTATATATGTTTAGATATTGATTTACATGCACAAATGTATATGAGTTATATAGAGAGGTTTTATTTTAAATGTATTTAAAATTTTGAAAATATAGGTTTAAAATTATATTGGAAACAAATATATATAAACATTTTTTTTTCAGCAATCCCTAGTCCATCTGAACTTAGCTTCTCAATATCGAATTTATCGCTTCAATTCCTAGCTTGTCGCTATCCCGCTTGTCGTATCTATGTCTGTATCTATGTGCGTGTGCATGTCACCTACTTGTTTTTCTAGCATTGAAAGGTGAGCAATCACTCATGATTAACATTCTTATATATAGTAAATTTGATTTCACTTGAAACGACAATTGAATATGTTGTTAAATTTGAGTTGTTAAGTTATTTAACTGTTAAATATGCTATACGATTATCTGCCATTGTTTACCTATGACATATGACACTATAACCTGTTGTATATATTTAAATTTGTCCCTAATGATATATGCCTGTTGTTGATATATTGTTATCATATTTGTTCTCAATCTACAAGTTCCTTATTAGATTATAATTCCCTATGGGTTGAAATAATACATACCCGAACAATATTATAGATTAGGGGAAAATCGTTATGGGTTGAAATGAAAAACCCAAACGATTTTCATTAATTTTTAATTCTGGGATCACGGGTTGAAATGATATATATCCGTAGACATTTAAATTATGAATTGAAATGATAAATATCTGTATCGCTTGACCATAGGATAGAAAATTATATACGGACACCGTTGGGCTATTTTGAAAAAATGATTGCCAAAGTTTGGAAGGAAATATATGGACTTTTTTAAATTTTGATTTTTAAATTATAATATAAAGAATTTATTTTAATATATGTGTAAAAATTTAGATTTCTAAAATTTTATGTTTTGGAAATTTTAAATTTGTAAGTTAGTTTGAAAATATAATTTTTTAGATTTTCTTATAATTTTATTATTCAAAAATATATAAAATAAGATTTAATATTTAATACAAAATACATTTAACAATAAGATTTAATTTAATAAAATTTAATTTAACTGGTTTATAATATGTTTAAGTATTTATTTAAATTTATATTAATATTTTAAAAATAGATGTTTTATAACTTTAATAATAAAGATTGGGAAGATAAACTAATGTTAATTGGAAATTTAAATTAGTTAATAATTGAATTAAAATAAAACTTGGTCTGAAATTATTGATTTTTTAGATTTTGAAAGATATTGTTTTTTAAATTGATTTGAAAAAAAAAGTGATAAAATGAATATTTTCAGCTTTAAATAAAATTGAGAATGAATAGTTAATATTGATTTAAATTTATAAATTGGGATTTTTAATTATTATTAAAATAATTAAGTGAACATTTCCAATTTGAATAAAAAAATAAATTTAAATGTTGAAATATAAACGAAACATATATTTAAATTGTTTGAATTTTTAAACCTTGAATCTCATTGGAATTGAAATGATGGTTCAAACTCGGATTTGAAATCGATAAAAATTAAAATGGTTTATTGAGAATTTGAATTGAATCTTTAACCTTTTAAATTGAATGTGCCGAACAGCGATTTATTTAAATTCAATTTTGGAATTCAAGCTCACTTGAATCAATTTGTAAAATTAAAGGAAACTATTTTATTATATAAAGTATTTTAATATATATAAACTATTTTAATATATATATATATATATATATATATATATTATGTTGATACATAAACTACTTTAATTTACAACTATTTTAATATATATACTATTTTCAATATCTAAACTATTTGAGTTAGAAGTGTTATGATTTTAAAAGTGTTATGATTTCAAAAGTGTTATGATCTCAAATGTATTATGATTGCAGAAATGGTATGATCTCGGAAGTGCTATGATTTCGAATGTGTTATAATTTTGAAAGCATTATGATTCTGGAAATGAATACTATTTAAAGTGAATAATGATATCGAATTAATATGGTTTTGAAATGAATACGATATTTTGATATGAAGTATGAACTATTTGAAATGAAATGACCACGGTAATAAGCGTTTGGTTGTTAAAGAGATTGGTATCAGATATTGCCATTACTCTCTGCTAATACCGAAAACCACTTTAACAACTGTGTACGTGGTGGAGATTCCAGAATGAAGTAGGATTGTTTGGCGATGATTCTGTATGAGGTATTAACGTAGCCCTAACTCCCACGAATCAGCTTAATGTGTCTAAAACAGCGCCACGCCGGGCCAAGTGAGGTTATTCCTCCTATTAGGCACATTTCTTCGATACCATTCTATTATTTTGTGATTTGATTAGGTGCACCTTTGATTTGGGAGTGTATCTCGAGCTTGGCGGCAGTAGATGCTATGCGATACCCCCAGTATGGATGCGCAAACGATATATCTACCCCAGCATTGCCTCGCGTGCCTTGTCACATGCCCTATCGTGCCTTATACGAGTTTGGTTTGTGTTATACCTATGGAGTGCTCCCTGATAGCCCACTTGCGGGTGGAGTTTACAGTATTTGTATAGACTACGACATTATATAAAATGTGTTAAAGGGGATATGGGTAAGGGCTTAACCTTATTTTAATAGTTTACTTTACTATAGACATTATTATAATAGCGTATATTACTACATAGCAGATAGTTCCATGGATCCTTAAAGGATGGGAATCCCAAACATCCTTTAAGTTATTTGTATTTCAGTTGACATTTCACTTGAGTTAAATTTACTATATAAGGATGTTAATCCTGACTCTAGTGTTCTGTGTTTTGCTTTATGCTCGGGTCGGACTAAGCGTCACATCAGTTGAGACTCACCTTTGGAGATTGGAGATTTGTTTGAAGATCTATCTATTCAACTTTTAGTTATTTCAGTTTATTCCAATCATTTATGTTCAAACTCGTCAGTTGCTTATGTATTAGAGATTCATTTGTATTTGACATTATGTTGTGTTTTGTTTCAAACTCTGGTGTTTTATAGTAGCTTCATGAATTACTATTATCTGTTCCCCTGCTTATTGTTATAGTACTCTGTATCTATGATTCTGTGACAAATTTATTTACTGTATATGCTAAGTTTTGCCAAATATAAATTAACAATCTATTGTTTGAATCAATTCAAGTCCGACATGTGCGGATGCGAATGGTTCTGAATAGCCGGTTGTTACCGTTGGTATCAGAGCTCAGGTTTAGGAAAAAACTTAGCATATGGAGTTAAATTTAATCATAGAATCGTATTCGTTCGAGCTTGAATTTCTTCATTAGGATTCTCGTTGTTGAGGGTTTCTTTCTGATTTTGAAACTCTTCCCTTTGTTTTGAAATCCATTCTTGTCTCTCACTATTCGTGTTCTTCTTGATAGTGAAGCATCCTATAACTCCATTTCTGTTACGACAACCTTTGTATGATTTGTAAATTGGTGAAATCCTTTGCAATATGCGTCGATTCGCCAGAGATTTCCACGTCCTCGGTTTAGATGCTATTATTTCTTGCAAAGCCCGAGCCGTCTCTAGTAGACGATCAGGGTAATTCCCTTGTAATCTTGACTCCACTTCGATAATCAAAGATTATCCTGATATTGGGTGAAGTCACATGTCTTCTCTTCAAGTGGGAAATTGAATTTCCGCATCGATTATATTCCTGGAGTCTCGGTTGACCCGGTTAAAGTCACCCATGATCGATATAGATCTATACAACTTACCTCTTTTGTAATTTAATTATCTTATCTTCCTTTTGAGCTTATCTTCTTGGTTAGAATTCTTTTTGATTAGGGTCCCTCTAATTTGAATCTCTACCCATGTTCTATAATCCATTCTTGAATTAATGTGTGAGGGAGTATATTTGTAATTGATATAAAATGTTTTATATTGTGTTGTTTGAGTTGTTATGTTTGATCTAGGGTTTCGATCATTCATCTGGCCAACGCTATCGATAGGAATTCCAAAACATTTGAAAAGAGAAAACTGACACAATACTGTTTTCAAAAATGAAATATATAAATATATATATGATTATATTTTATAAACATAAATTTTTTGAAATTTGATAGTTAAATAAATGGTTGTTAGAAATGGTAATACTAGATTATCTTTTATTGTTTTGTTAATATCCATAGATCATTAACTATTGTTATATGTCATAGGAAGTTGAAATTTATAAAAATGGCATATAAATTTAATTTGTAAATAAAATGAATTTAAATTGGGAATTTAAGAACTAAATTTTTGGTCCTCTTCAAATTTTAGTTTTCAGAGTTTTGAAAAATATATTATTGGACAGCATTTTTGAATTGAATTATTTCCAAAGAATTTTAAAAGAAGAAAATCAACACTCCCCTCTTTTATCGTTGGAAAATAATTTTAGTGGTAACTGCAACATTATCGACATTCTTTTTCGAGTCTCAAAGTGGAGAGACCGCTTAGTAGCTTTGCTGCACATTCATTCTATAAAAGGATTTGATTGGAATTTCATGAGTACGATTTGATTTATAAAATACATAGGTGTGTATATATATATATATATATATATATATATATTTCAAAATGGTGGGAAGTGAAACCGAAAATTTAATTCCTAAATCCTGTGTCAAGTTGGGGTTTTCAACTATTGAAACAAATCAATTTTTTTTTGAAATATTTGAAGTGCTTAAAATTGAAATCGGAATTTAAACAACTTGTAATAGGAAAAAATTTATTTGTATAATACTCAATTTCAGTTCTAAAACATATATTGCTTACTTGAAATATTCAAAAAGTTAAAATGTTTATGTGTATGAAATTGAAGGTTATACAATGGAAATTTAAAGAATAAAATGTTCAAATTAAAATTTTGTTTGATAGAAATGTTGAAAAAAGGTAAATTTGTGTAGTGTTCAATTATATTCTGAAACATTAACTCACCTGGGGAAAAGAGTCTGGATGCAATAAAAATATGTAATTGAATAGTATGTAATAAATGTATGTAATAAGATGTCCAAAAATGAAATTTTGGTAAGGGAAATTATAAATAAAAATTTGATTGTTATAATGAATTTTATACATTCAATTAACGTTATAAGTAGTATGGATGAAATAAATTAAATTATAAAAGGAGAATACTATTTAAGTAAATAAATATGGACTTAAGAATAGTTGAAATTGAATTTTTAGTGGAATCAACTCAATTGAAGATAAATAGATTAAATAAATGAGTTACATCAAATAAATTTTGCTTGGAAAGAAATTTTTCGCAACGAATGTAATAAAGTGAAATCAAATCAACGGAAAAAAATAAAATTAAAAAATACATTGAATTGAAATCAACCAAATCTAAATATAATGAATATTTATTAATTTAATAAAATGGATTGAAACCAAATTAGTTGAATATAAATCAATTTATATGGTTTTAAATAAATTGTTGTATTTTGTATTTCAAATCTACCTTTTCTTCCTGTTACTTCTATTCTCCTACATTGTTCCTTTCGAGGAAGAAAAGTTTTGAGTGGGGGAGAGAGTAACAACCCAAATTTTTTAGCGATTCTTTTAACGTAATTAACTGAAATTTTGCTTGGAATTAAACAATAAAATTTGATATTTGAAATACGTCTATTTAAATATAACAAATGGTTAATTTTTATCAGAAAATATGAAAGTTAGTTTTATTGTGTAGTTTTCAGTTTCAATTTAAATCAGTTAAAATGGACGGAAATTAGATATTATGGAAATCTGAATATTTTTATATTATAATAATAATGTAAATCATTTTCAAAGTGAGACATCAAATTTCGTTTCGTCGAATTTGGACTGCTATAGCCTCGTATATCTTATTTTCGGCATTTAGCAGCATTTTCGATATCGAATATCAAATTTTGATAGGGTGATCATATAGCTAATATCTCTGTTTTGATCGTCTCATTGTGCTGATCTCCGTAGTATATTCATTTGTGTGTTTCGGAGTCCGATGTGCTGTGGAATCTGCGAAAACGATAACCGTAATGGTATCCGTTTCGTGCCTTTTAGGTTCTTGCGTCCATTCAATTTCCACCGTATAATCCAAATAGCCACTTGCTTTTAAATGTTCATAGAAATTAACTTCTTGACTTTTACCATCCCAATATTCAATATAATTTGCTGGTTCATTTCAGTTTGGTTTCGTCCATATGTTCCCAAAGAAAAAATTTATTATATAATAAAGTTATATAAAGCTTCTCTGGTATTTGTACTACGTCTACTCCTCTTCCACATCCCATTTGTCAAAGCAATTTTTTTTGAGAAGCTTGTGCTCGTTCCTGCTCGTGCTCGTCCCCTTGAACCGGCCAACACCCTCTAGCCTCGCCTGCCACACAACCTCTTTGGCCGACTATTTCCTCGCAAACTCCTCCTCTTCTCTTCCCTCTTTCGTTCACTAAGCTTTGGAAACTATAAATATATAGTAAAGCAAAATAGTTATGCTCCTTGTATTTCTGTCATAGCTTAAATATTTTTATTTTATAACCTCCTGCCTCGTTCATTATTTTACCCCATCAGCTATTATTTGCCACGTGTTTTCTAGCCTCCATCACAGCGCATCCCTCCTCTGCCGTGAGTAGCCACCACCCTCTTCAGCTAGCAAATGACGAAGCCACAGCCAAAACCACCCAGTGCCTCCTTGAACCCGCATCAAGCATAACAACCTCTTCATCACCGCCGTTCCACCCTTGACCGAAGCTACCTCCCTTGTTTCTCCATGACATTACACCATAAATTCCGCTCCACATAACCCATCACCGAGACAGCCCTGACAATGGCCAACAACTGCTCCAGAGCCTCCACCATTCTCCAAAGCCTCGTCTTCAACCCATCCCCACTCTGGCCCATGCCTTTTCTTGCAGCCGCCTTGGATCCACCACCCTATCACGCAACAGCCTCCGGGTACCAGCTTTCCACCATCTGACCTTTTGCCAGCTGACAGCCCATGGCAGCAAGCATCACCTTTGCTCCCATCTGTGTCGATTCCCAGCATAGTACGACCGTCATATGCCCGCTTTTTCTTCCCTCTGTGCTCAAACCCGCTTCCCTACTGGTGCCATCACTCGACCCGCCCCCTTAACAAGCCCCCGCATCCGAGCCCGATCTGACAAGCAACAGCAGCATTCCTATGTTATATATATATATATATATATATATATATATATATATATATATATATATATATATATATATATATATAGTTTTGTATATAAAATCTGTTTATATATAAAAGCTTACATAAGCTTGTATATAATATGTCGTGTATGTGTGTATATATATATACACAAAGTTATACAGCTTGTATATAATCTGTGGTTACGTATGTAAGTGTATATAAGTAATACATAACAAGTTTGTTTGTATATAAGTTTATAAATGATCTATGGAGTTTATATATAAAGTTATATATCATTTGTTGTTTATGTATAAGTATATATAGGTTGTATATAATATGGTTGGTTGTATATATAAATTTCTATAAAGGTATATACTATCGGTTTGAGTGTGTTTGTATATATATATTAAGATAAATTATGTTTATATTGATTTTTTATATTAATTTAGAAATATAAAATGCACGTGAGTTTATATATATTTATATATTGGTTTACGTCGACAAATATACACGAGTAATATAGAGAGGTTTTATTTTATATGTGTTTGAGTTTAATGTTGATTTGAAAATATCGGTTTTAAATTGATTTTAGAATATATATATATATATATATATATATATATATATATATATATATATATATATATATAATATTTTGTTTCAGCGATCTCTAACCCATCTGAACTTACCTTCTCAATACCTAATTTAACGCCGCAATTCCTAGCTTGTCGCTATCCCGCTAGTCATATTTGTCTGTGTCCGTATCCATGTGCGTGTGCGTGTCACCTTCTTGTTTCGCTAGCCTCGAAAGGTGAGCAATCACTACGATTAACGTTCTCATATCTAGTGAATTTGATTTCACTTGAAATGAAAATTGGAATATGCTATTAAATTTGAATTGTTAAGTTATTTAACTGTTAAATATGCTATGCAATTATCTACCATTGTTTACCCATGACATATGACACTTTAACCTATTGTATATATTTAAATTTGTCCCTAATGACATATGCTTGTTGTTGATATATTGTTATCATATTTGTTCTCACTCTTCCAGTTCCCTATTAGACTAGAATTTTCTATGGATTGAAATTATACATACCCAAACGATATTACAGATTAGGGGAAAATCGTTATGGGTTGAAATGAAAAAACCAAGCGATTTTCATTGATTTTGAATTTTAGGATCGCGGGTTGAAATGATCTATATCTGTAGATATTTAAATTGCGGATGAAATGATAAATATCCGTATCACTTGACCATAGGATAGAAAATTATATAGGGACACCGTTGGTCTAGTTTGAAAAAATGATTGCCAAAGTTTGGAAGGAAATATATGGACTTTATTTAATATTTCTTTTCAAATTATAATATAAAGAATTTATTTTAATATATATGTAAAATTTAGGTTTTTAAAATTTTATGTTTTCGAAATTTTAAATTTATAAATTAGTTTGAAAATATGATTTAAAAGATGGAAAATCAGGTTTTTTTGAACTTGAAGATTTTTCACATGCATTTTCGAATTGATAATAATTATTAGTAAAGGGAAAAGTTAAATATGAATGGTAAATTTAACTACTTAATTAAGGAAATAATTTGTAATTGCGGTGCAAGAGAAATTGTCTCTGATTTCCATGAAAGGTTTCTATAAATTCTGATTTGCTAAAAAGAATTCGATATATAGTATGATTTTGTAGAAAGTTATTTCTTTTAAAGGTAATAGATCAGTTTTAAGAATACTTACAGAAAGGCTATTTGGTTCACAATAGTGATGATTCTTGATTACTAATTCATGATAGCTTGCCTTAGGATAGTAAAGATTTTCAAAAGCTGCAATCTATGACAGCCTTGAGTCACGATAGCTTGTTTATTTACGATAGTAATAATTCATGATAGTTGACTTATGATAACTAGTTTCACAATGGCAACTAATTAAGATTTATGGTAGCACATAATTAAGATGTAACGATCCTATTTTTAAGTCAAATCTAATTTATTAATTAATATAAAATTTTGGATTAATTGGTGAACTAATTTGAAAATTTAGGAATAAAATATAAATATATTGTAAATAAGAATTTGATTTGAAATTCAAAAAATAAATATATTGAAAATAAATTGGATTTATTAACTTTATATTTCAAAGGAACTAATATATATGAATATATGATTATTTATTAGTAGTGTATAATTAGATTTCAAAAGATTTTTCTTTACTTTGTACAAATTTAAATAAAAGGAAATGTATTAAAATTAAATTGTAAAATATAATATAAAAATTATATCATTATATTTAAAACATATAATACATGAAATTTACAAGTGTAGGGTAAGGAAAACATGTATTAACATTCGTAGGCTTTGCATGCCATACAAAAAACAAGTGGCAAATAATTTTTCTTTTAATTTGAATTGTATAATAACATGTTTAGTAAGAAAACAGGCTTCATTTCTTTTTTACTTCTCAATCTTCTTTCATTTTCTCTAAACTAAAAACTAAAAATGAAAAGAAAATCAGAACCTAGAAATAAAAAAAATGAGAAGAAATAAAATCAAACAAAAGCTTCAGCTTCAACTTAAGCAATTTCAAATGCAAGGAATCAATAGCAAGCAGTAGTTTCAAATCTAAGAACATCTCAAACAGATCGGCAAGCAAATCAAAGATTTTCAAATTCAAAATCAACTCAGTAAAAAGCAATTCCAGCCTATCCTCTGCTTTAACATTCCAGGTGAGCAAACGTCATGAACTTGTTATTATATTTTGATGATTGAATTATTACTTAAAGTATGTTATAAAGAAAGCTGTGTGGCTGATAGATATGCATGTATGTCTTTATATATATATATATATATATATATATATATATATATATATATATATATATATATATATATATATATAATGGATGGGCATGTCTAGGAAACAAGCAAAATTTGCCTCTGCTTTGCTTGCAGGTTCCAAAACCTGTTCAAAAACAAAAATCTCTCTATCTAAGTCCTTTTAGACTGGAAGTCATAAAAAAAACATGTTTATACTATCAAGATCTAAGTTTTAAAAAAATTCCAAGTGAATATGTTGGGAATTTATTTAGAAAACTAGAAATTATAATAGAAAGAAATTCAAGTCAGAAAATCAATTGTTAAATTTTCATATTTTGACTTTATGATCTGATTTGTACTTGGAATTATGATTTTTAAAAGTTAAATCAAGATTTTTAGTTTAAAATTGAAAGAGGAATCTTGAGTTGAACTAAAATCAAATTGCAATCGATACACATCGATTGACGATGAAATGGGTGTCGGGTTTGATTAGCTGGCATGATGGAGATTAGGGGAAAAATAATCGGAGTATTTACGAGTGTTCGAGGTGGCGGGTTGAGGACGAAGTATGGTTTTAACCTACTTTTTAGTTGGTATCGGAAATCAGGTTGTTGCATCGACGTGGACGATCTGGAAGCAATCACACCGGGGAAACATTGCGCGGATCATCGAGGCATCTCTGGTCGCGATGGCGTGGTTTTGAATGATCGGGATCGGTCGGTCTAGTCATTTTGGTTGATCTGGTTTGGTTCCAAAAGGTTGTTGACTTGCTCGATTTTGATTCCAGACTAAATCAACAGTGTTAGGTGGTCGTGTTGATTGGCGAGGTTGTCGGTGACTGTTTAGTGGTGGCGTGGTTGGTCGGAGATGGTCGGTTCGCTTGTTCATGTGCACATGTGCACGATCATATCTGGGTGATGGTTGATGTTTGGGAAGAAGGGGAGAAACCGAAGTCATGCTCTGGGAATTTGGGTCCTTACTCGGGTTCGTTTCCAAGGAAACTCGCGTGGGTTTTTAGCAAGTTTAAAAAATAAATTTAACATAACAAAATTTAAAATAAAAAGAGGAAGAAGACTCGGGGTTTTCCTCAGGGAACATGTATTGGCTCGGGTTAATACCCGAAGTAATCTCGGGTTTGAGTTTTTGAATTTTTAATTAAACAAGTTTTTTTTCAAATTTAAATTTAAAACAAATTTAAACACCTTCTTGTTAATTCTTTTAAAATAATAAATGTTTCAGAAATTAGTTAAAGTTTTAAAAGAAATTATTTCAAAATTAATTAAGTTTTAAAGGTCTTTAATATATAAATATGACCTTTATTTTAAGGTTTATTTAAATGAATTTAATATTGAAATTGAATAGTTAATTAAGGAAATGAAATGCTTTTAATTATCAGTTAACTAAAGTGACTTAAGATAATTTATTTGTTAATGGTGATTTATTACCAAGGTTTATTAAATAAAGGTTTTAATGATAATTAAATAATTAAAGGATAATTAATTGAGTAATTAAAGGATAAATAATCAATGTAATTAATTAAGGAATTAATTACTTAATTATTTATAGGATAATTAATTAATTAATGAAAATAATAAAGGGATGATTTATTACTTAAGGATAATTACCAAATGTAATTAATTAGGGGATAATTAAATAAGGGATAACTAAATAATGTAATTAATTTGATTAATTAAAGTGATTAATTAAAGCATAATTAATCAAGGTGACTAAATAATCAAAGTGATTAATTAAAGGTTAATTAATTTAGGAAATTAATTAGGGGATAATTAATTAAGGAATAATTAATTAATGTAATTAACTAAGGATTAATTAATTTATGTAGTTAACTCCAGGTTAATTAATTTATGTGATTAATTAAAGAAAATTAATTAATTAAGTATAATTAATTAAAGAAAATTAATTAACTAAGGATAATTAATTAAGATGGTAATCAAGGTTGATTTATTAATTTCATTAATTAAAATAATAATATATGGTTTGTAATTAGTTAATGTTAATTAACCAGGATTAATAATTAATCTTGTTTAAATTAATTAATCAGGTCATTAATCGATCTTGCTTGTGGATGATTGAATTATATTAAATGCACTGAATTATTTGATATCTCTGATGTGTGATATTCTGTTTTATGAATTGTTTTGAATAGAGCTGTAAACTATGATTTATTTATCCGTGATGATATTACTTGTTTATCTGTGAATGAAAGATAAGAATTATAGGATTATACCACTTATCGATATTGTTGTGCTTAAATTGATGATGGTCATGATATGTTATTGTTGTGTGTAAAACCCCTGAACGACACCACACACACACAAATATGGAATTCATGAGGAATTGGTTAAGTCACAGATATTTGAGTTTAATGTTATTTTATTTAATGATGAAATGGTTTTAAAAATTTGATTATTGAATCCAATTGGGTTGGAAGTGAAATTGAGTTGAATATGAAAAGCTTTTGAAAAGGAAGTTTTGAAATTTAAAAATTTAGTTTTAAATATAATTTGTTTTGTTTAAGTTTTGAAATTATTTTGGAAACTACGGTTTGAAAGGGTTATACAAGTTATACAATATATATATATATATATATATATATTTAAAACTATTTTAAATAAATTGTTTTGGGAGTTTAAATTTAATTCAAATAGATCTTGCTGAGAATACGACTGTTCGCTAATTTTTCAATATATACTTTGAAAGGCTATATCATGAGTAAATTTAATCGGATTTTCACGCAATGAAAAGCATTTGTTTTGAAATGATAATGGCTTTCATATTAAGAAAGGATTTCCAGTTTTGTTGAAAGGATTTTAAGTTGGGTGTAAATCAAATTTGAATTGGAAATAGTTTTGAAAACTATGAATGAGTCTTTGTTAAAGATTGTGACCTAGTTTTCAAATTGAAGAGGATCTTAAGGGGTGAATCTTTTGTTTAAAAAGATTAAAGTGGAATTCTTTTAAAACCATTTAGAAAGAAAGGTTTTGGGAAATAAGTGTTAAAAGTTATGACTTAACTAAGATCCCAATATATCCATATGTTTTTAAAACAAGCGATCATTATTCGTTTAGGCTTGAGAGGACTTTATGTCATAAAACCCATTACGAATAATGATACGATGAAAATAGATGGCATTTGAAGATGGTGGTGAAGACCGGGTATGTTCGAGAATGAAAGGATTACCCGTCGAATGTCTCTAGACTAAGTTGCTTCGGTATAGAGAACTCAATATGTGATGGGGAGTCCGATCGAGATTGTGGATACCCGAATTTGCAAGGGCTTCTTTTGAAGTGCCTTCGGTTCCATTCAGACCCAGGATGGACTTGTATGGATGTATGTTTGACGTTACACTTTGAGAGGTAGAGCTAGTTTCTATCAAATACATTTTTGTTGGTGGCGGAGAATTTATTCCCTTAGCTTAACACCCTTCTCTAAGACGTATGAGCTCAAAGTCTATGTAGTTGATGGTTACTAGTGATATATTCCCAATGGTAATGTGGCATGCTAAGTGCTGCTAATCATTTGTTGATTGAAGCATCGCTTTTGTGAAAAGCGTAGCTTTGTGGACGTGTCTTCGTCGAACCTCACACCCCGAAAATGGTCGAAACATGAAGGATGCAGCAAGGTTTTGAGGGTCGGGCCCTTTAAGGTATGTGCATTTCCTTCTGAATAAAAAGTGGTATCATGTTATGGAGCCAGATACTTAACTTATGTGGTTGTTGCAATTTGTTGGTGAATCCTGGGATATAGGTCGGTTACGACTGGGGGATGGCATACTCGTGCCAGTAGTTACCTAGTTACAAAGGTAACCCGGCCTTGTGTTGGCAGAGAGCTGGTTAAGTTCTCGAGTGTCCCTCCAGAGGCATACCCATTTGGTGAAGGATGTTCCTTAACCTCGACCATTTGTTGGAAATCCAATCACCCAATACGAGCCCTTTACGATTGCAGTTGAATAACTTGCCATTCTTAAATGGTAGCTATAGCAGGCATAATATAATGGTACCTATGTTGGCTATAATTTTACACTTTCCAAAGGTTTTCCGCACTATGCACTAATAATAATACCAAAAGGATTTTGCGTATCAAGCATGTTTGACTATCATAAGGAGAAATCTCCCCCAAGTGTGCGATTGGATTGTGTGTCTGGCGGGAGGCCTTATGGTAGTTTCATTTTCCAAAAACATAGAGAATTTTATTCTTTTTGTTAGTTTTTGTTCAAATAACTGTTTTTGTTTGCTCACACTAGTCACATGACTGACCTAGAGTTTATTGTTCCCTTTCTAAACTCTGCGTGCCTATAATTTTCCACATGGACAGCCTAAAGTCAGGTTATCAGACAGATAGCTAGTAGGTGTAGCTTTTGGCAATCTTTGGAGTCTGTGGTTTGTGATCGCATTATGTTTCATTGCAGCATGATAGGGGGTTCTCGCTTCTTGTTCGGTGGCGAGCAAGAGACTCTAACCCCTACTTGTCTCCGGGGAGGGTTTGGCTAACCAGGTTGGTTGAGAGTCGAGAGGTTGGCCATAAAAACAAATGCGAGGTACCAGTGTGAGCCACGACAGGGCTAGGATGGTTGAAAAGCTTACCAATTGAGATTGACAACTGTCGGAAGGTCGACGACCCTAGAATTTCCGCTGTGTTGTTATCTCCTAATGTTGTTACAAGCTTTGGCGAATCGGATTCTCAACACTTGAATCTGCGGCATTCAAATACGGGTGAAGTATGGATGTCTATTTTCGAGCACCGGAATCCGGACCATCACATTTGGTATCAGAGCTAAAAGTTGAGTAAGATCTCTAGCTCAGGAGAATAGCACATTAGGTGGCTCATTAGAGATAGTGTTATAAATGCCCTAGAATGAGTTATCCTAAGATTTCTTGTCATCCAGGTATGGGGGTGGCCCTGCGATCTCTATGCACGTTCTACAAAGATTCCTATTTCATATTCTTTTCATCAGTTTTCTATCAGCTTTTCGTTTTAACTTTAATAAAATTTGAAATTTATTTGAAATAAATCAGTTAACAAAATATGAAACTGAATTAAATTGTGTCAATAAAACGATTTCGGTCAAAGCCAAACTTTGAATTTTATTGTGATTTCTTATGAGGATCCAGGTCCGAAGAGGGACAAGCCAGTATATACTTTGAGGGATTCCGACCTAAGTTGAGTATCCATTTGTCTGTTATTGGGTCCAAATACAATCTACGAATGGTTAGTTATCCCTTTGGACTAACCAATGCCCTTGCAGATTTCGTAGATCTGATAACCCAAGTATTTCGAGAAGTGTTGAATAATTTGATCTCATAATTATTGATGATATTCTGATTTGGTAAGCCAAATATAGAATAGATATTCAGTTTGATCTGGTAAAACATTTCTTTATCTGTTCTTTGATTGTCTCCCTATCTAGCAAATTTTGAGGACGAAATTTTTTAAAGGAGGAATCTATAACGATCCTGTTTTTAAGTCAAATTAAATTTAGTAATTAATATAAATTTTTGGATTAATTGGTGAATTAATTTGAAAATTTGGAAATAAAATATAAATAGATTGTAAATAAGAATTTGATTTAAAATTCAAAAAAATAAATATATTGAAAATTAATTGGATTTATTAACTTTATATTTCAAAGGAACTAATATACATGAATATATGATTATTTATTAGTAGTGTATATGTAACGATCCCGATTTTTAAGCTAGATTTTAACTTGATGATTAACAAATTTTTGGGATTAATTGTGGATTAATTTAAAAAAAATTTGGAAATAAATAATGTTGTTAATAAAATGTGGTTTTGAAATTCAATAATAAATATTTTATAAGTAAATGGGATTTAAAAACTATATTTTAAAATTAATTAGAAATTTATTTTGTAAATTTAATACATATGTATATATAATGATTTGGAAGTTATATTTGAATATAATATAATATATTTTCAAAAGCTATTTGAAAGTTAATTTTTTTAATTTGATATAAATAATTTTCAAAATTTGTATTCTAAAAACTTATGTATGTAATCTTGTGTTTATTTATTAAGGTGTAATTTAATTTTAAGCAATTTCTTTAAAAGTTATATATATATAAATGCATTAGTTAAATAATAGAAATTGTATTAATAAAAATATAAGATATGTATTAATATTTAAATTAAATTGAAAATATGATAAAACATATTTAAAACATCAAAGGACATGTGTAAGGTAATTAATTTATGAAAGTAATAAGTATAAAGTTAAAAAATATATATACACGGATGTGTATCTTTTGAAATTAATAATGCATAGTACATTTATAAATAATAAAAACAGTGTATATATATTTATTATTTAAAAACATGATATATAAATTAATTAATGTTAAGTTAACGATTTTAGCATAAAAATACAAATTAAGACATTTGTAAAATGTTAATACAAGAAAATGACAAGTGTTGCTTCATATAAACAAATGGAAAAGATCATTTTCTTTTAAGATTGAATAATATACAAATAAGAAATTAGCTTCATAGTTCTATTCAAAAAAAAACATTCTTTACCTTTCTAAAATTCTCAAACCTGAAATACAAATTACATATCAATGAAAATAAGAATAAATGAAAATCAAAAACAAAACAACAGTTCAAGAAAAATCAAAACTGAAATTAAAAGCTTCAGCCTCAAAACTGGAAAAACAAATTCAAATCAAGTATCAAAGCAAGGAAAACAAAATCAAACTACAACCTGGAAGCCTATATCAAGAACAGGGCAAAATCAAACTCAAATGTATAGTAAGAACTCAGCTGGAATCAAGTAACAGAGCAATCAAAACAAATTCAAGTCTCAGATCAAATAACTATTTAGATTAATTAAATACAAAATCTAGATCAAAATCAAAAGCAATCCGTCCTTTGTTCTTCTTTCTAAGGTGAGAAAACAACCCTCAAACCTGTTTATGTTTTGATTTTGTGAAGCTGTAATGTGAAAGATGGTGTATGATTGAGTAATTATGCTTGCATCTCTGTGTGTGTGTCTATATATATATATATGATGGTATGTATATCTGGGTACAGATATTAACTCTGTTATATCAACAGAATTAAAAACAACATGTTGAAAAATTCATATCTTTCTTCCTAAACAGAATTAAGCTTTGATTTCTAAAAAGAAATTGTTTGTAACATCATGATTTCATTTTTAAAAATAATCCTGAGTGGAAATATTTAGGAAATTTGGGTATTAGCATGGTAATGTAATTCAAGTCGAAAATCAATGATTTCAATTTCGTCTTTTGACTTTACAAACATATTCATAATGTGAAATCATGAATTTAGGTAATCGTTTCATGATTCTTAGGCTGATAGTTGTTGGGATATCTTGTATTGAACGAAATTGGAGTTTTGGTCAACTCCTGATGATCGCACTGGTCAAGGGCCTCGAGATTGAGATTAGAGGGGGTTGAAGAGGTGGCGGACAAGAAAAAGTAGCGAGGGAATTTATCTTGCAATGTGGTGGCCGATTGTCAACGATTTAGGGTTTTAGTGTGCTTTTTGGTCGCCGTTGTATCTCGAGCTTGGCTTCGTCCATGGTGGATCAGAATCAATGAGACTGGGGGGGTTGATGCACTAGGTTGTGATGTAGCTTTGGGTTGACTGGTGCGGTCTTAGATGGTCGGGGTCGTCGGTGAAGGGAGATTTTGTCAATCGGGATTTGATACCAGGTAGTGCTGGGGATACTAAATTTTTGTTTCAGATGAGTCGACGTTTCTGGGTGCTTGAGTCGATGGTCGGAGTCATTGGTCACATATGGAGGATCTCAGCGATGATCGGAGATGGTCGGGGTAGTGGTGAACGTGCACATGTATAGGCTTGTGTCTAGAAGATGAAATTGTTTGGGGACGACGGTTTTGGCTCGGGACGATCTCGGGGTTGTGAGTGATTCTACTCGAAGGAAAATAGGGGAGTGGGTTGCTCGAGAAGTTGCTCGGGTTTTTGTTGGTTGAGCTCGAAAAATATTGTTTGGGCCCTTGGTGTTTGTAATGATAATTTTAAAAATTTAAATGAATCGATTTTTTAAAGTTTGTTTCAAATAAATAAGTTTTCAAAAGATTGTAAACAAGATTTTCCAAAGTGAGATTATTAAACAAGATTTCAGTCGAGTTTCAAAGTTTAAATTTTAAAAGTTTAATGTTTTAAAGATAAATTGTTTTGGATATTATATGTAATAGTTAATCAATGATAGTTAAAGAATAATTACTTTAAGGATAATCAATTTATGTGATTGATAAATAAAGGTAACTAATTGGAGGATAATTAATCAAGCGATAATTAACCAAAGTGATTTATTAATTAATATGATTAATTAAAGGCTAATTAATTAATTAATTTTATTAATTAAAATTGTAATGACCCTGAATTTTTGAACAATTTAAATTGAAAATATTTAATTAATTTTAAATATTTGAATGATAATTTAAATTGAATTCCCAATATAACTATGAATTTGGCGATTAAATTTTAGAATTTAATCTATAAAAAGTTGAATAAAAAATTTAAATTTCACTTTAGAGTTGAAATTGAATATAGAATTTGTATTTTAAATTCAAACTAATGACTTAGAAAAATAATATTGGATACAAGAATTATTATTTATGTAAATTTATAAATGGATGGTTAGTTTTAAATAACATTTTTTTTCTTTTCTTTAAAATAAAAAGGAATAAAATTTTAATCAATACAAATTAGATAAATAAATACACATAGTAAAAATTTAAACAACATATTTATAAATTTTGAAAAATATTATGGAAATTTTAACAACATAATTTAAACAAAAACATAACAAAGCAAAGTAATAATAAAACCCATTGAAATTCAAAATAAAAATATAAGAGGAAAATTTGTTGACTGTTGTTTGGGCTTTGAAAATTTTGGCCAGCCCACGTTTGATATTGATGCCGTGATTAAGTATACCCGTATCCTTTTACCGATTTTCATTTTTTAAACCCTAAACAAAATAAACGAACGAAAGAAACAACAATGGCGGCTTCGTGTTCCTCTTCGTCCAAAGCTAGGGCTTTCGAAGCTACGCTATTTGCTTGATCGATAGGAATTTGCATGTTGCCTTGCTCGATCTATTCTTCGTCGCTCACTGCTGCTTCGTTCTCGTTCATCCTCTTTGGAAAATTTTTGGGTTTTCGTATTCGCTTCGAAAAAAGGTGAGTTTTTTTTTCTCACGATTAATTTTTATTCAAGTTTTTAGATTTGTTTGAATTGGGTGCTTGGTTGCATGCTATGATTTGGGGTGTCATTTGTTATCATTTGCTCGGTTATTTGAATTTAAACTAATAAGAACAGATAAAACACTGCATGTTTGTTTGTTGGGTGTTATTTGCTATCATTTGCTCTGATAATTTGATTTAAACTGATGAGAACAGATGCTATAAATTTTGTTTTCAAACTGATGAGAACAGATGTTATAAATTTGTTTTTAAACTGATAAGAACAGTTTGTTGTGGCTGCATGTGATGGATCTTTGAATCTAGATGAGGAAAATTTTGTTTGCATGTGCTTGTTTGAACTTCAGTTCATATGTGATGTATGTATGTGTCTGTAAAACCCCCTATTCTTGTTCTCAGGTGCAAGCTATTTCAAAACCCAAATCATTTCCTCTTTTACCTGTCAGTCTTAAGTTATTTAAGGAAAATGTAGTAAGGAAATAAAAATACTTTAGTTCTGAAAATACTTGTGAGCAAACCACTTTTCTAAATTCTTTAAGTTGATATATATGAACTGCTTTGTGGTGTTCTTTGATGTTTTGCTGTGTATTATGCTTGCATGCCTATATAAGAATGATCCCAGTTATAAAGGTCTATGAACATCCTATAATCTGAAAGTAACAAAATTTACAAGTTCAAAACAATTGTTTGATGAATCTGATGCATTGCTAAAATTCTTGAATCCATTATGTGATGCTTGAATGTTTGTTTAGGTATGGAATTGAAAGTATGTATGTGAATATGTATTTATGCATATACATGTCACTGTGAGTAACACCTAATTTAAAATAAATAAGTAGGATTTCATGCTGGTTTAAGTCTGATGAATTAAATTTGTGCATATGCTTTTAAGTCTTCCTGCCTGTGTATATAAGAAATGTAATGCATGTAAGATATCCAAGGTTTTGGTTGTTATAGTTTAAGTTCAAAAAAATTGAATCTGTGCTCTGCATCTATCACAAGTGAGTAACTTAACCTTTAAAAATTAAGTAGGTATAAGTTGTTCATGCTTTTATTTAGAAATGACTTAACATTTGAATTTGCTGTGTATATGTTTATATGAGGTGCATTCTGTTTCACTTAGGCTCTGGCTATTACAATGTATGTTCTAGCTGATAAAAATCCCTTTTATTTTGATTTGTTTGCTGTTATGTTTCAATCTTTGAATGAAACTTGCTTATTTCTAAATAAAGTAAGCATAAAAAATTATATAAGTTAAAATAAAACTCTGTTTTGCCTGAAAGTAATATAACAGAGTAAAAAAAATTTATATTAAGTGAAAATTCAAATTATAGGAATTCATGTTTCAGGTTTACTAATAGAAACAATAAGTGAATTCAAGAATTTTAAAACAAAAATTTGGCTTGTTCAAGTATTAACTAGGAAAAAAAATAGTCAAACATGTATATATATACATAGTAAATGGAAAGCAAAAGTTTATAGGCATTTATTATTATTGTTTGATTTGACTAGTACAATAACCAAAGTTTTGTTACTTCTTGCCTACACATATTTTACCAAATAAGTGTATATATATAAGTTTTGAAGGTTGCATGTTGACTGTGTACTTTTTAATCTCTGGTTCTTGTCTTACCTGTGTTGGTATGCTTTGACTTGATTCCACTCTATCCATATATGTTTAACCCTGGTGCTGGTCTGCATACTTCAGTGCTTCATTGTTGCACTACGTTGGTATAACCGTTGCATTTGGTTTATTTTGTTTGCACTCATTTGTAGTCTGCACCTCGCATGCTGTTGCATTGGTGCATTGGGTTTGTCTCAGCCTTGAACCTTTGTAGTTGTAGTCATGCATTACATGTTGTTATTTCCAGTTGCACTTGGTTTGTGATTTTGTTGGGCCTTGTTCTTGTGCACTGACCATATGGTCTTTGCTTATTTGTAGCTAGTATCACTTGTCCACCTGCACTTGTTCGGCTTTGCGGTTCATCCTGTTGCATTTTGGTCTGTCCACTGCAGTATGTGTCTTGTTTAATTGAGTCAGTGATAATGGTCACCGTGTTGCATTGTTCCATGTACACTTGAGGTCTTGCAATTTGTTATTGATGCATTCAAGTGTTCACTGCCATGTAGTCTCTGTTTGTAACTTTCATCACTGGTGCATGCTGTTCTTTGTTCATTGTACTCGAGCACTTTGCACTCTGATGCTTGTTGTTGTATATTTGTGACATTGAGCATTTGGTCTGCATACATGATTTCTTGTAGTTTTCATTTTGTACTTCTTTGTGCTCCGGTATGCTGCAGCATGCATCACTGTTGCCTCTGTGTTTGTTGTATTCACTGCTGGTCTCTTCATTCATTCATCGCTATGCCTTGACCTTAACCATTGCCCACACATGTTCGTGCTTTATGGCTGTTACCATTTTATTCAGTTCATTGCAAATTTATTTACTTGAATAAAGATTAATCCTGACTCGAGTGTTTTTGTGTTTTGCAAAAAACGCTCGGGTCAGACCGAGTATTTTTACAGCTTGGAGTTTTTCTCGCAGCGAAGTTAGAGAGAGAGAGGGGAAAGCACTTCACTAAAGCTTTTCAGAAAATTTTTCTTGTACTTTAAAAAGATATATGTATATTCCGCTGTATTAAAATGTAATTCATTGTATAACTCTGATATTTGTATATAAAAGAAAAAACTCATTTATGTGAAATATATTTATTGTTCTGTGATTCTGTGACTGATTCTGTTTAAATGTTATAAACTAAATAACAATCCGTCATTTTGAACGTTTCTAGTTGGTTTAATTACCGACTAGAGGCGGTCAGAACGGCGGGTCGTTACAAAAGTGGTATCAGAGCTTTGGTTTACACAAAGCTTAGTTTATGGCGTTTAATATGAATAGTTACTAGAATCATTCTAAAGAAAACGTTTTCCAAATCTAAAGAAGTATAAAATTGTTTTCTTTAAAATAAAAAGTATTTTGAAAATTAGAATTTTTTTTTGAAAATTCCCCTCTCTAAATTTAGGTTTGCGATAGTTTCTCTTCGGTGAGGTCTCCTTAGATTTGAGTCCTGATCATTTGAAAACTCATTATCGAATTGGTGAGATTTATGAAAAATAAAATAAATAAGTTAAGTGAATTAGTAAATTGGTTTAAATTGGTTTAAATCGAATATTGTGAATATCTCCAAAGCAACAATTGGGAAATAAAATGACATGTCAATTTGGTTATAATCAAGAGAATTATTGAACTATAACTCGGGAATTTGATTCTGAATTCTTTTGAAAATTGATTTCAAATGTTGTGAAGAACGATTTAGTAAATAAATGGATTATAAGTACTTAACTTATAATATGGACTTTTGGTATATAACTGAGTTATATAAATTGAATTGAAGTGATAAAAGGAGATTATAAATCGAAGTTTTATAAACAGAAATGGAATTTGTAAAGATTGTTTATAAATTCGAAACCAATTGAATTTGATAAATGAAACATAGAAGTTAATAAAGGAGATATATTCGCGATTTTGGACAGCGAATTGTCCTTTAAGTTAAATATTGTGATAATAAGAGTTTGGTTAGGAATTATATCCACAATTTTGGACAGTGAATATATTATTAAAAAATCGGTTATGTCTTGGGAAAATGATTGAATGATCCGACCTTTGCTAATGAGGATTGCAAATTTTGATAGGAAATTTAATTGTCGACTTAACTGTATGAATAAAACCAATTTTGATGTAAAGCTTATATTTCAAGTTTAGACTAATGTCTAAAATAGTTAATATGGAGATATAAATCTAATGAAACCAAGTCGATAAGTGGTTTACTAAAGAATTAGTTGATTATTTTGGAAATGAAAAGCAAATGCAAAAATTCAAATGAGATTTAGATTTCAAATTAAAATTTGTCAACATGAAAATCCATAATAGATTTAATAGATTCAGTGATGAATTTGAATTTGAATGTGCAGAAAGTGAAGTTAATCCATGTCAAGTTATTTTAAAATGTGTTAAGAATCGAAAGCATAGATTTCAACACTCATTGTTGAAATAGACGTTTTCGAGAGAAAGAAAGGAAATGGTGGACTATAACACTGTTGTTATAGTAAATGGTTTCCAAAAGGAAATGTTTTATATAGTATTGGGATTTATATATCTATCTTAAATTCGAATCCCTATACTAGTGATTTTGGGTCGTCGTAACGATGTTTTACGCAACATTCGTTTGACTCAAGTTAATGTGTTTAAAAGAATGATTTCCTTTAAGAATGAGATATATACTTAATTATGATAAGTATATTGAATATTTTCAAAGTGTTGAAAATAAATGGATTTGTGGATTACTTATTATTAAATAAGTATGGAAATATTCTCCAATATGAAATGAAAGGTTTGAAATTTTATCTTTTAAAGATAAAGTGAAAAGTGAATGTTCTGAGATTTTATCTTTTAAAGATAAATTGAAAATGAATATGTGAAATCGATTTGAAAATCATATATTCATAGATATTTTGGAAATGTAAATTCACTATGGAACTTATAAAAGAAAGGGAAATTTGTTAAAAATAAATATTGATTTATTTTTGAAATGTGGAAATAAATTTACGGATTTGGAATGTAAGTTTAAAATAAATCGGTAAGGATTTATTTGATTGATTTAAGTGAACCATTTTAAGTCTAAAATGGATAAATATTTGGAAATGTTTCCGTTTAAGGAAATTGCTTTGGAATTTGTTTTCAAAGATTAAAAGGTGAAAAATGATTTGAAATTTGTTTTCAAATGGTTAAGTGTGGAAAAAATTATATATATCTTGTGTAGATATTTTTTGGAAAATATGAACAACTAGTTCAACTTAGAAATTTTCAAAGGATTGAATTTTGAGTTAAATTGAGTTTAACTTTGACACCCAAAAACAATATTAGTTCAACTTTGAATTTCGAAATGGTTGATTTGGATTGTACGTCTAACATTGTGAATTGACGACATAGCAGTTGATCTCTATTAAATATATATCTGTTGGTGGCGGAGAATTTATTCTCTTAGCTTAACACCCTTCTCTGAGACATACGAGCTCAGAGGTTATATATCGGTAGACATCAATTATGTGTTGAGAATTGACAATGTAACATGAAATCCAAATCGAGTGTGAAGTCGATAATAAATTGGATTATGAATGTGAATTAGGTTTGAGATAACCTTAAATTTCCAAATCGACTTAGAAGAAAATTTTAAATGGATAATGAAATGGAAAATTTGTGAATCCTCTATTTGTTATGGGTATGAGATATTGAGGTTTTCAGAACGTATATATGAGAATACGATAAATTCGAAAACCATTAGTTTGGAAAGAAATTGTTGTGGAAAACTTATGTAGGTACATGGGTATGATATGTACGAATTGTGAAATGAAATATTATATATGTATGTATGATATTAATTTTTCTAAATTGAGGATATGGAAAAGTACCTTCCATTTAAAATTTGTGAAGATTGTTGGAACTCGAGATGAGTGTCCATTTGAAAATCGTAGCTACGTAGAATTCCATTAGTTGGATTGACCATTTGTTTTCTGTTTTCCATTAGTTGGATTGGCCATTTGTTTTCCATTAGTTGGAGTGACTAGCGTAATTTGAGGGGCGAGATGCCTACATTTACAAGCGATTCCACTGGGATAGTGGCGTAACCGCCGTGTAAACTGCAATCTAGAAGCCAAAGCGAAATTCGAGGGGAGAGATGCCTACGGTCACAAGCGATTCTACTGGGATAGTTGCGTAACCGCCGTGTGGACCGCGATCTATGGCAACAACCATAGCGAAATTCAAGAGATGAGAAATCTACAGTTACAAGCGATTCTACTGGGATAGTAGCGGAACCGCCGGGTAAACTGTGATCCATGGGGGAACGTGCTTTCCATATCCATTTTTAAAAGAATTTTTAAAAGTATTTTCACTGGGAATTGAAGCAAGTATATTTAGTACTTGGAGATTTTTAGACTTGCGCCTGGCCAGCGTATGCCTAATGTCTTTAAGAACGACAATAGACTTGTTAAATTTCGAGTTAGCAAGTATTTTCAAACTTTAAATAGAAAATCAATAATCTGAAATTAAAGTAACATAAATTCCAACCTAATGAACTAAGGAAGAGGATTTTTGAAATGTTTTGAAAGTTCACAGCTTTGGAAAAGTTATACTATGTAACTTTCTTAAAATGAAGAATTTTAAATTTAAAATTTTGAGTTTTTAAGTTGAAAACTTTAGTAAAAGACTTTTGCGTCTTGATTGTAGAAATAAATGAACAAAAAGAAATTAATGAACAAAGCTAGTAAGATAAAACAAATAGAATGAATTTTATACTCATTTATTTTTTTTTAAAAAGTTTCGAGCTTGGTAAAAATGTGTAAAATATAAATATCGGTGAAATTTTAACAATCATTTTTCCTTACTTGTAATTTCAGGACGAAATTCTTTTAAGGAGGGGAGATTGTAATGACCTTGAATTTTTGAACATTTTAAATTGAAAATATTTAATTAATTTTAAATATTTGAATGATAATTTAAATTGAATTCCCAATATAACTATGAATTTGGCGATTAAATTTTAGAATTTAATCTATAAAAAGTTGAATAAAAAATTTAAATTTGACTTTGGAGTTGAAATTGAATATAGAATTTGTATTTAAATTCAAACTAATGACTTAGAAAAATAATATTGGATACAAGAATTATTATTTATGTAAATTTATAAATGGATGGTTAGTTTTAAATAACATTTTTTTTCTTTTCTTTAAAATAAAAAGGAATAAAATTATAATCAATACAAATTAGATAAATAAATAAACATAGTAAAAATTTAGACAACATATTTCTAAATTTTGAAAAATATTATGGAAATTTTAACAACGTAATTTAAACAAAAACATAACAAAGCAAAGTAATAATAAAACCCATTGAAATTCAAAATAAAAATATAAGAGGAAAATTTGTTGACTGTTGTTTGGGCTTCGAAAATTTTGGCCAGCCCACGTTTGATATTGATGTCGTGATTAAGTATACCCGTCTCCTTTTACCCATTTTCATTTTTTAAACCCTAAACAAAATAAACGAACGAAAGAAACAACAATGGCGGCTTCGTGTTCCTCTTTGTCCAAAGCTAGGGCTTTCGAAGCTGCGCTATTTGCTTGATCGATAGGAATTTGCGTGTTGCCTTGCTCGATCTATTCTTCGTCACTCACTGCTGCTTCGTTCTCGTTCATCCTCTTTGGAAAATTTTTGGGTTTTCGTATTCGCTTCGAAAAAAGGTGATTTTTTTTTCTCACGATTAATTTTTATTCAAGTTTTTAGATTTGTTTGAATTGGGTGCTTGGTTGCACGCTATGATTTGGGGTGTCATTTGTTATCATTTGCTCGGTTATTTGAATTTAAACTAATAAGAACAGATAAAACACTGCATGTTTGTTTGTTGGGTGTTATTTGCTATCATTTGCTCTGATAATTTGATTTAAACTGATGAGAACATATGCTATAAATTTTGTTTTCAAACCGATGAGAACAGATGCTATAAATTTGTTTTTAAACTGATAAGAACAGTTTGTTGTGGCTGCATGTGATGGATCATTGAATCTAGATGAGGAAAATTTTGTTTGCATGTGCTTGTTTGAACTTCAGTTCATATGTGATGTATGTATGTGTCTGTAAAACCCCCTATTCTTGTTCTCAGGTGCAAGCTATTTCAAAACCCAAATCATTTCCTCTTTTACCTGTCAGTCTTAAGTTGTTTAAGGAAAATGTAGTAAGGAAATAAAAATACTTTAGTTCTGAAAATACTTGTGAGCAAACCACTTTTCTAAATTCTTTAAGTTGATATATATGAACTGCTTTGTGGTGTTCTTTGATGTTTTGCTGTGTATTATGCTTGCATGCCTATATAAGAATGATCCCAGTTATAAAGGTCTATGAACATCCTATAATCTGAAAGTAACAAAATTTACAAGTTCAAAACAATTGTTTGATGAATCTGATGCATTGCTAAAATTCTTGAATCCATTATGTGATGCTTGAATGTTTGTTTAGGTATGGAATTGAAAGTATGTATGTGAATATGTATTTATGCATATACATGTCACTGTGAGTAACACCTAATTTAAAATAAATAAGTAGGATTTCATGCTGGTTTAAGTCTGATGAATTAAATTTGTGCATATGCTTTTAAGTCTTCCTACCTGTGTATATAAGAAATGTAATGCATGTCAGATCTCCAAGGTTTTGCTTGTTATAGTTTAAGTTCAAAAAAATTGAATCTGTGCTCTGCATCTATCACAAGTGAGTAACTTAACCTTTAAAAATTAAGTAGGTATAAGTTGTTCATGCTTTTATTTAGAAATGACTTAACATTTGAATTTGCTGTGTATATGTTTATATGAGGTGCATTCTGTTTCACTTAGGCTCTGGCTATTACAATGTATGTTCTAGCTGATAAAAATCCCTTTTATTTTGATTTGTTTGCTGTTATGTTTCAATCTTTGAATGAAACTTGCTTATTTCTAAATAAAGTAAGCATAAAAAATTATATAAGTTAAAATAAAACTCTGTTTTGCCTGAAAGTAATATAACAGAGTAAAAAAATTTTATATTAAGTGAAAATTCAAATTATAGGAATTCATGTTTCAGGTTTACTAATAGAAACAATAAGTGAATTCAAGAATTTTAAAACAAAAATTTGGCTTGTTCATGTATGAACTAGGAAAAAAATAGTCAAACATGTATATATATACATAGTAAATGGAAAGCAAGAGTGTATAGGCATTTATTATTATTGTTTGATTTGACTAGTACAATAACCAAAGTTTTGTTACTTCTTGCCTGCACATATTTTACCAAATAAGTGTATATATATATGTTTTGAAGGTTGCATGTTGACTGTGTACTTTTTAATCTCTGGTTCTTGTCTTACCTGTGTTGGTATGCTTTGACTTGATTCCACTCTATCCATATATGTTTAACCCTGGTGCTGGTCTGCATACTTCAGTGCTTCATTGTTGCACTATGTTGGTATAACTGTTGCATTTGGTTTATTTTGTTTGCACTCATTTGTAGTCTGCACCTCGTATGTTGTTGCATTGGTGCATTGGGTTTGTCTCAGCCTTGAACCTTTGTAGTTGTAGTCATGCATTGCATGTTGTTATTTCCAGTTGCACTTGGTTTGTGATTTTGTTGGGCCTTGTTCTTGTGCACTGACCATATGGTCTTTGCTTATTTGTAGTTGGTATCACTTGTCCACCTGCACTTGTTTGGCTTTGCGGTTCATCCTGTTGCATTTTGGTCTGTCCACTGCAGTATGTGTCTTGTTTAATTGAGTCAGTTATAATGGTCACTGTGTTGCATTGTTCCATGTACACTTGAGGTCTTGCAATTTGTTATTGATGCATTCAAGTGTTCACTGCCTTGTAGTCTCTGTTTGTAACTTTCATCACTGGTGCATGCTGTTCTTTGTTCATTGTACTCGAGCACTTTGCACTCTGATGCTTGTTGTTGTATATTTGTCACATTGAGCATTTGGTCTGCATACATGATTTCTTGTAGTTTTCATTTTGTACTTCTTTGTGCTCCGGTATGCTGCAGCATGCATCACTGTTGCCTCTGTGTTTGTTGTATTCACTGCTGGTCTCTTCATCCATTCATCGCTATGCCTTGACCTTAACCATTGCCCACACATGTTCATGCTTTATGGCTGTTACAATTTTATTCAGTTCATTGCAAATTTATTTACTTGAATAAAGATTAATCCTGACTCGAGTGTTTTTGTGTTTTGCATAAAACGCTCGGGTCAGACCGAGTATTTTTACAGCTTGGAGTTTTTCTCGCAGCGAAGTTAGAGAGAGGGGAAAGCACTTCACTAAAGCTTTTCAGAAATTTTTTCTTGTACTTTAAAAAGATATATGTATATTCCGCTGTATTAAAATGTAATTCATTGTATAACTCTGATATTTGTATATAAAAGAAAAAGCTCATTTATGTGAAATATATTTATTGTTCTGTGATTCTGTGACTGATTCTGTTTAAATGTTATAAACTAAATAACAATCCGTCATTTTGAACGTTTCTAGTTGGTTTAATTACCGACTAGAGGCGGTCAGAACAGCGGGTCGTTACATAAAGATAATTAATTTTTGATTAAGGGTTGACTAATCAATTGATTAAACGATAATTATCCAATGTGATTAATTTTTTATTTATTAATATTAGGGATTAGAGATAATCACTTATTGTAATTGATTTAGGGTAATTAATTAGTTAATGATAAGTAATTAAGGATTAATTAATTAATGTAATTAATTCAAGATAATTAATTTAACGATAATTAATTAAGAAAAATTAATTAAAGGTTAATTATTTAACGATTGAAGGTTAATTGATTTATTAATTAAGGTAGATTAATTAATAATTAAAGGTTGGTTAATTTACTAAAGGTTAATTAATAAGTGAATAAAGGATAATTAATCAAAATGGTTTGTGTTAATTAACCAGGATTAGTAATTTATTCACAATTAATTTATCTGATTTAAACTAATCAAATAATTAATTGACCTTACTTATGGATGTTTAAATTGTATGGAATGTTTTGAATTGTTGATATACCTGGTGTGTGCTGCTTTGTGATATGAATTGCTTTGATTTTAGCCGTGATGAATATAATTTATTTATCTGTGATGAATTTATATTATTTATATGTGAATCTGTGAATGAAGTTAAGCTTTATGGATTATACCGCTTATCGATATTGCTGTGCTTGGATTGTGATGATTGATGATATTGTATTATTGTGTCTAAAACCCCTGGACTACACACCACACACAAATATGGATTTCATAGGAAATCGGTTAAGTCATTGATATTTTAAATTTAAATATTATTTGTTTAAAATTTGAATTTTGAATCCAAATTGTTTTAGAAATGTAATTGAGTTGATTTATGAAAAGCTTTTAAAAAGGAAGTTTGAAATTGAAATTTAGTTCGAATGTATTATATCTTGTTAAGTTTTGAAATTATTTTGGATAATAAGTTATATAATATATATATGGTTTTCAAATCGTATTTAAAAGTATTTTAAAAGTATTATTTTGGGAAATTAAATTTAACCCATGTTTATACTTTAAAAGCTATAACTTGTGCATATTTAATCGGATTTTTTCGAAACGAGAAGTATTTTTTTTTTTTCAAATGATAATGGCTTCCATATAACAAAAGAATTTCCAGTTTGTGTTGAAAAGATTTCAAGTTTGAAATGAAATTGTTTTGAAAGCCATGAATGAACCTTTGTTAAAGGCTGGTGAATTTTGTTTTCAAATTAAAGAGGATCTTAAAAGTGTATCTTTTGTATAAAAGATTTGGAATTGAAATAGTTTTGAAAGCTATGAATGTATCTTTGTGAAAGGTTGGTGGACTTTATAGGGTGAATCTTTGTTTAAAAAAGATTAAAAGTGGAAATTTGTTTAAACCATCCAAAAGAAAAGTTTTGGGCTTTAAGTTGTGACTTAACTAAGATCCCAATATCCATATGCTTTTTAAATTGAGCGCTCACTATTTGGTTTAGCCGGGAGAGGACTTTATGTCGTATAAACCATTCCGAATAGTGATACGACATAATGGATAGCATTTGAAGACTGGTGGTGAAGAGTGAGTATTTTCGAGAACGAAAGGATTACCCATCAAATGTCTCTGCACTAAGTCACGCCGGTATAGAGATCTCTATATGTGATGGGGAGTCCGATCGGATTTGTGAATACCCGGATTGCAAGGGCTTCTTTGAAGTGCCTTCGGTTCTGTTCGAACCTGGAATAGAATTGTATGGATGTACGTTACACTTTGAGATGTAAAACTGATTTCCATCAAATCCATTTCTGTTTGGTGGCGGGGAATTTATTCTCTTAGCTTAACACCCTTCTCTGAGACGTACGAGCTCAGAGTTTATGTAGTTGATCGTTACTAGTGATACATTCCAAATTTAGTAATGTGGCATACGAAGTGCTGCTGCTGATCATTTGTTGATCGAAGCATGGATTTTGTGAAAAGCGTAGCTTTGTGGATGAGACTTCATCGAACCTCACAACCCGAAAATGGTCGAAGCAGGAAAGTTGCGGCAAGGTTATTAGGCCTCGCCCCTAGGGTATGTCCATTTCCTTCTGGATAAAAAGTGATATCATGGTATGGAACCCGGATAATTAACTTTGTGGTTTTTGCTTTTTGTTGGCGAATCCCAGGATAAAGGTCGGTAACGACCAGGGATTGCATACTAGTGGGTGTTACCTAGTTACAGAGGTAACCCGGCCTTGCGTTGGCAGAGATCCGGTTAGGTTCTTGGGGGCGTCCCTCCAGAGGCGTTTCATTCGATATAGGATGTTCCTTAGCCTGACCATTTGTTATAAATCCAAAGAAATAATACGTGCCATGTATGGTTTTAGTTGTATAACCAACCATGGAATGTGGCGGTAACCTGCTATTGAGCATGGTAGCTATAGTAAGCATACAATAATGGACGTATGCTGGCTAAGATTAATATTATACTTTCGAAATATTTTCTGCACTATGTACTAATAATAATATCAAAAGGATTTTCGCGTATCAAGCATGTTTGACTATCATAAGGAGAAATCTCCTCTAATTGTGCGTTCGCATTGTGTGTGTGGCGGGAGGCCTTATGGTAGTTTCGTTTTCCAAAAAGCATTGCGGATTTCTTTATAAATTCTTTTGTTTGTTTTGTTTCAAATAAAACTGTTTTCGTTTGCTCACACCAATCTCATAAATGACCTGGAGTTTATTGTTCCCTTTCTAAACTCTGGGTGCCTAGAATTTTCCACACGGGCAGCCTAAAGTTAGATTTTCAGATAATGAGCTAGTAGATATAAATTCGGTAGCCTTCAGCTTTCTGTTTGGAAATCATTGGAGTCTTTGGATTCTGGCAATCGCATTCATGACCGACCTTGCTTAATACAACGATGATGGTGGTTCGAGCTTTCGGTTTGAGATGTTGTTTGTGGAATTCACTTTCTCTTGGAGATCTTTGAAGCTTAGGCATTTTGAGAAGATATCTTTCTTCTACTTCTGTTCTCTCTTCTTCTGGTGCATTATATTTCTGCTGTTGTATATCTCTGATGTATAATGATATCATTTGTATCAATGTGTTGTATCAAATGTTGTATATCAATATAAATTTCATTTTTTCTTCCGCTGTATTGTTGTACTTAATGTGTTATAAGCTCCATCCGACCTGGAGTTTGACATTCGAACTTGCAGCATTCGAATACGGGTGAAGTATGGATGTCAATTTTCGGGTTCGAATTTTAGGTCGTGACAAGTGGTATCGGACCTGAATGTTTAACTTTAGCTCTGGAGTATAACACATTAAGTGACTCTGTAACGACCTGCTATTTTCAACCATTCGCATCCACAGATGTCGGACTTGAATTGCTCAAAATATCAGATTGTTAATTAAAATTTGGCAAAACCCAACATATACAGTAAATAAATCAAACACAGAATCACAGATACAGAGTAGTACAAAAATACGCAGCGGAATAAATAAATAGTAGTTCATGAAGCTACTATAAAAAAATTCAGAGTTAGAGATAAAGTACAATAGAATATCTCAGATACAATGATGTCTCCAGTACGTGCGAAAGACTTCTCTGGACCAATCAACTGGATGACTGAAAGGACAGATAGCTGGATCTTCAAGCAAACTCCAACTTCGAAGGTGAGTATCAAATGCTGTATCACTCAGTCTGACCCGAGCGTAAAGCAAAACACAAAACACTCGAGTCAGGATTAACATTCTTATCTAAATAAATCCAACTCAAGTGAAATATCAACTGAAATACAATTAACTTAAAGGATGTTTGGGATAACCATCCTCTAAGGGTACATAGAACTATCTACAAGGTAGAAATATACACTATAACACCGTAGTCCTTTCAACTTAATTAATACTTCGAAACCAGATATCATTTTCACTTCAAATATCTCTATATTTCCCAAAATAGTATTTTTATATATATTAAATAATTTATAGAGTAAAGTATTTTCAATTTCCTCAACTTAACCAATTGTTTCAACATCAACCCGACCTTCCTATTCAAATTAAATCCAATCTTAATTTATCACTTTAAATTCAATTTAGTTTCTAAGTAATGAATTCAACTATATTTATTTCAAATACAGATCCGAATTTCAAAATAAACCATTTAAATTCCAATATAGTTCAAGGCTTTAATATTTAAAAGTTCAATATAATAGTTTCATATAGATCTCGACTTAACCTCATTATTATTTAGTCTTGAAATACTCCCTTATTAGATTTAATATCATTTAAGTAACCTTAATAACATTTTACTCAATATTTTCTTTAATATATTTAAACGTGAAATATTCATTAAATCACTTACATCAAAAATCCAGTTACAAAATCATACCCTTAAATTTCCCATTCAAAATTTCAAATTGATTTAATTAAATAAATCCTTATTTAAATACCATTTTTAATAAACTCAAATTTATCTCCCAATCTTTATTTATCCCAATTATTGCAAAAATCTATTTGAACTATAATTTACCTAAATAATTAACATAATTTATGTATTAAATCAATCTTAATTGAATTAAATATTATTAAATCTATATATATATATATCATTACCCTTTATATATAATAATTTAAGTATTAATATTTATTAAGACCATATATTTCTTTCCAAAACAATGAATTTATTTCAAACTATTTTTTTATATATGGACCAACGGTGTCTGTATATATTTCCTATCATATGGTCAAGTGCTACGGATATTTATCATTTCAAACCGTACACTAAATATATACGGGTGGATATCATTTCAACCCGTAATCCCAAATTCAATTAAATGAAAATCGCTTGGGTCTATCATTTCAACTCATAACGAAATTCTCCTATTCTAAAGTCCGTTCGGGTATGTATCATTTCAACCCATAGTGAATTCTAAACTACAGGGAACTTGTAGAGTGATAACATATAATAATAATATAACATGCATATATCATCAATAACAGTATAATATAAACAACAGGATATGGTGTCATGTCCCACAGGTGAACAGTTACAAATAATAGCATATAAACAATTTAAATAACTAATAACAACATATTTCAATTGTTGTTTCAATTTAAATCAAATTTAATTAATATAAGAATGTTAAATTGTGAGTGATTGCTCACCTTTCGAGGCTAGATAGATTTGGACAAAGAATTGAGCTACGCTGGATCACGATCTAGACATCGAACAAATCCAAACAAAATTTTCAAAGCGAATCAAGATTGGCACGAATATGATGGACAACTGATAAATAGAGATCGATGAAAATAGATCAGAAACTGATTTATGTAGACCGAAATGAAATACAAATATTATTCTATTATATTACTCTCTTAACCAATATTAGTTTTGAAACGCATTAAAATTACATATACATACATACGTTTTCAAACAAATGCAAATAATAGAAAACTGCAAAACTATGTTTAAAACCAATATTAACATAATTTTTTTTATAATCATATTTAAATCAACATTTAAGTCAACATTCCACACTATTATTGTTAAGACCAATATCGACTTTCCTTGATTTGCTGAAACACTACACACCTTATACTTGATATAAATTTACCTTTTGCAAAATATTTATAAGAAAGAGAAGGGCGAGAGCACAGCTCCAACTTAATTTAACAATTTAAATTCCAGTATTTTCTTTAATATTAAAACAGGCTTTAGGCATTTCTTACATGTTAACACTTACATTAAACTTTCTTTATCATCTTAAAAATATCAATGTCAAATTTTAACCCATATAATCACTAGTATAAACTTACATTTTAAAACAACAGATCTTAGATCTTATAAAACTGTATTTGTATAATAATTCATCTCTGGACAGACACACAAACTAACTTAAAATATATTATACTATATATTCTCCCCAAAATTTTATAACTCTACAATTATATTTTAAACAACAGAAGGAAAATTTAAACCCATGCAAACTCTACCTATATATCAAACTTATGTTTTATAACTTACTGTACATTAATATGTTTATAAATGTATACTGTCCCACAATATATATATATATATATATTATAAAATTAACACCTTTTTATAAACAATACAATATAAAATTAACACCTTTCTTTTTTTATATATAAAAACCTTACATACTGTAACATATATGCAGACTGCTAAACATCTTGTATTATATATAAGCCGTATGAAATAACCCAATGTATATTCAAAAGTCAGACTATACAAATTTCAATAAATACTCATATAAAACAAACCATATAACAAATGCAAATGTTTATAACTTTAAATTTAATGTATACTTGCGTTGCACTATATAAACATACTTATAATGTAAAATATATACTTGAAGCATGTTATGCTTAAAATAAAGGAAAAGCAAAAGCAATATAAACAATAATAAAACAAAAGAAAAGAATGAAAAAGAAGAAGAAAAAGAAAAGAAATAAGAAGAAGAAAAAAAAAATTTATGCAGCCATTTACCTACAGAAGAAGCTTCACACGCAAGTGAGGAGATGAAGGTCTATTGATATGGAGTAGGGTATGTACGAGTGATTTGTATTTATAAGAGAAGCCTCACATTGATAAAGTGGAAAGAAATTTTGTTTAAAGTGGTAAGAAATAAAGATAGTAATGGCTAGAGGAAATTTAAGAATTTATTCCTATAAATTAAGGAGAAGTAAAAAAAAGAAAGAGGAAATAAATTAAAACAAATATATAAAGATTAAATGCTGGTGAACAGAGGAAATAAAATGAAACAAATATGTATATAAACATTGAATGCTGGTGAAAAGAGAAAATAAATTAAAACAAATATGTATAAAGATTGAATGCACATGTATAGAGAAAATGAATTAAAACAAATATGTATAAAGATTGAGTGTTGGTGAAAAGAGGAAATAAATTAAAACAAATAAGAAGAGAATGGATTGATTTAAAGGAAAGGCAATGAATGGTTTAGAAATAAATAAATGTAAAACGTATATGTTTTAATTTCAAAAAGGAAAGAAATAAATACGGGGATGGCAACAGTCAAAATGCACGTTTAGGCAAATAATAGAATATAAAAGTAAGAAACTCAAAAGGATAGGCACAGAGACGTGAAATAAGGGAGACAAGGGAAGCAAGTGATCTTTCAAATTTATAACGTTGGCAATAAATATAAAATAAATGAAATTTAATAGATGGATGCTTGATTGACGCAGTGATTAAAGTAAGGTTGCGTGTCAGTCACGATGAAATTTGAAACAGAAAAAAATGTAAATGAATAAAAGAGGTAAGCTAGATTTTCCGCTTAGATTTAGAGAAGACACATCAAATGCTGAAAAAGGGAATTATGAAACGGCTAGATTCTAGCAAATAATAAATATGGTAAGAAAAGTAAATAGGCAGGTTATAAATCAGATTGGAAAGAAAAGTGGAGAGGTTAATTGATAAAAGAATTAAGATAATGAAAATGCATAATAATATTGTTGGCATCTAATGTCATTTAACGCAAAAACGCATATAGGAGCATGCATTTTCTTCTGACTTGCAACATCATTCATCATTTTGGCATTCGTGGCATTCAACAAATTAAGGTGGTGGTCAAAGTCGTGAAATGGTAGCAAATTAACGATGAACAGGATCCAATAATTCTTAGTGCAATGCACAAAATCGAAAAATATCAGCATGTGCCTTCTACGCACATGTTAAGATTGCATAATTTCACTAATGACCTTTATGATTTTGCATTTTTGCGTGATAAATATAGATAGTTTGAGTTTTTAACAATTAACACTGTGTATTAGTGATTATCTCTTGTTTGAGCGGTTGTTAGCATATGCCTACTGAATACATATTAACATAATCCCATAAAAATTTATGTGTACTTAAAATGTTCTTCTGATAAAGTTTTTTTTTTCAAGATTATTATTAACATTTAGAATATCATTTGACTTATCCGAATGTTGATGATTTTCAAATCCTATTAAGATTAAGGTCGCTGATTGATTATTGTTGAAAGCTAAGGATATTAAGAAAATACTATTATGAAATCCATATCTTGAACACGGAATTTGTTATTAAAATCGTATCATTAGAGTTACATGTATGATTATAAACAATAACATTCATAATTTACAACTACGATGTTGCAGATCCTTTTATTAAAATTTAGATTACATATCATTAGCAAGTCAGCATGAATTTAATAGAATTTCACAAAATAAATAAACTTTCATAAAATTAATTGAAAATTTACCATTTGCTATATTTAATTATACGTAAACCAAATATTAAAACTTTATTTCAAAATATTATTATTAAAATTTCTCAAAATACAAATTAAATACGTTATAAAACCAATTAAAAACTATTAAAATCTACGGGTCGTTACAGACTCATTAGAGATAGGGATCGAACTGCTCTAGAATGAGTATATCCCTATAATATCCATCTGTATGCCTCCTTAAATTCTCTTACTATTTACTGATAGTGAGTATGAGTGCAAGAAGAGGACGAGATAGGGGATAGGGAAGTACCACTACAAATGATCAATACCCTGCAACAATAAGGAAATAATCTTTTCCCCCAATCTCTTTGATCACCGTTCACTTCCAATTCTTTGATTGCTTTGTGGCAGCTACAAAAAGAAGCTTTGGTGTAACAACCCTAGATTTTGCCTATATATTTAAATTTGACTTTATTTCATTTTGAAATTTTTTTTATTTTTTTTATTTTTGTGATATCATTTCTAAACATTTTTAAAATGATAATATAATTTTTTCAAAATTTACTGTATTTATTTCCTATTTCTAAAGGCTGTTTTCTAATTTTCTACCATTTTATTCATTTTTAAATTTCTTTATTTTATTTTAAATTTGTTTTATTTGTGAAAATTCATCTCTAAATATTTTTACAATAACAATAGAATATTTCCAAAAATTACTGTGTTGATTTCCTATTTTTAAGGGCTGTTTTCCCATTTTCTGCTATTTTCTGTATTAAAATTTTATATTTAAATTAAATTTTAAATATTTATTTTGTGAATACATTTGTATTTTATGTTATTATTTATGTTTAAAAATACTTTACAAGCTTATATGAATTTTCTAAAAATTATTTCATTTAACTTCAAATTTTGCTAGTCTAGTTCACTGTTTTAACTATTTTCCTTTTTACTTTACATAATTGATAAATATTATATATATTTGTATATTGGTTAAAAATTTCGAAATCTTATCTGATATTATTTTCCATGTCCATATAAATTTTCCAAAATTTATTCTGTTTATTTCCAATTTTTCTTGACTAGTGTGCATTTTCTGAGCTATTTTCTTATTTTTATCGTATATAATTATTATTTATTTAATTTTATTTTATATTTTGTTGCATTTTCAAAATTTAAACTGAAATTATTATATTTTCAGTAATTTAAACTTATATAAAGAAATTAAGAGAAATTTGAAAAGGTTTTGACTTTTGATTTTCCTAAGGCCTTTTATCTTCCACCTTTTCACATTTTAACTTAACTCTTCATTCAATTGGCCATTACTTCTCATTTCTTTCAGCCGACTATCATTTTTATCATTCATGTAAACATTTTCCTCATTCCTGAAGAAAAAATTTCGGCCATAGCTTTTGAAGAAAGTTTGGTAAACTTTATTTCCATTTTCCATTTGTTTATGCTTGAATTCATGGCTTTTGCACTTGTTCTTCTTCATCATAGGTTCGGCCTTGCTCCTCCACCACCATAGCCGCCTCCACCATCACCACATTAGGTAACCATCTCCTCCAGCCCACTGACCAAGCCATGTCGTGCTCATCTATGACTGGAACCACCAAAGTTTATGCACACACTCCACTTGTTAGCCTAGCCGAACCATTTATGCACATACCCTTCATTTTTCACCTAAACCACCACCTTGGCCGCCACCACCAGTCCCTCCACCACCTTTGGCCGACACTCCAGACCCCACCTGACCTTCACCTTGTAGGGGCCGAGCCCAATGGTCCTTTGGTTGAGCCATGGTTGCACAAAAGCCACTTATTTGCCTTAAACCCTTTGTATTCACACCTTGTAACTTCCACCACTTCACCACACCCTTAGCCATCCTTTGCACCACCTTCTCCAGCTCATACCTGAACCAAAACCACTTCCACACCATCTCCTAGCCTCCAGCAGGTCTAGCCATGCCATTTGTAGCCTTGCCCGATGCTTGAAATTGCACAAAAATCCACTTGTTTGCCTTGTACTTGTATTTTCATACATAGCAACTTCCATACCTTCACTACCCTTGCTAGGCCGACCATATATGACCCATACCTGACCAAATACACCCCATGGCAGTATCTTATCACCCTATAGGCTGAGCATAGTGATGGTGGAAGCAAGTGCAAGTGTTTGATAAATTGTTGTTCCTTAATTTCTAGCATCGTTTATCGTATTTTTGGTCTGAAACCTTATAATTGTTATATTGTTTGTTTGATTTGTATTCAAGGGAATTAATCCTTGGCTCCTCCATTTCGTATCTGTATCGTGCTTTTGTGCTTGTGTAGATCCCGTTGTGCAATTCGTCATTGTGTCATCAGCTCAAAACAGTGAGTAAATCTCACCAGACTAATATGTACTTATATAGTGATAAACTAACATCACCTGAATCTGTAAATGCATATCATCCTGTTATAACTGCTATATTATATTCATATGAGGTTCACACCTATATTTACACTTGTTATACCATCTGTTACTATTATATTATGCTGTTCTGTTATTTTTATCAGTTTATCACACTGCAAGTTCCCTTTAGGTTAGAATCACTATGGGTTGAAATGATACATACCCGAACGGACTTTAGAATAGGAGAAAATCGTTATGGGCTGAAATGATAGGCCTGAATGATTTTCAATTATTTTATTTTACTTGGGATTGCGGGATTGAAATGATCAAACCCGGGTTTTCTTTGTAAATTACGGGTTGAAATGATATATTACCCGTATCACTTTACCTAGGCTAGAAAATGAAATACAGACCCATTGTTAAAATATGTTTTTCTAAAATTTTTAAATTATTTTAGAAATGTAAATATTATAATATTTTTATTTAAATTTGATTAAAAATAATTTTTATAAAGCATTATCGATTTTTGAAAATTTATAAGTGAAATAAATAAATGGTAAAGTTAGAAAATCTGAAATGTAAGTTATTTTGGAAATTAGAATTTGGTGATAAATGGAATTTAAATTAAATATGAAAATATGATAAATTTATGATATTTTGAATTAAATGAATTGAAAATGATTTTTTAATATATTAATGATTTTTGAATAAAGTTAAAATGTGAAATGAATGAATATTTAGGTTGAAATTTTGAAATATAACTAAAATTGGAAATTTGTGAATTTGGCTTAAAAGTGAATTTTAAGTTAAGTAAATAAAAATGAAATTAAGTTATATTTGAAAATTTTAAACTTAAATGTTAAGTTAAATTTAATTTAATGAATGTAAAATTTAATGTTGGAATTTAATAAGTGAATTATTATTAAATTTTGATTTTTGAATGGAGATTTAACTTTTTAAAATCATGAATATAAGGGTATTTGAATGACTGTTTTAAAAGTGAAATTATATGATTTTATAAGCTAAAAATTATTTAAATCAAAATATAATTTTTTGTGAAATTATATTGAATACTTGAAGTTAATTAACTTCAATTCCGAAATGCTATTAATTATAATGTAAATGATAATACAGCATTTGTAAATGCTGTAGTTGATAATAATGAACCAAATGGCTAAGTTTAATTAAAGGTTATTATAGCATTTTTGTAAATGCTATAATTATTGAATTTAACTAAGTTTTATTTGAAACTAATGTAACCCTATTACAGCATTTTTAAATGCTATCTTTTGTTAAATTGAACTGTTTTGAATGTAACTTTCCGTAGCAATTTATAAATGCCGCGAAAGTTGAATTTTCATCTTTTTTAATAAATTAAGTGAATAAATGAATTTTGAAAGACTAAATTTTGGAAATTTAATAATTTAATTATTAAATAAATAACTTCATTTTACGATTTAAAATGAAGTAATTTGTTTCGAAATATAAACTATTTTGAAATGTGTTTTGTAATGGTATTTAAATTAAATAAAAATGAATGTGGTTTGGAAGATATGATATTTTGAATGACATTGAATTTTGAAATTATATTTTATTTTGAAGTATAAAATACCATTTTGAAATTTTAACCACGGGATGTAATTAATTTATAGTTTAACTGATTCTTAAAGGATGGGCAATCCCAAGCATCCTTTAAGTTATTGTGCATTTCTACTACAGTTCACTTGAGTTGGTTTACATTTTATAAGTATATATTGTCCTGACTCGAGTGTTTTGTGTTTTACTTTACGCTCGGGTCAGCCTGAGTATTCACAGCTTTGGATTCTCTTTCTGGAACTGGTCTTTGCTGGAGTTTCTGCTTATCTACATTTATATCTACTCTCTGTTTCAGCTGTTCTAGTTTATCTCATGTATTAGTGAACTTCTATGTATTTGAAATTTCTATTGTATATGTTTCAGACTAATATTATGTATTATGTTTTGAGAGTTTTTTATAGTAGCTTCATGAACTGCTATGGTATTTTTATTTCCGCTGCGAGTTATTCTGATATTTCTGTGTCTGTGATTCTGTGATTGTATTTCATTTGCTCCAAATTTATTTACAACGCGGTATTTTGAGCAATTCAAGTCCGACATGTGCGGATGCGAATAACTGAAAATATCGGGTTATTACAGTTGGTATCAGAGCTTTGGTTTTAGGCAAACCTTAGCCTGCGGAGCAAAAACTCATTAGAGATAGGGTAGAAATACCCTAGAATGAGTGAAATCAATCTCAGAATCCTTTCTTTGTGAGATAACGTATTTTCGAAGTATAAAATGATTTTTAAAAGATTTTTCAAAAATTATTTTGGTATAAAAATGTTCTTATTTCGAAATCAAGATTTTCTAAACTTCATCTCTTCGTTATCCACCTTGTTAGAAATCTTTTGGTTAAGATTCTTATCGACTAGGATTCCTTGAACTTTGGAACACTCCCACTTGTTCTGGAATCCAGTCTTGTTTTCCCCATTTTTCCTTTTAATTTTGGAGCATTCGTAACTCTACTTTGGAATGACCTCTCTAAAGAGCGATGATTCCGTAAATCTTTGAATGATTTGTAAAGGGGTGAAACTCCTTTACAATTGGCATTGATTCACTGAAGATTTTTTTATCCTCGGATGTCGATGCTATCTATCTCCTGCTCTACCCGGATTCTATTCTCTGGCGATCGAAGGTCGATTTGCCTTAGATTTCCGTATTGAATATATTCCTAAAGTCTCGGATGACCGGTTAAGTTCGCCCGCGATTTATATAGGCTTATCTATCCTCTATTTGGTAATTAAATTATCTCATCTTCATTTGAGTTTATCTTCGAACTAGAATTTTATTTGATTAGAGTCCCTCTAATTTTGAATCTTTGTTTGTTTGAAATCCTTCCCTGAATCATCCTTTGGAAATTTGTATTTGGTTGTATTTTGAAATTGTGCATACATCGAAATTATTAAGGATGGCCATATTTTTATATATAAAAGTGAAATGTTTTCGATAAGGATTATATACCTTTCAAAAATGAAAATTTGAAAATTCGAAAGAATTTGAAATTTTGAAAATTTTATAAGAACTTGATTTGTACAAAAATGATTTATAACTGAAGGGTTTTGAATTTGAATTTCGAGGAATCGAATTCCGGTATTTTGAAATCGGTTTTAAGATTTTGGAAAATATATATAGTAATATGATTTAAAGATATATATATATATATATATATATATATATATATATTTCAAATAAGAAATGTTTCAAATGTATTCGAATGAATTTCAATGATTTCGAAGGAATTTCAAAGAAGTTTTTCAAAGTTAATTGAAGTCCAGAACTCACTTATGTCGCTGGAAAATAATTTCGGTGATGAATGCATGCATCATCGACATTGATTTTCGAGTTTCTGAGTGAGAGAGAGGCCACTCTAGTAGCTTTGCTTCGCGAGTGATTTTGTGAAACCAATTTTGATTTCAGATTTCGAAGTATGGTTTGATATTCGAAAGATAGATCCGTATATATTAATATATATATATATATATATATATATATATATTTGAAAAGATTTAAAGTAAGCCGGTGTTCAGTTCTCGAGTTTCAGATTTTGAAACCTAACTTTTGAAATTGATTTACTAATTTAGTGTTGATTTTCAACTCTTGGATTGAAAATATGACTTCTTCGACTATTTTAAGATTCGAGCACTTCCAAATCAAGGTTAATTTTTCAAAGCTAATTTTTTTGAAAGGTATTTGATAAAGAATATAAGTTTAGTTTGTATGTTTCAAGTATGAAATAATATGGTTTTTATAAGTTGAAACTGTTTTGTTAAGTAAATAAATAAGACTATTTTGAATTATACTAATACGAAATTTAGTTTGAAATGTTTTGGATAAAAATTAGTCTTCAAATGTTTGAGAAAATTTTGGTTTTAAATGTTTTAACTTAGTAACATCTTTATAAAACTATTTATTTAACAAGTTGGAATAGATACATAAGTTTTTCGTACGTTGTTTTATTCGCATAATTAATTTGATCCAAGTTTGAGTACACAAGTTCGAGGTGAATTACACCATTTCGTATTAGGATTTTTCATTTGATTCTTGATGGCGAACATTTGATATGGATTTTGGGCTTGATTCTAGAATTCTCTATCATAGTATATGGCTATGCAAGGAGACTGATGGCTTTTAGTCAAGAAACCATATCGAAGTCCGCATTAGGGAAGTCGAATGGACAATACTAGTTCGAAAGCGAACTTGTGTGATCAAGGGAGCGATCGAATGTAATGTTGCGAAATAATGACATATGTAAGTAATAATGAAGTAAAATTTGGGATATATGAAATTATGAAATTTAGTTTTGAAATATGGTATATTTAAGCCTTGAAACATATTTAAGATTTAATAGTTTATTTTGTAAATCAAATCTATATTTGAAATTGATAGTATTTGAAATGGTTTTGTTGGAAAACTAAATTGAAACTGATGGTTTGAATTGAATTAAAATTGGAAATTTTAGATTTTCGTTTAATTGAAAAAAAAATGAAATGTAAAGAATTAAGGGCATGTTTTATGATTTCAAATGCATGATTTCTAAATGTTATGATTTTCAAAGTGTATTGATTTCAAGTATTTTAGTTTCGAAAGATTCATAACTTTGAAAGTATTATGACTTTTGAAGTGAATACATGTTTGAAATGGAAATGGATTTATTTGACCTAAATTTTGTTGATTTGGAAATTTGGATTATTTTCTAAACCTATTGTTTTAAGAAATTTGGAAACTGAATATGTATAACTTGAAAGAAATGATTTGGTGACATCATATATGATTTTAAAAATTTATTTGATATCGAAATGGTTTGAAATTTAGAACCTTGTTTTATTAAATACTTGATTTGGGAGCTATCGAACTTATATAAAAATGATTTGTATAAGTAAACTGTTGAATTGGAACTGTTGGTTTGAAAAGGTACTCAATTTTGAAAAAATGAAATCTTATATAATCGAAATTATATAAGTGTGATTTGATATACTATTATTTTGAAAAGTATTTGATTTGAAATGAAATCTTATATAAAATGGACTTTATATAAGTACGATATTTGAAAGTGATTTTGAAAGGTACTATATGATACATATTTTCGAAGTAAAGATATGGAAAGTACCTTCTGCTTAATATCCGCTTTGTGGCCACACTGTGGATTCATTCTATCGATATTATTCTCTCTCTTTGATTTGGGTTTTCCGGATATGATACTCGAGTGTCCATCGAATTCCACGGCGATCCCCATGGTCTTATGATCGCGACTACATAGCGCAACTGCCTGGCTGAGTCTTCCCTAGGGGTACAGATTGTTTCCTGGGGGATCCAGGCGTAACCATTGTGTATCCTGCAATCTGTGTAGGTCGCAAAGAGTAGCGCAAGTGCCTGGCTGAGTCTTGCCTAGGGGTACAGATTGTTTCCTGGGGGATCCAGGCGTAACCATTGTGTATCCTGCATTCTACTCGTCATCATGGCGTAACTCGCAGGGCTGAAAAAGCTTACGGATACGGATTGTTTCCTAGGCGATCCAGGCGTAACCATTGTGTATCTGCGATCCATGGTTAGACAACTGTTTCGGTTTGGTTGATTTGTTTGGATTGTACTTTCCATATCTATTTTAAATGATTTTTCAAATATTTTCACTGGGTGTTGAAACAAGTCTACTAAGTACCTGGAGAAGTCTAGCTTTGCGCCTGATCAACGCACTGCCGGAATCTACAGGAACGAGGATAAACTTGTTAAGACATCGAGTTATAAAAGTATCTTGATAAAGTACTATATAAATAATATTTTGATCATTTATTTTCCCTTCTAAAGATTTTAAAATGTTTAAAAATTGTTTACTTTGAACCATCAGATTTGAATCAAATGACTATTCATCATATTATAAAATGTTTAAAATATTATGAAATTTTAATTGAAATGTATAATGGTTTAAATAATGGTTCATCCTTGTCTTTCAACCTTCTTTCCCTCCTAGCTACTTTCTCCCTACCTTCTTTCGATGTCTTCCAACCTATTGCTCTTTCTTGTTGTTTCTCCGCTTCCTTCCTTTTCGAGGACGAAAAGATTTGAGTGGGGGAGAGTGTAACAACCCTAGATTTTTCCTATATATTTAAATTTGACTTTATTTCATTTTGAAATTTTTTTTATTTTTTTTTATTTATGTGATATCATTTCTAAACATTTTTAAAATGATAATATAATTTTTTCAAAATTTACTGTATTTATTTCCTATTTTTAAAGGCTGTTTTCTAATTTTCTACCATTTTCTTCATTTTTAAATTTCTTTATTTTATTTTAAATTTGTTTTATTTGTGAAAATTCATCTCTAAATATTTTTACAATAACAATAGAATATTTCCAAAAATTACTGTGTTGATTTCCTATTTTTAAGGGCTGTTTTCCCATTTTCTGCTATTTTCTGCATTAAAATTTTATATTTAAATTAAATTTTAAATATTTATTTTTTGAATACATTTGTATTTTATGTTATTATTTATGTTTAAAAATACTTTACAAGCTTATATGAATTTTCTAAAAATTATTTCATTTAACTTCAAATTTTGCTAGTCTAGTTCACTGTTTTAACTATTTTCCTTTTTACTTTACATAATTGATAAATATTATATATATTTGTATATTGGTTAAAAATTTTGAAATCTTATCTGATATTATTTTCCATGTCCTTATAAATTTTCCAAAATTTATTCTGTTTATTTCCAATTTTTCTTGACTAGTGTGCATTTTCTGAGCTATTTTCTTATTTTTATCGTATATAATTATTATTTATTTAATTTTATTTTATATTTTGTTGCATTTTCGAAATTTAAACTGAAATTATTATATTTTCAGTAATTTAAACTTATATAAAGAAATTAAGAGAAATTTGAAAAGGTTTTGACTTTTGATTTTCCTAAGGCCTTTTATCTTCCACCTTTTCACATTTTAACTTAACTCTTCATTCAATTGGCCATTACTTCTCATTTCTTTCAGCCGACTATCATTTTTGTCATTCATGTAAACATTTTCCTCATTCCTGAAGAAAAAATTTCGGCCATAGCTTTTGAAGAAAGTTTGGTAAACTTTATTTCCTTTTTCCATTTGTTTATGCTTGAATTCATGGCTTTTGCACTTGTTCTTCTTCATCATAGGTTCGGCCTTGCTCCTCCACCACCATAGCCGCCTCCACCATCACCACATTAGGTAACCATCTCCTCCAGCCCACTGACCAAGCCATGTCGTGGTCATCTATGATTAGAACCACCAAAGTTTATGCAAACACTCCACTTGTTCAGCCTAGCCGAACCATTTATGCACATACCCTTCATTTTTCACCTAAACCACCACCTTGGCCGCCACCACCAGTCCCTCCACCACCTTTGGCCGACACTCCAGACCCCACCTGACCTTCACCTTGTAGGGGCCGAGTCCAATGGTCCTTTGGTTGAGCCATGGTTGCACAAAAGCCACTTATTTGCCTTAAACCCTTTGTATTCACACCTTGTAACTTCCACCACTTCACCACACCCTTAGCCGTCCTTTGCACCACCTTCTCCAGCTCATACCTGAACCAAAACCACTGCCACACCATCTCCTAGCCTCCAGCAGGTCTATCCATGCCATTTGTAGCCTTGCCCGATGCTTGAAATTGCACAAAAATCCACTTGTTTGCCTTGTACTTGTATTTTCATACATAGCAACTTCCATACCTTCACTACCCTTGGTAGGCCGACCATATATGACCCATACCTGACCAAATACACCCTATGGCAGTATCTTATCACCCTATAGGCTGAGCATAGTGATGGTGGAAGCAAGTGCAAGTGTTTGATAAATTGTTGTTCCTTAATTTCTAGCATCGTTTATCGTATTTTTGGTCTGAAACCTTATAATTGTTATATTGTTTGTTTGATTTGTTTTCAAGGGAATTAATCCTTGGCTCCTCCATTTCGTATCTGTATCGTGCTTTTGTGCTTATGTAGATCCCGTTGTGCAATTCGTCATTGTGTCATCAGCTCAAAACAGTGAGTAAATCTCACCAGACTAATATGTACTTATATAGTGATAAACTAACATCACCTGAATCTGTAAATGCATATCATCCTGTTATAACTGCTATATTATATTCATATGAGGTTCACACCTATATTTACACTTGTTATACCATCTGTTACTGTTATATTATGCTGTTCTGTTATTTTTATCAGTTTATCACACTGCAAGTTCCCTTTAGGTTAGAATCACTATGGGTTGAAATGATACATACCCGAACGGACTTTAGAATAGGAGAAAATCGTTATGGGCTGAAATGATAGGCCTGAATGATTTTCAATTATTTTATTTTACTTGGGATTGCGGGATTGAAATGATCAAACCCGGGTTTTCTTTGTAAATTACGGGTTGAAATGATATATTACCCGTATCACTTTACCTAGGCTAGAAAATGAAATACAGACCCGTTGTTAAAATATGTTTTTCTAAAATTTTTAAATTATTTTAGAAATGTAAATATTATAATATTTTTATTTAAATTTGATTAAAAATAATTTTTATAAAGCATTATCGATTTTTGAAAATTTATAAGTGAAATAAATAAATGGTAAAGTTAGAAAATCTGAAATGTAAGTTATTTTTGAAATTAGAATTTGGTGATAAATGGAATTTAAATTAAATATGAAAATATGATAAATTTACGATATTTTGACTTAAATGAATTTAAAATGATTTTTTAATATATTAATGATTTTTGAATAAAGTTAAAATGTGAAATGAATGAATATTTAGGTTGAAATTTGGAAATATAACTAAAATTGGAAATTTGTGAATTTGGCTTAAAAGTGAATTTTAAGTTAAGTAAATAAAAATTAAATTAAGTTATATTTGAAAATTTTAAACTTAAATGTTAAGTTAAATTTAATTTAATGAATGTAAAATTTAATGTTGGAATTTAATAAGTGAATTATTATTAAATTTTGGTTTTTGAATGGAGATTTAACTTTTTAAAATCATGAATATAAGGGTATTTGAATGACTGTTTTAAAAGTGAAATTATATGATTTTATAAGCTAAAAATTATTTAAATCAAAATATAATTTTTTGTGAAATTATATTGAATACTTGAAGTTAATTAACTTCATTTCTGAAATGCTATTAATTCTAATGTAAATGATAATACAGCATTTGTAAATGCTGTAGTTGATAATAATGAACCAAATGGCTAAGTTTAATTAAAGGTTATTATAGCATTTTTGTAAATGCTATAATTATTGAATTTAACTAAGTTTTATTTGAAACTAATGTAACCCTATTACAGCATTTTTAAATGCTATCTTTTGTTAAATTGAACTGTTTTGAATGTAACTTTCCGTAGCAATTTATAAATGCTGCGAAAGTTGAATTTTCATCTTTTTTAATAAATTAAGTGAATAAATGAATTTTGAAAGACTAAAATTTTGGAAATTTAATAATTTAATTATTAAATATAATAACTTCATTTTACGATTTAAAATGAAGTAATTTGTTTCGAAATATAAACTATTTTGAAATGTGTTTTGTAATGGTATTTAAATTAAATAAAAATGAATGTGGTTTGGAAGATATGATATTTTGAATGACATTGAATTTTGAAATTATATTTTATTTTGAAGTATAAAATACCATTTTGAAATTTTAACCACGGGATGTAATTAATTTATAGTTTAACTGATTCTTAAAGGATGGGCAATCCCAAGCATCCTTTAAGTTATTGTGCATTTCTACTACAGTTCACTTGAGTTGGTTTACATTTTATAAGTATATATTGTCCTGACTCGAGTGTTTTGTGTTTTACTTTACGCTCGGGTCAGCCTGAGTATTCACAGCTTTGGATTCTCTTTCTGGAGCTGGTCTTTGCTGGAGTTTCTGCTTATCTACATTTATATCTACTCTCTGTTTCAACTGTTCTAGTTTATCTCATGTATTAGTGAACTTCTATGTATTTGAGATTTCTATTGTATATGTTTCAGACTAATATTATGTATTATGTTTTGAGAGTTTGTTATAGTAGCGTCATGAACTGCTATGGTATTTTTATTTCCGCTGCGAGTTATTCTGATATTTCTGTGTCTATGATTCTGTGATTGTATTTCACTTGCTCCAAATTTATTTACAATGCGGTATTTTGAGCAATTCAAGTCCGACATGTGCGGATGCGAATGACTGAAAATATCGGGTTGTTACATTTGGTGTGATGGTGGCCCTGCAAATCTTTATATAAAAGGTTCTAATTCCTATTTCGTATTCTCTTTATCTGTTCCCTATCAGCTTTTTGTCTTTAAACTTTAATGAATTTGGAATTTATTTGAAATAATCGGTTAAAAAATATGAAACTGAATTAAATTGAATTGTATCCGTTTTCTATTCTTTAGGTCCAGCTATGTTCTTTGAACGGTTAGTTATCTTTTCGAACTAACCAATGCCCCTGCTTATTTCGTAGATCTGGTGACCCGAGTATCTTGTGAAATATTGAATGAGCTTGTTCTCGTATCTATTGATGATATTCTGATTTGGTAAGCCAAATACAGAATAAATATTTAGTTTGACGGGAAATCTGTTTCTCCATCTTTATGTGTCCATCTATTCTTTGTTGTCTCCCTGTCTGGCAAATTTTGAGGACGAAATTTTCTTAAAGGGGAATTTGTAACGATCCCAATTTTTAAGCCGTATTTTAGCTTGATAATTAATAACTTTTTGGGATTAATTGTGGATTAATTTGAAAAAAAATTAGAAATAAATAATGTTGTTAATAAAATGTGGTTTTGAAATTCAATAATAAATATTTTATAAGTTAATGGGATTTAAAAACTATATTTTAAAATTAATTAGAAATTTGTTTTCTAATTTTATTACATATACATATATATATATATTTATATAATGATTTTGAAGTTATATTTAAATTTAAGATAATAAATTTTCAAAAGCTATTTGAAAGTTAAATTTTTTAATTTGATATAAAATAATTTTCAAAAGTTGTTTAAAGTCAAAATTTATATTCTAAAGACTTATATTTAATCTATACATATTTGTATTTATTTATTGAAGTGTAATTTAATGTTTAATCAATTTTTTTAAAAGTTATATATATATATATATAAATGCATTAATTAAATAATAGAAATTGTATTAACAAAAATATAAGACATGTATAAATATTTGAATTAAATTGAAAATATGATAAAACATATTTAAAACATCATAGGACATGTGTAAGGCAATTAATTTATGAAAGTAATAAGTATAAATTTAAAATATATATATATATATATATATATATACACACACACACATATGTATCTTTTGAAATTAATAAAGCATAGTACATTTGTAAATAATAAAAACAGTGTATATATATTAATTATTCAAAAACATGATAGATAAATTAATTGAAATTAAATAAGGGTTTTAGCATAAAAATACAAATTAAGACATTTGTAAATATATAAAAACATGCAAAATACATTTGTAAAATGTTAATACAAGCAAATGATAAGTGTAGCTTCATATAGACAAATGGCAAAGATCATTTTCTTTTAGGATTGAATAATATACAAATAAGAAATTAGCTTCGTATTTCAGTCCAAAAAAAACTTTCTTCATCTTTCTAAAATTCTCAAACCTAAAATACAAATTATAGATCAAAGAAAATCAGAATAAAATCAAAATAAAAAACAAAACAGTAGTCCAAAAAAAGTCAAAATTGAAATTAAAAACTTCAGCCTCAAACCTGGAAAAACAAATTCAAATCAAGTATCAAAGCAAGGTAAACAAAAACAAACTACAATCTGGAAGCCTAGATCAAGAACAAGGCAAAATCCAACTCAAATGTAAAGCAAAAACTCAGCTAGAATTAAGTAACAGAGCAATCAAAACAAATTCAAGTATCAGATTAAACAACAATTCAGATTAATTAAATACAAAATCCAGATCAAAATCAAAAGCAGTCTGTCCTCTATTCTTCTTTCCAAGGTGAGCAAACTACTTTCAAACCTATTTATGTATTGATTATGTGAAGCTGTGATGTGAAATATGTTGTATGGTTGAGTAATTATGCTTGCATGTCCGTGTGAATATATATAGACACACACACACATATGGTGATATGTATATCTGGGTACATATATTAACTCTATTATATCAACATAATTAAGAACAACATGTTGAAAAATTCATATCTTTCTTTATAAATAGAATTAAGCTTTTATTTCTAAAAACAAATTGTTTGTAATATCATGATTACATTTTCAAAAATAATCCTGAGTGGAATATTTAAGAAATATTTACGAAATTTGTGTATTATAGTGGTAATGTAATTCAAGTCGAAAATCAATGATTTCAATTTCGTATTTTGACTTTACAAACAGATTCGTAATGTAAAATCATGAATTTAGGTAATCGTTTCATGATTTTTAGGCTGATAATTGTTGGGATATCTTGTATTAAATGGAATTGGGGATTTGGTCAACCCCTGGTGATCGTGGTGGTCAGGGGCCTCGGTATTGAGGTCAGAGGTGGTTGAAGAGGTGGCGGACTTGAAAAAAATGGCGAGGGAATTTATCTTGCAACGTGGTGGCTGATTGTCAAAGATTTAGGGTTTTAGTGTGCATTTTTGTCACCGTCGTATCTCGAGCTTGGGCTTCGTCCATGGTGGATCGGAATCAATGAGACTGGGAGGGATTGATGCGTTAGGTCTTGATGCAGCTCTGGATTGACTAGTGTGGTCTCAGATGGTCGGTGTCGTCGATGAAGGGAGATTTTTTTGAACGGGATTTGTTATTAGGTAGTGCTAGGGATACTAAATTTTTGTTTCAGCTCAGTTCGACGTTTCTGGGTGCTCGAGTCGTTGGTGGGAGTCATTGGTGTCATGTGGAGGATCTCGACTTCGATCGAAGATGGCCGGGGCAGTGGTGCACGTGCATGCGTGTAGGCTTGTATCTGGAAGATGAAGCTGTGTAGGGACGATGGTTTTGGCATGGGACGATCTCGGGGTTGTGATTGATTCGACTCGAAGAAAAATAGAGGAGTGGGTTGCTCGAGAAGTTGCTTGGGTTTTTGTTGGTGAGCTCAGGAAAATATTGTTTGGGCCTCGGGTATTGGTAATGATAATTTTAAAAATTTAAATGAATCGAAATTTTAAATTTTGTTTCAAATAAATAAGTTTTCAGCAGATTGTTAACTAGATTTTCCAAAGTGAGATTATTAAACAAGATTTCAATCGAGTTTGAAATTGTAAATTTTAAAAGTTTAATGTTTTAAAGATAAATTGTTTTAGATATTATATGTAATAGGTAATTAATGATAGTAATTAAAGAATAATTACTATAAGGAGAATCAATTTATGTGATTGATTAATTAAGGTAATTAATTTGAGGATAATTAATTAATTAAAGTGATTAATCAAGGGATAATTAACTAAAGTGATTTATTAATTAATGTGATTAATTAATTAATTTTATTAATTAAAGATAATTAATTTATGATTAGGGGTTGACTAATCAAATGATTAAAAGATAATTTTCCAATGTAATTAATTTGGGATTTATTAATATAAGAGATTAGAGATAATCACTTATTGTAATTGATTTAGGGTAACTAATTAGTTAATGATAACTAATTAACGATTAATTAATTAATGTAATTAATTAGGGATAATTAATTTAATGATAATTAATAAAGGGTTAATTAATTAAGAAAAGTTAATTAAATGACAATTAAATAATAAAAGGTTAATTATTTAATGATTAAAGGTTAATTAATTCATTAATTAAGGTCGATTAATTAATAATCAAAGGTTAGTTAATTTATTAAAGATTAATTAATAAGTGATTAAAGGAAAATTAATCAAAATGGTTTGTGTTAATTAACCAGAATTAGTAATTTATTCACAAGTAATTTATCTGATTTAAACTGATCAGATAATTAATTGACCTTACTTATGGATGTTTGAATTGTATGGAATGTTTTGAATTGTTGATATCGCTGGTATGTGCTACTTTGTGACATGAATTACTTTGATTTGAGTTGTGATGAATGTAATTTATTTATCCGTGATGAACTTATTTTATTTATCTATGAATCTGTGAATGAAGATTAGCGTTATGGATTATACCGCTTATCGATATTGCTGTGCTTGGATTGTGATGATTGATGATATTGTATTGTTGTGTGTAAAACCCCTGGACTACACTACGTACACAAACAAATTTGAATTTCGTAGGAAACCGGTTAAGTCATAGATATTTTTAATTTAAATATTATTTTTTTAAAATTTGAATTTTGAATCCAAATGGTTTTGGAAATGGAATTGAGTTGATTTATGAAAAGCTTTTAAAAAGGAAGTCTGAAATTGAAATTTATTTTGAATGTAATATATCTTGTTAAGTTTTGAAGTTATTTTGGATAATAAGTTGGATAATATATATGGTTTTCAAATCATCTTTGAAAGTATTTTAAAAGTATTATTTTGGGAATTTAAATTTAACCTATGTTTATACTTTAAAATCTATAACTCGTGCATATTTGACCGAATTTTTTCAAACGAAAAGTACTTGTTTTCAAATGATAATGGCTTTCATATAATGAAAGAACTTCCTGTTTGTGTTGAAAAGATGTCAAGTTTGAAATGGAATTGTTTTGAAAGCTATGAATGAGTTTTTATTAAAGATTGGTGAATTTTGTTTTCAAATTGAAGAGGATCTTAAAAGTGTATCTTATGTATAAACGATTTGGAATTGAAATAGTTTTGAGCTATGAATGCATCTTTGTGAAAGATTGGTGGACTTTGTAGGGTGAATCTTTTGGTTTAAAAAGATTAAAAGTGGAAATTCTTTTAAACTATTCAAAAGAAAGGTTTTGGGCTTTAAGGTGTGACTTAACTAAGATCCCAATATCCATATGCTTTTTAAATTAAGCGCTTACCATTCGGTTTAGCCGGGAGAGGACTTTATGTCATATAACCCATTTCGAATAGTGATACGACGTAATGGATAGCATTTGAAGACCGGTGGTGAAGTACGGGTATTTTCGAGAACCAAAGGATTACCCATCGAATGTCTCTGCATTGAGTCGTGCCGGTATAGAGATCTCCATATGTGATAGGGAGTCTGATTGGGATTGTGAATACTCGGATTACAAGGGCTTCTTCGAAGTGCCTTCGGTTCTGTTCTAACCCGGAACAGACTTGTATGGATGTATGTCTAACGTTACACTTTGAGATTTATAGCTGGTTTCTATCAAATACATTTCTATTTGGTGGCGGGGAATTTATTCTCTTAGCTTAACGCCATTCTCTAGGACGTACGAGCTTAGAGGTTATGTAGTTGATGGTTACTAGTGATACACTCCCAATTTGGTAATGTGGCATACTAATGCTATTGATCATTTGTTGATCGAAGCATGGATTTTGTAAAAAGCGTAGCTTTGTGGACGAGACTTCGTCGAACCTCACAACCCGAAAATGGTCGAAAAAGGAAAGTTGTGGCAAGGTTATTGGTGTCATACCCCTAGGATTTGTCCATTTCCTTCTTGATAAAAAGTGGTATCATGGTATGGAGCCCAGATATTTAACTTTGTGGTTGTTGCTATTTGTTGGTGAATCCTAAGATAAAGGTCGGCAATAGCCAGGTATGGCATACTTGTAGGTGTTACCTAGTTACAGAGGCAACCAAGCCTTGTGTTGGCAGAGATTCGGTTAGGTTCTTGGGGGCTTCCCTCCAGTGGCGTTCCATTTTGTGTAGGAAATCCCTTAGCCCGACCATTTGTTATAAATCCAAAGAAACAATACGCGCCCCGTATGGTTTTAGTTGTATAACCTGCCATGGAACATTGCGGTAACCTGCTATTGAACATGGTAGCTATAGTAGGCATACAATAATGGTGGTATGCTGGCTAAGATTAATATTGTACTCTCAAAATGTTTTCTGCACTATGCACTAATAATATCAAAAGGATTTTCGCGTATCAAGCATGTTTGACTATCATAAGGAGAAATTTTCTCCAATTGTGCGTTTGCATTGTGTGTGTGGCGGGAGGCCTTATGGTAGCTTCATTTTTCAAAAAGCATTGCGGAATTCTTTTTAAATTCTTTTGTTTGTTTTGATTCAAATAAAACTGTTTTCGTTTGCTCACACCAGTCTCATGACTGACCTGGAGTTTAATGTTCCCTTTCTAAACTCTGGGTGCCCACAATTTTCCACACGAGCAGCCTAAAGTTAGATTTTCAGATAATGAGCTAGTAGATATAGATTCGGTAGCCTTCAGCTTTCTGTTTGGAATTCTTTGGAGTATTTGGATTTTGGCAACCGCATTCATGACTGATCTTGCTTAATACAATGATGATGGTGGTTCGAGATTTTGGTTTGAGATGCTATTTGTGGATTCACTTTCTCTTGGAGATCTTTGGAGCTTGGGCATTTTGAGAAGTTATCTTTTCGCTACCACTGTTCCGTCTTCTTCTTGTGCTATTATATTTCCGCTGTTGTATATTTATGATATATATTGATATCATTTGTATCAATGTGTTATTAAATGTTGTATATCAATATAAATTTCATTTTTTTTCTTCCACTATGATGTTGTACTTAATTTGTTATAAACTCCATCCGAACTGGAGTTCGACGTTCAAATCTATGGCATTTGAATACGGGTGACGTATGGATGTCGATTTTCGAACGTCGAATTTCTGGTCGTGACAAGTGGTATGAGCACTGAAGGTTGAAGTTTAGCTCAAGAGTATAACATATTAGGTGACTCATTAGAGATAGGGATCGAAATGCCTTAGAATGAGTATATCCCTAAGACATCAGTCTGTATGCCTCAGTAAATTCTCTTACTTCCCACTGATAGTGAGTATGAGTGCAAGAAGAGGACGAGATAGGAGACATGGAAGTACCACTACAAATGATCAATACACTGCGACAACAAGGAAACGATCTTTTCCCCCAATCTCTTTGATCATCGTTCACTTCCAATTCTTTGATTGCTTCGTGGCAGCTACAAGAAGAAGCTTTGGTATGATGGTGACCCTACGAATCGTTATACAAAAGGTTCTAATTCCTATTTCATATTCTCTTTATCGGTTTCCTATCAACTTTTCGTATTTAAACTTTAATGAATTTGAAATTTATTTGAAATAATTGATTAACAAAATATGAAACTGAATTAAATTGAATTTTATCTGTTTGTCTATTTTTTGGGTCCAGTTATATTCTACGAATGGTTAGTTATCTCTTCGAACTAACCGATGCCCCTGCTTATATCGTAGATCTGGTGACCCGAGTATCTTGTGAAATATTGAATGAGTTCGCTCTCGTATCTATTGATGATATTCTGATTTGGTTAGCCAAATATAGAATAGATATTTAGTTTTACCTAGAAAAATGTTTCTCTATCTTTGTGTGTCCATCTATTCTTTGTTGTCTCCCTATCTGGCAAATTTCGAGGACGAAATTTTCTTAAGGGAATCAGTAACGATCCTGGTTTTTAAACCAGATTTTAACTTGATAATTAACAAATTTTTGGGATTAGTTTGAAAAAAGTTTGGAAATAAATAATGTTGTTAATAAAATGTGCTTTTTAAATTCAATAATAAATATTTTATAAGTTAATGGGATTTAAAGACTATATTTTAAAATTAATTAGAAATTTGTTTTCTAATTTTAATACATATGTATATACAATGATTTAGAAGTTATATCTGAATTTAATATAATAAATTTTCAAAAGCTATTTGAAAGTTAATTTTTTTAATTTGATATAAATAATTTTCAAAAGTTGTTTATAGTCAAAATTTATATATTAAAGAATTATATATATAATCTATACATATTTGTGTTTATTTATTAAGGTGTAAATTAATTTTTAATCAATTATTTAATAGTTAGAAATATATATATATATATATATATAGAAATACATTAATTAAATAATAGAAATTGTATTACTAAAAATATAAGACATGTAGATATTTGAATTAAATTGAAAATATGATAAAACATACTTAAAACATCAAAGGACATGTGTAAGGTAATTAATTTATGAAAGTAATAAGTATAAAGTAATATATATATATATATATATATATATATATATATATGTATATGTATATGTATATATCTTTTGAAATTAATAAAGCATAGTACATTTGTAAATAATCAAAACCTTGTGTATATGTATTTATTATTTAAAAACATGATAGATAAATAATTAAAGTTATGTTAAGGGTTTTAGCATAAAAATAAAATTAAGACATTTGTAAATATATAAAAACATGTAAAATACATTTGTAAAATGTTAATATAAGAAAATGAGAAGTGTAGCTTCATATAGACAAATGGAAAAGATCATTTTCTTTTGGGATTAAATAATATACAAATAAGAAATTAAGTTCATAGTTCAGTTCAAAAAAAAAAATTTCTTCATCTTTCTAAAATTCTCAAACCTAAAATACAAATTGCAGATCAAAGAAAATCAGAATAAAATCAAAATCAGAAATAAAACAGCTGTTGAAAAAAATTAAAATTGAAATTAAAAGCTTCAGTCTCAAACCTGGAAAAATGTATTCAAATCAAGTATCAAAGCAAGGCAAACAAAATCAAACTACAACCTGGAATCCTAGATCAAGAATAAGGCAAAATACAACTCAAATGTAAAGCAAGAACTCAGCTGGGACCAAGTAACAGAGCAATCAAAACAAATTTAAGTCTCAGATCAAACAACAATTCAGATTAATTAAATACGAAATCAGGATCAAAATAAAAAGCAGTCTGTCCTCTGTTCATCTATCCAAGGTGAGAAAACTACCCTAAACCTGTTTATGTTTTGATTGTGTGAAGCCGTGATGTGAAATATGTTGTATGGTTGAGCAATTATACTTGCATGTCTGCATGAATATATATATACATATGTATATGTATGTGTGTGTGTATATATATATATATATATGATGGTATGTATATCTAGGTACATATATTAACTCTGTTATATCAACAGAATTAAGAACAACATGTTGGAAAAATTCATATCTTTCTTTCTAAACAGAATCAAGCTTTGATTTCTAAAAAGAAATTGTTTGTAACATCATGATTTCATTTTTAAAACTAATCCCCAGTGGAAATATTTAAGAAATATTTAGGAATTTTGGGTATTACAGTGGTAATGTAATTCAAGTCGAAAATCAATGAATTCAATTTCGTGTTTTGACTTTACAAAATGATTCGTAATGAAAAATCATGAATTTAGGTAATCGTTTCATGATTTTTAGGCTGATAATTGTGGGATATCTTGTATTGATCGGAATTGGATTTTTGGTCAACTCCTGGTGATCGCGGTGTTCAGGGGCCTCGGGGTTGAGGTCAGAGAGGGTTAAAGTGGTAGCAGACATGAAAAAAATGGCAAGGGAGTTTATCTTGCAACATGGTGGCCGATTGTCAACGATTTGGGGTTTTAGTGTGCTTTTTGGTCTCCGTCGTATCTCCAGCTTGGGCTTCGTCCATGGTGGATCGGAATCAATGAGACTGGGGGGATTGACGCATTAGGTCGTGATGCAACTCTGGTTGACTGTGTGGTCTCAGATGGTCGGGGTTGTCGGTGAAGGGAGATTTTGTCGATCGGGATTTGATACTAGGTTGTGCTGGAGATACTAAATTTTTGCTTCAGATGAGTTCGACGTTTATGGGTGCTCGAGTTGATGGTCGGATTCATTGGTGACATGTGGAGGATCTCGACGACGATCGGAGATGGCTGGGGTAGTGGTGTACGTGCACGCGTAAAGGCTTGTGTTTGGAAAAGAATGTTGTTTGGGGACAATGGTTTTGGCTCGGGACAATCTCGAGGTTGTGAGTGATTCGACTCGAAGGTAAATAGGGGAGTGGGTTGCTCGAGAAGTTGCTCGAGTTTTTGTTGGTTGAGATTGGGAAATTATTGTTTGGGCCACGGGTGTTGGTAATGATAATTTTAAAAATTTAAATGAATCAAGTTTTTAAAGTTTATTTTAAATAAATAAGTTTTCAAATGATTGTAAACTAGACTTTCCAAAGTGAGATTATTAAACAAGATTTCAATCGAGTTTCAAAGTTTAAATTTTAAAAGTTTAATGTTTTAAAGATAAATTGTTTTGGATATTATATGTAGTAGTTAATTAATAATAGTAATTAAATAATAATTACTTTAAGGATAATTAATTTTTGTGATTTATAATTAAGGTAATTAATTTAAGGATAATTAATTAATTAATTAAAGTGATTAATCAAGGGATAATTAACCAAAGTGATTTATTAATTATTGTGACTAATTAAAGGTTGATTAACTAATTAATTTTATTAATTAAAGATAATTAATTAATGATTTGGGGTTGACCAATCAAATGATTAAAAGGTAATTACCTATTGTAATTAATTTGTGATTTATTAATATAAAGGATTGAAGATAATCACTTATTGTAATTGATTTAGGGTGATTAATTAGTTAATGATAACTAATTAAGGATTAATTAATTAATGTAATTAATTAAGGATAATTAATTTAATGATAATTAATTAAGGGTTAATTAATTAAGAAAAATTAATTAAAGGATAATTAAATATTTAAAGGTTAATTATTTAATGATTAAAGGTTAATTGATTTATTAATAAAGGTTCATTAATTAATAATTAAAGGTTAGTTAATTTATAAAAGGTTAATTAATAAGTGCTTAAAGGATAATTAATCAAAATGGTTTGTGTTAATTAACTAGGATTAGTAATTTTTCACAAGCAATTTATCCGATTTAAACTGATGAGATAATTAATTGACCTTACTTATGGATGTTTGAATTGTATGGAATGTTTTGAATTGCTGATATCCCTGTTGTGTGCATCACAATGATATGAATTGCTTTGATTTGAGCTGTGATGATTATAATTTATTTATCTGTGATGAATTTATATTATTTATTTATGAATCTGTGAATGAGGATAAGCTTATGGATTATACCGCTTATCCATATTGCTCTGCTTGGATTAGATAATTGATGATATTGTATTGTCGTGTGTAAAACCCCTGGACCACACCACACAAAAGAAAATATGGATTTCATGGGAAATCGGTTAATTCACAAATATTTTAAATTTAAATATCATTTGTTTAAAATTTGAATTTTGAATCCAAATGGGTTTGGAAACGGAATTGAGTTGATTTATGAAAAGCTTTTAAAAAGGAAGTCTGAAATTGAAATTTAATTTGAATGTAATATACCTTGTTAAGTTTTGAAATTATTTTGGATAATAAGTTATATTATATATATGGTTTTCAAATCATCTGTAAAAGTATTTTAGAAGTACTATTTTGGGAATTTAAATTTAACCCAAGTTTGCACTTTAAAAGCTATCACTGGTGCATATTTGATTGGATTTTTCCCAAACGAAAAGTATTTGTTTTCAAATGATAATGGCTTTCATATACTAAATGTAACGACCCGGAATTTCCGATCCTAAAAATTCCTGAAGTTATAGAAAAGAAGAAAAGAGATAGAAGAAGAACAGAAAAGAAACACACAATCTCACATTCGCAGCGGATAAAATATAATATCAATAATAATTATGCCAAAGAAAACTGTATCTATCAATTTACATCGATATATCAGATTTACAACAATTTTATACAACATTGGATTGATACAATTTAACATGTCTCAGATATATACAATATCGTAGTGGAACTCTCCATATGTCCCTGCCATCCAGCTCGCCTCCTGAGCTCCAGAACGTCCTTACCTGAAAATATGTAACACTCGGTCTGACCCGGGCCGAGGAAGAAGCGTGATTTACTCGAGATTATACTCGAGTGGTTTCAAGAGCACGCATTAGTAATTTAAGTATAACAGTTTAAATTTAAACTAAAAAGATAAGAGGGGGAAAGCACGGGAAAAATGTGAGGAAGACTGAGTGTGGCTTCGAGTTATTTGAGTAGGTATGGCATGCTATATCAGTTTTGAAGAAAATGAATGATGACCAGATTTTGGAAACAAGATTTTATAACAGGTTCAAGCAGATTTGTTTTATTTTCTTTTTCCGTTTTAAAAGTTTCCAAAATTTAATAAATGATGTGAATTTAATCGTATGGCTTGTTTAGAATAATAATAAAATTTAAAATCCCTAAGTATTTTCAAAAGAAATTTTATGATGGAATTAAGAAGTATTTAAGATCGTTGTATTTAATATTAAACCAATCATAAGATCTCTGGTGTTTGATTTCAGGTACTAAATTTAGACAAGATATAGGTGAAGGGAAGAAATCAATCAAGGGATAACTAATGTGATAAACCATTGGTTAAGTAGTTAATGTGATTAAGAAATTTATGGGGTTTACTAAAAGGTTAATTAATCAATATAATTAGTGTAATTAATTAGAGGATCGCTTAATTTAGGAATTTAAGTAAGGGATAAATAATTAAATAATGTGATTAATTAAAGGATAATTAATCAATGTAAGTGATTATAGAGTAATTAATTTATGCAATTAGCTAAGGTTAAAATAACTAATTATAGTTAATTAATTAGGATGGTAATTAAAGGTTATTAGTGTGGTTGGTTTAAGGATAATTACTTAAGTTGGATTAATTAATGTAAGTAATTAAGAATAGTTAATTACTTAATTTAAAGGTAATTGCTTAAATATAATTAAAGTTAATAATTAATAATTAAGTTTTATTAATTAATAATTAAGACATAATTAATTTGTTAATTAAAAATAAATAAATTAATTATAAGAATAATTTTGGATAATCAATTTGTATTAAGAAATATTGATTAATAATTAAGGTTATTAATCAATAAGTTGATGGTCGATTTATCAGTTAATTAGAGGTTAATTAATTGATTATAAGGTAATTAAGGATTGATTACATTGTATTAAGGAGATTACTTAATAATTGAAGGTTATTAATTGATAATTAAAGGATAATTAATCTATGATTAGAGATTAATCGATTGATTGGTATGGTAATCAAGGAGTGATGAATTAATTAAATGGGTGTAGTAAATTATTGGTTAATTAAGCAGGATTATATGATTAATTATGATATGAGTTGATAATGCTTGCTTATGGATGGTTGTTTTGTTGAATATCTAAATTGAACGATATCTATTGATGATATGCTATGACATTCTATTGATGTGATATTGGATATGCCAATTATAAATGGGTGATATTATCTATGTTATTGCTATGTAAAAGTGACATATAATATATAAGATTTTAATTTAAGTTTGAATTTGAGATTGGAATCCAAAGATAAATATCTTAAAGTAAATTGGATTTAATAATCCAAATGTAACGACCCGGAATTTCCGATCCCGAAAATTCCAGATGGTTAGAGAAAAGAAGAAAAGAGATAGAAGAAGAACAGAAAAGAAACACACAATCTCACATTCGCAGCGGATAAAATATAATATCAATAATAATAATTATACCAAAGAAAACTGTATCAATCAATTTTACATCGATATATCAGAGTTACTACAATTTTATACAACATTTGGACAGATACAATTTAACATGTCTCAGATATATACAATATCATAGTGGAACTCTCCATACGTTCCTGCCATCCAGCTCGCCTCCTGAGCTGCAGAACGTCCTTACCTGAAAATCTGTAATACTCGGTCTGACCTGAGCATTACATCAAAGTAATACCCGGGTCAGGCTGGAAACCAGCGTGAGTAAACCCATCTAACATAAATACAAAAGCATACGACTTTTATAAAACGTAGGGTAACTTATATCAATTTCAACTTTACAAGTTATTATAGACATCATCTATCTCACACATTAATCTCTAAGTGCCAAAACTTAGATTTAAATGGTCCAATTTACTTAAGTCGTTCCACTTTAGCCTATTTGTTTCACATATCAAATTATAAGAATCGAAGTGGTTTCGGGTATTTACTAATACCCGAATCCGGTCTCTTCGAATCCAATGTCATCTTAACCCAAGTATTTCAAGTGATTAAATTCATATATTGTATGTCACTTTTACATAGCAATAACATAGATAATATCACCCATTTATAATTGGCATATCCAATATCACATCAATAGAATGTCATAGCATGGCATCAATATATATCATTCAATTCAGATATTCAACAAAACAACCATCCATAAGCAAGCATTATCAACTCATATCATAATTAATCATATAATCCTGCTTAATCAGCCAATAATTTACTACACCCATTCAATTAATTCATCACTCCTTGATTACCTTACCAATCAATCGATTAATCTCTAATCATAGATTAATTATCCTTTAATTATCAATTAATAACCCTCAATTATTAATTAATCTCCTTAATACAATGTAATCAATCCTTAATTACCTTAAAATCAATTAATTAACCTCTAATTAACTGATAAATCGACCATCAACTCATTGATAAATAACCTTAATTATTAATCAATATTTCTTAATACAAATTGATTATCCAAAATTATTCTTATAATTTATTTATTTATTTTTAATTAACAAATTAATTATATCTTAATTATTAATTAATAAAACTTAATTATTAATTATTAACTTTAATTACATTTAAGTAATTCCCTTTAAATTAAGTAATTAACTATTCTTAATTACTTACATTAATTAATCCAACTTAAGTAATTATCCTTAAACCAACCACACTAATAACCTTTAATTACCATCCTAATTAATTAACTATAATTAGTTATTTTAACCTTAGTTAATTGCATAAATTAATTACTCTATAATCACTTACGATGATTAATTATCCTTTAATTAATCACATTATTTAATTATTTATCCCTTACTTATATTCCTAAATTAAGCGATCCTTTAATTAATTACACTAATTATATTGATTAATAACCTTTTAGTAAACCCCATAAATTTCTTAATTACATTAACCACTTAACCAATGGTTTATCACATTAGTTATCCCTTGATTGATTTCTTCCCTTCACCTATATCTTGTCTAAATTTAGTACCTGAAATCAAACACCAGAGATCTTATAATTGGTTTAAGATTAAATACAACGATCTTAAATACTTCTTAATTCCATCATAAAATTTCTTTTGAAAATACTTAGGGATTTTAAATTTAATTATTATTCTAAACAATCCATACAATTAAATTCACAACATTTATTAAATTTTTGAAACTTGTAAAACGGAAAAAGGAAATAAAATAAATCTGCTTGAACCTGTTATAAAAATCTTGTTTCCAAAATCTGGTCATCATTCATTTTCTTCAAAACTGATATAGCATGCCATACCTACTCAAATAACTCGAAGCCACACTCAGTCTTCCTCACATTTTTCCCGTGCTTTCCCCCTCTTATCTTTTTAGTTTAAATTTAAACTGTTACACTTAAATTACTAATGCGTGCTCTTGAAACCACCCGAGTATAATCTCGAGTAAATCACGCTTCTTCCTCGAGTTCGAAAAAAAAACTTAGCATCATCAGATATGCAAATGGTACCCATGCACGTGTACCAACCCACGGCAGCGCTTCAGCCACCCTTCTCACCTCCGGCAAGTCACCGTTGATCAACCCGTTCCACCCAGGTACTCAATTCACTCGACCTACCCAAAAATCCAAATTTGATAGGACCGGTCACAACTAGGAAAAGCACAGTCACTAGAACTCCCTGCTCCGCCCTCTTCCGACCACCGAAGGATCCATACTTCCATCCAGACCTTCTCCTCTCTCACCACTTACTTTTGCCCCACCGTAGGCAACAATCAATTCGCCAGCAAATTTTGCCGAGTTCCTCGACCTTCAAGCCAGCTTCAGCGAGAACACCGACCATTCAAGTGCCATCCATCAAACAAATTCGTAAGAAACCCATATTTCGTTCAATATACTACTCATCTCGATATACCCACTTAAAATTCAAGATTTTATTTTTAAAAATCATCATTTCATACAATAAATCAAATCATATACCTGAATTCATGATTTACTCAGATCGAGATTTTTTTATATAATCGTGCATATACTGGAATTTTTCTATTTTGGTAAAAACTATTTTAGATTTACCTGGAAATATTTAAAATCACTTTCATATTATCACAGACAAAATATTATATAATTTTTCAAGCCGATCCAAGTTATATACTTGAATTCAGAGAATTGCCACAATTGATTTTAACATGCTTTATAATTTCCCCACTGTAACTTGTTTTCCAGATACTATACATATCTAAACATGTTTAACTATTCCAGACCCTGATTCATGTTTAAACAAGTTTAATTTGACTTAAATCTATGGCCTATCTGAGATCAAAGAAAAAAATTTGAATTTAAAACAAAAATTTAAATCTGTACTAAGAACAGAGATATTCAATCAGACATGCATACTTTAAATCAGGCACATACATTCATGCATCTCATTCTTCATCACAGAAACATATATGCAATACCATTTTATCAACTTAAACTTGTTAATGAATATTAACTCACCTGTTTTTGAGGATAACAAAGAAGCAGACTTAATTGTATTCTGCAAAAATATGGAATTCCTTGATTAAGAGCTGCTGCTTGTTAAATCCTTATTGAATTAGCTTGAATTTAAGTTGATGAGCTTCAATTGTAGATTGCCAAGATGATTCCAGTTTAAAATTCAATCCTGATTAATTCAAACTGAAATTGAAATGGACTTCTTAGGAGTACCACCGGGTGGTGCTGCCTTGAACCCCAAGGGGGGGATTCTAAAGTTGATTCTGTGAGGAGTCCGGACAAACTAGTTCCCGAGGATTAATAGGCAGCGAAAGTCGAGGGCTCTGATACCAAATGTAATGACCCGGAATTTCCGATCCCGAAAATTCCAGATAGTTAGAGAAAAGAAGAAAAGAGATAGAAGAAGAACAGAAAAGAAACACACAATCTCACAGTCGCAGCGGATAAAATATAACATCAATAATAATAATTATACCAAAGAAAACTGTATCAATCAATTTTACATCGATATATCAGAGTTACAACAATTGTATACAACATTTGGACAGATACAATTTAACATGTCTCAGATATATACAATATCATAGTGTAACTCTCCATACGTTCCTACCATCCAGCTCGCCTCCTGAGCTCCAGAACGTCCTTACCTGAAAATCTGTAATACTCGGTCTGACCCGGGTGTTACTTTGATGTAATGCTCGGGTCAGACCGAGTATTATAGATTTTCAGGTAAGGACGTTCTGGAGCTCAGGAGGCGAGCTGGATGGCAGGAACGTATGGAGAGTTCCACTATGATATTGTATATATCTGAGACATGTTAAATTGTATCTGTCCAAATGTTGTAACCAAATGTAACGACCCGAAATTTTCGATCCTGAAAATTCCTGATAGTTAAAGAAAAGAAGAAAGAGATAAAAGAAGAACAGAAAAGAAACACACAATCTCGCATTCGCAGCGGTTAAAATATAATATCAATAATAGTTATACCAAAGAAAACCGTATCTATCAATTTACATAGATATATCAGAGTTACAACAATTTTATACAAGATTGGATCGATACAATTTAACATGTCTCAGATATACAATATCATAGTGGAAACTTTACATACGTTCCTGCCATCCAGCTCGCCTCCTGAGCTCCAGAACATCCTTACCTGAAAATCTGTAATACTCGGTCTGACCCGAGCATTACATATGAGTAGTCAAGTGATTCAGGTTTGCTTGACGAATTCTGGAGGAGATATGGAGCAGGAGGCTTCCACGTGTAGATATATTATGGTTCCGCTGTGTTTGTTTGGTATCTGTTTCTTGTGTACTTGAATTGTATAATTAGACAGAAGTTTATAACTGTCTATTATCTGTTGTTTAAGTTGTGTACTCTGATGTAATAAGATACTATGTAATATTTATGTGATATATTATATTTTATTCGTTCCGCTGTGAGTTCTCTGATGTTGTTCTGTTTCATCTTTGTCTTTCATTTCTTCTTCTATCCCTTTCTTTCTTCAAGATGATGCGATTTCCTGGAGATAGGAAGTCGGGTCGTCTCATATGTAATGCTCGGGTCAGACCGAGTATTACAGCTTTTCAGGTAAGGACGTCCAGGAGTTCAGGAGGCGACCTAAATGGCGGGAACGTATGGAGTGTTTTCCGCTGTGTGTAATATTGCTGATTATCTGGGACATGTTGTTTTAATCTGTCCAGCTTTGTGTAATATTGTAACCCTGATGTATAAAAATGTAAATGTACTGATACAGTTCTTCTTTGTAAAACCGTTATTTTATTTGGTATTATATTTTTCTCCACTGCGATTGTGAAGTTTCTGAGACTTGTCTTCAGTTTCTTTTCTTTATTTTTTTTATTTTATTTTCTTTTTTTTCCTAACTATCTGGAAATTTCGAGGTAGAAATTTCCGGGTCGTTACATTAGTCTTAAGAATTTATCACTTAATCTTGTTTAACCAAACATTAATTAATTAATCACAATTATTTAATTAATTAATGACCTCTTAATTATCTCATTATTAATTAATTAATTAATGTTTAATTAATTAATGTTTGGTTATACAATATTAAGTGATAAATTATTAAGTAATTAATTTAATTACAAATGTAACGACCCGGAATTTCCGATCCCGAAAATTCCAGATAGTTAGAGAAAAGAAGAAAAGAGATAGAAGAAGAACAGAAAAGAAACACTCAATCTCACATTCGCATCGGATAAAATATAATATCAATAATAATAATTATACCAAAGAAAACTGTATCAATCAATTTTACATCGATATATCAGAGTTACAACAATTTTATACAACATTTGGACAGATACAATTTAACATGTCCCAGATATATACAATATCATAGTGGAACTCTCCATACGTTCCTGCCGTCCAGCTCGCCTCCTGAGCTCCAGAACATCTTTACCTGAAAATCTGTAATACTCAGTCTGACCCGGGTGTTACTATACCAACCGTAACGACCCGCCATTCATCTCCACAGAATGGCGCATCATTAATAAGAAAGAAAAGGATAGAGAATAAAAAGAAAGAGAAGAAGAAAAGAACAACCCATCAAATCTCAACAACGGAACGAATAAATTATATTAATAATTAAAAGTATTACATAGATATATAACAACTATAAGAGTTACACAGATAATACAACATATACTAGACAGTTATAAACACATGTCTAGTTATTACAACTCAATACAACATCAACAAAGAGATACCAACACAGTGAATACACGGCAGAAACTATATATCTAACGCCGAAGCCTCCTGCTCCATTGCTCCTCCATAATTCGTCAAAGCTAACCTGAATCCCTTGGCTACTCATAAAAATTTGAGTACCCAAGAGTTTATGAAAACAAAAATAAACTCCGGGTCAGACATGGGTCTGGTGTGAGTAATAGGTTAAAGTTGCTTAACTTTGAAAACCTTTGAAAGGAAAGGTATCACGTAAGACTTCCCACACATAAACATGGAAAAGTTTTTACCTTACGCTAACCAAAACATTTTGATAGGAAATCCAGTGATATTATAATAGTATCTAGGGTTTTCAAATAAAATACAGAAATAACCGAAATTGTTACATGATTAAATTCCAGCTACTAGCCACAAAAGTGGGTAATACAATCAAAACCGTTGGCACTTATTGGATTTTGGATTCCATACAATGGCAGGGCTACTGGGGTACCTCCTGTCACAGTACGTGGCCAAGACTACCGTATCGAGGAGTAAGCCCGCTCCCCTGCAACACAAGGCCAGAACCATCCCTTACTGGACAAACCCGAACAAGACAACCCTGGCAGTTGTCGCGAACCAACCGCCCACACAGCTGAATAAAAAGGGACTTCTAGACAGGGGTAAATCTCGCTCTCAAGTGGGAGCTATACACGAAGCCTTGCTGCACCTCCCCTGTTTTAGCCATTCTCGGTTGATGAGGCTTGAGGCTACGATTACCTTTAGTGAACACATCACTTAGAATGCTCATCGTCCACCTGACGATGTTCTGAAAGCATTCAATCCATACAAGTTCGTTCCGGGTTCGAACGAAACCGAAGGCATTATCTTGTTACACTCATTTTGGAATCACCCTCAGAGTTAACGACAATAACCCTTGCACTCTGAATCACCATCTCGAACCTATAAGTACTATTCCGTCAAACTCATTACGGAATCACCCACAGAGTTATACTGACGTATAGTTCTTACACCTCGAGTCTTCACTTGCTCCACTTAGATTCACGACCTAACGTTAATTGGAATCGATGTGGTTTTCGGATATCCAAATATGGAAACCCGATCCCGGTCTCATCGAAATCCAAAGCGTGTCTTTTAGGTTCAAGTTGTTGTAAGTTTAAAACAATTCAATCTAATTATTTATATACACACAGATAGATAATTCACATCATCATAATAGATAATCATCATTATTATCATAAACAGATAATCATCACAAATTGATAACGTAATGCTCGGGTCAGACCGAGTATTACAGATTTTCAGGTAAGGACGTTCTGGAGCTCAGGAGACGAGCTGGATGGCTGGAACGTATGGAGTGTACCGCTGTGTTATATTATTGTATATATCTGAGACGTGTTAAAGTGTATCTGTCCAATGTTGTATAAAATTGTTGTAACTCTGATATATCGATGTAAATTGATAAATACAGTTTTCTTTGGTATAACTATTATTATTGATATTATATTTTATCCGCTGCGAATGTGAGATTGTATGTTTCTTTTCTGTTCTTCTATCTTTTTCTTCTTTCTCTAACTATCTGGAATTTTCGGGATCGAAAATTTCGAATTACATTTTGATGCTGTGGAGCTCAAGAGACGAGCTGGATGACGATACGTATTTCCGTACTTGTTTATGTATATATTCCGCTGTGTTGAGTCGTTATGTATCCATTTGTATGATATTGATGTTGGGCTGTGAATGATGTACTCTGATGATGTAATATATAAACAAGATACTTGATTTTGAGTAAAGATCATTTATTATCTATTATATTTTATTCCGCTGCGATGGTTAGATTCTGTTGTTGTTGTGTTCTGTTTTCTCTCCTTCTACCTCTTCTTCTTTAACCAAATGGTTCGTATTTCTGTGCAACTTGAGTTGATTGTTGTAGAATAGTGTTAACTCAAGGGTACGGATTTGCGGGCTGTTACACTTGTTGTCGGATCGGACTGAGTATTACAGATTTTCAGGTAAGGATGTTCTGGTGCTCAGGAGGCGAGCTGGATGGCAGGAACGTATGGAGAGTTTCCACTATGATATTGTATATCTGAGACATGTTAAATTGTATCGATCCAATCTTGTATAAAATTGTTGTAACTCTGATATATCGATGTAAATTGATAGATACAGCTTTCTTTGGTATAACTATTATTGATATTATATTTTATCTGCTGCGAATGTGAGATCGTGTGTTTATTTTATTTTCTTCTTCTATCTCTTTCTTCTTTTCTTTAACTATCTGGAATTTTCGGGATCGAAAATTTCGGGTCGTTACATATACAAGATATGATGCTGTGAAGCTCAGAAGACGAGCTGGATGACGATACGTACTCCTGTACTTATTTTATATATATATATATATATATATATATATATATATATATTCCGCTGTATTGAGTTGTTGTGTATCCATTTGTATGCTGCTGTTGTTGAACTGTGATTGATGTACTCTGATGATGTAATATAAAAACAGAGATATTTGATTTTGAGTAAAGATCATTTATTATCTATTATATTTTATTCCGCTGCGATGGTTAGATTCTGTTGTTGTTTTCTATTTTCCTCTTCTACCACTTCTTCTTTAATCCAAATGGTTCATATTTCTTTGCAACTTGAGTTTATTGTTGTAGAATAGTGTTGACTCAAGGGGTACGAATTTGCGGGCTGTTAGTCCTATCAAATTTGGATTTCTGGGTAATTTGAGTGAATTGAGTGCCTGGGTGGAACGAGGTGATCAACGGCGACTTGCCGGAGGTGAGTAGGGTGGCCGAAGCGCTGCCATGGGTTGGTACATGTGCATGGGTACCGTTTGCATATCCGATGATGCTAAGTTTTTTTTCGAACTCGAGGAAGAAGCGTGATTTACTCGAGATTATACTCGAGTGGTTTCATGAGCACGCATTAGTAATTTAAGTATAACAGTTTAAATTTAAACTAAAAAGATAAGAGGGGGAAAGCACGGGAAAAATGTGAGGAAGACTGAGTGTGGCTTCGAGTTATTTGAGTAGGTATGGCATGCTATATCAGTTTTGAAGAAAATGAATGATGACCAGATTTTGGAAACAAGATTTTTATAACAGGTTCAAGCAGATTTGTTTTATTTTCTTTTTTCGTTTTACAAGTTTCCAAAATTTAATAACTGTTGTGAATTTACTTGTATTGCTTGTTTAGAATAATAATTAAATTTAAAATCCCTAAGTATTTTCAAAAGAAATTTTATGATTGAATTAAGAAGTATTTAAGATCGTTGTATTTAGTCTTAAACCAATTATAAGATCTCTGGTGTTTGATTTCAGGTACTAAATTTAGCAAGATATGGGTGAAGGGAAGAAATCAATCAAGTGATAACTAATGTGATAAACCATTGGTTAAGTAGTTAATGTGATTAAGAAATTTATGGGGTTTACTAAAAGGTTAATTAATCAATAAAATTAGTATAATTAATTAAAGGATCTCTTAATTTAGGAATTTAAGTAAGGGATAAATAATTAAAAAAAAAGTAACTACCCATAATTTCCGATCCCGAAAATTCCAGATAGTTAGAGAAAAGAAGAAAAGAGATAGAAGAAGAACAGAAAAGAAACACAAAATCTCACATTTGCAGCAGATAAAATATAATATCAATAATAATAATTATACCAAAGAAAACTGTATCAATCAATTTTACATCGATATATCAGAGTTACAAAAATTTTATACAACATTTGGACAGATACAATTTAACATGTCTTAGATATATACAATATCATAGTGGAACTCTCCATACGTTCCTGCCATCCAGCTCGCCTCCTGAGCTCCAGGACGTCCTTACCTGAAAATCTGCAACACTCGGTCTGACCCGGGTGTTACACTTCCAGTTTGTGTTGAAAAGATTTCAAGTTTGAAATGGATTTTTTTTGAAAGCTATGAATGAATCTTAGTTAAAGATTCGTGAATTTTGTTTTCAAATTGAAGAGGATTTTAAAAGTGTATCTTTTGTATAAATGATTTGGAACTGAAATAGTTTTGAAGGCTATAAATGTATTTTTGTAAAAGATTGGTGAACTTTGTAGTGTGAATCTTTTGTTTAAAAGAGATTAAAAGTGGAAATTGGTTTAAACCATTCAAAAGGAAGGTTTTGGGCTTTAAGTTGCGACTTAACTAAGATCCCAACATCCATATGCTTTTTAAATTAAGCGCTCACTATTCGGTTTAGCCGAGAGAGTACCTTATGTCATATAACCCATTCCGAATGGTGATACGACATAATAGATAGCATTTGAAAACCGGTGGTGAAGACAGGGTATTTTCGAGAACAAAAGGATTACCCGTCGAATGTCTCTTCACTGAGTCGCGCCGGTATAGAGATCTCTATATGTGATGGGGAGTCCGATTAGGATTGTGAATACCTAGATTGCAAGGGCTTCTTTGAAGTGCCTTCAATTCTGTTCGAACCCAGAACAGATTTGTATGGATGTATGTCCGACGTTACACTTTGGGATGTAAAGCCGATTTCTATCATATACATTTCTGTTTGATGATGGGGAATTTATTCTCTTAGTTTAACACCCTTCTTTGAGATGTATGAGCTCAGAGGTTTTGTAGTTGATGGTTACTAGTGATACATTACTAATTTGGTAATATGGCATACGAAGTGCTGCTGATCATTTGTTGATCGTAGCTTGGCTTTAGTGAAAAGCATAGCTTTGTGGAGAGACTTCGTCGAATCTCACTACCCAGAAATGGTCGAAACAGGAAAGTTGCGGTAAGGTTATTAGGGGTCGCGCCCTTAAGGTATGTCCATTTCCTTCTGGATAAAAAATGGTATCATGGTATGGAGCCCAAATATTTCACTTTGCGGTTGTTGCTATTTGTTAGTGAATCCCAGGATAAAGGTCGGTAACGACCGGGGATGACATACATGTTGGTGTTACCTAGTTACAGAGTTAACACGACCTTGTGTTGGCAGAGATCCGGTCAGGTTCTTGGGGGCGTCCTTCCAGAGGCATTCCATTCTGTGTAGGAAGTTCCTTAGCTGACCATTTGCTGGAAATCCAAAGAAACAATACGCGCCTGTACGGTTTTAGTTGTATAACCTGCCATGAAATGTGGCGGTAACCTGCTATTGAACATGGTAGCTGTAGTAGGCATAAAATAATGGTTGTATGCTGGCTAAGATTAATATTATACTTTCGAAATGTTTTATGCACTATGCACTAATAATAATATCAAAAGGATTTTCGCGTATCAAGCATGAATGACAATCATAAGGAGAAATCTCCTTCAATTGTGCGTTTACATTGTGTGTGTGGCGGAAGGCCTTATGGTAGTTTCATTTTCCAAAAAGCAATGCGGATTTATTTTTAAATTCTTTTGTTTGTTTTGTTTCAAATAAACTGTTCTCATTTGCTCATACCAGTCCCATGACTAACCTGGAGTTTATTGTTCCCTTTCTAAACTCTGGGTGCTTACAATTTTACACACGGACAACCTAGAGTTAGATTTTCAGATAGTGAGCTAGTAGATATAGATTCGATAGCCTTCAGCTTTCTATTTGGAATTCTTTGGAGCCCTTGTATTCTGGCACTCGCATTCATGACTGACCTTGTTAATGCAATGTTGATGGTGGTTCGAGCTTTTGGTTTGAGATGCTGTTTGTGGATTCACTTTCTCTTGGAGATCTTTGGAGCTTGGGAATTTTGAGAAGATATCTTTCCGCTACTAATGTTCCCTCTTCTTCTGGTGCTATTATATTTCCGCTATTGTATATCTCTGATGTATATTGATATCATTTGTATCAATGTGTTGTATCAAATATTGTACATTAATATAAATTTCATTTTTTTTCTTCCGTTGTGTTATTGTACTTAATGTGCTATAAGCTCCATCTGAAATGGAGTTCGACGTTCGAATCTGTGGCATTCGAATATGGGTGCAGTATGGATGTTGATTTTCGGACGTTGGATTTCGGATCGCGATACTATAATTAGATTTCAAATCGTTTTTCTTTAATCTGTACAAATTTGAATAAAAGGAAATGTATTAAAACTAAATTGTAAAATATAATATAAAAATTATATAATTATATTAAAACATATAATACATGAAAATTTACAAGTGTAGGGTAAGGAAAACATGTATTAACATTTGTAGTCTTTGCATGCCATACAATAAACAAGTGGCAAACAATTTTTCTTTTAATTTGAATTACATAATAACATGTTTAATAAGAAAATAGGCTCCATTTCTTTTTACTTCTCAATCTTCTTTCATTTTCTCTAAACTGAAAACTAAAAAGAAAAAGAAAATCAAAACCTAGAAATAAAAAAACTAGAGAAAAAATAAAATTAAAAAAAAGCTTCAGCTTCAACCTGAGCAATTTCAAATGCATGGAATCAATAGAAAGCAGTAGTTTCAAATCCAAGAACATCTCAAACAGATCAGCAAGCAAATCAAAGATTTTCAAATTCAAAATCAACTTAGTAAAAAGCAATTCTGGCCTGTCCACTGTTTTTACATCTAGGTGAGCAAACCTCCTGAACCTGTAATTATATTTTGATGATTGAATTATTAATTAAAGTATGTTATAAAGTTAGTTGTGTGGCTGAGAGATATGCATGTATGTCTGTGTGTGTGTGTGTGTGTGTGTGTGTGTGTGTGTGTGTATATATATATATATATATATATTGAATGGGCATGTCTGGGAAACGGGCAAAATTTGCCTCTAGTTTGTGTTCAAGTTCCAAAATCTATTCAAAAACAAAAATCTCTCTATCTACTTCTTTTTAGACTATAAGTTATAAACAAAACATGTTTATATTATCAAGATCTAAGTTTTAAAAATATTTCCAAGTGAATATATTTGGAATTTATTTAGCAAAACAAGAAATTACAGTGGAAAGAAGTTCAAGTTAGAAAATCAATTGTTACATTTTCATGTTTTGACTTTATGATCTGATTTGTACTTGGGAATTATGATTTTTAAAAGTTAAATCAAGATTTTTAGTTTAAAATTGAAAGAGGAATCTTGGGTTAAACTGCAATCAAATTTCCATCGATATACAGCGATCGACGATGAGATGGGTGTCGGGTTCGATTATGGTGGTAGCTGGCGTGATGGAGATTAGGGGAAAAATAATCGATGTATTTACAGATGGTCGAGGTGACGGGTTGACGATGAAGTAAGGTTTTAACCTAGTTTTTAGTTGGTATCGGAAATTAGGTTGTTGCAACGACATTGTGACGACCCGCCATTTTATACCATTCAAATCGACAATAATCCACACATGTTAGACTTGAATGATGTAAAATAATAGATTGTAAATAAATTTGGAGAAAATAAAATACAAATCACAGAATCACAGACACAGAAATATCAGAATAACTCACAGCGGAAATTAAAATACCATAGTAGTTCATGAAGCTACTATAACAAACTCTCAAAACATAATACATAATATCAGTCTGAAAAACATATACAATAGAAATCTCAAATACATAGCAGTTTATAAATACCAGAGCTGAAATAGAACAACTGAAACTGAAAGGGAACAGATAACTAGACAAGCAAAATCTCCAGCGATTCCTATCTTCAGAAAAAAATCCAGAGCTAAGCTGTAAATACTCAGGCTGACCCGAGCGTAAAGTAAAACACAAAACACTCGAGTCAGGACATATATACTTATATAATGTAAACCAACTCAAGCGAACTATAGTTGAAATGTACAATAACTTAATGGATGTTTGGGATCGCCCATCCTTTAAGGATCAGTTAAACTATAAATTAAATACATCCCGTGGTTAAAATTTTAAAATAGTAATTTATACTTCGAAATCAAATATCATTTCAAATTTCAATATCATCCAAAATCCATTTCAAAATATCGTATCTTTTCAAAACCATATTCATTTTATTTAAAATACCATTTCAACACACATTTCAAAATAGTTTATATTTCAAAACAAATTACTTCATTTTAAATCATTAAAATGAAGTTATTATATTTAATTATTAAATTATTAAATTTCCAAAATTTTAATCTTTCAAAGTTCATTTATTCACTTAAATTTATTAAGACAATGAAAACTCAACTTCCGTAGCATTTAGGAAATGCTACGGAAAGTTACTTTTAAAACAATTCAATTTAACAAAAGAAAACATTTAAAAATGCTGTAAAAGGGTTACTTTAGTTCAAATAAAGCCTTAGTTAATTTCAGCAACTACGACACTTACAAAGTGCTATAATAGCCCATTGTTCAATTTAGCCATTTAGTTCATTTCTATCAACTACATCATTTACCAATGTGGTAATATACTCTACATTAGAAATAATAACATTTCAAAAATGTTGTTTATTAAATTCCAAAGATTCAATATAATTTCACAAATAATTAAATTTTTATTTAAATCATTTAAACTTATAAAATCAAATATTTTTACTTTTAAAACAGTAATTTACATACCCTTATATTCATGTTTTTATAAAGTTAAACTTTCATTCAAAAATCAATTTAATAATAATTTACTTATATAATTCAACATTCAGTTTCAATTCTTTATAATTAAATTTTTAACTTAACACTTAATTTTAAATTTTCAAATATAGCTTATTTTTCATTTTAACTTAACACTTAATTTACTTAAAAATTCACTTTTAAACAAAATTCACAAATTTCTAATTTAAGTTATGTTTCAAAATTCAACTTAAATATTCATTTATTTCACTTTTAACTTATTCAAAATTCATTAACACTTTACAAAAATCATTTAAATTCATTTTAAATCAAATTTCAAATCTATTTTCATATTTCCTACTTAATTTAAATTCCATTTATAACCAAATCATAATTTCCAAAATAACTTATATTTCAAATTTCTAACTTTACCATTAATTTATTTCACTTATAAATTTTTAGAAAATCAATAATACTTTATAAGATCATTTTTAATTAAGTTTAAATCAAAATATTTTATTGTTTACATTTCTAAAATATTTTAAAAATTTTAGAAAAATATATTTTAACCACGGGTTTGTATATCATTTTCTAGCCTAGGTAAAGTGATACGGAAAATATATCATCTCAATCCGTAATTTACAAAGAAAATCCGGGTTCTATCATTTCATACATGCAATCCTATGTAAAAATGAAATAAATAAAAATCGTTCAGGCCTATCATTTCAGCCCATAACGATTTTCCCTATTCTAAAGTCTGTTCGGGTATGTATCATTTCAACCCATAGTGATTCTAATCTACAAGAAACTTGCAGTGTGATAAACTAATATAAATAAAAAAATATCATAATGTAACAGTAACATATGATATAATAGGTGTATAAGCATGGGTGAACATCATATGATCATAGCATAGTAGATATAACATAATGATATGGGTTTACAGATTCAATTGCAATCAATTTACTGATCATATAAGTATAAATTTGTCTGGTGAGAATTACTCACTTGTATAAGCTAGAGATGACAACTGAATACACAAACAAAGATCTTTAAAGGCACGATAACATGACAACGATTTGAGAGTGGGAGAGCCAAGGCTAATTGCCTTGTCACATAGCAAACAAAACAATGCACAATATGAATTTCAAACCAAAATATTTATAAACAATGCTAGGAATAAATGCATAACTCAAAGCTAAAGCTTTTGCATTTGCATTCAACAACTTATGCTTCAGCCATAGGTTGGAAAAGCACTGTTATGGGATGTATTTGGATCAGATTAAGGGTACAATGGTCGGCCATAACAATGTATGAAGGAGTAGAGAGATATATGTGCATGTACACACAAATTCAAGGCACAAAAGTGGAATTCAAGGCCATGAATGGTCTCGGCCAAGCAAGGGTGAGCTAGGATTGATCTGGAGAGTTCATGTACAGGTGTGGTAGAGGTCTTAGTGACGCAGCCGATATATGAAAATATAGATGAAATGGTGAAAGTAGCAATCGGTGGATTGAAAGATACTGAAATGCCCAAATTCGTTGATCCAAAGATACCGAATTCTAGCTATCTTCGACATGTTGATCGCGCACGATACCGTGAAAGAAGATCTACAATTCTTCAAACGTTGATCAAGCGCACTTGATACCGTAAATTGGCTTCAACGATCGTTGATTCAAGCGCACTCGAATAACCGAAAGTGGAGATAGGAGTTCACACTCAACTACCAATTTAGTGAAAGCACAAAGCTAACAAACAAAAGTTTTATTCAACAATCAATCTTCTTTCAAATGACCAACACGACCCTATTTATAGCCTTTCGCCCAGCCCCTTAAGTCGTACACGACTTAAGACTCATCCTTGGGTCGGCAGCGACTCATCAGCAGTGACTCAATATAGACGACATACGACTCATCGATATTACAACATCACGACTTAACATTCAACGACTCAAAGAAAAAACAAACAAATTACAACACAACGTCACGACTTACGACTTACAGAATCACAACATATTACATCACTTAGGTCATAGACAACCTAACTACATACGACATAAGGAACGAACGGTTGACGACTTAAGAGACATCTTCAGACAGCACCTTCATGCGACTTAAACATGGGCGACTTATGACTTCAACGACTTAACATGAGTCGTAACTCGTCGGCAGCTTGAAGGAACGGTAACTTCCCACGACTCAGCTAAGTCGTAACCCGCTTCCGACTTAAGGCCTTCAACCATTGGAACTTCTTCCTTCTTTTTATTAAGTCGTGGACGACTTATAGCCATGCCGTTAGATCGTGTGCGACTCATCAAACCCGAACGACTTAAGCTTCCATTAAGTCGTAACTCTTTTCCATCTGATCTGTTAGGTCGTAGCTCTTTTCCCCGAGCTTTGTTAAGTCTCAGCTCCCCCTTACGTGACCCCTTCGGTCGTGGACGACCTATAGCCTTTTTCTTAAGTCATGTGCGACTTATATCTTCCTTAAGTCGTGTGCGACTTATCCCTTGGAGAATTATGGGTTGCGTATTTTCATCTCTGGCCTGAGCTGCATCATCCTCCCCAGGTTGAGAAAAATTAGTCCTCGAATTTGTAAATTCTTCCACATCGGATTGTTCATTCCCATAATATGGCACGAGATGTTTAACATTGAACACGTCAGAAGTGTACACATCTTCCGGTAGCTTCAACTTATAAGCATTTTCATTAATCCATTTCACTACTTCTACATGACCAATTTTTCTGGCTTTCAACTTGTTATAAGCGCCCACTGGAAAACGATCCTTTGTTAACACAGCATATACCAAATCTCCTTCATTAAACTCAACACTTCTTCGCTTCATATATGCGGATATTTTATAATTCTCATTTGCTTTCTCCAATCGCTCCTGAACGATTTTATGACATTCAGTCAACCCATCAACAAAGTCTACAGCTCGTTTAACTGTCCCCTTCGGTTGTGGTACTACCGTTAAGTCCAACGGTCCCCTGGGTAGATTTGAATATACAATCTGAAATGGACTGAAACCCGTACTACGATTCACTGCATGATTATGTGCAAACTCTTCCTGGCATAACTTCATGTCCCAACTCTTCAGATTGTCCTTCACAAGACATCGCAACAAATTTCCCAACGATCTGTTGACAACTTCTGTCTGTCCATCTGTTTGCGGATGATAAGCGCTGCTAAAGTTTAACTTCGTTCCCACCATCTTCCACAAACTTAGCCAAAAATGACTTAAAAATCTGGTATCCCTATCCGAAACGATAGATTCTGGTAACCCATGAAGTCTATAGATTTCTTTGAAATATAACTGAGCAACAGAAACAGCATCCGCCGTCTTCTTACAAGCAATAAAGTGCGCCAGTTTTCGAGAATCGGTCAACCACAACATATATAAATCATTACCACGCTGCGTTCTCGGCAATCCCAACACAAAGTCCATACTCACATCAACCCATGGTTTAGAAGGCACAGGTAACGGCATATATAATCCCGCATTCGTAGCTGTTCCCTTCGACACTTGACAGATATGACATCTCTCCACAAATCTCTCTACCTCTTTTCTCATTGGTGGCCAAAAATAAGATTGAGAAATTAACTGCAATGTACGATCTCTGCCTACATGGCCTTCTTCATGTAATTCTTTGATAATCTTCATTCTTAAGCTGCAGTTTGGTATGCATAATCGATTCCCCTTGAACAAGAATCCATCAACCAATACAAATTCATCGGTATTCCCATCCTTAACTTTCTCAACAAACTTTGCAAAGTAAGATCCTCCTCAAACAACTCTGGCAATAATTCGAATCCTGTTACTTCAACCTTCAACGTTGTCAACAAGTGATTTCTTCTGCTTAAAGCATCTGCTACATGATTTGTTACCCCTAATTTGTGTTTTACAACGAAAGTAAATTGTTGTAGATATGCTACCCACGAAGCATGTCTCGCTGAAATCTTGTCCTGCCCTTGTAGATGTTTCAATGCCTCACGATCAGTGTAAAGAACAAACTCCTTCTGAAATAAGTAATGTCTCCAGTGCTTTACGGCTTGGACAATTGCGTAAAACTCCACATCATAAGTGCTATATCTCAACTTAGCTCCAGACAACTTCTCGCTGAAATAAGCAACTGGTCTTCCCTTCTGACTCAACACTCCTCCAATCCCAACCTTAGATGCATCAATGTGTAGCTCAAAAAACAACTAAAAATCTGGTAATACAAGAATTGGTGCTGTCGTCAAAAGTTCCTTGATCCGCTCAAAAGCAAATCCCGCTTCCTCTGACCATGAAAATTTCTTCCCCTTCATGCAATCGGTTACAGGTGCCGTCACACTGCTAAAGTGTGGAATGAATCTTCGATAGAAAGATACCAATTCATGAAAACTCCTCACTTCAGTAATTGTCTTTGGTTGTGGCCAACTTCTGACAGCTTCCACTTTATTTTCATCCACTTGAATACCTTCCTTTGACAGAACATACCCCAGGAATAAAACTCTGTCCATCATAAACACACACTTCTTTGTTGCTGCATAAAACTGCTCTTGTCGTAGAATCAACAATACTTCTCGGAAATGCTTGATGTGTTCTTCCATACTCCTACTATAAATCAGAATATCATCAAAGTAAATAACCACGAACTTCCCAACAAATGGTCTAAAAATCTGGTTCATCACTCTCATAAAAGTACTCGGTGCATTTGATAAACCAAACGGCATAACCAACCATTCGTATAATCCTTCCCTTGTTTTAAAAGCAGTCTTCCACTCATCACCCGGTTTAATACGAATCTGATGGTATCCACTCTTCAAGTCAATCTTGGAAAACACAACAGCTCCACTCAACTGATCTATCAAATCATCAAACCTCAGCATAGGAAATCTATATCTCACAGTGATCTTGTTTAGAGCCCGACTGTCCGTACACATCATCCATGTCCCATCTTTCTTCGGTACCAATAAGGCTGGCACAACACATGGACTCAAGCTCTCCTGAATACGCCCCTGTTCTAACAATTCTTCCACTTGCCTTCTCAGCTCTTCATGCTCCTTGGGACTCATCCGGTAATGTGGTCTGTGAGGTAAAACTGACCCTCGTACAAGATCAATCTGATGTTGAATATCCCTCAACGGTGGTAACTCCGTTGGCAATTCCTCAGGAAACACATCTCTTAATTCTTCCAATACCGGCTTTACTTCCTCTGGAACGTCAAAAGATTCTGTAGCTTCACGTCCAATCAACAAAAACACTTCAGGACTCTCCTCTACTTCTTCAACAAATTCTTTCAAAGTCAATAAAGTTTTCAGCTCCTCAATCTCCTCTGATTTGCTTTCTCCTTGTTGGCACTTCTTTGGAACCAAAATGATCTTAACACCTTCAAACATAAAACTGTAGCTATTGGTCCGACCATCATGTTGCACTGCTCGATCATATTGCCACGGTCTTCCCAAAAGCAAATGGCAAACATCCATCTCAACCACATCACACCAGATCTCGTCTTTATATTTCTTCCCAATAGAAAATGGTACTCGAACTCGGTTATCTACCTTCACCTCTCCTCCTTTCCTCATCCATGCTAACTTGTAGGGATTAGGGTGATTCTCCGTCTTCAACTTCAGCTTCCTCACAGCTTCAGTAGAGATAATATTGTCACAACTTCCTGCATCAATCACAAACTTACAAACTTTTCCCAATATAGTACATGTTGACTGAAAGATATGACTCCTCAACCAACTAGACTCATCTTCTTGCTTGGGCGTTAAACAAGACCTCCTCATCATTAGATTACATCCTTCATCCCCTGATGCGATATCTAGTTCATCCTCCTCAATTGGACTAGAATAACCTTCACCAACATCCTCACCTTCAACTTTAGCAATCATAGTTCGTTTCCTCGGCTTCGGACATTCATTACTCTTGTGACCCACTTCCTGGCAATTATAACATTTGAAACTGTTGTTGACCTTCGCCTTCGCAACTTCATTCACAACTGGTTTATTGACAGCTTTAGAAACATTGGAACTCCCACCAACACCTTTGTTCAGAATATTGGAACTTGTAAACACACCACCACCTCGTCTTCCCTGCTTCTCCCAAGCCAACGCTTTCTGATGTGCTTCTGCTACAGATCTTGGATCAAACATATTCACCATATCTTGAATCTGCATCCTCAACCCTCCAATAAACCTAGCAGTCAGCTGTTCCTTTGTCTCCATAATGTCATTTCGAGCAATCAGTTGATAAAAATTATCAGCATAATCACTAACAATCTTCGTCCCTTGCCTCAGATTCTGCAACCTCTGATACATGACCGATTGATAATTGTAAGGTAAGAAAGTGGCCTTCATCAGCTTCTTCATCTTCTCCCATGATTCAATCTTCGACTTCCCCATCCGTTCTCATGTAAGTTTGGTTTGCTGCCACCATGCCATAGCTCTCCCCCTCAACCTAGTAGCAACCAACTTCACTCGACGATTCTCCGGAACTTCTTTGAAATCAAAGATCTCCTCAACATTAGACAACCAATCCAAAAATTCTTCTATTACCATTCCACCCTTGAATTCTAGAATTTCCATCTTCATTCCCGATTCCCATCGACGATCATCTTCAACATCCCTATAGAAATTTTGAACTTGGTCTCGATCTCGATAATGAAAACTAGCTCTATCACCATCTTCATCAAAATCAAATATTCATCGATACCGATTCCGTCTTTCTTCATCTCTATGTTCATGCATGGTCCTTCCACCTTGTCTATCCATATCGGGATGTGATTCATTTTGGAACTCATGTGGAGTTCTTCTCTCTTCATCTCTATAGTCATGGTGATCTCTCCTCGATGAAATTGATGTTTCTCTTCTTTCTCTAAAAGATTGTGGTGACACCCTCCTCGCTTCCGTAACCGATGGCGAAACTCTGTTTCCTCCATGGTTCGAGATTGGCGACCTTCTCCTTTGACTTTGATTCAAGTCATTCATCAATTTCTCTAACTTTCCAATGCCTTCATCAAATTTCTCATTAATGCGTTGCTCCATTTGCTCGGCTTCTTCTCTTCTATACAACGCTTCAACATTCTGATGACGGTTAGCTCTTCTCGATGGCATGATTAAATCAACACAAACACTTCAAAACTTCACAAATTTTCTACAAATCAAACTGCAAACTTAAACAAGACAAACTTCAAACTTCAGCTGCACGCTACCCCAAGCTCGGCTCCAACTCAACTCGGCAATAGGCAACGACCTAAGGCTTAGGTCGGCTCGGCTTCAACAAGCATGGCTTCAAGCACTTTACTTTCAAACTTTGGCGCGCAAAAATCTCACGGCCAAATTCAAACAACTTCCACACTTTGATCCTAAAGAATATGGATCGAAAACTCCAAACTTGTTGCAACGACCGATGAACACGATGAACAACAAACTTCAAACTCCTTGGCTCCAAGACTCGTCTTAGCTATGATTGGCTAAGTCAAGCTCTGATACCAAACTGACGCAGCGGATATATGAAAATATAGATGAAATGGTGAAAGTAGCAATCGGTGGATTGAAAGATACTAAAATGCCCAAATTCGTTGATCCAAAGATACCGAATTCTAGCTATCTTCGACACGTTGATCGCGCACGATACCGTGAAAGAAGATCTACAATTCTTCAAACTTTGATCAAGCGCAATTCATACCGTGAATTGGCTTCAACGATCATTGATTCGAGCGCACTCGAATAACCGAAAGTGGAGATAGGAGTTCACACTCAACTACCAATTTAGTGAAAGCACAAAGCTAACAAACAAATTTTTTATTCAACAATCAATCTTCTTTCAAATGACCAACACAACCCTATTTATAGCCTTTCGCCCAGCCCCTTAAGTCGTACACGACTTACGACTCATCCTTGGGTCGGCAGCGACTCATCAGCAGTGACTCAATATAGACGACATATGACTCATCGATATTACAACATCACGACTTAACATTCAACGACTCAAAGAAAAAACAAACAAATTACAACACAACGTCACGACTTACGACTTACAGAATCACAACATATTACATCACTTAGGTCATAGACAACCTAACTACATACGACATAAGGAACGAACGGTTGACGACTTAAGAGACATCTTCAGACACCACCTTCATGCGACTTAAACATTGACGACTTAAGACTTTAACGACTTAACATGAGTCGTCACTCATCGGCAGCTTGAAGGAACGGTAACTTCCCACGACTCAGCTAAGTCGTAACCCGCTTCCGACTTAAGGCCTTCAACCATTGGAACTTCTTCCTGCTTTTTGTTAAGTCGTGGACGACTTATAGCCATGCCGTTAGATCGTGTGCGACTCATCAAACCCGAACGACTTAAGCTTCCATTAAGTCGTAACTCTTTTCCATCTGATCTGTTAGATCGTAGCTCTTTTCCCCGAGCTTTGTTAAGTCGCAGCTCCCCCTTACGTGACCCCTTCGGTCGTAGACGACCTATATCCTTTTTCTTAAGTCGTGTGCGACTTATATATTCCTTAAGTCATGTGCGACTTATAACTTGGAGAATTATGGGTTGCGTATTTTCATTCTGGCCTGAGCTGCATCACTTAGGCTTAGGTTTGGCTGGCGGTGGTGGTGCACAAGTAGGCCAAGGTGGTGGTTGGAGTGGTGGAACAAAGTGGAGTTCGGCTATGGTGATTTCAAGGAGTTTTCTTCATTTTCTTTGGTGAATCATCAACTAATAGGACATGGCTATGGACGGCCAGTGTGAAGGAGGAGATGGTGGCTGGTTGTGCTGGTGGTGGAGGCGGCCATGGTGCTGGAGTAGGGAGGGCCGAACACATAGAGTTGATGCAAGTGCAAAATCAATACAAAACAAGTAGAAAAGTGTAGAAAAAGAATGAGATTTTACCAAAAATTTACTTCAGTTGATAGCTGAATGTTTTTAGGGTTTGAGAGACTTATTTTTCATGAAAAATGAAGGTGATGGGCTGAAGAAAGGATATGGTCAGCCAAATTGAATGCAAGTTTTGATTTGCAAATGAAAAGGTAAAAAGAAGGTGAAAAGTCAAAGGCATTTGGAAGGTTATAAAACTCTTCATATTTCTAATTTTCTTTATTCATTTTTAAACACATGAAAAATATAAAATAAAAACAAAACAAAATAATGTATGAATAAAAATAAATAAATAAATTTTAGATAACTATAAATTAATTAAGAAAATAGCTTAAAATAGAAACTAGGTTTTAAAAATTGAAAATAAAATACAGTAAGCTTTGGAAAATTATAACATCACTTTAAAATGTTTTAAAAATAAAATATATACCTAACAGGTCATATTACACATATTAGAAATTTATGAGAAATTTTGAACCACCTTGAATCTAAAGTAGGGTTAAGCATTAATCAGAACAAATACAATTTATTTTTACAATGATTGTCGGAATAGAATTCTGATTAAAAGCATGCTGAATGTAAAGCAAGATTCTTTTCTAGTTAAATAACTAGGAATTCCTTTATCTTCTAATTATTTACACTACTTTGATTGAAGGAAACTTCTATACAAAATAAAAGAAAGAATGGAAAATTGGAAAAAAAATCTATTGCCGATTGCTGGGAGAGTGGAACTCATTCATTCAGTCATTACCCTCATGATTCTGTACTAGTCATTACCCTCATGATTCTGTACTAGTTAAATAACTACGAATTCCTTTATCTTCTACAGAGGGAGACGCCATAAAATAGCATGGGATGTGATATGTAGACCTAAGAAGGTGGGAGGCACATGTTTTAATTTTTTTACAAAGCTTGGAAAAGCTACTAGTATGAAACTTTTGTGGCATTACTTGACCAAAAAATAAAACATGACAAAATGGTTTCATAATAAATACAGCTTGAATAAAAAGTTTAACAATGAATATTGATAATAATAGATCTTCTACTTGGAAAACTATTCTCAAAGCTGGAGATAAAAGTATGCTTTACATTAGGAGAATTATTTCAAATAGAGAGACTACCTTATTACGGTTTGACCCTTGGATTAATGAAAAATTGATGGTTGAGTTATTAGGGTGAGACAGGGTTGAAACTAGTGGATCAATAGGCGATAAAATGAGTAGCATTATAAGAAATAATCGACTAGTACCATCGAATTTTTTTAAATAAGAGAACTTGAAGCTTTAACTAAGCAAATAGTATTTGTAATAATAACATAGAAGAATTTTGGGAATGATATAAAATAAAATTTTCTTTTAAAAATGCTTGGGAAAAGTTAAGAACACATCACACTACACCAGAAAAGGCGTTTCGTATGGTTGAAAAAAGGCTACCAAAGCTTTTAGCAGCGTTTCGTTGAACGCTACATACGACATGCAACTAATAGCCTAATTTTTTTTGTAGCATTGTAGAAAATGCTGCCAAAAATGAACATATTATAGGGCTTTAGAAACGCTACAAAAAAATTCAGGCTTTTAGACATGTCGTATCGAAGCGTTTACAGAAATAATACTAATTTTTGCATTTTTCAAGGCTACGAAAGTCAAATCATAGCTGTTTACATTTATTTCCGTAGCCCTTTAAAAATGCTACTAAAGATTATCAATTGTTTCGCATCATACTTTATACGCTACCGTTTTCTATTATTGGCTTCATTTCCAGCCATCACTCGCATAATAATCTTAATAAAACCAACAATCAATCACATAATTGTCGTATTAAAACCAACAATCAATCAATCAATCATATAATCATCATATTCAAACAATTAAAAAAACATGCTAATCACATAATCAAATATGATATCCATAACTATTTGGATAATAGTTTTTCAACAAAATAAGCAAATTCACATAAAATCCATAATCATTCATAAATAAGTTTACACAACAAGTACTAACAAAATGATATAATATATATAACAATTAAAGCCATGCTTATTACTTGATTACCCTCATTTCTTTGCTGCAGCTGGTCTTTGCTCCTTAAAAGCTAATTAACTGTAGACAAATTTAACAATCGACAAATGATTATGAAACTATTTTGCATATTTAAATTATACCAAACATCCTTATTTAAATTTATATTAAATTTAAATAAATACTTTATAACTTAGTTAATTTAGTTAGATTTTTATAAACTTGGTTGATTTTTATAATAAACTTATATAATTTTTAAAAACTTATTAACTTAGTTAAATTCTATTAAACCTTAATTGATTTGTATGAACTTATTTAATTTTTATAAAATTAGTTCTTATCTAGAATATTGGTTAATTTTTATAAAAATTATCAAACTTAATTAATTTTATCAAACTTGGTTTTAATATTATTGTTGTTGTTGTTATTATAAATTCGTCAATATTTATAATACTTAGTTGATTATTATAAATGTATTTATTTTTTGTAAAACTTAGGTACTCGTTTATTAATATTATTATTAAACCTATAAATTATCTCAATTGCTCAAAATTAAAATGTCATAAATTATATTTTAATTGACATAAACTTATAAATTATCTCAAACTTAAACTTTGTAAACTTAGTTAACTTTTATAAATTATCTCAAACTTATAGATTTTTCATAAATATAGCGAACGTATTATCATTGTTGTAAACTTAGTTAATTTATTATTATTAATGTACTTAGTTAATTTTTATAATTTTACTTAATTTTATAAAACTTAGTTAACTTGGTTAATTTTTATAAACTTAGTTTTTTTTATTATTATTATTATCGTTATTAATTATAAAACATAGTCGACTTAGTTAACTTATTATTATTACTATTTATTCAAATTTATAAACTTAGTTAATTTGTCTCAATTGCTAAAACTGTCGATGTCATAACTTATATTTTAATTAACTTAAACTTAAACATAAGGAGGAAGACAATATGCAGTGATCAACTCTTTCCATGACTTAGTTTTTGTTATTATTGTTATTAATTATAAAACATAGTTGACTTAGTTAACTTATTATTACTACTATTTATTCAAACTTATAAACTTAGTTAATTTATCTTAATTGCTAAAATTGTCGATGTCATAACTTATATTTTAATTAACTTAAAATTAAACATAAGGAGGAAGACAGTATGCAATGATCAGCTCTTACAGAAGATTCACCTTGAACAAGGTTAATAAAGCGTCAGGCTAAAGTTACCTTTTCAGCTTCCGGCATAAACTTTAACTCGAATCTTTCCGGGAATTGCTCCCAAGTAAGATCCGCTTCAACAATTTCTAAAACAAAAGCTCATACCAATCTAATGCACTTTCCTTGAGCATGCTAGAAGCCACTTGGACTCGATGTGGACCCACAAGATTCATGCGAGAAAAGATGTGATCGCATGTTATACGTCAAGCTTAGACTTCTATAACGCTTTTGGAACCCTTAAATGGCCTTCCACCCAAATTGGTATAATCATTGCACAAGCATGCAAACCCGGATTTAGGATGTGCAGGCTCTAGAATGGGTCCGGCAGCTTAGGCATTCTTTATAAGATCCAAAAGTTGTTGGGCAGACATGAATACGCCATCCCGAGGAGTAGCACTGGATTGACCGACGCTGGGACGGCCCGGTCATACTATTTCTCTTCTTTAAAAAAGAAAGAAAGAAGAGGAAAAAAGTTATTCTCAGAATGAATATCAAATAAACTTGATTGATAAAACAAAGCATCATAAAAGAAAATAGTATAGAACGGGTCCTAAGACTCGAATTAAATCCTAAGGCACGACTCCTAAGAGAGAATTAGGACAATGATCCTTCTCTTAATATTATATATTGTTTCAAAGTTTGGCTTTGATACCAAGCTGTGACGCCTTACCTCTATACTCACACTAGCCAAAGACACTGCGAGTAATACCATCGACTAGCATGAAGAATAAGGCTGTCGAGGAGCGACCATCTGTGTAATTGATTTGTGCGAATACCGATATGCCAGATAGAAGGTCATGCATTTCAATTCAAGAGGAAATCTGACATATCAAATACAAACTCAAAGCTACTATATATGGCCTTCAGAAACAAATATAAAATTAGCATAACACAAATCAGTCACAGATATCCATATCACTAAGGCGGAAACAGATGAATATATCACATAGAAGTGAACATCAAAGTAGTGTTCATACAAGATCCACTACATCACAAAAAAATAGATACAAGTGCTAGACAAAAGAATATGTATACATCAAAGAGTCTCTTTCTCGAATGTATAAAAGCAAAAATTACTAAACTAAAATAGTTAGCCAAAAGTCAGAAGCTTGTCCCTGCTAAGAAGTCAAGTGGAAGCACCTGAAACACCTCGGTTTGACTCAAGTTTTATTTAAGAAAAAATAATAATAAATGGATCAGCCTAGCTATAAATATCATATAAAATGAGATAGGATAAGGAATACGCCAAAAATATATGATAACAAAAACATCATACGATATCTCAAATTTTCTCAAAAAACACCAGAAAGAATTTCATATTCTTTAGCTTATTCACCATACCTCAAATGGTTAAAAGACCATGGTCGTTAGCCCATAAAAATGAGACGATGTTCCATAAATCGAGGTATAGTCCACTATGCGGACAAAGAGACAATACATATCGCTAGTCCAAGCCATAAAATGATCATCATTGATCAATAAGAAGTGTAAATTACACTAGCTTAGTAAATAGATGAGTTTAGCTTCATGTCCCATAACCACTGGCTTAACTTAAATATTTACGAACAAATTGTAGATTTCCACTCGAAAATTATCACAAGATTTCAAACGAACGAGTCCAAGAATTAACCGACAAAGTAAACGCAAGCGTTTCATACCACTTGTTTTGCTAAGTCGTTTAATTAGATTTCTCATATGAATGAGGTAAAGATTTGTATATATTAATAGATTAGAAAATGGTTTTAAAAATGAGCTTTGTATTAAAAATAGTGTTGAAATCACTTTTTGTGAAAGAGTTTGAGTATTTACTACTAGTATAGAATCCTTTGTAATTAAAAGTGACAAATCATAAAAATGATTGTAGAAAAAATCTATCACCAAAAATTCACAATCGACGATGTGAATTCAAACCATAAAAATCGATGTCAAATCTAATAAAATGGATATTTCAAAAAATCCAGAAAAGAAGTCATCAAAGTCGATAACAATTAACAATCAACCGTAGAAACAAAAATCGATAAAAATTGAAAATCCACTCAAAAACAGCCAAAATAGGCAAAATTGCACAGGACCAAACATCTGGTTGGATTGTCCAGACGTCTGACGTAGGGTTTGGGAAATTTATTTTTCTTTTCCACATTTTCTTTTTCATTTTAGAAACCTCCCAGATGTCTGGTTGGTTTGGACCAGTCGTCTGGTCCTAGGCTCTGCCATTTTCTTTCTTCTGCTATATTTTTATTTCTTCTGGTACCCTAACCAGACGACTGGGTTCCTCGACCAGATGTTTGGTTGCCTGTACTGGGTAATAGTTTGCCTAGGCCAATGATGGCCAAATTTCAGTTCGGAAGCGATCGGACGAACGATGGAGGCTTGGGAATTATGCCAAGCGACAACCCATCATTATAGGCTCTTCAATGCACCCTGAATATCATGTCCAAACATCCAAGATAGGATCTTTAAAGATTTTGACTTTAAAACACCAAAATTGGAAAATTCATCAAATTAATTCAAATCAAAGGCAATTGAACATGAAATAGGTGTTTCGAATTCATACCTAACAACAATGAAAACTATAGACATAGATGTGAGTTCAAGAACTAACCTTTAAATTCAAAAAAGAAAAGAAATGAGAAGCTCTAAAACAAAGCAAGATCAATCTCTCTTCAATTTCAACTCTAGAATCTTTAATCTTTTATCAAATGAAATGAATTTCCTAAGTTAGGTTATAGGAAAAATCAAGAATTGAAGAGGAATTGAGATGGAAAAGATGAAGAGGATGATTACCTAAGCTTCTTCTTGATTTTAGAACTAGAACTTGAATTTCCTAAGAGTTCTATGGCTTAGGAATTTCTAATCTCCTCTCTTTCCCCCATTTTTCCTTTAGCTTGAGTGTTAGGAAATATTACGAGTAGAATGGATAAAAGGGAGAGGAGTTAGGGTATTTGGTAGAGGAGTTTGGGTTCTATTATTGGGTTAGTGGGCTAGAACCATCCCAAAGCCCAAATGAAAATACCAAAATTCTAATCAACTCCAAACATATCGTTGTTTATACTCAAACAAGTTGTAAACATCATTTTAAACTCAATGGAAGTGGTCTCGAGTCTGGATTCAATTGTTTTTAAAATGTCACATTTCAGACTATAAATTAACAAACGATGCTATATTTAAATAAAACATTTAAGTACACAATCATAAAATATGCGGGTTGTTACAATACATCAGAATTTTATACTGCTTTCGAGTTACCCAACTTCCAGTCCTGCACAGTTCCTTGTATGGATTCCTTTTCAACTAGTAAATGCAAACACAATCTTAATTTCAAGATTATATTACACACACCCTAGAATCTCAACCTCTGGGTAGAGTCACTTGATTTTTGAGATACAAGCACACCCATTAGATTTATGGGCTATTAAGCACACTCAATTGATTTTACAGGCTACAATCACACCCATAATTATAACAGTATGATTTAATAGAGTTTTACAGACTCTAGTCTTTGATCTTGATTAAAATTGATCCTATAACACTTGAATAGAATTTTGATCATGGTCTGAGTGAGAGAGATAAGAGAAATCAGAGAGTAGATGAAGGAGAATAGGACTAGTGATGATTGAATTTGATTTTAGTTGATTTTCGATGGAGTTTAAATATATTTTGATCTAGAAAATGAAAGAGTGGAAGGAGGAGAGATGAATAATAAAATGATGATTAAAAATTCATTTGAAAGTCTAATATTTACAAAGGAACATCAGTCATATCCATTCATGAAGTGATATGATGAAAATACATTTTCATTCAAAATATCAAATTTGAAAATTACGGTCCCTATGTCGACGTATAAGAATTGGATATGTTGACGTATCCTTCACAAAATTGGAAAACACTTTTATAAAGATCATTTTGAAAATATTAAGGTTTGTGACATATTACGATATTTTGTAAAATCATCTAAACATAATTTATACATATTTTAATCATATCAAAACTTGAGGAAATCTTTATAAAAATAAATTTATATATATAAAAGATTTAAATATGAATTTCCTTTGAAAGTAATAAATATTAAGTAAAAAGTGAATATATTTGAAATCGAAGTAATATCAAATATTATAATAAATTTATAAATATTTAGAAATCCTTAAAAACTATAATTATAACAAAGTATAATATTCAAAGTATGTTAAATATAATAAAATCAAAAGATAGAAATAATTTGAAGGCTATTTTGAAAAATTATTTTGAAAATAATAATCCTTTCAAAACCAATTCTAGGATATTTAAAAATCAATTGAAAAGAGAAATTGATAGGGAAAGATCAAAGAAGTCCTATCACGGTTTTAACAAAAATTCTAAGACTCTATAACTTATCTGGAATATCTTGAGTTCTTCAATACTCATGAATCTTCAATCTCTAACTCTTGAATCTCTATATCTGCCTCTTGAATCTTCCTTTGATACTGTACAATCTACTTAATCAACACTTATCTAATATCATGCACCATTACTATATATAACTTGATAAAGCATTAGTATTTATATTTTATGTAATGTCTATAGCTGTTATCATTAAAACTAATACATAATGTACTAATAATCTCCTCTTTTTAATGATTACAACTCTGTATATAAAATATAATATATCCTCCTTAGGTTACAAAACTCCCCCTTAATCTATACTTAGATTATATATATATATATATGTGTGTGTGTGTGTGTGTGTGTGTGTGTGTGTGTGTGTGTACTTTGTCAACAACAAAAATAACCACCTAAAATTATAAATCTAACAATAATTCTTACTCTAACTCTAACTCATCCTAAATAAAATATTATAGATTAATGATATATGACGACGAGGAATTTTTTTTATATAAGAACAATATGTGATATTTAAAATGAGGTAATCATGAAAAGGAAATAATGATAAGAATGATATATAAGAAATGATAAGTGAACATAAATCATTAATAGTAAGCAGACTAATCTATATATTCATTCAATACCACACCGTAATACAATCATATCTTAAAATGTACGTATATGTAAGTAATAAAAATGTTAAATAAATACACATACAGACCACACAATCAAATTAACGAAGACATGTACCATCCTGACATGATTTCCTAATGATTAGAAATTTGTGAATGTGATAATAATGATATGAAGGCAAAAGTTCCTCTATCGTTTGACAAGATTTTCATCTTGATCGAAACATACTTCTCTCACGCATCGGATTTCATCATCTTCCTCCATGTGTTCTTACTCTTCTTCTTCTTCTTCTTCTTCTTCTTCTTCTTATTCTTCTTCTTCCTCGTCACCCATGAATGGACAAATTTACGGATTCATCTTCAATAACTATTGGATTTGTAGGGATATCCAATAAATGTTCCTGCAAATTGTGAAGAATTCAACTTTGTTTTTCTTGTTCTTTGGATACTTGAAGTTGTACAACTTGTATTTTGATCAATATCTCTAGAAAATTCTTCATTTCTCCTTCTAGTTTAATAATTTTTGCTATTGTAGTGTTATATAAGAGGCATTGGTAGGAGAAAGGAAGGAAAATGGTGAATACTCTTCTCTAGAATGTTTGGGATTAGAAGAGGCAATGGTTTATTTGTTTCAGAAGTTGTAAACAGAGAGAATATAGAGAAATAAAGAATAAAGTCGAAATTTCATTATTATATACCCACCAAATTACCACCAATTTGAATTTTAAAGGGAAATTGAAAAAATAAAAATTACCGTTATATGTCGACATAGGAGGATAGGATATGTCGATATATATATTATAATTTTGATTATTTTGTTTTCTTTATTGTTAACTTACCTTTTGCCAAGGCAGTGGACGTGTGGATTTAACCTAACAGACTTCACAATTATTGATGCCATTAGTTAAGAGCAATGATTGTGAGACAAAAATCAAGTGCAGGAAATGATATGAAGCGACAATCAACCGATACCATAAGATAGAATATCTAGAATATTCTAAGTACAGATTAGTACCTCACCCAGTCAAGGGATCAGTGCCTATTTCTTCTCCTAAGGGATTGGTACATGTCCTTAATTTTTGTTCCAAACAGGATGATAATGGTATAAAGTGACAAGGAAGACCCCACAAGGCAACATTTCAAATCTCAAGTCTTTTGGAGTTTGTATGCACAAATTACTTCACCTAAGAAAGGGATCGTAGAAAAAGGGATTGATATAAACGGGATCGGCATACTTCAGCCAAAAAAATACAATTCAATGGAAAAACAATCAATATCTCAAAATCCATAAGTCCAATGTGTATAAAAAAAATTGAGCAAGATGTGGAGACCCTAGGGAGCGTACCATACACATCACAAATCAAACGGATGAAGAAAGTGGGATCGGCTCTCTTCCCTTTTGGGGATCAGCTAAACCCAACTTTATAGCAAAGATCGATCAATATCTCAACATCTACACATTCAATTAACATGAAACTTGGAAGAATGGCTAATTACAACATTGGTACAACTCATAGGGACCGCATATCATTTGTAGCAAGTTGGAGGGATCGATGCTAATCCTTATGGGGTACCTATCCCCCTATAGGTATCGGCTATAATCATCCTTCATAACATATTGCAACAAAGATTGATCAATAATCCAATTGGCATGAAACTTGGGGGATAGGCACAGTATATTATAGAGAAGCTCACGTAAGGATCACATGGAATTTGGAAGAGATTCGAGGATATTGATACCTATCCCTTAAGAGGGACAAGCAGAAATCAGAATTCAAGCAACGCTTCTTAAAATGTAATATCTCAAAAACCGTACATCGGAGTTGCATGAAATTTAGGGAGTAGGTAGCTAGCATCATAGGGTATTCCTCATAGGGATTGCATCCCACTTGGATACACTGCTAGAGATCGGTACTGATCCGTATTATGGGCACCAATGGACCTGGAAATTCTTGGGTGGCCTTGTCTTGGCCTGCCAAACCTTCTGCCAAACTTTCTTTTCGATCCGTGCACATCTTCCCTTATAAATACAATAGGTATGGTGTTAGAAAAAGGATCTTCTTTCTACTTCTTTTTATCTTCAACCTAAGCTACACTATGCCAATGTTATTTTTGAATTTTGGATTGTAACTATAAATAAATTTCAGTATAATAAAAAGGATTATTTAGGAGTGAAGTAGGCAAGAGTTAGCCGAACCACTATAAATCTTGTCTCATTCTACTTGGTTTTTGATTGTTTTAATTTTTTTTCTTCTTTTCATATTTCGGTGGTTGGATTGGATATTGGTACTTTTACATAATTGGGTGTTGGTAGCCAATTTTGATGCTAATATTTTGGTACTTCCACTGGGAAAGCTATCCTCGATAGATTTGGAGTTCAGATTGGGAATCAATTAGAGAGCTTGGATTTCGAGCAATGGTGGGACAATCAATAAGAAGATAAGTAGCGGATAAGAGACATCATGAAGGAAATCATGAAGCTTCCTTATGAGATGAGCTAATCGAACATTTATCTACATCACCAGAGATGAAATGGGAACAATGATGAATGTTAGGTAGGAATGGATGCTGAAAAGACATAAGGAGATGATGTAGAACCTACTCTGACAGATTTGACAGGTTGGAGACATAGGAGCTGTTGGAATGCAAAAACAACAAGTTGGAACGATACGGACTACTGGGGATGTAGATCAAGGAGTTGAAGCAGTAAGATTCACTAGAAATCGGAACAAGGATCATAGGACGGAGCTACTAGACAAAGGAGTGGAGCAGAGCAGCCGGGGATAGTCCTTTGCCATTTTAGAGGGATCGACACTAATCCCTCCAGAGGAATCGGCACCGATCCCCAAAGGTATGGAGGTATGCCCTCCTTTCTGGTAGATCATGGTGTTGGAGGATGTGCGATCAATCCCGTAGAGCTTGGTGCGAATCAAATTTGGATGCTCATCTAGAGGAATAAGTTATAGAATTCCCTTATAGACTCAGGGGCAACTTGGACATGACGTTAAGGGACTACCATTGTAAGACAGTGACAAGTTTTAAGAGATGATCAAGCAAGCTATGCGTAGAGGATTAGTGAACAGGGATCTGAAGGATGTAATAGAAGTCTGCTTGCTCCTAATATTAGGAATGCTACCATTCCACCAAAGTTCAAACTACCAACACTGGAAGATTTGGAAATTCGAATACAACTATACATATAATGAGGTAGCTATAGCACATGGAAATACTAGGGCTTTGGAAGAAGTCCTAGCACGATGCTTCCTCCTGTACTTAACGGATGTAGCTACGCTATGGTTCAGACAGTTGGAGAGCGGTACTATTAGCACATGGATGAAATTCGTCGAAGGATTTATGAAGCGGTTTAAGGTTTACATTACAAGACCAAAGAATGTGATGACATTGACATCAGTAAAGCAGTAGGTAGGAGAATGACTCAAGAATTTCTTAACCAGGTCCAACGAGATAGTTGTTTCGGTGAATCGATCAGATTCTTCGATGGTTTTGATGGCAGCAGGTTAAGAGTTATAGATAATTCAAATTTTAAGATGTCACTGATACGGGGTCCACCGATGGATCTTAGGAAATTTTACCATGAAGTAGAAAGGTTTCCACGACAAGAAGATGCAAAAATGATAAATAGGCAACGATACTAATACGGTACGGGATGGAGAACCGTGCGATGAAAGCTCAGGAAAGGATAAGGATAAATGTAACTTGAATAATAGCTTTGATGGATCGAAGAAACAGAGCGAGGAACCCAGATTCTCTTCTTACTTAGAATTGAATGAATCCCTAGAGCGGATATATATGGATACTCAAGGACGCCTTCCGCATCAAAGGCCAGTAAGGAGGGAACTCACCAAACGCAAACAGACATCATAAAGCGCTGCCTATTCCATGAGCCGAATGGGCACAGTACAAATGACTATAGGCATTTGAAGGATATCATTAAGGAACACAACAGTCAGTTACAACAATATGTAAGGACTTGGGCTATGGCGGTGTAATAGGAGCAGTCGTCCACCTTGAATGAAAATGAAATTGGATCATGGCATCATCATCAACTTGTTAGAAATTGATTGGACTGGCATTGAATATGAAATAAACTCTACAATAGAACAGCTAAGTCGCTTATAAATGTACGAATCGAGGATGGTCCCTAGCATGCTCTGTGATGATGATAAACCGTTGTGCTCAGGTTTGTGATTTTTTTTCTTTTTGTTTGCTTCAAACTCTTATTTTTCTAAACTTTATCTAAAATATGATTTACTGGTCGTATGGACCCTTAATTTATATTTTGGTAAATGGACTTAGGAATGCTTAAATTTGGATCATTGTAATAGACAACATAGTTCGCAATTGTGGTCTTATTCGGAGAGATAGTATAATAATCGCAAGGTATGTGTCTTTTTGTTAGGAGAACACGATGAAATGGACTCGAGCATCATGGATTAAGTCCTCAATTGGGTGTCGATGCCGAAGAAAACCCGACAAGTTCGTCAGGTATGGAATATGCCTGGCAATGGGTAGGTCACTTCGCTCAAACGTGATGGATCAACCTACTCTAGTCGTCGAGTGTGGATTGTGCTTGGCAAGGATCCAGAGAGATCAAGGACGTCAAGTATTGACTATGCTTGGAAAGGAGTAGGTCGCTTCGCTCGAACACAATGGATTGACCTATTCAGTTCATCGAGTATAGATTGTTCTCGGCAAGGATCTGGAGAGATAAAGATCGTCAAATATGGACTGTGCCTAGGAAGGGGTAGGTCGCTTCGCGTGAACGCGATGGATTGGCCTACTCAGGTCTTCGGCTATGGATTGTGCTCGACAAGGATCCAGTGTGATCGAGGTGTTGGATTAGGATAACAACCCAGAGAGGTCAGGGATTTGGATATTTGTTTCGAACAGCAATGGACTTGGCTTTGGATGGATTCAGATTCGGATACAACGATCCAAAAAGACTATGGATTTGGATTGGATTCTAGATTGGAAAATATGGCCATCAATGCGTTATGGATTTTGGATTTATGGGAGTTCAAAACACACCTTCCTATCGCAAGGCATGTTTTGGGGCAAAGTGTTAACCCATCTTTTGTCAAGGTTGTATGACAAGAGGATTTAATCCAACAGACTTCATGATTATCAAGGCCATTAGTCAAGAGTGATGATTGTGAGGTTCAGAAATCACATGTAGGTAACTATATGAAGTGACGATTAACCAATAACAAAAGATATAATCTCCAGAATACTCTAAAATGGATTAGTACCTCGTCCAGGCAGAGGATTGGTACCTATCCCTTCCCCTAAGGGATCGGTACTGGTCCTCAATTTTTATTCCAAACTAGATGAGAAAGGTATAAAGTGAAGACAAAGGCCTCACGACACTACGTTTCAATTCTCAAGTCCTTTGGAGTTTGAGTGCATAAGTTCTGGGCAAATTACTTTAACTAAGAAAGGGATTGTATAAAAAGAGATCGGTATAAAGGGATCGATGTATTTAAACTAAGCAAGTACAACTCAACGGAGAATAATAAATATCTCAAAATTCATAAGTCCAACACATATGAAAATTTATGAGCAAGATGTGGGGACCTTAGAGATCCTAACCTAGGAATCACACATCAAAAGAATGAAGAAAAAAACCCTCTTCTCTCTTAGGAATCAACTAAACCCAATTTTATAGAAAAGATCGATCAATATCTCAACATCTACACATCAAATTGAAATGAAACTTAGAGGAAAAGCTAATTACAACATGTAGGACATCATATAGGGATTGCATATCATTTGGAGCAAGTTGGAGGGATCGGTACGTATCCCTCCATAGGGATCGGTTATAACAAAGATTGATCAATAACTTGAGTTCTACTAAACTAATTAGTATGAAACTTTGAGGCTAAGTGTAATGCAACATGGAGAAGCTTCTCTAGGATTGCATGTCATTTGAAAGAGATTGGAGGAATTGGTACCTATCCTGTGTCCTGTGATAACCCGAAATTTTTGGATATTTGAAATTGGAATATTTAATTGATTTTTAATATTTGGAAGTTAGTTTAACCTGAATTTCAAATATCATTGTTTATTTGGCAATTAAATTATTGAATTTAATAATTAGAGATTGGGTAAAATATTAAATCTTGAGTTTTAGGCTTATTAAAAATATTTTAAATGGCTTATAAAATTTATATTAATAGTACTGAAAATAATAAAAGCTTTAAATTGAATTTTAAGGTGATCTGTTCAGTTTCAAGAATATATAGTTTAAATTGATATTTAAAAATAGCCTTCCGAGGCACAGCCTCGAAATTCAATGAAACCAGTTCCATTGGATCCATAATAGTGTATTATTATCGGATTTCAAATTTCATAGTGTTTGGAGTTGTTGTGTGATCGTACGGTAGATAAACATGCTAAAATTTTATATCGAAAATTCAATACGACAAATGGTCCAAAAAGCTATTTTTTCCATACGATCGAATTAGGACTCGAAGCCTTTTCCATTACGTTCGGAATAGGGTTTTAATAGTATAAACGCCTAGTGGTATGCCTCGATGGGAGATCGAGACTGTGAGTTTCAAAAATCGAGACAATTTAAATTTAAATATAATATATATGCTTTCCCTTCTTTTTACTGTGGGCACATTCAACATTTGTCCACCCTAAGGAAACGTCTCATACATTGTTTGACACGTGCAATTTTTATTTTTTGTTGTTGTTTCCGTTGTCCTTTTTAAGTCATAAAAAAAACGAAATAAATAAGAAAAGAAGAGAGATCGAGTTCTCAGAGAAGAAACTATGGCCAACACTATAAAACCCAATCAAATTATTCATTTTCGAAGTAAAATTTAAAAAAATGATGGAATCGAATTCGAGTCGAATTCGATTTTGACAATCGTGAAGGGGGAGCTTCGCGTTATTAATGGCCATGCGTTGCAATCAAATCAAATTCGAAGCTGTCGAACTAGGGTTTCGACTCGAGAGGGATAGTGTTGCGAAGCTAGAAGGAAGGCATGCTATGCATAGGTTCTCGGCATCTATTGGTGGGTTGAGTTGCTCATGCGAATTCGGTGGTGGTTCCATCGAGCGCACGCGGGCGAGGTGGGTTCGAAGTCGAGCAACTTTCTGGGTAGGTTCTCATGCGAACAAAGGAGGTGGTTACGAGCTTTGGCTTCGTGATGGTTCAGAAACGAAGGCGATCGGGGGGGAGTCGTGAGGCTAGGATTTCGATAGGCGGTGAGGTATTCTCTTTTTCTTATTTTATTTTATTTATTTTATTTTGAATTAAACTTAATTTATAAACATTTGTGGAATCGGAAGAAAAATATGTTGCAATAAAATATAAACATTTCTATTTTACACATATATATAGATTTGGAGAAAAAAAATTATTATACGGCTCTGCACTTGATTTTGCAGTAAGGCAAATTTGATAATTATCTTTCAGTTTATAGATTTTACCTATATATACATACACCCACCTACTTTGATTTAAAAATAATAAATAGTAATGTATGTGTAAATATATAATTTTGGAAAATATAGGATTTTGGAAAAATATATGAGTGTTTAAAGTTCATGTAAATTTAGATTTTCGAACTTATATTGATTATTTCATATGCACTTTAAAAATGGATGTAAAATAAATATACGTAGTAAGGTGATTAACTTATTTAATCTATTCTAGTTACCAAAAGATTTTTTTTAAAAGAAAAAAAATTAGTTAAAATTTAATTATTAGTTTAAATTAAATCATTAGTTGAAAATAAGTTATTAAATTTATAAATGGAAATTAATTGTTCGATTTTATTTCGAATATTGATAAATCATATAAATTAATTATTCAAGGTCAGAACCGTGAAACCGGTTAAGATTGGAAGGGATTGGAAAACAAAAGTCAAAGGTGGGTTAATCTCACTCATTTGGATGCCTTTTAAATTTAAATAGTTAAATTTAAATTATTGGTTGTTTGTTTGGATTGATAATTTAATATCAATTGGATGTGGTATATTATATATAGCAGTGTGTGTGTGTGTGTGTGTGTGTATTGGAGTGATTGATTTCCCGAATTATATAGCGGATAAGACCCTATGATCCTCGCATAATAGCGGATGACCCCATGTACCGTGATATCCCCCTCGAAGTGAGATTGTTATTTTAAACTGTTGTGCTAAAATCTATGGATGCAGGGAAACAGGTTGGAGCGATCCAACTGGATTTCTCAAAGCAGTGGAATTTATTTTTATAGTCTATGTTTTATTTGATAATCTGTGGTAGCTTATTGATTATATTGGGAATTTAAATATTGGATGCTATGGTTGGATTGAATATATTTGGGCATATGGAGTTATCAAAATATAAAGGTCGGATTTTCTGAAGGGAAATAAAAGAGAGAATTTTTAAGTCAAATAATCTTAGAAAATTTGGATAATTAAAGAATGAATTGGAAAAGGATAAAAGTTGATTTTAAATTACAATAAAAAATTCCGAGTATGGGTAAGGATATTTTTGAATAAATGGGAGTGATATTATTTAAAGTAATAAAGAATTCATTTTTAAATTTCAAAGTTTAAATTTGTTTGGGAAAGATCAAGAAGAAATTTGGAAAAGTATGAAATTGGTATTTTCAGTTTAAATAATATTTTAAATCATAATAAAAAAGTTGATCTGAAATTAATGAGTTTTGAAATAAATTGAATAAGTAAAGGAATTTATTTTTAAAATGGTGTAAATTTGGAAATCAATTTAAAAATTGATTAAATGTTTGAAACTGCGTTTTAAAAAAAATGAGGATGAGACTATGGAAATTATAAACTAGGTTTATTAAGTGAGATAAGATGTGAATGGATATTTGGAAGTATAAATTCACGGTGGGAATTTATAAAGGAATGGGTAATTGGTTTCAAAAATAAATAGTGGTTTTATTTTTAAAGGTATGGAATGGAAGGAGTATTCTCCTTAAAAGCCAAGTATGTTTTAGAAAGATTTCCTAGTATAAGTTAGAGATTTTAAAGCAGTTTGAAAATAATGTTTTAGAGAAATTTCATTATTTTAAATTATTTAGAATTTTAAAGTAAATTTTTATTTAAATTAATTAGAGTAGTAATTATTTTAAAGGTTTAACTAATATTATGTTTTAAAAGATAAATATTAAATATGTGTACCTTATAGAATAACTTTTATTTTAAATTAGTTTTAGCTTAAGTTTTACATGAGAAATTATTATAAGATTTCATAACTAGTATTTTAAATAAAGTGTTTTAAGTAATTTTTATTTTTAAATGTTTTTAAAGTATATATATATATATATATGTATTTGGATAAAATGATTTAAATTATTTTAAAATCTATAGTATTGAGACTTGGGGTTTTTTCAGCGGAAATAAAGCAATTGGGTGGGAATTTATTTCATAAGGGAGAAAGTGATTTGAAAAATATTTTCAAAGGAATTTAAGTGTAGAAAATATATTGCGAAGAAATTTTTAAATAAATAATTTGGAAATTATAAAGATTGATGGTTATTTGTGAATGTTAATTGATAGATAAATAAATGACTATCAATGTTGGCCAATTCGCTGATCGTTTCGAAGAGACCGGGATCGGGATTAATTTCTTGAAAACCACTTCGATCCGGTTTAAACATTTTCATGAGGAAGACAAGAGCTTGGAGTCGAAGATGGAGCAGTGAAGTGCAAGGGCTTACCGCTACTAATCCTGAAGGTAATTCAAAAATGAATGTAGTAGGAGTAGTGCCTTCGGTTCTGTTCGAACCCGGAACGGACTTGTATGGATGAATGCGTTAAGAATCTTGTCAGGAGGACGATCAACATTCTAAGTGAATGTGTGCTAAAAAGGTAATGTATATCCTCAAGCTTCATCAAATAGCTAACAAAAAGGAGGTGCACACAAGGCTAATGGTTAGCAACCAATTAGGGTAAGGTCACCCCTGTCTAGATGTCCCTTTATTTCGTCTGTGTGGGCGGTCGCTGGTCCCAACCGCAGGGTGATCTTATTCGGACTATCCTGCAAAGGGTAGCTACGGTCTTATGTAGCAGGGGATCAGGTTGGATCCTCGGTACGGTGATCTAGACCACGGACCGTGACGGGCGGTACCCCAGTAGCCCTGCCATTGATGGAAATCCATTCCCCCTACGTGCCTTTACGGTGTTGTTTGTCGAACCTAGTATTGTTGGAACTTAATAATGTAACAATTTCGGCTATTTGAATAAGTATTTGTATATAGACACTACTATAATATTAGAGGATTTTATAAGAAATGTTTTGGTTATCGTAAGGTAAAAACCCGACATGTTTATTTGTGGCGTGATCTTACGAGATACCTTTGATTTTTAAAGGATTTTGAAACTTTAATAATCCGATTGAATGAGTTTTCTCATGCTAGTTTTCCAAACTGACATGGGTATTATTTCGCTATAATTGTCGGCTCAAATTGAGTATTATAGAGTACGGATTTTGGGATGGACTGCCGTGGAGCTCAAGAGCCGAGCTGGATGACGAGCCTTTTTCCGTAGATTTGTATTTGCGTCGTGCAGTGTAAGCTATATATTTAGCTTTGGGAGGACAAGATATTACAACTACCCTAAATTGAGTTGTTGATATGTGTTCTACTCTGATGATGTAATGTATAAACAGATATTGTTCCTTTTGTTTAAAGATCAGTCATTTATCTATTATATATTGTCCCGCTGCGTTTGCGAGATTCTGCTTTTGTTTTCTATTTCTTCTTCTACCTTCTTCTTCTTTAACCCAAATGGTTCGGTTTTTCGGCATTCGGTTGTTCAGCATTTGATACAGTACATGTATGGATGTCAACTTTTCACGCATCGAAAAATCAGGTCATTACAGTTGGTATCAAAGCTGAAGGTAAAGCGAGAACCTTGGCTTTGGTGGGGATCACTCATTAGAAATAAAGTCCGTAGTACTCTAGAATGAGGTTGAGAGTATTAATAGATATGAGCATGTATTTGTTAGTGAATATAAAAATTGTTTTTATATTGTGTTGACTTATCGGCTGAGTGTTTATAAATTCTGGTGTGTGTAGTTTGGCCAATTGTATCGAGAGGGATTTCTAAACTCTTAAACCTGGTAAACCGACATGGTATTGTTTTTAAAAGTGGGTAAATGAAATAGATTTTGCCCAAATTATTTTTGTATATAAAAGAAATAATTTTCTATAAATTATTATAGTATATGGTCGCTTGGTTGTTAAGGAATGATAATATTAAATTATTATCATTATTGTGTAGAAATTGAATAAGAAATTGAAAGGCATAACTAAAAGCAAAGAAATAAATTCATATAAAAATGGAGTACGTAAATATGAATAAATAAGACTTATAATTTGAAATAGAATAGAATTCCAGAGAAATATTTAAAAATAAATTGAAAGGATTTGAAATTTGGAATTTTGGAAAATTTAATTTCCTTTGAGTTGAAAATGATTTTCAAAGGTTTTGGAGAAATAATAGTGATATTATTTCAAAAATATTTTTGAATTGGATTAGAAATCTGGTGAGATATGGAATTCAAAAATATTTGAAATGTTTTTGGAAGGATAGAAGCACTAAACTCTCTTCGGTCGTTGAAAAATAATTTCAATGATGACTGCAGCATCATTGAGGTTCATTTTTGAGTTTCCAAAGGATGAATTGCTACTAAAATGTTTTAAATTGGAGTTGTTTGCAAAACTGGGTTGGTTTTAAAATTCAAAGGATAATTTGATATGCAAATGAATTATGTAACAAACCTAGATTTTGATGCATATAATTTAAATTTGACTTTATTTTATTTTGAAATTATTTTAAACTTGTTTTATTTCAAATATTTCATTTTTAAATATAAATTTTGATTATAATATGAATTATAATTTCAAACTGGTATAAATTAAATATTTTCCTGAATAAGGGATTTGTGGTCAAAACTGGTCAAACGTTGACTTTTAAATTTTATATTTAAATATTTGAATTATTTAATTTTATATTTTATCATGAAAATAGATTTAATATCATGAATACTGCTTTTCGTTTCGTTGAAATTGGATTTAAATTGTGAAAGTTATACCCTTTACGATATTGTGTGTACATTGGGTTATTTAACAATATTCTTTGTTTTAATTTATATAAATGCTTACTTGATGTATCTTATTCTAATATGTATATTTATGTTAGATTATTTATATTTTAACTTTTAAATATTTTTAAAGTGATGTTTGAATTTTTCCAAAGCTTATTGAATTTATTTTTTATTTTTAAAGCCTAGTTTCTATTTTCTTTGCTATTTTCTTCATTTAAATTTTATCTAATTAAAATTTATTTATTTATTTTTGTGAAAGAATTTTTATTTTGTGTTCTTATCTTTATTTATAAATATTTTTCAAGTAAATAATAATTTTCCAAAGTTTGTTCCATTTATTTTCAAATTTGCTAGACTAGTTTACATTTTCTTTGTTATTTTCTTAATTTAATTATATATATATATATATTTAATATTTATTTATTTATTTTTGTTTATTTACTAAATTTTCTTATTTTTATCTTAATTTACATATATATTTTAGTTATATAAAATTTCAAAAGAATACAGAGATATTTGAATGGTTGTGACCGTTGATTTGCCTTAGTCCTTTTGTATTCTTGTCCTTTCATTTCAACCAACATTTACATTTAATTTTTCTGCCGACATTTTCTCATTGCTTCAGCCGTTCCTCTCCTTCATTTTTCACGTAAGAAAAGTTTCTCATCCCCTAAAAAAAGGTGCGGCCTCCATTTTGAAATTTTGGTAATGGTTTTTAACTTTTTTCTTTTTCATTTTCTACTTGTTGCTTAATATTTGCACTTGCTTTTCACCTCCTTTGGATCGGCCAGTCCTTCCTCCATCCCCTAGGCTGCCTCCACCATCACCACCTCTGGACAACACCTCCTCCAGCCCATCCCCATGCCATAGCCATGCCCCTTGATGATGTAGATCCACCTAAAAATGCACAAACACCACCTATATCCAACATAGCCTAGCTGCAATTGTTTCATCACCTCACACACCCCTTGGTCGCCACCTACACCACCACCACCAGTAAATTCCTAACATGAACCCACTTCCACGCCATCCTCCAGCCCTCTGCAGACCTGGCCTTGCCCATGATGCCTTGGTCGAGCCCTTATGTCGCTTAGAAATCATGTTGTTTTACCTTGTAGTGTTAGTTCATGCTTATATATTTTGTACAAAACTTTTGCTATGCTAGGCCAACCCATTTCAAACCCAAACTAGATCCAAATACATGTTTTGGTCGTGCATTTCAGATCTATGGCTGAAGAATAAGTGGTAGGAAGAAAGTGCAAAGGCTTTGGTTTTGTTTTATACATTCATTCCTAGCATTGTTTATGTATATTTGAGTTTGAAACTTATGTTATATATATTTGTTTTGTTTGAATGTATGCAAGGCTATAAATCTTTAGCTCTCCACTCTCAAATCATATTCATGCTTTCATGCCTTCGAAGATCTTTGTTGTGTGCAGTTGTTTGTCATCTCCAGCTAATACAAGTGAGTTATTCTCACCAGACGGTTTTGTACTTAGATGACTTGTGAAGTGATCCCATTTGAATTTGTAAAATGCATCACCATATTATATCTGCTATATTATGATTATATGATGCTCACCCATGCTTATACACCTGTTATATCATCTATTACTGTTATATCATACTATTCTGTTATTTATATCAGTTTATCACACTACAAGTTCCCTTTAGATTAGAATCACTATGGGTTGAAATGATACATACCGGAACGGACTTTAGAATAGGGAAAAATCGTTATGGGTTGAAATGATAGGCCTGAATGGTTTTCAATTATTTTCATTTACTTGGGACTGCGCGTTTGAAATGATAAAACTGGTTTTTCTTTATAAATTACGAGTTGAAATGATATATTACCTGTATCACTTTACTTAGGCTAGAAAATTATATACGGACCCGTAGTTAAATTATTATTTTTTAAAATTTTAAAATATGTTTGAAATGTAAATATTATAATATTTTGATTTAAAACTTAATTAAAAGCGATTTTTGTAAAGTATTATTGATTTCTAAGAATTTATAAGTGAAATAAATTAATGGTAAAGTTAGAGAGGTTGAAATGTAAGTTATTTTAGAAATTATAATTTGTGATAAATGGAATTTAAATTAAATATGAAAATATGATAAATTTATGACGTTTTGAATTAAAATGAATTTAAAATGATTTTTTTATAATATATTAATGATTTTTGAATAAAGTTAAAATGTTAAATGAATGAAATTTAAGTTGAAATTTGGAAATATAACTTGAATTGGAATTTATGAATTTTGTTTTAAAAGTGAATTTTAAAGTTAAGTAAATAAAATGAAAATAATTTATATCTGAAAATTAAACTTAAGTGTTAAGTTAAAATTTAATTTAAGGAATTTAAATTTGAATGTTGGAATTTAATAAGTGAATTATTATTAAATATTGTTTTTTGAATGAAAAGTTAACCTTATAAAATCATGAATTTAAGGGAAATTAAATGATGGTTTTAAGATGAAATTATATGATTTTATATGTTATGATTAAAAGAAAAAAAGATTAATTGTTTGTGAAATTATATTGAATATTGGAAATGTAATTAACAGTATTTTTAAATGCTATTATTTCTAACGTAAATGATATTACAGCGCTTTGTAAGTGCTGTGGATGATACAAATGAACTATGTATAAATTATAACTAAGTAGTATTATAGCACTTGGTAAGTGCTGTGATAGCAGAAAGACAATTAAAATCTGAAACTAAATAAAGGGCTATAGTAGCACTTGAGAAATGTTGCGATAGGCCGAAATGAATGTTTGAGGTTTTGATATAAATAAATGAGCTCGGAATTTGTCCAAAATTTTAAGAACTGAATATTAGATTGTAAATATAATGATTTCACTTTTAAATGGTTTAAATGATTGCTTTGATTTAAATGTAAACTATTTAAAAGGTGATTTGAAATGATAATAAATGAATGATATCTTTAAATTAAAAAGGATATATATTTGGATTTGAATTCAAATAATGATTTGAAACGAATTTTGAAAGATATGATATTTTGATATATTGTAATAGTTTGAAAATGATTAGATGTTTATTTTGATAAAGATTTGAATTTGAAATGATACTTATTTTTGAAGTATAAACTATGATTTTTAAATTATAACTATGGGTTATAATTACGATTGGTTGTCAAAGAGACCGAGATCGGATATGGACAAACTCTCTTTCGATACCAAAAACTATTTTAACAACTATGTACGCGGTGGAGTTTCCAGAATGAAGTAGGATGGTGGCGACGTTCTTGAGGTATATTATATGGACCCGACTCCCGTGAGTTGGCTTAAGGTGGCTAAAACAGGAGCGATCTCGGGCCAAAACGGGTAGCTCCTCTGGTCGGACACATTCCTTCGATACTATACTCTTACTTGTGATTGATTAGATGGCCATCCTCCGATTTTGATTGGGAGTGTGTTCCGAGGTGGGCGTATGTGGCTGCTGCGTTACCACCAGCCCGTGTGCGTAATTGGTATATCTACCCTGGCATTGCCATGTGTGTCGTGTCACCTACCATACCGAGCCTTTACTATGAGTTTGTTTTTCTCCCGTAGCCTATGAAATATTTAAGGTAGTCTCCTGATCTGGAGATATGCTGATACTGGATGGACTACTGGGACTATTATGTCTGAAGGGTGATATGGGTAGCCCGGAACGCTATTTAAAAGTAAGTTTATTTTATTGTAGACATTATTATAATAGCGCAATATTACTATATAGTAAATAGCTTGACAGATCCTTAGAGGATGGGCGGTTCCGGGCATCCTTTAAGTTATTGTACCTTATTACAGTTCACTTGAGTTTTACATTATATATGTATATATTGTCCTGACACACGTGTTTTGTGTTTTTCTTTACGCTCGGGTCAGCCTGAGTTATTCACAGATTTGGATTCCACTTTCTGGAGATTGGAATCGCTGTAGATTATCTGCTTATCTAGTTTTATATATTTCAGTTCTGTTGTTCTATTCAGCTTGTACTTAGTTATCATCTTGAGACTTCTGTTGTACTTTATTTATTCTATTGTATTTTATTTAACTCTGATATATTTACGTAGTAGCTTCGTAAACTACTATCTTTTTTACTTCCGCTGCATCTCTTACTCTGTGTCTGTGTTCTGTGATTATTATTTACTGTATGTTCTGAGATTTGCCAAATTTTATTTACAACGCGGTTTTTTGAGCAATTCAAGTCCGACATGTGCGGATGCGAATGGTTGAAAATATTGGGTCCTTACATATTATGTATGTAATTGATTTCAAAAATGATTTTGAAAGATTAAAGTTTTGGTTTGGTAAAACCGTTTTGATTTTTGAAATACAAAGGAATATTCGATATACTAAAGGATTTTGGGATACACCTGATTTCGAAAATAGTTTTGAAATAGTTAAGTAATTTTTTAAAGGACTCTGGAATCTTATTTAAAAATGTTATGTAATATAAATAAGTTTGTAAACGAAATAAGTAGAATTGTAAGCCAATTAGGTGAAGTAAATTAAAAAGATTAATAAAATGGAAGTTAGTCAAGATTGGACTAAATAAAACAAAGGACTGAAATAAAATTTGTAAGTAAACTAACTAATTTAAATGGTAAGCAAATGAAATTAAATATTGGGATGATATTTAATTTAAATTGTGTAAGTAAAGTGAAATTGTGGAATTAAGTCAAAGTAAACTAAAAATAATTAAAGTTTGAAAATAAAAACCATGGAATTTAAAAATAAATTAGTAAGTGGAACTAATTAAAGAAATAGGTTTGAGATAAGGTGAATAGAATTCAATATTCAATTTGATTTGGAAATAAATTAAGAATTAAAGATAAAATTGAATTAAGAATGGAGTTGAAAATTTAAATTAAATTAAGATAGATGTGAAAGCTTAAGTGATGAAATGAAAATAAATATTAAAGTGTATAGAATATTTATAATAAACTTAAGAAAAATAAAGGTGAATCCTTAAGTAAAATTTGTATTGAAAGAGATGCTAAGTTAATATTTGAATAGAGATTTAATAAAAGTCATAATTATGAATAAACGAGTAGAAATCAAAATAAATATGAATCGAAAGGAAATTGATGTAGCTATTGATAAATTTAGATAAATACGTGAGATGTACGTATATTATACTATTCGCATAGCGATTTGATCCAGGTTCGAGCACAGAATTTCATGGTAGTTATACCAATCTGAGTTGGGATTTTTCGCTCGATTTTCGACAGCGAATCATGAATATGGATTTGACTGATTCTAGAAATTCTCTATCATAATTGGGGGTATGCAAGGAGAACGATGGTTTCTGATCATGAAACCATATCTATGTCCGCACCAGGGAGTCGAGTGAACGATACTAGTTTGGAAATGGAACTATGTGATCGAGTGAGCGATCGGATTTGATATTACGTACGAATGATATGTGTACATCGTACGGATGTTGAATGAAATAGATATTTAAAATTTTAAAAAGGGATTAAATAAAATGATTTTGAAAGCTATGATTGGAAATTATTGCTAAGTAGGATATACATGTGTTTTGAAAAGGGAAATTGGTGTTTTGAATTCAGAAGGTAAACTAAATGGCTCGACGTAAATTTTGTATGAAATTTGATGGTTTTCTGATCTAGACACTTGGCCTTTTGTTTTCTTTCGAAATTTAGGGGACCTTGGAGGCATTTTGTGGTTGTACCGAGCTAGCCGCGCAAAAGAGACGCTAGCGAAATTTTTCGAAAATTTAAGAAGTTAGAAAAATTGTAGGAAAAATTTGATAATTTAAAATTTGGTTTTAAATTTCAATTTGAATTGTTGAATAAATAATATTGTTTGGAAATTATGGATGAGTTTAGGAATTTAGTAAGAGTGATTGTGTCTTTAATAAAAAACTGTTTTGGAAAGTTGAAACCGTTGGGGTTTGGGAAGTTGTTAAAAACTATTTGGATTGGGAAAATAGTGAACGGGTCATGGATCATTCTTCTTATAATTTCGGGGACGAAATTCTTTTAAGGTGGGAGGATTATGACGACCTAGAATTTCTGGATATTTAAAATTGGAATACTTAATTGATTTTAAATATTTGAAAGTTAGTTTAACTTGAATTTCAAATAACACTGTTTATTTGGCAATTAAATTATTGAATTTAATAATTAGATATTGGATAAAATACTAAATCTTGAGTTTTAGGCTTGTTAAAAATATTTTAAATGGCTTATAAAATTTATATTAATAGTACTAAAAATAATAAAAGCTTTAAATTGAATTTTAAGGTGATTTGTTTAGTTTAAAAATATATAGTTTAAATTGATATTTAAAAATAGCCTTTCGAGGCACAGTTTCAGAATTCGACGAAACCAGTTCCATTGGATCCGTAATAGTGTATTATTATCGAATTACAAATTTTGTAGCGTTTGGAGTTATCGTGTGATCGTACGGTAGATAAACGCTCTAAAAATTTATATCGAAAATTCAATACGATAACTGGTCCAAAAAACTATCTTCTCCATACGATCGTGTGACGACCCGGAATTTTTAGCAATATCAATTTAATAATCTTTGATAATAATTAAATTGATTTGATCATTTTATATTATAAATTGACAAGCTAAATTTATTTTAAAGATTTATAATAATAATTTGTTAATATCTATTCATATTTTTCTTTGCAATATGAATAGGCAAGATCAATTCTTTTGAAAGCTATTAATAATCTGATTTAGAAATATTTATTTTGATAAATAAGAAGTTTTAATGTAATAAAACTTTGTATTCAAATTATAATATATATGAATGTATATATTGTGATTTGATTTGGAAATTAATAAATTTAATATTAGAATGTTTCTATTTGAAATGTGTGTATATATATATATTTGTATATATATATTTGAAATAGGAATTGCATTAATTTGAATTTAATAATAGTTTTCAAACTTGAATATATTTAGTTTTGAATTTGAAATGTTAATTTGATTTAATGTCTTTGAAATGATATTTGAAATTTAAATTTTAAATAATAAAGTTAATTTCTTATTTTATAAACATATATTTTAGCTTTTGTTTTAATAAGATAAAATTGTTTTAAAAATTTATATAAGGAATTAAACTAAGTTTTCAATTTATAAACAAGTGATAGAATTTAATTGATTAAAACATAAGTTATTTAAAATTGTCTATGTGAATTTACTTTTGAAATTCTTGTTAAAGTCTAAAGTTTATTTTTATAAGATAAAAACATTTTACAATTATTTAGATATTACATAATAAAATCAATAAGTAGGCATTAAAATACATTAATACATATACACATTTCATGCAAAGCTTAAAATAATTTATAAAAGGGAAAATGACATTTAAAAATATTAATTAAAAAGCATTATAACACTTGTAAATATTTTGGGCTTATTAAAAGACATTTGTAATTACATGTGCTTAGGTGTAAGGAATTGGAACATAGGGTTGACAATTGGCAATATTCTCTTAATAATAAAATTAAAAATTAAAAATATGGTAAAGAAGAGTTTATTTTCAGTTAAAACAAAAGTTTTACTTCAGCTGAAAAATATTTTCCTCAAACTAAAACAAGAATACATGCAAATCAAAAATGCAAATCTGAAAGGCAAGATCAAAACAAAGATAAACTCAAACAAAAGAATGCAAATCTGCAAATCTGGAATTGAAATCTTCAAGAAACAGAAAACCTGGAAACTCAATCAAATGCAGCAGCAATAATTTATCAATATGCAACAAGTTCAGGAAGAGATATCAACATGCAGATGGAACTCATTAGCATGCAAGTTCTTCTTCATGAACAACTCAGTAATCATGCAAAAGAGTTCTGTTTTTTTTAGCTTGCAAAGGGAATTGGAAGCCTGGAAACAGCTTCTGTTTCCTGGAAAATTGTTCAGGTGAGTAAAACGAATTTTAAAAACAGTTTTAACTTGATTTCATCTCTGTTTATATATGAAAATGTTATGGTTCTTTGAATTCTTGGATTTTGAATGAATGCCTGAGAAGTAAAATCATTTGCTCTGTCTTCTGTTTGAATCTAGTGAGTAAATAAATCTTTTAAAAACTGTTTGAGCATTTGATTCATCTTGTTTCTATGATTTAATAACATGATGTTGATGGAATATTAGATTTTAAATTTGATTGCATGTTTAAACTTTGTATATGAGTTGTCTGTAACATCACAAGGAAATGTCACTGTGTTTATAACACAGTTTCAATATTTCAGCATTAAATTCAATATCAAAATTTTTGATTTGAATTAGCATGTAAGTTGTAAACTATAGTTGTGTGGAATCATGCTATCTTTCTTCTAAAATAATTATAGGTTTTAAAATTGGATAATTAGCTTTAAAACTTTGAGTTTACAGTAAAACTTTAATCTTGGGTCAAATTTGATGAATTCAATTGCAAGTTTTGATTTCATGATTGAATTGCAAATGGAGAATTATGATTTTTAATACCAGAATCATAATTTTTAATGAGCTAATTTGTGGGCATTTTGGGATTCTTTGATTTGGGGTTTTTGGCCAAATCACGGCGAACGGCGGTGAATTGATCGCCGTGGGTGAACTCGAAGGTGGAGTGGGCTGTAGGGAGCATGCGAAAAATGCTTCTTGAATTTTTAATTAATTGGGTTGGCCATGGATCGAGGAGATAGGGTTTTGTAACCTGATTGTACCGATGTTGTTCTTGGAGTTGTCGCGATATCACGTTGCTTCCGGAGGTTGTCGCGAGCATTGCAGAGGGTCCAGGGGGGGTAAGGGGAAGCTATGGTGGTGAAGGCGTGGTCTCTGGTGAAGGAATTGGTCGGCGGTGGTTGATGTTTGTTGTGGGTGGTTTTGAAATAGGTTGGGGTTGAAGGTCGAATTCTCGTTCTCGATCGAGTTTCGGTGTTCTGGGTGATGTTGCTGGATGTGGAGGTCGAGGGTGACTTGGGGACGGTCGGCATGGTGATCGCCGGCGTCCATCGGCGCCGTGCACGTTAACGTGCACGGTGATATGTTTTGGTGGTGGGTTCTGGAAGTAAGAGTGGGAGAAGAGAGGGGTAGACTCGAAGTAGGATCCGTGATTTTTGCTGTTTTCCTCGAAGCAGTGGGTAGGCAGGGTAAACTCGGGGAGTTTTGTTGGTTTACTCGTGTTTTAGTAAGGGTTACTCGAGTTTTAGGCATTCAGGCTGTTTTATGTTAATAACGCAAAGAATATTTGTTTCAGAAATTTAGTTTTTAAATCAAAGGTTGAACAAGTTTCAAATTTGTTTCAAATTATGTTTTAAACAAGTTTATATATTTTAAAATATGGAAGTTTTAAATAGAATAAGTGGATTTTAAATAAAATTTGTATTAAACTTTATTAAACAAATTTGGAAAGATTTTAAAGATTTAAAAGTTCAATTTAAAATATGTTTAAATTTAATTGATTTCTAAATCATTATATTTTATTTAAATTAAGTTTAATGATTTAGAATTTGATAATCAATTGTAATAAAGATTATCTTTAGTAAGTTTGAATTTGATTTAATTAAAGATAATTAAACTTGTAAAATTAATTGAGACAATTAAATCCTTTTTAATTATCAAGTTTTAATTGTTAATAAATGATTTAATTAAGATAATGGTTTCTTAATTTAGTATCTTTTAATATAATAAGTTAAGAATCATTTAATTAATTTTAAATGATTAAGTTGAATAATTAATTAAATGATTAACTTGTGATTAATTAAGATAATGACTTTGGATTAATCTAATATAATTACTTGGGAAAGTAATTAAAGTAATTAAGTGATTGATTACTAAAGGTAATTAAATAAAGGATAATTACTTTATTAAAAGTAATTAAGTAATGTGATTAGGTATTAATCACTTTAGTTATTAATTAAAGACTTAATTAATAATTGATTAAAGGTTTAAATTATTTGATTAATGATTGATTAATTAAAGAATTAAGAGTTATTAATTACTTGTTTAAGTAATTAATTAAGATAGAATTTAATTAATGATATAATCATTAATTAATGGAAATAATTAATTAATTGTTAATTAATAATTTAAGAGCAATTAATTTATAATTAAGTTTTAATTACTAAATGTAATTAAAGTAATTAATCAAAGGTGATTAATTTAAAAGTAATTAATCAAAGGTGATTAATTTAAAAGTAATTAATCAAAGGTGATTAATTAAAAGTAATTAATCAAGTGTGATTAATTAAAAGTGATTAATCAAGTGAAATTGATTAAAGATAATTAAGGGATAATTATCAAAATAATTAGAGAATAATTAATCAAGGTTGATTAATTTAGAAAGTAATCAAGAGGTAATTACTTAGTATAATTTGTAAGTAATTAATCAGGATGATTAATTAATTTGGTAATTAAGTAATAATTACTTAAAGTAATTAAGTGATAATTAATCAGGGAAGATTAATTGAAATGGGATTAAGTAATGTGAGTTAATTAATTAATTTGTAATTAATTAATAGATAGTATTGGATTGAGATAATCCAAGTGTTTAATTAAGGATTAATTTAATTTAAGGATTAATTAAATTAATCAAGTTTAAATCAAACTTGTTTATGAATGGTTAATGATTGGATGATATATCATTGGATGAGTTAATGATATTGGTTGTTGTTGGATGGCATTGATTGATGGATGATGATATGTATATGCTATATCTGATTGTGATATATATGCTGCTTTGTGATATGTATAGATGCATGTTATAATAGATGCTTATCTATCTGTGTTGTGAATACATCCATTTATGTTAAGTGATACTTCTGAATATCTATTGTTTAAATCCCTTAAGTACAACTTGGACATTAAAATGGCGTTTGGTTTCGATGAGACCGGGATCGGGTTTCCATATTTGGAATCCGAAAACCACATCGATTCCAATTAAACGTTAGGTCGTTAATCCAAGTGGAGCAAGTGAAGACTCGAGGTGTAAGGGCTATACGTCAGTATAACTCTGTGGGTGATTCCGTAATGAGTTTGACGGAATAGTGCTTATAGATTCGAGATGGTGAATCAGAGTGCAAGGGCTATGGTCGTTGACTCTGAGGGTGATTCCAAAATGAGTGCAACGAGATAGTGCCTTCGGTTTCGTTCGAACCCGGAACGAACTTGTATGGATTGAATGCTTTCAGCACATCGTCAGGCGGACGATGAGCATTCTAAGATAATTGGTCCTATAAAGGTAATCGCAGCCTCAAGCCTCATCAACCGGGAATGGCTAAAACAGGGGAGGTGCAGCAAGGCTTCGTGGGTCGCGCCCACTGGAGAGCAAGATACATCCCTGTCTAGAGGTCCCTTTATATTTCGGCTTTGTGGGCGGTTGGAACTGCAGCCAACTGCGGGGTGGTCTTGTTCGGGACTGTTCAGTAAGGAATGGTCCCGGTCTTGTGTTGCAGGGGATGAAGGGAGTAATCCTCGGTACGGTGATCTAGGCCACGTACTGTGACGGGCGGTACCCCAGTAGCCCTGCCATTGTTGGAAACCCATTTTCCCTACGAGACCCTACGGTTTTGTTTGTATTACCCACTTTTGTGGCTAGTAGCTGGAATTTAATGAATGTAACAATTTCAGCTATTTCATATTTATTTGAAAACCCTAGACACTATTATAATATCACTGGATTTCCTATCAAATGTTTTGGTTAGCGTAAGGTAAAAACTTTTCCATGTTTATGTGTGGGAAGTCTTACGTGATACCTTTTGTTTTCAAAGGTTTTTCTAAAGTTAAGCAATCTTAAACCGTTTACTCACACCAGACCCCTGTCTGACCCGAGTGTTTATTTTCTGTTTTATTAAACTCTTGGGTACTCATATTATTTATGAGTAGTCAAGTGATCCAGGTTATCTCTTGACGAATTCTGGAGGAGCTTTGGAGCAGGAGGCTTCAGCGTGTAGATATATGGTTAGAGTTTCCGCTGTGTATATTCTATGTTGATGTCTTGTATTGTATTAGACAGAATGTTATAACTGTCTATATTGAGATGTTTAGTTATGTACTCTGATGTATATGAACTATGTATATGTTCTATATTATATTTAAATCGTTCCGCTGTGAGATTCTGATGTGTTGTTTTCTCTTTCTTCTCTTTCTTTTCTTCTTCTATCCCTTTCTTTCTTAATTAGTGATGCGATTTTCCGGTAGTGGAAAGTTGGGTCGCTACAGCTGGTATCAGAGCATTAGGTTGAGTGAATACCTAGGCTCTGGAGTGGTGTCTATCTTGAGAGAGCGTACTTGTAATTTTTATATAAATATATATATTTATATAACTACCTAATCTGTTGGGTTATCTGTTCAGATTTTCCAACATAAGCTATAAAGGTAGATAAGGTAGAAGTGTGTGGAACACGACTACCACTTTTGGAAGGGGTTTATATGTTGTGGTTAGAGGTGTTCATCGAGATTGTAGACCTAATACTGTCTCGAATAAGATTTAGTGGATTGTAGAAAGGATTTCTTTGAGTCCAGAGGAAGTCTTTTTCCAAGAATTGGAGTATATTCTTGAAGTGTGAGGTTGATTTGCTCTCAAGTGAGCGGGATTTCCAAGAGTTGAGTTGTCAGCTAAATAGAAGCAAGTGATGGTATCTTGATAGTTTCAGGAAGGAATAGCTGTGTGATGAGATGTAGTATCCATAGATGGTTCTGAAGATGTTTCTTTTAGAGCCGAGTTTCTTGAGGAGATGTTTACTCGTCTCAAGGATGTTTTAGAGGAATTGGATGTTAGTTTGGTGTTTCAAGAAGCTTCTGGTTAAGGATGATCTTTTGGTTTAGCTGTATCATTGAAGTGAAGTTTGGAAGCAGCAGTGTGGATCTGTTTCTTCGATGATTCTGAAATCTTTGGAATTCTACTATCGACAGACTAGGCAGATGGTGAAGGCTTATTCTTTTCTTTGGGAGGCTCAGCAGAGCGAGATATCTGTTGGAAGTGATCTATCAGTTTCTGATAGGTAAGCCATTCTTGAAGATTGGTCTGGGATAGGATAAGCTGTTCTAGTTTGTAAAGACAGTTCTTTGGAATCTGAACTGAGAGAGATCGCAAAAGTGACTTGCGATTAGTTAGGGAATCTTGGAGCATTCCTTGGTTTGATATTGAGGCATCTCAAGTAGAGGTGGAAGCTATGGAAGTAGTCGGAGGTTCTCTAGATGTTTTTTGGGAAATCTGAGGTCTAGCTGAATCGAAGATTGAGATTTCTTATCGACTTGGATTTCCAAGAGCAGTTTTGATGGTTCAACCATGTAGAGGGATGACTCTTTGAGCTAGAAGAGTTTGGTGAGGAAGTTCAGGATTCTTTGGATTGATCATCTTATTCTGAGTTAAGATTCTGTTGAGATGTTTTGACCAAGTGGAATGGTCGTTGAGATTTTTATGAGTCGGATGAACTGTGTATGGAGATAGATTGTGCTTTTGTTCTTCGATAGCATTCTTATCTGCTCTAGATCAGAGTTGTGCAGCGGAAGCGAGTTGGGAATTATTCTGGAATGGGAACAACCGGATGTTGCAGTAGAGGATTTCTACAGGAAATTCAAGTATGAAGGAATTTTCTGGATCTGAAAAACAAGGTTCTCAAGTACAACTATTTGGCTATTTAGATTTGAGATATAGGTCCGAAGTCCATTGGTGCTTATGGTATAGAGTTGTATTTGGATTTCAGCAGATTATTTTTGGAAAAGCCAATTTGTTGAGTAGGACCTGGAGATTTGATTTGAGCTGGTGCTGTTGTTTCATGGAGCAATCAGCAAGAGTTAGGCTGATCAGGATATTGGAGGTGACTCAGGGTCATCTGAAGAGTTGTGCAGTTAAGAATTGAGTAATTTTGGAATGTGTAGTTAGAATTTGGATTTGGTTTTATCCAATCAAAGGAGATACAAGAATGGGTAATACTGGAGTGTTAGCTTTGAAGGTATTTGGAGTTTTATCTGTGATCTCTAGAGATTTGATTTTGATCAACAGGATTGAATTGCCAGTTTGAATAGCTGGGAATTCATTGTATTTCACATATCTCTGAGGAATATGTGTATGATTCTTTGAGTGATAGAATCAGCAGTTCAGAAGGAATCTGGTAGTTGAGTTGGTTTTGAGTTTAGTCTGATATCTTGTTCAGATTTGTAGAATCAGATGAGGGAGTTCTTGGTTTTAGTAGTGTAGTAATTAAGATTCTGTAGAGCGAGTATTCCAGTAGAAGAATCTGGAAACTCTTGATAATATTAGGAAGTTCTATTCATAATTTTTTCTGGATAGATAAAATTGTTTGTTTGAAATGGTTGCTATGATTGATAATGTATGATTGATTGTTTGATTGCTGTTTGAAATTTAAAATCTTTATCTGGGTTATTAAATTATCTTTGCTTTTAAATTTCGGGGACGAAATTCTTTTAAGGGGGGAGGAATGTGACGACCCGGAATTTTTAGCAATATCAATTTAATAATCTTTGATAATAATTAAATTGATTTGATCATTTTATATTATAAATTGACAAGCTAAATTTATTTTAAAGATTTATAATAATAATTTGTTAATATCTATTCATATTTTTCTTTGCAATATGAATAGGCAAGATCAATTCTTTTGAAAGCTATTAATAATCTGATTTAGAAATATTTATTTTGATAAATAAGAAGTTTTAATGTAATAAAACTTTGTATTCAAATTATAATATATATGAATGTATATATTGTGATTTGATTTGGAAATTAATAAATTTAATATTAGAATGTTTCTATTTGAAATGTGTGTATATATATATATTTGTATATATATATTTGAAATAGGAATTGCATTAATTTGAATTTAATAATAGTTTTCAAACTTGAATATATTTAGTTTTGAATTTGAAATGTTAATTTGATTTAATGTCTTTGAAATGATATTTGAAATTTAAATTTTAAATAATAAAGTTAATTTCTTATTTTATAAACATATATTTTAGCTTTTGTTTTAATAAGATAAAATTGTTTTAAAAATTTATATAAGGAATTAAACTAAGTTTTCAATTTATAAACAAGTGATAGAATTTAATTGATTAAAACATAAGTTATTTAAAATTGTCTATGTGAATTTACTTTTGAAATTCTTGTTAAAGTCTAAAGTTTATTTTTATAAGATAAAAACATTTTACAATTATTTAGATATTACATAATAAAATCAATAAGTAGGCATTAAAATACATTAATACATATACACATTTCATGCAAAGCTTAAAATAATTTATAAAAGGGAAAATGACATTTAAAAATATTAATTAAAAAGCATTATAACACTTGTAAATATTTTGGGCTTATTAAAAGACATTTGTAATTACATGTGCTTAGGTGTAAGGAATTGGAACATAGGGTTGACAATTGGCAATATTCTCTTAATAATAAAATTAAAAATTAAAAATATGGTAAAGAAGAGTTTATTTTCAGTTAAAACAAAAGTTTTACTTCAGCTGAAAAATATTTTCCTCAAACTAAAACAAGAATACATGCAAATCAAAAATGCAAATCTGAAAGGCAAGATCAAAACAAAGATAAACTCAAACAAAAGAATGCAAATCTGCAAATCTGGAATTGAAATCTTCAAGAAACAGAAAACCTGGAAACTCAATCAAATGCAGCAGCAATAATTTATCAATATGCAACAAGTTCAGGAAGAGATATCAACATGCAGATGGAACTCATTAGCATGCAAGTTCTTCTTCATGAACAACTCAGTAATCATGCAAAAGAGTTCTGTTTTTTTTAGCTTGCAAAGGGAATTGGAAGCCTGGAAACAGCTTCTGTTTCCTGGAAAATTGTTCAGGTGAGTAAAACGAATTTTAAAAACAGTTTTAACTTGATTTCATCTCTGTTTATATATGAAAATGTTATGGTTCTTTGAATTCTTGGATTTTGAATGAATGCCTGAGAAGTAAAATCATTTGCTCTGTCTTCTGTTTGAATCTAGTGAGTAAATAAATCTTTTAAAAACTGTTTGAGCATTTGATTCATCTTGTTTCTATGATTTAATAACATGATGTTGATGGAATATTAGATTTTAAATTTGATTGCATGTTTAAACTTTGTATATGAGTTGTCTGTAACATCACAAGGAAATGTCACTGTGTTTATAACACAGTTTCAATATTTCAGCATTAAATTCAATATCAAAATTTTTGATTTGAATTAGCATGTAAGTTGTAAACTATAGTTGTGTGGAATCATGCTATCTTTCTTCTAAAATAATTATAGGTTTTAAAATTGGATAATTAGCTTTAAAACTTTGAGTTTACAGTAAAACTTTAATCTTGGGTCAAATTTGATGAATTCAATTGCAAGTTTTGATTTCATGATTGAATTGCAAATGGAGAATTATGATTTTTAATACCAGAATCATAATTTTTAATGAGCTAATTTGTGGGCATTTTGGGATTCTTTGATTTGGGGTTTTTGGCCAAATCACGGCGAACGGCGGTGAATTGATCGCCGTGGGTGAACTCGAAGGTGGAGTGGGCTGTAGGGAGCATGCGAAAAATGCTTCTTGAATTTTTAATTAATTGGGTTGGCCATGGATCGAGGAGATAGGGTTTTGTAACCTGATTGTACCGATGTTGTTCTTGGAGTTGTCGCGATATCACGTTGCTTCCGGAGGTTGTCGCGAGCATTGCAGAGGGTCCAGGGGGGTAAGGGGAAGCTATGGTGGTGAAGGCGTGGTCTCTGGTGAAGGAATTGGTCGGCGGTGGTTGATGTTTGTTGTGGGTGGTTTTGAAATAGGTTGGGGTTGAAGGTTGAATTCTCGTTCTCGATCGAGTTTCGGTGTTCTGGGTGATGTTGCTGGATGTGGAGGTCGAGGGTGACTTGGGGACGGTCGGCATGGTGATCGCCGGCGTCCATCGGCGCCGTGCACGTTAACGTGCACGGTGATATGTTTTGGTGGTGGGTTCTGGAAGTAAGAGTGGGAGAAGAGAGGGGTAGACTCGAAGTAGGATCCGTGATTTTTGCTGTTTTCCTCGAAGCAGTGGGTAGGCAGGGTAAACTCGGGGAGTTTTGTTGGTTTACTCGTGTTTTAGTAAGGGTTACTCGAGTTTTAGGCATTCAGGCTGTTTTATGTTAATAACGCAAAGAATATTTGTTTCAGAAATTTAGTTTTTAAATCAAAGGTTGAACAAGTTTCAAATTTGTTTCAAATTATGTTTTAAACAAGTTTATATATTTTAAAATATGGAAGTTTTAAATAGAATAAGTGGATTTTAAATAAAATTTGTATTAAACTTTATTAAACAAATTTGGAAAGATTTTAAAGATTTAAAAGTTCAATTTAAAATATGTTTAAATTTAATTGATTTCTAAATCATTATATTTTATTTAAATTAAGTTTAATGATTTAGAATTTGATAATCAATTGTAATAAAGATTATCTTTAGTAAGTTTGAATTTGATTTAATTAAAGATAATTAAACTTGTAAAATTAATTGAGACAATTAAATCCTTTTTAATTATCAAGTTTTAATTGTTAATAAATGATTTAATTAAGATAATGGTTTCTTAATTTAGTATCTTTTAATATAATAAGTTAAGAATCATTTAATTAATTTTAAATGATTAAGTTGAATAATTAATTAAATGATTAACTTGTGATTAATTAAGATAATGACTTTGGATTAATCTAATATAATTACTTGGGAAAGTAATTAAAGTAATTAAGTGATTGATTACTAAAGGTAATTAAATAAAGGATAATTACTTTATTAAAAGTAATAAGTAATGTGATTAGGTATTAATCACTTTAGTTATTAATTAAAGACTTAATTAATAATTGATTAAAGGTTTAAATTATTTGATTAATGATTGATTAATTAAAGAATTAAGAGTTATTAATTACTTGTTTAAGTAATTAATTAAGATAGAATTTAATTAATGATATAATCATTAATTAATGGAAATAATTAATTAATTGTTAATTAATAATTTAAGAGCAATTAATTTATAATTAAGTTTTAATTACTAAATGTAATTAAAGTAATTAATCAAAGGTGATTAATTTAAAAGTAATTAATCAAAGGTGATTAATTTAAAAGTAATTAATCAAAGGTGATTAATTAAAAGTAATTAATCAAGTGTGATTAATTAAAAGTGATTAATCAAGTGAAATTGATTAAAGATAATTAAGGGATAATTAACAAAATAATTAGAGAATAATTAATCAAGGTTGATTAATTTAGAAAGTAATCAAGAGGTAATTACTTAGTATAATTTGTAAGTAATTAATCAGGATGATTAATTAATTTGGTAATTAAGTAATAATTACTTAAAGTAATTAAGTGATAATTAATCAGGGAAGATTAATTGAAATGGGATTAAGTAATGTGAGTTAATTAATTAATTTGTAATTAATTAATAGATAGTATTGGATTGAGATAATCCAAGTGTTTAATTAAGGATTAATTTAATTTAAGGATTAATTAAATTAATCAAGTTTAAATCAAACTTGTTTATGAATGGTTAATGATTGGATGATATATCATTGGATGAGTTAATGATATTGGTTGTTGTTGGATGGCATTGATTGATGGATGATGATATGTATATGCTATATCTGATTGTGATATATATGCTGCTTTGTGATATGTATAGATGCATGTTATAATAGATGCTTATCTATCTGTGTTGTGAATACATCCATTTATGTTAAGTGATACTTCTGAATATCTATTGTTTAAATCCCTTAAGTACAACTTGGACATTAAAATGGCGTTTGGTTTCGATGAGACCGGGATCGGGTTTCCATATTTGGAATCCGAAAACCACATCGATTCCAATTAAACGTTAGGTCGTTAATCCAAGTGGAGCAAGTGAAGACTCGAGGTGTAAGGGCTATACGTCAGTATAACTCTGTGGGTGATTCCGTAATGAGTTTGACGGAATAGTGCTTATAGATTCGAGATGGTGAATCAGAGTGCAAGGGCTATGGTCGTTGACTCTGAGGGTGATTCCAAAATGAGTGCAACGAGATAGTGCCTTCGGTTTCGTTCGAACCCGGAACGAACTTGTATGGATTGAATGCTTTCAGCACATCGTCAGGCGGACGATGAGCATTCTAAGATAATTGGTCCTATAAAGGTAATCGCAGCCTCAAGCCTCATCAACCGGGAATGGCTAAAACAGGGGAGGTGCAGCAAGGCTTCGTGGGTCGCGCCCACTGGAGAGCAAGATACATCCCTGTCTAGAGGTCCCTTTATATTTCGGCTTTGTGGGCGGTTGGAACTGCAGCCAACTGCGGGGTGGTCTTGTTCGGGACTGTTCAGTAAGGAATGGTCCCGGTCTTGTGTTGCAGGGGATGAAGGGAGTAATCCTCGGTACGGTGATCTAGGCCACGTACTGTGACGGGCGGTACCCCAGTAGCCCTGCCATTGTTGGAAACCCATTTTCCCTACGAGACCCTACGGTTTTGTTTGTATTACCCACTTTTGTGGCTAGTAGCTGGAATTTAATGAATGTAACAATTTCGGCTATTTCATATTTATTTGAAAACCCTAGACACTATTATAATATCACTGGATTTCCTATCAAATGTTTTGGTTAGCGTAAGGTAAAAACTTTTCCATGTTTATGTGTGGGAAGTCTTACGTGATACCTTTTGTTTTCAAAGGTTTTTCTAAAGTTAAGCAATCTTAAACCGTTTACTCACACCAGACCCCTGTCTGACCCGAGTGTTTATTTTCTGTTTTATTAAACTCTTGGGTACTCATATTATTTATGAGTAGTCAAGTGATCCAGGTTATCTCTTGACGAATTCTGGAGGAGCTTTGGAGCAGGAGGCTTCAGCGTGTAGATATATGGTTAGAGTTTCCGCTGTGTATATTCTATGTTGATGTCTTGTATTGTATTAGACAGAATGTTATAACTGTCTATATTGAGATGTTTAGTTATGTACTCTGATGTATATGAACTATGTATATGTTCTATATTATATTTAAATCGTTCCGCTGTGAGATTCTGATGTGTTGTTTTCTCTTTCTTCTCTTTCTTTTCTTCTTCTATCCCTTTCTTTCTTAATTAGTGATGCGATTTTCCGGTAGTGGAAAGTTGGGTCGCTACAGATCGAATTTGGACTCAAAATCTTTTCCATTGCGTTCGGAATAGGGGTTTAACATTATAGTTAGGAAATTGAATTTGTGGTTTCGACGACAACAACTATACAATGGAAATCGAATATGCATATATATTTCTATTTACACGTAATTGCTAAAGTAACATCACTAGAGAGACATGAACGAAGCTCAAAGAACATTACAAGAGACGACAAGTCGATAGGATCACTAGATCAATAACACAGATGCACAAAAAGCAACATGCACAGGATCAGACGTCTGGATGCATTAGCCAGACGTCTGAATAAATCCTCTAGATTACAAACCAGACAGAATCAGATGTTTGGTTAATGTACTCAAACATCTGAAAGGCTACTATATACAAAAATATATAGAGCCAGACGTGTGAGACTTATTCCGGACTTCTGGAACCGAACTCGAATTTTGAAATTCAAATAAGAACTACCGCATTTGAAAAGACATCTTCGCTTCTCTTTGCTCTAACTCTTCATCACCATCAGAAGAGACCATAAAACACTTGTTAATGGATGCAACTACTTAAGGAATCACTCTACCACTATAAATAACATCAAGAATCCAAGAGAAAAAGTAACCTTACTTACTTGTGCTCTTTACTCTTATACTCTGACATATTCTTGATCTATAGCAATTATATATTTGTATTTCACTCTTCCGTACATTCAAAACTCTTCAATCAATATCCTATATATATATATATATATATATATATATATATATATATTGGAAGCATTTGTACTTAGTAGTCAATATTCGTGTTATAGTACATATACTTGCCAAGAACAAGCTATTGTAACCAAGCCTATTCCTCGGGACAAAGTGAGGGTGTTTGATAGTCGAATTCGGAAGGGGAGCTTTGGGACTGGACGTAGGACGGGAAGTCCGAACCAGTATAAAATCCCAGTGTGCTTAGTCTATATTTTACTAGATTAGTTTTATATTAGTTACATCATATAGTTAGTCACATATACTTGCGTATACACTACACGATCCATCCTATAGACTTTCAATTGGTATCGGAGCAAGGTTTGATCAAAGTACAGTAACCCATTTTTGAATCATTTTAATATGGCTAGTATTTATCAAGAAGGACAATTCATAGCACGACCCCCACTTTTTAATGGCTCTAACTATGCATATTGGTCAACACGCATGAGAATTTTATGGAAGCTAATGGCCTAGAAATTTGGTCAGTCACTCAAGATAAATATGAAGCACCTACTATTGCTATGAACACATGGACCGATGTACAAAAAATAGCGGCTTCTAGTAATGCCAAAGCTATGAATGTTTTATTTTTCTCACTAGACAAAAATGAATTCTCACGTGTCATGCTATGTAACACTACATTTGATATTTGGCCAACTTTACAAGTCACACACGAAGGCACAAACAAAGTTAAACAAACCTAGATTTCAATTTTACAAAATCAAGTCTCATCATTCAAAATGAAACAAAATGAATCTGTAGTAGATATGTACTCTATATTTCAAACCATTCAACATGATTTAATGGCACTTGGAGTCAAATTTACAAATTTTGATTTAGTATCTAGAATACTCAATTCTTTAACTCCAGAGTTGGAAAGAAAAGTATTAGCTACCGAAGAAGCTAATGATCTTTCAGCACTCTTAGTTGAAGAATTGATAGGAAATTTAATGTCCTATGAAGCTTATTTGCAGGCACGAAAAGAACTAAATTCGGAAAAGAAGAACATAGCATTTCCAGCAACAAATTAAGATTCTGACTTAGACAAAGAAGAAATTTTATTTATTGCCAAAAATTACAAAAAATTCAAGAAGTTTAGGAAAATGACTAAATTTCAGAAAGGAGGAAAATCAAGCTCAACGAATCAAACATCAATCAAATGTTATGAATGAGATCAATTTGGACATATGAAGAAAGACTGCCCCAAGCTCAATAATGATAAAAAGAAGAACAAATTTGAAAAACTCAAAAAGAAGAAGGCTTTCAAAGTAACATGGGATGACCCGGATTCTTCGTCATCTGAAAGTGATAGCGATAGTGACGGAGAACAAGCTAATGTGTGTTTTGTGGCACAAACTGATAAGGTATGTCCCGAACTTAGCTATAACGAATTATTAGAAATAAGCATGGAAATAGATGATAAATTTAAACAAATTAAAAAATTGAACAAAGAATATATAGTCAAAATAAATAGATTAGAACTTGAAGTAGGAATGTAAAAAGATAAAAAAATTATTTTAGAAGAAAAACTAGAATTATCTCGTGAAAAAATTGAAAATATTTGATAGAAAGTGAGACTATTGCTATTGATTTTGATAACACTAAAATAGTAAAGGATAATTTGTTAAAGGAAAATGTCAACTTGAAAAGCAATATTGAAACACTGAAAATTGAAAATTTAGAATTAAAAGAAAATTAGATATAATTACAAATAATGTGTCAAAATTTAACAACGGAAAACAAGATTTGAAAAATCTTATCAAGACTTCAAAACCATTAGGTACTAGAAATGGAATAGGTTTTAAAAATAATACTCCTAAACAAAAAGGAAATAATGCTAAGAATTATAGTTATAAAAAGACTAAGAGTTTACCTACGTCTAATATGAATACCAAAAATATGAAAATTTGGATTCCTAAGACAAATAATAATTTGATTCGACAAAAACATATTAATAATTTCTTAGAGAATGTAGTACATAATAAAAATTATATTTATAAAGGTGCCAAACCATCTTGGGTATGGCTACCTTCTCCTAACATCTAGGGCCCTAACAAAGTATATGGGTACCAATTAAAACATTTTTATTTTGCAGGTACCCAAAATAAAAAATAAGGAGAAATGGATACTAGATAGCGGATGCTCCAAGCATATGACTGAAAATTCAAAAATGTTATCAAATATAACATACAATGATGGTGAACGCTAACCTTTGGAGATAATTCAAAAGGATATGTTGTGGTCATTAGAGAAGTCATCAACTCTGGTATTTCTAACTCTCCTATTATTACAAATGTTTTATTAGTAGAAAATTTTAAACACAACCTACTAAGTATTAGTCAATTATGCGATAAAGGTTTTCAAATAAGCTTTGAAAAAGATAGATGTAATATTATCGATAATAATAAACAACTTGTATTTGAAGGATTTAGGAACAAAAATATTTATGTATTAAACATGAATATAAATAAAAATTCAAACTTATGTTTAACCGCCAAACATGATGATCCATGGTTATGGCATAAACGATTTTGTCATATCAATTTTACATATATTAATATATTGACAAAATATGAGCTCGTTAGAGGTTTACCTAAAATAAATTATATAGTAGAAAATTTATGTGACGATTGTCAAATTGGAAAACTAAAGAAAAGTTCTTTTAAATCTAAAAATAATATTTCTACAAAACAACCATTAGAATTATTACATTTAGATTTATTTGGTCCAACACAACCGATCTATAAATCACAACAAATATGTTTTCGTAATAGTTGATGATTTTTCAAGATATACATGGACTTTATTTTTAAAACATAAAAGTGATACTATTGGTATGTTTCAAATATTTGCTAAAAGAATTAAAACACAAATGGATTTGAAAATTAAAAATATTCAAAGTGATTACGATGAAGAATTCAAAAATGATCTTTTTACTAATTTTTGCAATAAGAAAGGAATAAGTCATAATTTTTCTTTTCCTTGCACACCTCAACAAAATGGTGTAGTAGAAAGAAAAAATCATACGTTACAAGAATGTGCAAGAACATTGCTAAATAGTAGTGGTCTTCCAAAATATTTTTGGGCAAAAGCTATTGCCACAGCTTGTTATGTGTTGAATCGAGTAACCATACATCCCATGACTAAAAAAACTTGTTTTGAAATATTTTTGGAAGAAAACCTAAATTATCATACTTTGAAACTTTCAGATCAAAATGTTTAATATTAAATACAAAAAAAAAAAATTTAGGAAAATTTGACCAGAAGGCCGATGAAGGAATCTTTGTTGGATATTCGGATCGCGGCAAAGCATATAGGATTTTTAATAAATGAAATAATACTACTGAAGAAAGTTTACATGCCTCGTTTGGCCGAAAATTTTCTTAACCATCATACTAGTGATGATGAAGAAATTATTCCAATAATAAATTCAACAAATTCTATTAATAATGAGACAAATGGGAAAAATATCACTTTGATATCATCCCCTAGAATTCTAAAGAATCATCCAAAAGATAATATCATTGGAGATCTCAATTCTAGAGTAACTAAAAATCAACTTAATCAAATAAGCCATATAGCATGTGTCAAATTTTGAACCCAAAAATTATAAAGAAGCTTCGAATGATAATATTTGGATAATCGCTACACAAGAGGAATTAAATCAATTTGCACGTAATAATGTTTGGGAATTAGTACCAAAACCAAAAGATCAATCAGTTATAGGAACAAAATGCATATTTAAAAACAAAGTAGGTGTAAACGGAAATATTGTTAGAAATAAAGCACATTTAGTTGCTCAAGGCTATAATTAAGAAGACGGTATCGTCTATGGTGAAACCTCTGCTCCGGTAGCAGGATTGGAGGCCATTCATACATTACTCACCTTTGCAACTCATCACGATTTTAAAATATTTCAAATGGATGTCAAAAGTGATTTTCTAAATAGTTTTATTAAAGAAAATGTATTTGTGGAACAACCCCCATTATCTTTTCACGAAAAATATCCCGACCATGTTTTTAAGTTACACAAAGCATTATTTGAATTAAAACAAGCTCCTCGTGCTTGGTACGAATGTCTTAAAAATCACTTAATTACATGTGGTTTTCAAATGGAAAAAATTGATACAACCTTATTTACTAAACAAGAAAATAACGATATTTTAATAGTACAAATTTACGTTGATGATATTATATTTGGTTCAACCAACAAAAATCTATGTGATCAATTTTCAAACATTATGAAAAATGAATTTGAAATGTCACATATTGGAGAATTGAATTCCTTCTTAGATTTACAAATGAAACAACTTGAAAATGGTATATTTTTATTCATCAAGAAAATATTGTAATGATCTATTACGTCGTTTTGAAAGGGATAAAACCTCGAGTAAACGAATACCAATGAGTACTATTGTTCACTTAGAAAAGGATGATAACGGAAAAGGTTTTGATGAAAAATTATATCGTAGCATAATTGGTTCTTTACTCTATTTGATGGCTAGTCGACTCGATATTATGATGAGTGCATGTCTTTGTGCTCGATTTCAAGCAAAACCAAAAGAATCTCACCTAAGAGCTGTTAAACGTATTTTACCATGTCTATCTAGTACTAGAGATTATGATTTGTTTTACCCTAAGGGATCATCATTTGAACTAGTAACATATAGCGATGCGGATTTCGATTGATGTGGAACAGATCGTAAGAGTACTAGTGGAACATGTCACTTTATTGGACAATCATTAGTTTCATGGTTTAGCAAAAAGCAAAATTGTGTTTCTTTATCTACTTGCATAGCCAAATATATCTCAACAGCTTTAGCATGTGAACAAGTGATATACATGCAACAAACACTTACGGATCTCGGCAAAATTATCAATAAATCTCCAATATATTGTGATCACACGAGTGCAATAAATTTATCAAAAAACCCTGTCAATCACTCACGAACTAAGCATATAGATATACGACATCATTTTTTACGAGATAATGTTGAAAAAGAAACTATTTCATTAGAATACGTAAATGCCGAAAATCAAATTGCAGACATCTTTACAAAACCACTAAATGAACAAACTTTTATTAAAGATGTGATTTAGGATTTGCTCTCCTCATAATCTTCTCACTTAATACTCACTCCTTCTTTTAGGCTATGATTAGCCAATAGTTTGTCTATCCGCAAATTTTAATTAAATTCTGCACCTTTGTTTTTTAGTTAGTTAGTTTTTTTACAAATTTTCTATAAATAATTTTTATAAATTCTATATAAACAGTTGTACAACAAAAAAAATACACAATTCATATTCTTTAAGAAACAAAATATAGTCATGCCTTCTGAAAATTCTTATATATCCATCTCGACACCTACGATCGATAGCTCGATCGATACACCACAACGGCTTCCTACACCCACACCAAATCAGGAACCAACGTATAGGTGGTCCTCATATCACACGGAATTCACTCCCAATAGCAAGAAGACCAAACTATCTTTATTTGTCTCTCCTAACACAAAGGAGAAAATTGATGAAATTCATCACTATCAAAATAACAAATAGATCTTCAAAGAGAACTATATTTTAAACAAAAAGTTACAGCATCGGCTAAGCTTTTTGGAGCAAGTAGCGATGAAGTTTTGTACGTCACGGAAGAAAGATGTCCATGAACCACTTCCAAAGCCTCGCAGTTCCTTGGATCCCTCTTCTTCTATCGTACCACTTTGGATCCTTCACCAAGACGATTCTCTAGCTCCCCGGGAACCCACGAACATGGAAATATATGGTCTCCACTTAAACCATGGAGGGATAGCAAGTCAGAAGATCATAAAACTCCATCGCCGTCTAAATAAATTACATTTTTATTGTATGTGTATCTATGTTTATTTGTTATTTCATTTCACACAAATAATACTACATTTTGTTTTAAAAATAGAGAATCGAGAACTAAGCAAAACCATTAAATTTTAGGCTATTTTTAGAAAAATTGCTTATTTCAGACATCTGGATATGGATCTCAGACATCTGACACTCTGATATACCTCTATTTGTAGCACCGTGCATATGTCAAACGGTTGTTATACCCCCCAAACGTCTGAAATTTGTTCTGCCTCCTCGAAATTAAAATCAGACTATTTCAAAAGTTTGAAATTCGATCCAAACATCTGAATTATGTCTCTGCCACCAAATTTCAAAAACTTGACCAATTTCAGACGTCTGGAAAAACTTTCTAACTATCAATTTTTTACAAATTCGATCAAACTAGACATCTAGCAAATAAACAAGACGTCTTAAGTTATTTACTATATTCGAATTAGGGCAAATCAGACGTCTAATTTAGCGTCCAGATGTTTGAAATTCAATCGACACTTTATAATCACATAGATAACGTCATTGTTTTTCACTTTCAACTCTAGTTTTTGCATCTACGATTTCTCCATTGATGATTTTCCTCTCAAAATCATCTTTTTACGCTAGCTCAAATCACAATGCCTCCTAGAACCAAAAATCCTAAGATATCCAAACGAAAACAAGAACAACCAACATCATCCTCAAATCCACAAGTTTGCTCGGATGATCAAATCGAAAGATGGATGAATATAGCACCACACTCAATCAAGAGAGATGAGGATATACAAAATAAAAAGCTACACAGAGGTCCATTCTATAACCTACTTAAATTTCCAACGTATGATTTGGATGAAATGTGTGAGAATACTGGACTAGAAACATTGATTTCGTTCACTCCTAATGACATCCATATCGATCAATTAGCAATATTTCTTTTCTATGCAAATTTGGATAGCACTTCAGTATGGAACACTGAAGATGAACATAATTGGCTATGGTCTAGCATGTACGGCAACACGATTAGACTCACTCCTGTCATAATTGGTAGAAAACTAGGATGTTCTGACACGGGCGAAGATTTATTCAACATTCTGGATATGCGCTTCAAGCCAAGGAATAGTATAACCCATCAAATTTGGAAGGATGAAATGCCAAAATTTGCCTCTAAATATCTACGTCCAAAGCACGACTTCTTACTCGAATGATAATAAATACCGTCTTTCCACTTATGGGAAGCCATGAGCAAATAACCGAGTTAGACCATAAAGCCTTATATGCTCTATTTAGCGGATCAAGGGTGAATTGGGCTAAATTTATCTTTGACGAGCTCAAGCATTTTTGGACACGATCACAACCATCAATTATCTACCCTATGTATATTATAAGACTTCTTCGGACACACAACATCCCTTCCTACCTATCGAATTTTAAAGAAATATCTCCAAAATATGCTTGCATCAAGTTTTTCTCACTTATGCACTTACCCGAGATTCCCACAGAATTTATATTCTTTGAAGATTGGTTGCACAATCGTCAAAACAGACAAGTTGGGTCTCTACCTCAACCACACGTTAAACCATCTCAACAGGAGGAACATCATTGTGAAGTAAACCCACCTCCTCCTGCACCATTTGATGATCAAAGTCAGGATGAGATTATGGAGACTCGAACAGAAACATATCCAAATGAAAGCATTCAAGATCTCACCCTTCGAAATCAACATATATTATCTCAAAATCAAAATCTTTTGGCTAAGCGTATTGACAACTTCGAAAAATCATTTGCTATACGCCAAACAATAGTTGAAGAATCACTTTCAAGTGTCCTATCGGTTTTGAAAGAAGTACCCAACGGGTGCATGGTCCAACACCACCTTCTGAAGATAGGCCAAACCCAGTACCTTCTCCTCCCGCAAAACATTCCAAACTTTTAGAGGACGAACCTCTCAAACAAGCTTTGACATCTCCTACAAAGCCTATCACTTCTCAAAAGGAAGAAGCAGGGGATGATCAAGAAAAAGTTTCTCCGAAGGAATCATAGATTTTAGGATTATAGGATTTCAAATCATGAACATTTGCTAAAATCTATGAACGTAATCAATTTCGTATTATTAACGAAATTTTCCTTTTGTGTGTTATCATTGACGATTGGCTAAAATTTTATAATTCTTTTTTATAATGCCAAAGGGGGAGAAATATAAGTATAATTATAAAAAATTAAAATTAAGCACATATTTAGGGGGAGATTTATAAATTATATATAAGTACATTGTATAGTTGTCATCATAAAAAAGGGGAAGATTGTTAGGAAATCAAATCTACGGATTCGATGACAACAACTATACAATTGAAAACGAATATGCACACACACACACACACACATATATATATATTTCTATTTACAGGTACTTGCTAAAGTAACATCACTAGAGAGACAAGAACGAAGCTCAAAGAACATTACAAGAGACGACAAGTCGATAGGATCAATAGAGCAATAACACAGATGCACAAAAAGCAACATGCACAGGATCAGACGTCTGGGTGCACAAGCCAAACGTTTGAATAAATCCTCTGGATTACAAACCAGTTAGAATCAAACATCTAGTTAATGTATTCAGACGTCTAAAAGGCTACTATATACAAAAAATATATAGAGCAAGACGTCTGAGACATATTCCAGACGTCTGGAACTGGACTCGGATTTTGAAATTCAAATAACAACTATCACATTTAAAAAGACATCTTCGCTTCTCTTTGCTGCAACTCTTCATCACCATCAGAAGCGACCATAGTACACTTGTTAATGGACTCAACTACTCAAGGAATCACTCTACCACTATAAATAACATCAAGAATCTCAGAGAAGAAGTTACCTTACTTACTTGTGCTCTTTACTCTTATACTCTGAAATATTCTTGATCTATAGAAATTATATATTTGTATTTCACTCTTCCATATATTCAAAACTCTTCAATCAATATTATATATATATATAGATTGGAAGCATTTATACTTAATAGTCAATATTCGTGTTATAGAACACACACTTGACAACAACAAACTATTGTAACCAAGCCTATTCCTCCGGGCAAAGCGAGGATGTTTGATAGTCGAATTCCAAAGGGAAGCTTCGGGACTGGATGTAGGACGGGAGGTCCAAACCAGTATAAAATCCTGGTGTGCTTAGTCTATATTTTACTAGATTAATTTTTTATTAGTTACTTCATATAGTTAGTCACATATACTTGGATATACACAACACGATCCATCCTATAGACTTTCAATAAATGACTAACGGCACGCCTCGATGGGAGATCGAGATTGTGAGTTGCAAAAATCGAGACAATTTAAATTTAAATTTAAATTTAAATACAATATATACTTTCCCTTCTTTTCACTGTGGACACATCCAACATTTGTCCACCTTGAGGACACATCTCCTACATTGTCTGACACATACAATTTTTATTTTTTTTCTTGTTTCCTTAGTCCTTTTTAAATCGTAAAAGTGATCGAAAAAAAAGAGATCGAGTTCTCAGAGAAGAAACAATGGCTGGCACTTTAAAGTCCAATCAAATTATTCGTTCTCAAAGTAAAATTAAAAAAAATGATGGAATCAAATTCGAGTCGAATTTGATTTTGAAAATAAAGAGGGGGAGCTTTGCACCGTCAATGATCGTGTGTTGCAATCAAATCAATTTCGAAGCAGTCGAACTAGGGTTTCGACTGAGAGGGATGGTGTTGCGAATCCAGAAGAAAGGCACGCTATGCATAGATGCTCGGCATCGATTGGTGGATTGAGTTGGTTACGCGAGCTCATTGGTGTTTCCATCGAACGCATGCGAGAAAGGTGGGTCCGAAGTCGAGCAGCTATCTGGGTTGGTTCGCATGCGAAAAAATGAGGTGGTGACGAGTTGAAGTTCGTGATGTTTCAGAAACGAAGGCGATTGGGAGAAAATCGCGAGGCTAGGATTTCGATAGGCATAGAGGTATTCTCGTTTATTTTATTTATTTTATTTTGTTTCCAATTAAACTTAATTTATAAACATATGTGGAATCAGAAGAAAAATTTGTTGAAGTAAAGCATAAACATTTCTATTTTATATATATATATATATAAAGATGTGGAAAATAAAATTATTATATGGCTCCGCACTCGATTTTGTAGTAAGCCAAATTTGATAATTATCTTTCAATTTAAAGATTTTACATATACACACACATACCTACTTTGATTTAAAAATAATAAATAGTAAGTATATGTGTATGTATACAATTTTGGAAAACATAGGCTTTTGGGAAAATATACGAGAGTTTAAAGTTTATGTAAAATTAGATTTTCAAACTTATATAGATTATTCAATATGCAGTTTAAAAATGAAAGTAAATAAATATACGTAGTAAGGTGAATAACTTATTTAATCTATTCTAGTTACTAAAAGATTTTTTTTAAAAGAAAAAAATTTAGTTAAAATTTAAGTATTAGTTTAAATTAAATCATTAGTTGAAAATAAATTATTAAACTTATAAATGGAAATTAATTGTTTGATTTATTTCGAATATTGATAAATCATATATATTATTTATTCAAGGTCAGAACCGGGAATCAAGATTGGAAGGGATTACAAAACAAAAATCAAAGGTGAGTTAATCTCACTCATTTGGATTCTTTTAAATTTAAATAGTTAAATTTAAATTATTGGTTGTTTGTTTGGATAGATAATTTAATATCATTTGGATATGGTATATTATATATATTAGTATATATATATTGGAGTGATTGATTTCCTGCATTATATAACGGATGAGACCATATGCACCCCGCATAATAGCGGATGACGCCTTATACCGTGATATCGCCCTTGAAGTGGGGTTATTATTATAAACTATTGTGCCAACATCTGTGGATGTAGGGAAATAGGTTAGAGGGATCCAACTAGATTCCTCGAAGTAGTGAAATTTATTTTTATAGTCTATGTTTTATTTGATAAGCTGTGATAGGTTATTGATTATATTGGGAATTGAAATATTGGATGCTATGGTTAGGTTGAATATATTTGGGTATATGGAGTTATCAAAATATAAAGATTGGATTTTTTTTGAAGAGAAATAAAAGAGAGAATTTTTAAGTAAAATAATCTTAGAAAATTTGGATAATTAAAAAATGAATTTAAAAAGGATAAAAGTTGATTTTAAATTCAAATAAATAATTCCAAGTATGGGTAAGGAGATTTTTGAATACATGGGAATAAATGAATTTTTAAACTTAAGTGATATTATTTAAAGGAATAAATTATTTATTTTAAATTTCAAGGTTTAAATTTGTTTGGAAAAGATAAAGAAGAAATTTGAAAAAGTATGAAATTGGTATTTCAGTTTAAATAAGATTTTAAATCATAATAAAGAAGTTAAATTTGATATTAGTGATTTTTGAAATTAATTGAATAAGTAAAGGAATTTATTTTTAAATGGAGTAAATTTGGAAATTGATTTGAAAATTGGTTAAAAATTTGAAACTGCGTTCAAAAAAAGGATGACGAGACTATGGAAATTATAAACTGAATCTATTTAGTGAAATAAGATATTAGTGGATATTTGGAAATATAAGTTCACGATGGAAATTTATAAAGGAATGGGTAATTGGTTTCAAAAATAAATTGTGGTCTTATTTTTAAAGATGTGGAATAGAAGGAGTATTTTCCTCAAAAGCCAAGTACGTTTTTGAAAGATTTCCAAGTATAAGTTAATGATTTTAAAGTGGTTTTAAAAGAATTTTTAGGGAAATTTTATTTTTTTAAATTGTTTATAATTTTAAAGTAAATTTTTATTTAAATTAATTATAGTAGTAATTATTTTAAAGGTTTAACTAGTATTATGTTTTAAAAGATAATTATTTAATATTAATTTATACCTTATAGAATAACTTTTATTTTAAATTAGTTTTAGCTTAAGTTTTACACGAGAAATTATTATAAGATTTCATAAATAGTATTTTAAATAAAGTGTTTTAAGTAGTTTTTATTTTTAAATGTTTTTAAAGTATGTATATATTTTTGGATAAAGTGATTTAAATTATTTTAAAATCTAATGTATTAAGACTTGATGGTTTTTCAACGGAAATAAAATAATTGGGTGGAAATTTATTTCACGAGAGAGAAAGCAATTCGAAAAATATTTCCAAAGGAATTAAAGTGTAGAAAATATCTTGCGAAGATATTTTGAAATAAATAATTTGGAAATTATTAAGACTGATGTTTGTTTTTGAATGTTAATTGATAGTTAAATAACCGACTATCAATATTGGCCAATTCGCTGATCGTTTCGAAGAGACTGGGATCGTGATGCAGCCCAGCCGAGTGACAAAGCAATGGAATTCGCCAACTCATTGGATTTGAGTCGTTCCAAGGATTTAGGTCGCTCACGACCTAGTGTGGAGGTAGTGGAGATAGGTCGGCAACGACCTAGTGTGAAGACCGGTCGTTCAAGCGACCTAAGAAGTCTAAAGGTCCAACCCAGCGAGTTAACAAAACAGTTTTTAGGTCGCTCGCGACCTAGTGGAGACTCGCGACATAAAGAAGGTCGCCCGTGAGTTAACGAGCAAAGCATAAAGACACTCGGGCGAGTTAACGAGTTAAACCATAGGTCGCTAACGGGTTACGACCTAACGAAGCAACGACCTAACGAGATAAGCAAACCGGTGAGCATTTCCTTAGGTCGCTCCGATCCTTCAAGTTGCGACCTTGCATGTTACAACCTATGTTAGGTCGCTGCAGGTGGATATGATTATGCCGAAGTGCTGTAGGTCGCTGGAAAGTAAGTCGCATAAAGATGATGCGGTGCAGTGTTAGGGTCGCGTGATTCTTGTGTCGTTATGTGTGATATTTGTATAGGTCGTAAGTCGTTGTTGTGTTGTAATAATGATGTGGCATTTGAAGTCGCTCGTGTTGATGTATCGTAACTCGTGTACTTTGTTAAGTCGTGTATGTATGATAACTCGTAGGTCGTGTACTGGGCATGTTGTGTTTGTTGAGTCGTGTGTCTTTTATGAGATAAGTCGCAAACGACCTAAGTTAGGTCGGTGGTACTGTCTAGTTGAACCGTATGTTGTTATAGCCTATAAATAGGCAAGGGCGGGTCATTTGTAAAGTAGTTGATTTTGGAATAAACTCTTGTTTTGTTAGCCTTGTGCTTTCATTAAATTGGTAGTTGAGTGTGATCTCCTATCTCCACTTTCGGTTATTCGAGTGCGATCGAATCAACGATCGTTGAAGCAAATTCACGGAATCAAGTGCGCTTGATCAACGCTCGAAGAATTGTAGATCTTCTTTCACGGTATCGTGCGCGATCAACGTGTCAGAGATAGCTAGAATTCGGTATCTTCGGATCAACGAATTTGAGCCTTGCAGTATTTTCAATCCACCGATTGCCATTTTCACCGTTTCATTTAAATTTCGTATTTCTGCTCATCATTATTGGTATCAGATTCTGACTTAGCCAATCATAGCTAAGCCGAGTCTTGGAGCCAAGGAGTTGGAAGTTGAAGTTTATCTTGTTGAAGTGTTTGAGATGAGAATCGAAGCATCTTTTGGTGTCATTTGTTGAAGTATAGGCCGAGCTTAGCTTTGTGTTGAACTTTGAGCCGTGCCTTGTTTGTTTGAGTTTGAGCCGAGCTAGGAGGTAGTCGTGCATTGTTGAAGTTTTTGAAGATTATTTGATTTGTTGAAGTGTTTGTGATTGTGTAATCATGTCGCCGAGAAGAGCTAACCGCCATCAGAATATTGAAGCGTTGTATAGAAGAGAAGAAGCCGAACAAATGGAACAACGTATCAATGAAAAATTTGATGAAGGCATTGGAAAGTTAGAGAAACTGATGATTGACATGAATGAAGGTCAAAGAAGAAGGTCGCCAATCTCGAACCATGGAGGAAACACAGTTTCTCCATCGGTTACGGAAGCGAGGAGGGTGTCGCCACAATCTTTTAGAGAAAGAAGAGAAACGTCAATCTCATCGAGAAGAGATCACCATGAATATGGACATGAAGAGAGAAGAACTCCACGTGAGTTTGAAGATGAGACATATCAAGATGAAGAGAGACATAGTAGAAGAGACATGCGTGATCGAAGGGATGTTGATGGTCGAGATCGATATAGACGTACATTTGATTATGATGAAGATGGTGATAGAGCTAGCATTCATTATCGAGATCGAGACCAAGTACGAAATGTATATCGGGATGTTGAGGATGATCGACGTTGGGAGTCGGGTATGAAGATGGAAATTCCAGAATTCAAGGGTTGAATGGTAGCAGAAGAATTTTTGGATTGGTTGTTTAATGTTGAAGAGATCTTTGATTTCAAAGAGGTTCCGGAAAATCGTCGAGTGAAGTTGGTTGCTACTAGGTTGAGGGGAAGAGCTATGGCGTGGTGGCAGCAAACCAAACTTACACGAGAACGGATGGGGAAGTCGAAGATTGAATCATGGGAGAAGATGAAGAAACTGATGAAAGCTACATTTTTACCTTACAATTATCAATCGCTCATGTATCAGAGGTTGCAGAATCTGAGACAAGGTACAAAGACTGTTAATGATTATGCTGATGAATTTTATTAACTGATTGCTCGAAATGACATTATGGAGACAGAGGAACAATTGACTGCTAGGTTTGTTGGAGGGTTGAGGATGCAGATTCAAGACATGGTGAATATGTTGGATCCAAGATCTGTTGTAGAAGCACATCAGAAAGCGTTGGCTTGGGAGAAGCAGGGAAGACGAGGAGGAGGTGTGTTTCCAAATTCCAATTCTCAAAGCAAGGGTGTTAGTGGGAGGTCCAATGTTTCGAAAGCTGTCAGTAAACCAGTTGTGAATGAAGTTGCGAAGGCGAAGGTCAACAACAGTTTCAAAAATTATAATTGCCAGGAAGTGGGTCACAAGAGTAATGAATGTCCGAGGCCAAAGAAACAAACTATGATTGCTGAAGCGGAAGGCGAGGATGTTGGTGAAGATTATTCTAGTCCAGTTGAGGAGAATGAACAGGATATTGCGTCGGGAGATGATGTAACCTAATGATGAGGAGATTATGTTTAACACCGAAGCAGGAAGAAGAAGCTAGTTGGTTGAGGAGTAACATCTTTCAGTCAACATGCACTATTCTGGGAAAGGTTTGTAAATTTGTGATTGACGTAGGGAGTTGCGACAATATTATTTCTACCGAAGCTGTGAGAAAGTTGAAGCTGAAAACGGAGAAGCATCCAAATCCTTACAAGTTAGCATGGCTGAGGAAAGGAGGAGAGATGAAGATGGACAAGCGAGTTCAAGTTCCATTTTCTATTAGGAAGAAGTATAAAGACGAGATTTTGTGTGATGTGGTGGAGATGGATGTTTGTCACTTGCTTTTGGGAAGGCCATGGCAGTATGATCGAGCAGTGCAACATGATGGTCGAACCAATAGCTACAGCTTTATGTTTAAAGGTGTTAAGATCATTTTGGTTCCAAAGAAGAGACAGCAAGGAGAGAGCAAATCAGAGGAGATTGAGGAGCTGAAGACTTTGTTGACTTTGAAGGAATTTATTGAAGAAGTAGAGGAGAGTCCAGAGGTGTTCTTGTTGATTGGACATGAAGCTTCTGAATCTATTGAAGTTCCAGAGGAAGTAAAGCCGATATTGGAAGAATTCAGAGATGTGTTTCCTGAAAAGTTGCCAATGGAATTACCACCGTTGAGGGATATTCAGCATCAGATTGATCTTGTGCCAGGGGCAGTTTTACCACACAGGACACATTACAGGATGAGTCCTAAAGAGCATGAGGAACTGAGAAGGCAGGTGGAGGAGTTGTTAGAACAGGGGCGTGTTTAGGAGAGCTTGAGTCCTTGTGCAGTGCCAGCCTTATTGGTACCAAAGAAGGATGGTTCGTGGAGAATGTGTACGGATAGTCGGGCTCTAAACAAGATCACTGTGAGATACAGATTTCCTATGCCGAGGTTTGATGATTTGATTGACCAGTTGAGTGGAGCTGTTGTGTTTTCAAAGATTGACTTGAAGAGTGGATACCATCAGATTCGTATTAGACCGGGTGATGAGTGGAAGACTGCTTTTAAAACTAGGGAAGGTCTATACGAATGGTTGGTTATGCCGTTTGGCTTGTCAAATGCTCCGAATACTTTTATGAGAGTGATGAACCAGATTTTCAGACCATTTGTTAGGAAGTTCGTGGTTGTTTACTTTGACGATATTTTGATCTATTGTGGGAGTATGGAAGAGCATATTCAACACTTGCATGAAGTACTGTTGATTCTACGACAAGAGAAATTTTATGCTGCAACAAAGAAGTGTGTGTTCGTGATGCACAGTGTTTTGTTTCTGGGATATGTTTTGTCGAAGGAAGGCATTCAAGTGGATGAAAGTAAAGTGGAACCTGTCAGGAGTTGGCCACAACCCAAGGCAATTACTGAAGTGAGAAGCTTTCATGGGTTGGTTTCATTTTACCGAAGATTCATTCTACACTTTAGCAGTATAATGGAACCTGTAACCAATTGCATGAAAGGAAAGAAGTTTGCATGGACAGAGGAAGCAGGGGTTGCTTTTGAGAAGATCAAGACACTATTAACGTCAGCGCCAATTCTAGTCTTACCGGATTTTCAGTTGTTGTTTGAGTTACATACTGATGCATGGAAAGTTGGGATTGGTGGAGTTTTGAGTCAGAAGGGAAGACGAGTTGCTTATTTCAGTGAGAAGTTATCTGGAGCCAAGTTGGGATATAGCACTTATGATGTGGAGTTTTATGCGATTGTCCAAGCTGTGAAGCACTGGAGACATTATCTATTTCAGAAGGAGTTTGTTCTTTATACGGATCATGAAGCTTTGAGGCATTTGCAAGGGCAGGACAAAATTTCAGCTAGGCACGCTTCATGTGTCGTGTATCTACAGCAGTTTACTTTTGTTGTAAAGCACAAATCAGGGGTGACGACTCGTGTAGCTGATGCTTTGAGCAGGAGGAATCATTTGTTGACAACGATGAAGATTGAAGTGACAAGATTCGAACTATTGCCAGAATTGTTTGAAGAAGATCCTTACTTTGCGAAATTTGTTGAGAAAGTCAAGGATGGGAGTACTAATGAGTTTGTATTGGTAGACAGATTCTTATTCAAGGGAAATCGATATGTATACCAGATTGCAGCTTAAGAATGAAGATTATCAAAGAGTTACATGAAGAAGGCCATGTGGGTAGAGATCGTATGTTGTAGTTGATTTCTCAATCCGATTATTGGCCATCGATGAGACGGGAAGTTGATAAGTTTGTGCGTAGATGTCATGTTTGTCAAGTTTCAAAAGGGACGGCTACAAATGCGGGATTGTATATGCCTTTACCTATTCCTACAAAGCCATGGGTAGATATAAGCATGGATTTTGTGTTGGGTTTGCCGAGGACTCAAAGGGGGAATGACTCTATATATGTGGTGGTGGACCGTTTTTCGAAGATGGTACATTTTATTGCTTGTAAGAAGACAGCAGATGCAGTACATGTGGCACAGTTGTTTTTTAGAGAGATCTATCGTTTGTATGGTTTACCAGAATCTATAGTTTCCGACAGGGATACCAGATTTCTGAGTCATTTTTGGCTAAGTTTGTGGAGGATGGTGGGAACGAAGCTGAATTTCAGTAGTGCTTATCATCCGCAAACTGATGGACAGACGGAGGTTGTGAACAGATCGCTGGGAAATTTATTACAGTGTCTTGTGAAGGATAATCTGAAGAGTTGGGATGTGAAGTTATGTCAAGCAGAGTTTGCTCATAATCATGCGGTGAATCGTAGCACAGGTTTTAGTCCATTTCAGATTGTGTATTCTAGCTTGCCGAAGGGGCCGTTGAATTTGACGATAGTGCCACAACCGAAGGGGACAGTTAAGCGGGCTGCTAATTTTGTTGATGGGTTGGCGGAATGCCATAGAATCGTTCAGGAACGATTGGAGAAGACATATGAGAGATATAAACAATCTGCAGATTTGAAGCGACGAAGTGTTGAGTTTGATGAAGGAGATTCAGTATATGCTGTCTTAACGAAGGATCGTTTTCCAGTGGGAGCATACAATAAACTTAAAGCTTGAAAGATTGGTCCTGTAGAGATTGTGAAACGGATCAATGAAAACGCTTACAGGTTGAAGCTGCCGGAGGATGTGTATACTTCTGATGTGTTTAATGTTAAACATTTAATACCTTATTATGGGGATGAACAGACCGATGGGGAAGAACTTTTAAATTCGAGGACGAATTTTTCCCAACCAGGGGAGGATGATGCAGCCTAGCCGAGTGACAAAGCAATGGACTTCAGCAACTCATTGGATTTGAGTCGTTCCAAGGCTTTAGGTCGCTCACGACCTAGTGTGGAGGTAGTGGAGATAGGTCGGCAGCGACCTAGTGTGAAGACCGGTCATTCAAGCGACCTAAGAAGTCTAAAGGTCCAACCCATCGAGTTAACAAAACAGTTTTTAGGTCGCTCGTAAGTTAACGAGCAAAGCATGAAGACACTCGGGCGAGTTAACGAGTTAAACCATAGGTCGCTAACGGGTTACGACCTAACGAAGCAACGACCTAACGAGATAAGCAAACCGGTGAGCATTTCCTTAGTTCGCTCTGATCCTTCAAGTTGCGACCTTGCGTGTTATGACCTATGTTAGGTCGCTGGAGGCAGATATGATTATGCCGAAGTGCTGTAGGTCGCTGGAAAGTAAGTCGCATAAAGATGATGCGGTGCAGTGTTAGGGTCGCGTGATTCTTATGTCGTTATGTGTGATATTTGTATAGGTCGTAAGTCGTTGTTGTGTTGTAATAATGATGTGGCATTTGAAGTCGCTCGTGTTGATGTGTCGTAACTCGTGTACTTTGTTAAGTCGTGTATGTATGATAACTCGTAGGTCGTGTACTGGGCATGTTGTGTTTGTTGAGTCGTGTGTCTTTTATGAGATAAGTCGCAAACGACCTAAGTTAGGTCGGTGGTACTGTCTAGTTGAACCGTATGTTGTTATAGCCTATAAATAGGCAAGGGCGGGTCATTTGTAAGGTAGTTGATTTTGGAATAAACTCTTGTTTTGTTAGCCTTGTGCTTTCATTAAATTGGTAGTTGAGTGTGATCTCCTATCTCCACTTTCGGTTATTTGAGTGCGCTCGAATCAACGATCGTTGAAGCCAATTCGCGGAATCAAGTGCGCTTGATCAACGCTCGAAGAATTGTAGATCTTCTTTCACGGTATCGTGTGCGATCAACGTGTCAGAGATAGCTAGAATTCGGTACCTTCGGATCAACGAATTTGGGCCTTGCAGTATTTTCAATCCACTGATTTCCATTTTCACCGTTTCATTTAAATTTCGTATTTCTGCTGCATCAGATCGGGATTAATTTCCCGAAAACCTCTTCGATCCGGTTTGAAAATTTTTGTGAGGAAGACAAGTGCTTGGAGTCAAAGATGGAGCAGAGAAGTGCAAGGGCTAATTGCTACTAATCCTGAGGGTGATTCCAAAATGGATGTAGTAGGAGTAGTGGCTGCGGTTCCGTTCGAAACTGGAATGGACTTGTATGGATGAATGCTTTTAGAGCATCGTTAGGAGGACGATGAGCATTCAAGTGAAAGTGTGATAAAAAGGTAATGCATATCCTCGAGCCTCATCAAGCGGGAAGTGGCTAAAACAGGGGAGGTGTGCACGGGGCTAAGTGGCTAGCATCCAATCAGGGTAAGGTCACCCCTATCTGGATGTCCCTTTATTTCGGCTGTGTGGGCGGTTGCTGATCCCAACCGCGGAGTGATCTTATTCGGACTATCCGGTAAGGGGTAACTCTGGTCTTGTGTAAGAGGGGATCAGGGTGGATCCTCGGTATGGTGATTTAGGCCACGTACTGTGACAAGCGGTACACCATTAGCCCTGCCGTTGAAGGAAATCTATTCTCCCTACGTGCCTTTACGATTTGTTTGTTGATCCTAGTAGTGCTGGAATTTAATAATGTAACAATTTCAGCTATTTAAATAAGTATTTGTATATAGACACTACTATAATATCAGAGGATTTTATTAGTAATGTTTGGGTTATCGTAAGGTAAAAACCCAACATGTTTATTTGTGGCGTGGTCTTGCGAGATACCTTTGATTTTTAAAGGATTTTGAAACGTTAATAATCCGATTGAGTGTGTTTCTCAGGCTGGTTTTCCAGACTGACTCAGGTATTATTTCGCTATAATGCTTGGGTCAGACCGAGTATTATATAGTACAAATTTTGAGATGGACTGCTATGGAGCTCAAGAGACGAGCTGGATGATGAGGCGTTCCGTAGATTTATATTTCTATAGAGTAAGTTGTATATTCAGCTTTAGGAGGACAAGACATTATAATTGTCCTGAATTGAGTTGTTGATTTTTATTCTACTCTAACGATGTAATGTATAAACAGATATAGTTCTTTTGTTTCAAGATCAGTAATTTATCTATTATATATTGTTCCGCTGCGTTTGTGAGATTCTAATTTTGTTTTCTATTTCTTCTTCTACCTCCTTCTTCTTTAATCCAAATGGTTCGGTTTTCTGGCATTCGATTTTTCGACATTTGATATAGTGGGCGTATGGATGTTGATTTTTCGAGAGTTGAAAACTCAGGTTGTTACATATCCCTTTAGAGAGATGAGCTAAAATCAGAATTCAAGCAACAATACTTCGTGAAAATGCGATATCTCACAGACAGTATGTCGGAATTACACGAAATTTGGAAAGCGGGTTGCCAACATCATGAGGCACCCCATATAGTGATCGTAGCTTATTCAAAAACACTAATAGGGACCAATATCAATCCTTATTGTGGGTTCCAATGCACTTGGAAATTTTTGGGTGGCTTCGTCATTGTCTCCAAATCTTCTTTCAAATTTTTCCCCCGATCTGTGCATGTCTTTACTTATAACTACAGTAGCCAAGGCGTTAGGAAAAAGACCTTATTTCTGCTTCTCTTTATCTTCAACCTAGTCTATACTCTACCAATCTTATTCTTGGATTTTGAAATGCAATTGTAAACAAGCTTCAATATAATAAAAAGGATTATTTGGGAGCGGACGTGGGTGGGAGTTAGCCGAATTACTATAAATCTCGTCTCTTATTACGTGCTTTCTTATTTTTTTTTAATTTTATTCTTCATTTATTTCTTTTTATATTTCTGCAATTGGATTGGATATCGGCACTTTTACATAATTGGGTGCTGGTGGAAAATTTTGACGCCAACATTTATATTTTGTAATTTTTACTTTTTTCTTTTATATTTTCGGTAGAGAATAAATTCCTAACTCTTTTCTTAACTTTGTAAAAGATTTTTGATTCAATGGTTTTGTTAATATATCAGCTATTTGATTTTCAGTATTAATAAATTAAAGTGAAATTCTTTCTCCGTTTACATTATCCCTAGAAAATGGTGTCTTATATAATATGTTTAGCTCTAGCATAATGAGACAGGTTTTGATATATCATTCGCACTTGTATTATCATAGTATATTAGTGATTTCGTAAAATTTAAACCAAAATCTTTTAATGTTTGTTACATATAGATAGCACGTGAACACGCTAATGTTGCTAAATTATATTCTGCTTCCACTATAGATAGAGATACAGAGTTCCGCTTCTTACTAAACCAGGAAATCAAAGATTGCCCCAAAAAATGACAAGTTCCACTCGTACTTTTTTGATCTGATTTGCAACCAGCATTATATGGAATTAATTCAAAGTAGTTTTCTTTTGGGTAAAAGAGTCCATAGTCTAATATGTTGTTTATGAATGTGAAAATGAGTTTCTTTAGGTTGATACTGATACCTTACACAGAGACAAACCTACGTGTTATAACAGGTCTACTAGCAATTATATAGAGTAGTGATCCAATCATAGCTCTATATAATTTTTTGATCTACATATTTTTAGTTTTCTTCTTTTTTAATTTTTCATTAGTTACCATGGGAGTTGGTTTACCACCAGTAATTGACATACCAATTTTTTTAACTAAACCTTTAGCATAATTTTCTTGACTAATAAAACTCCATTACCAAGTTGTTTTATTTCTAATCTTAGAAGATAATTAAGTTCTCCTATATGACTCATTTTTTACTTAGTCATTATTTATGAGAATTCCTTATTTAATTATCGTTGATATATCTAAAAAAGGTATAACCTACATATATTTGTATTAACTGAATATAATTTCTATCTCTTTTAATAAAAAATATACTATCTACTTTTCTTATTTCAAAATCTGATTGTAAATGATAGGATGAAGTCTGTTTCAAACCATATAAAGCCTTATTTAATTTGTAAACATGATTAGGTAGTTTTTCACTTCAAAAATTGTGGGTTATTCTACATATAAATCTTCTTTAATAAATCCAATTAAAAATGCACTGTTAACCTCCATTTGATATAGCTTAAAATTTTATGATTAGTAAAAGCAAGTAGAATTCGTATAGCTTCTAATCTTGTTACGGGTGCAAAGGTTTCATCAAAATCTGTTCCTTCTTGACAATAATTTTGTGCAACTAATCGAGCTTTATTTCGCACAACCTCTCCTTGTCCATTCATTTTATTTATGTGTACTCATTTAATTCCTATTGTGGATTTATCCTCAGGCCTTGGAACTAATTCCAATACATCATTTCTTGTAGATTGATTCAATTCCCTGGCATTGCAAGAATCCATGAATCATTAGTTAATGCTTCCTTTGGATTTTTAGGTTCAATACTTGAAATAAAAGCAACACTACTCATTTTATTTAGTTGATTTCTACTTTTAATAACTGATTCAATATTTGCAAGTATGTTTTCTATAGGATGATCTTTCAAGTATCTTGTTCTTTTGTTTGGATGTGAATTTTATGAATTATTAATATTTTTGTTTTCAGTAATGTCATTATTACTAAGTTCGTTTGGGTTATCAATATTTTCTTCTTCATCAATATTTGGGATATAAACTTAAAATTCACATCAAATGATACATGTAATGTCTCTTCAATAGTATTAGTTCTATTATTGAAAACTCCATAAGCTTTACTTCTATTTGAAAATCCAATAAAGATTCCTTTATTTGATTTAGCATCAAATTTACCCAAATTATCTCTAGTTTTGAAACAAAATATTTATTACCAAATACTCTAAAGTATGATACTTTAGGCTTTTATTATAGAATAATAAAAATTGTGTATTCTTAGTTAACAGCCTTATTAAAATTCTATTTAATATATAACATGCAGTATGTGACAGCCCTGACTCGACCTTCGAAAATCGGCACCGAATACGGCACTCGTATTCAAATGCCGTAGATCCAAACGTCCAATCTGGTTCGACAGAGCTTATCACACATTAAGTACAACACAGTGGAAGAAACAATGAAATAATATCATCGATGTACAACATTTGATACAATATCTGATACAACTGAATGATATAATGAACATCAATATACATAAGAGATATGATACAAGACAATAGCAGCAGAAAGAAAAAGATAACACCAGCAGCGGACAATATCTCCACTATAGTCTTCAAGAGAGAACTCCAGTATCGGTAATCACCATCTCCAAGGCACCGATCCAGAGATAGCTCGAACTCCCAATAATGATGCACTAAGATAAGCAAGTACAGTCGTGATCCAAAGACTGAACTAACTTCAGATAATCTACTAAACCTAACTATCTGAAAAACCCAACTCTAGACTGCCCCTGTGGAAAGTTGTGGGAACCTAGAGTTTAGAAAGAAACAATAAACTCCGAGTCAGTCATGGGATTGGTATGAGTAAACAAAAAAAACTTTATCTTTTAAAACAAACAACAAAAGAATTTTTAAAATTTGAAATCCGCAATGCTTTTTAGAAAATGAAACTATCATAAGGCCTCCCACCGCACACACAATGCAAATGCAGAACTGGAGGAGATTTCTCCTTATTATAGTCAAACATGCTTGATACGCAAAATCCTTTGATATTATTATTATTAGTGCATGGTGTGGAAAACATTTCTAAAGTATAATATTAATCCTAGCCAGCGTAGGCATTTCGCACTTATGCCTACTATAGCTACCATGTTCAATAGCAGGTTACGGCCACATTCCATGGCAGGTTATACAACTAAAACCGTACAGGGCGCGTATTGTTTTATTTGGATTTTCAACAAATGGTCAAGCTAAGGAACTTCCTACTGTCACATGGGTACGCCTCTTGAGGGATGTCCTGAGAACCTACCCGGCTCTCTGCCAACACAAGGCCAGGTTACCTATGCAACTAGGTGACTACTACTCAAGCATGCCATCCCCCGGTCCTTTAGGACCTTTATTCGAGGCGCCTCTCAACCAACAACCACAAAGCGATCACGGAGTGATAGATTTGCCATGACCACATGAGTTAAGTATCTTGGCTCCATACCATGATACCACCCTTTTCCAGAAGGGAATGACACACCCTAAAGGGAGCGACCCTCGTAACCTTGCCGTATCTTTCCTGTTTCGACCATTTTCGGGGTGTGTGTTCCGATGAGGTCTCATCCACAAAGCAACGCTTTACACGAAAGACACGATTTGATCATAAATGATCAACAATTGATCATCAACACACAGCAGCACTTAGTATGCCATACCACCAAATTGGGAGTATATCACTGATAACCTTCAACTACATAACCTCAGAGCTCGTACGTCCTAGAGAAGGGTGTTAAGCTAAGAGAATAAATTCTCTGCCGCCAACAGATATGTGTTTGAAAGAAATCTGCTTTACATCTCAAAGTGTAGTGTCAGATACACAACCATACAAGTCTGTTCCGGGTTTAAACAAAACCGAAGGCACTTCCTTCAATCAAGGAAGAAGCCCTTGCAAATCCGGATATCCACAATCCCGATCGGACTCTCCATCACATGTGGAGATCTCTATACCGGAGCAACTCAGTGCAGAGACATTCGATAGGTTATCCTATTTTTTTCGAAGACACCCGGTCTTCACCACCGTCTTCAAATTCTATCAATTTTGTCGTATCATTATTCGAAATGGGTTATATGACACAAAGGTCCTCTCTCGGCTAATCCGAATAGTGAGCGCAATATTTAAAAACACATGGATATGGGATTTCAGTTAAGTCACAACTTTTAAAATCCAAAACTTTTCTTCAAATGGTTTAAACAAATTACCATTTCAAATCTTTAAACAAAAAGATTGATTTCACAAAGTTCACCCAGTTTCACAAAGATCCATTCATAGATTTTCAAAGCAATTTCCATTTCAATTAGGATTAACTCGTCCAATCTTTAAATCAGGGATTTAACGAATAGCTTTCAAAACGTTTCCAAAGATTTATTCATAACTTGGAAAACCATTCTCATTTCAACTTGAAATCCTTTTAACACAAATTGGAAATTCATTTCTTATATGAATACTTTTATTATTTGAAAATAAATAGTTTCGTTTCAGAAAAATTCTAATTATATTTGCACGATTTAAAGCCCTTGAATTAAATTCAAATTCCCAAATCAATACCTTTAAAATGGTTTAACCCGTATATAACTTGTATAACATCTTTAATCCCTAGTTTCCAAACGTAGAATTCAATTTCAAATTTTGAATTTAAATTTAAATCAAATTATTTAAACTTCAAGGCTTAATCAAGTTATTCAAAACTAAATTTTATCTTTGAAATTCCTTTTCAAAAACTTTTTACTTTAATCCCAATTTATTTCCAAAACCATTTGGATTCAAAAATTCAATTTTTTAAAACTATTTCAAAAATCCATGAATTAACAAATTTCCACGTGCAATCCATATTTGTATGTGTATAAGTCTGGTCCAGGGGTTTTACACAATAGAAGTGCAACATCATCAATCAGTACATATTCAAATACAGTAATATATTTGATAAGCGGTATAAACCATAACGCTTATCTTTCATTCACAGATCACAGAGGTACATCACATATAATAAATTAGATTAAACACAGCTCAAATCAAAACAGAGCATCACAATCAGGGATATCAAACAATTCAATCATCCAATAGAATCCTGTATAATAAATCATCAATTAATTAACTATTCCATTTCAAACTATTTAATAAATTAATCACCTTTAAATAAATTTATTAAATCTTAATTACTTAATTAATTACCCTTAATTATTAATTTATAACCTAATTATTAATTGATAAAACTTAGTTACATGTTTATTAACCACTAATTACTTAATTAATAAATTATTAATTCGTAATCAAATTACTTAATTAGTTGACAACTAATCATATATTAATTAACTTTAAGTAGTTAATTACAAATTTATTTATCACTTAATCATTAATTAACCAATCTCTAATTACAATTATAAAGTAATCATTCTTAATTGCTTTCTAAAATAATTATTTATTTATTTATCTTAATTAACATTTTAAAAATCTTCTTTAAACTTTGGAAATCAATTTATCACTAACTACAAAACTTTAATGTTAATTAACTTAATACTTAACTTAAACTAACTTCTTAATTAAAGTATTAATTAGTTTTAATTTATTAAAACATTGTTAAGTACTTACTTTATTTATTAAAACTTGAAACAAATTCTTAACTTAAGTTGTCAAACATTAATTACTTCATTTGTACTAAAGTTTGCTTAATATCATAACTTTACATTTTTAAGGCTTAACCCCTTTAGAAACAAAACCCAAGATTACCCAGGTTTTACTCGAGTAATCACTCGAGTTTCCCACTAATCCACCCGAATCCATCTCTCTTCCTCACGTACTCTTTTTTTTTAAGTTATCAACTGCTGTAACACGTGAACGCACTCATGCACCCAGGTGTCACCCGAAGCAACGCATTCATTTTCTCGAGTAACAACTCGAGTCACTTAAAACTCAACAACGCTGACACCATACCGACGCCATACACGTGCATGGCGTCGCGCCGTCTTTCTGGCGAACTTCACGATCCCCGGCAAGTCGCAAATCATCCCTTCACTTGAAAACAAAACTCGATTCGACACCAAAGATTCTAAATCGAAATTTAGCATATCATTTTGAAGCCTGGAACTCGATTACACCCACAAGAATGCTTCGCCTCGGTCGCTCCGACCACCGAAAACGCCACGACTTCGGCCTCGCCATGTTAACCCCTTACACTACACATTCCTAGAGTTTCGAGAAACTCGGTCAATCAGAGGAGACGAACTCGTCTCGTTTTCCGACTACATCAATTTCGAACCTTAAACCTTAATCGAGCCTCGTTTCATCAATTCGTGCAATAGAAAATTTATTCAATAATTTTCCTAAAATCATTGATCAATAAGCTAGCTTCAAACAAAATCTTATCACCCAATTTTGGTTCGATCATCAGAAAATTATCAAAATGCATATTTTGTTCAAATAGGAACCGCACTTGGAATACTTAATTAAAAATCATCATATTAATCTTAAAAATCCTATCTTTGAATGTAGATTCAAGTTATATAATCAAATCAGCAATTTAAAACATTCGAACTAATCAAATAATTTCTTTTTTTACTATAAAACTGAGTTACAGAGCCAAATTCTTCATTATCAAGCTTAAACAAATACTAGGCCATGATTCAAGTTTAAACAAACTTATTTTGTTTAAAATCCTAAGCTTAAAAAAATGTTTTTATGAAGATATATAAATTTTTCTCTACTTTACTTTACTTTACTTTGTAACCAGAGATACAAAAGAATAAGGCATAGTAAATTTTCCAGTGCAACAGAAAACATATAGAACTATCTATTCAAACTATATAGCAAAGCACAAAGTTTTCATGAATCAAATACCAAGATTTAAATTTTAAAAATGGTATGTTTACTCCATGAATAGATTTTTGAACAGAGAGATGCTTTTGTTTTGAAAACCTGTAGTTTTAAATCTGCCTTTGAAACTTATCTGTTTTGTTTTTGAATTGATTTTGATGATGCTTCTTATTTCTTTTTCTGGTTTTCCTTAGTTATGTTTGAACGTACTGGAATAAAAAATACACACACATAGATATATATATATATATATATATATATATATATATATATATATAGAAGAAGGGTGTTTACAGGGGAGGTATTTTCTAGTGTAAGCTTCCTTATTTTTTTTATTTGATCGGACTTTTCTTGCCTCCTTCTTTGACCAAGCAAGATTTTTTTATAAAACTGAAATGATTCTTAACATATTTTGACTGAAATGATTTTCTTACATTTCGAATGACCATATTTGTACTGAGATGATGGAAATAAATGCATATGCTCCCTTTCTTAGTAACAGCCTATCCTATTCTTGTATGTGCTTCTTTGTTTTGTTGATATTTTTTTTGTTTCTTCTTTATATGTACATAAACACTTTGCTTTATTATCCTCCTGCCTGCATACACAATTCACATACAAAGATATTTATTTTAGCCTTGTTTTTATTTTCTTGCATACACTACTTGTCATGTTTTGCATAATATACATACATACAAATTTGGTTTTGCTTTATATGAACACATATTACTTAAAAGAGAATGATTTGAAATTAAATACATATCAAATAAATTACATAGATATATATATTTGTAAATTCAAATTATTTTCAAACATTTACTTAAAATTTATATTCAAATTCAATATATATATAAATTCAAACCTACTCATATATGCACATATACATAAATATTCACATATATATAAGTTTTAAATTTAAATGATTTTTTTTAAAACATTTATTTCTCCAATCAAAAGAAATTGAAGTTTTATTCATAAAAATTAACACATTTTTTTATTTGTTTCGAAACTTTTCAAATTAAATTCCAAAAGTTCAAATAAGTTAACAAATTTAAATTAATAAATTTTAGGATGTTACAAATATCCCCCCTTAAGAAAATTTCGTCTTCGAAATTTGAAAGAGGGAGAGAGAAAAGAAAACAAAGAATATACGAATTCAGAAAAGGATAAAGAAACGGCTTACCAGTTTAAGCCGAGATATCCACTCTGCAATTGGGATATGATTTCTGCATTCTGTTTTTTAGTTTCCCAAGTGCAGTCCTTTGGATTGCCACTCCACCGAACTTTAACTAGTTTCACAACCTTATTTCTCAATTGCTTTTCATCGCGATCTACAATCGTTATCGGTTCTCCCAAGAACCACAAAAATCAAGTATACAAGCACGCAATAGGTCTTCTAAAATTCGGTTAATCCTCTAAGTGTGCCCATCAGACTGTGGGTGATAAGCGGTGCTAAATTTTTTTGTTTTGTTCCCAATGCGTCTTGAAATGCCTTCCAAAATCTACTAGTGAATATCGGGTCACTCACTATACTGCTAGGAATACCATGGAGACGGATAATTTCTTTCACATATAATTCGGCTGAACTTGCTACATTGCGGGCAGATTTCGCTGGTAAGAAGTGGGCTGTGTTAGTCAAACGGTCCACAATAACCCAAATTGCTTCATTGCCTTTTCGAGTACGAGGCGACCCGTCGATGAAGTCCATTGATACTTGGCCCCATTTCCACTTAGGTACCTCTAAAGGCTTAAGTAAACCTGCCATTTTCTTTTGATCGCTTTTGATTTGTTGGCAAGTAGCACAACGACTCGCATATATAGATATGTCCCTTTTTGTTACCTTCCACCAGAAAATTCTTTTGATATCACGATACATTTTATTGACTCTGGATGGGTGCAGATTTTAGGCTTGTGACATTCGTTCAAAACTTCATGTTCTAGCTCCGGGATGTCTGGAACACATATTCTGCCTTTTAATCTTATAACTCCTCTACTATACATCTCAAAACTAGTGTCTTCTCCATGGGATATTCTTTTATAAATTCCCCGAAGAAACTCGTCTACATTCTACTTACTTGCGATCCTCTTAAGAAGAGTAGGAGCGATAACAAGAACAGCAAGAATAACATGCTTTCTATTCAAGGCGTCGGCAACTACATTGGCTTTTCCTGGCATATATAAGATGTCTAGGTCATAAGATGCCAGAAATTCCAACCAACGTTGTTGTCGCAGATTTAGATCTTTTTGGGTGAAGAGATATTTCAAAGATTTGTGGTCGGTGAATAATTCGAATTTTTCACCCAGAAGATAATGTCGCCATATTTTCAAAGAGAAGATAACAGCTAAGAGTTCCAAATCATGGGTTGGGTAATTTCTTTCATGAGAACGTAATTGTCTACTCGCGTAGGCTTTTACCATCCCATTCTACCTCAATACTGCAGCCAAACCATCACCACAAGCATTGGTATAAACAGATAATCCCTGATTTCCATTGTTAATAGCGAGAACAGGAGTGGTGGTTAATCTCTTCTTCAACTCCTGAAAAGTTTCGTCACATTTCGGAGTCTAGTTGAATTTTGCATTCTTCATTGTTAGCTTAGTCAATTGACTAGCTATCTTAGAAAAGTCTTGAACAAACTTCTGATAATAACCCGCTAAATCCAAAAAGCTTCGAACTACTTTTAGGGTAGTGGGTTCTCTGTAATCAAGAATAGCAGAAATTTTTGCTAGGATCAACAAAAATTCCTTCTTCTTTAATAGTATAGCCGAGAAATTTAACTTTTTTGACCCAAAAATGGCATTTGGAAAATTTTGCGAATAGAATATTTCTCCTTAATATCTTCAAATGATTCTGAGATGCTCGGCATGCTCCTCTTTGGTCTTCGATCAACACAAGAAATTACAATAGAATTTCAAGTTTAACCGATATCATTTTACTGATACAATTCAATTTTAGTCATATATTCTATTAACCAATTTACAATTTAAGATTTCTGATTTATTTAAAAATTTCAGTTCCAAATTTCCAATTCATTAAAGTTTAAATCGAAAAACTGATAACAAGAATATGAGGTTGGATCTTATCTACACGATTCACAGGCCATCACCGCATCAAAACTTCTTCTTGTAGCTGGTACGAAGCAATCAAAGAATTTGGAATTGAATCAAAGGAGATTGATGGAGAAAGTTGTTTCCACTGTCATAGGGTATTGACCATTTTTGTGGTGGTACTCCCCTGTCCCCTATCTCGTCCTCTTCTTGCACTCATACTTAATATCAGTGAATTGTAAGAGACTTTACAGAGGCATACAGTCAGATATCTTAGGGATATATTCATTCTAGGGTATACTTCACCCTATCTCTAATGAGTTACTTAATGTGTTATACTCCTGAGCTAAAGTTTTCAACCTTCTGCTCTGATAACAAATGTGACGGCCCTGACTCGACCTTCGAAAATCGGCACAGAATACGAAACTCGTATTCAAATGACGCAGATCCAAACGTCCAATCTGGTTCGCCGGAGCTTATAACACATTAAGTACAACACAACGGAAGAAACAATGAAATAATATAATCGATGTACAACATTTGATACAATATCTGATAGAATGATACAATGAATATCAATATACATCAGAGATATGATACAAGACAATAGCAGCGGAAAGAAAAAGATAACACCAGCAGCGAACAATATCTCCATTATAGTCTTCAAGAGAGAACTCCAGTATCGATAATCACCATCTCCAAGGCACCGATCCTGAAATAGCTCGAACTCCCAATAAAGATGCACTAAGATAAGAGAGTGCAGTCGTGATCCAAAGACTGAACTAACTCTAGATAATCTACTAATCCTGACTATTTGAAAAAACCAACTCTAGAGTGCCCATGTGGGAAAATTGTAGGCACCCAGAGTTTAGAAAGAAACAATAAACTCCGGGTCAGTCATGGGACTGGTATGTGTAAAAAAACAGTTTATCTTTTAAAACAAACATCAAAAGAATTTTTAAAATTTGAAATCCGCTATGATTTTTAGAAAATGAAACTTCCATAAGGCCTCCCACCGCGCACACAATGCAAACGCAGAATTGGAGGAGATTTCTCCTTATGATAGTCAAACATTCTTGATACGCAAAATCCTTTGATATTATTATTATTAGTGCATGGTGTGGAAAAAATTTCGAGAGTGTAATATTAATCCTAGCCAGCATAGGCATTTCGCCCTTATGCCTACTATAGCTACCATGTTCAATAACAGGTTATCGCCACATTCCATGGCAGGTTATACAACTAAAACCGTACAGGGCGCGTACTGTTTTGTTTGGATTTTCAACAAATGGTCAGGCTAAGGAACTTCCTACTGTCACATGGGTACGCCTCTAGAGGGACGTCTCGAGAACCTACCCGGCTCTCTACCAATACAAGGCCGGGTTACCTCTGTAACTAGGTAACTACTACTTGAGCAGGCCATCCCCCCGGTCCTTTGGGACCTTTATCCGAGGCGCCTATCAACCAACAACCACAAAGCAACCACAAAGTAATAGATTTGCAGTGACCACATGAGTTAAGTATCTGGGCTCCATACCATGATACCACCATTTTCCAGAAGGGAATGACACACCTTAAAGGGAGCGACCCTCATAACCTTGCCGCATCTTTCCTGTTTCGACCATTTCCGAGGTGTGAGATCCGATGAGGTCTCGTCCACAAAGCTATGCTTTACACGAAAGCTATGCTTTGATCACGAATGATCAACAATTGATCATCAACACACAGCAGCACTTAGTATGCCACACTACCAAATTGGGAGTATATCACTGATAACCTTCAACTACATAACCTCTGAGCTCGTACGTCTCAGAGGGTGTTAAGCAAAGAGAATAAATTCTCCACAACCAACAGATATGTATTTGAAAGAAATCTGCTTTACATCTCTAAGTCCAGTGTCAGACACACAACCATACAAGTCTGTTCTGGGTTTGAACAGAACCGAAGGCACTTCGTCCAATCAAGGAAGAAGCCCTTGCAAATCTAGGAATCCACAATCCCGATCGGACTCCCCCATCACATGTGGAGATCTTTATACCAGAGCAACTCAGTGCGGAGACATTCGATAGGTTATCCTATCGTTTTTGAAGACACCCGGTGTTCACCACCGTCTTCAAATGCTATCAATTTCATCGTATCATTATTCGGAATGGGTTATATGACACAAAGGTCCTCTCTCGGCTAATCCAAATAGTGAGCAGAATATTTAAAAACATATGGATATGGGATTTCAGTTAAGTCATAAATTTTAAAATCCAAAACATTTCTTCAAATGGTTTAAACAAATTACCATTTCAAATCTTTAAAAAAAAGATTCATTTCACAAAGTTCACCCAGTTTCACAAAGATCCATTCATAGATTTTCAAAACAATTTCCATTTCAATTAGGATTAACTCGTCCAATCTTTAAATCAAGGATTTAACTTATAGCTTTCAAACCGTTTCCAAAGATTTATTCATAACTTGGAAAACCATTCTCATTTCAACTTGAAATCCCTTTAACACAAATTGGAAATTCATTTCTTACATGAAAGCTTTCATTATTTGAAAGCAAATAGTTTCGTTTAAGAAAAAATACAATTATATTTGCATAAGTTAACGCCCTTGAATTAAATTCAAATTCCCAAATCAATACCTTTAAAATGGTTTAACCCATATATAACTTGTATAACATCTTTAATCCTTAGTTTCCAAACATTGAATTCGATTTCAAATTTTGAATATAAATGTAAATCAAATAATTTAAACTTCAATGCTTAATCAAGTTATTCAAAAATAAATTTTATCTTTGAAATTCCTTTTCAAAAACTTTTTACTTTAATCCCAATTTATTTCCAAAACCATCTGGATTCAAAAATTCAATTTTTTAAAACTATTTCAAAAATCTATGACTTAACAAATTTCCACGTGCAATCCATAGTGTATAAGTATGGTCCAGGGGTTTTACACAATAAAGTGCAACATCATCAATTAGTACATATTCAAATGCAGCAATATATTTGATAAGCGGTATAAACCATAACACTTATCTTTCATTCACAGATCACAGATGTACATGACAGATAATAAATTACATTAAACACTGCTCAAATCAAAACAGATCATCACAATCAGGGATATTAAACAATTCAGTCATCTAATAGAATCTGTTGAATAAATCATCAATTAATTAACTATTCCATTTCAAACTATTTAATTAATTTATCACTTTTAAATCAATTTATTAAATCTTAATTACTTAATTAATTACCCTTAATTATTAATTAATAACCTAATTATTAATTAATAAAACTTAATTATCTGTTTATTAACCACTAATTACCTAATCAATCAAATATTAATTCGTAATCAAATTACTTAATTAGTTAACTACTAATCATACATTAATTAACTTTAAGTAGTTAATTACAAATTTATTTATCACTTAATCATTAATTAACCAATCTCTTGTTACAATTATAAAGTAATCATTCTTAATTGCTTTCTAAAATAATTAATTATTTATTTATCTTAATTAAGATTTTAAAAATCTTCTTTAAACTTTGAAAATCAATTTCTCACTAACTACGAAACTTTAATGTTAATTAACTTAATACTTAACTTAAATTAACTACTTAATTAAAGTATTAATTATTTTTAATTTATTAAAACATTGTTAAGTATTTACTTTATTTATTAAAACTTGAAACAAATTCTTAACTTAAGTTGTCAAACATTAATTACTTCATTAGTACTAAAAAAATTTAATATCATAACTTCATATGTTTAAGGCTTAACCCCTTTTGAAACAAAACCCGAGATTACCTAGGTTTCACTCGAGTAATCACTCGAGTTTCCCACTAATCCACCCGAGTCCATCTCTCTTCCTCACGTACTCCTTCTTCTTTGCTTTTTTTTAAGTTATCAGCTGCTGTAACACGTGAACGCACTCACGCACCCAGGTGTCACCCGAAGCAACACATTCATTTTCTCGAGTAACAACTCGAGTTACTTAGCACTCAACAACGCAGACACCATATTGACGCCGTACACGTGCACGACGTCGCTCCGTCTCTCTAGCTAACTTTACGATCCCCAACAAGTCGCAAATCACCCCTTCACTTGAAAACAAAACTCGATTCGACACCAAAGATTCTAAATCGAAATTTAGCATATCGTTTCGAAGCCTGGAACTCGAACACACCCACAAGAATGCATCGCCTTGGTCGCTCCGACCCTCGAAACGCCACGACTTCGGCCTCACCGCATCAACCCCTTACACTACACTTTCCTAGAGTTTCGAGAAACTGGGTCAATCAAAGGAGACGAACTCGTCTCGTTTTCTGACTATATCAATTTCAAACCTTAAACCCTAATCGAGCCTCGTCTCATCAATTCATGCAATAGAAAATTTATTCAATAATTTTCCTAAAATCGTTGATCAATAAGCTAGCTTCAAACAAAATCTTATCACCTATTATTGGTTCGATCATCAGAATATGATCAAAATGCATATTTCGTTCAAATATGAACTGCACTTGAAACGCTTAATTAAAAATCAACAAATTAATTTTAAAATTCCTATCTTTGAATGTAGATTCAAGTTATATAATCATATCAGTAATTTAAAATATTCGAATTAATCAGACAATTTCTTTTTTTACTCTAGAATTGAGTTACAGAGCCAAATTCTTCATTATCAAGCTTAAAAAAATTCTAGGCCATGATTCAAGTTCAAACAAACTTATTTTGTTTAAAATCCTTAGCTTAAAAAAATGTTTGCATAAAGATATATAAATTTTTCTCTACTTTACTTTACTCTGTAACTAGAGATACAGAAGAACAAGGCATAGTAAATTTTCCAGTGCAACAGAAAACATACAGAACTATCTATTCAAACTATATAGCAAAGCACAAAGTTTTCATGAATCAAATACCAGATTTAAATTTTAAAAATCGTATGTTTACTCACATAAACAGATTTTGAACAGAGAGCTGCTTTTGTTTTGAAAACCTGTAGTTTTAAATCTGCCTTTGATACTTCTCTGTTTTGTTTTTGAATTGATTTTGATGATGCTTCTAATTTCTATTTCTGGTTTTGCTTAGTTATGTTTGAACGTACTGGAATAAAAAGATACCCATATATATATAGAAGAAGGGTGTTTACAGGGGAGGTATTTTCTGGTGTAAGCTTCCTTTGTTTTTTTTATTTGATCAGATTTTGCTTGCCTCCTTCTTTGACTAAGCAAGATTTTTTTTATAAAACTGAAATGATTCTTAACATATTTTGACGGAAATGATTTTCTTACATTTCGAATGACCATATTTGTGCTGAGATGATGGAAATAAATGCATATGCTCCCTTTCTTAGTTACAGCCTATCCTATTCTTGTATGAACTTCTTTGTTTTGTTGATATTTTTTTGTTTTCTCTTTATATGTACATAAACACTTTGTTTTATTATCTTCCTGCCTGCATACACAATTCACATACAAAGATATTTATTTTAGCCTTGCTTTTATTTTCTTACATACACAACTTGTTATGTTTTGCATAATATACATACATACAAATCTGGTTTTGCTTTATATTAACACATATTATTTAAAAGAGAATGATTTGAAATTAAATACATATCAAGTAAATTACATAGATAGATTTTTATAAGTTTAAATTATTTTTAAACATTTACCTAAAATTTATACTCAAATTCAATATATATATATATATATATAAATTCAAATCTACTCATATATGCACATATACATATATATTCACATATATATAAGTTTTAAATTTAAATGATTTTTTTAAAACATTTATTTCTCCAATCAAAAGAAATTGAAGTTTTATTCATATAAATTAACACATTTTTTTAATTTGTTTCGAAACTTTTCAAATTAAATTCCAAAAGTTCAAATAAGTTACCAAATTTAAATTAATAAATTTTGGGATGTTACACATTACCAGCTGCTTCAGCCCAATTTTTTTTTAGGTAACTTACTATCATTTAGCATAGTTCTAGCGTACTATTGAATCGTCCTATTTTTACTTTATACCACTCAATTTTGTTGTGGTGTTCAAATCAAAATTATGAGTTATACTTTTATTGTTACGTAAATTCTCAAAATTTTCATTTTCGAATTCTCCACCTTGATCGTTCTGAATAGTTTTAATTTTACTAGTTTGAATTCAATTAACAAAGATTTTAAACATTTCAAAAGCATCACTTTTAATTTTTAAGAAAATCGTTCAGGTAAAGGTGTTGAGAATACATCTGTGAGGGATCGAAAAAATCTTAGCGAAGAAGTTCAAGGCGTTGAGAGGTAGAAATCATGTCTCTTTATTTAAAAGAACCTTTTCTGAGTTTTCTGAATTGACAAACATCACATAATTATTGACTTTAAAATTCATTTTGGAAAGACCTCTAATTAGGTCATTTTTAGAAATTTTAGAAATTTGTTTGAAATTCAAATGACCAATCTTTTATGCCAAATCAAGGGATAACTTGATTCAGCCAAAAGATATAAATTATCATTTGAAAATTTCAAAGCTAATATTTAGATGTTTCGTTTCCTAATACCTTCAAAGATAATGTTTGACTCATTATCTTCAATATGACATTTATCTTTTACTAATTTAATTTTGAAACCCTTATCACACAATTGATTAATATTCAACAGATTATGCTTTAAATTTCTAACTAACAAAGCATTAGAAATAGTAGATGTTTTAGAATTATTAACATTGCCGTTGCAAATCACATATCTTTTAAAGTTTTCTTCAAAATTTCCTGATCCACCATCTTTGTAAATTATTTCTTTCAAAATATCTGGATTTCCAGCCACTTGTCTTGAGCATCCACTATCCAACATCAATTTGTCCTTTTTGATCTATACAGTTTGATCATCAGGCGTCTATTCATCAAAAGCCATATCACACATTTCTTCTTGCAATTCATACATCTTCAAAAGATTAGGTGATTTTTTATATTTAATAGATGCAAATTTATGAAACAACATTATAATGCAAATTATCTTTTCAAAAATAATGTTAAATACATTATCAAAAGTTTCCATTGAAACTTTTTCAAAAATCAGGTTATGGATACTTTGAAAACCAATGATCTGATACCAGATATTAGTCAGCAAAATAGGGATCTTAAGGCTAAATTAACATTAGAGAGGGGATGAACAATATTTAATTGATTATATGAATATTTTTCAAATTCTTTGAGGTTCTACTTTGAATGATGTAATTAAAAATCATGGAAACATTCAAAGAATCAAAGTGCAGATAAAAGTAAATGCATTAGAAGTAAAAAAGAAAAGAATACACTAGGAATTTAAACTTGTTCGGAGTTACCATACATCTCGTCCTGCATAATTCCTTGTATGGATTTCTATTGAACTAGTAAACGCAAATACAATCTCGATTTTAGGGCTATAGACATGCCCTCCAGAATATCGACCTCTGGGTAGAATCACATGATTTCCTGACTACAAGCATACCCACCAAGTTTATGGACTACTTAGCACAGCTAATATATTTTACGGGCTACAATCAGTATAGCAGTATAATTTGATAGGGTTTTACAGACATAGTTCTTCGATCTTGGTTACAATTGATTCTAAAACTCTTGAATAGCACTTTGATCTTGGTTTGAGTGAGAGAGATGAGAGAAATTAGAGAGTAGATGAAGGATAATCAAACTAGTGATGATTGAAATTTGATTCTGGTCGATTTTTGGCAGAGCTTGAGTATATTTTGATTTAGAAAATGAGAGAGTGGAAGGAGGAGAGAAGAATAAGAAAATGATGATTAAAAATTCATTTGGAAGTCTGGTATTTATAAATAAACAACAGTCATATCCACTTGTGAAGAGATACGATGAAAAGACACTTCCATTCAAAATTTGAATTTTAAATATTATAATTATTATGTCGACGTATAGGAATTGATATGTCGACATATCATTCACAAAATTGAAAAACATTTATAACGATTATTTTGAAAATATAAAGGTTTGTGAAATATTTTTTAAAATCATCTATATATAGTTTATACATATTTTAATCATATCAAAACTTGAGAAAAACTTTATAGAAATAAATTTAAATATACGAAGGATTTAAATATGACTTTTTTTAAATAATAAATATAAAGTAAAAAGTGAATATATTTGAAATCGAAGTAATAACAAATATTATAATAAACTTATAAATATTTAGAAATCTTTAAAAGGTAAAATAACAAAGTATAATATTCAAAGTATATTAAATATAATAAATTCAGTAGGTAGAAATAATTTGAAAGCTATTTGAAAATTATTTTGGAAAGAAGAATTTTTTTAAACCATTTTAAAGATATTTTAATATCAATTAAAAAAGAGAAAGAGAGAGATAAGGATCAGGGAAGTGTTATCAGGGTTTTATCAAAAATCCTAAAACTCTGTAACTTGTCTAGAACATTTTGAGTTCTTCAACGCTCATCAGTCTTCAATCTCTAATTCTTGAATCTCTATATCTGTCTCTTGTATAGTCTTTTTAATCAACATTTGTCTAATATCATGCACTATATACTATATATAACTTGATAAAATATTAGTATCTAAATTTTATACAATGTCTATAGTTGTTATCATCAAAACCAATATCTAAGGTATTAACAAATATCACATATCGCTAGTAGATAAACTACTCAAAGAATAGGGACTATATGCACTAGCCAAAAGAAAATCCATACCTGAACTAGAGCCATCGGAAACTCTGCCGACCGCTCTATGAAGATGAGCACTCATCCTTTCCAATATAGACCCAATGAGCCAGTCTTTCTATGTGCTGAAGAGTCGGCCTCTCTGCGCCCTGTAAAACCAGTGTATATCTTCCTTAAATTACTCTGCTCTTTATGTTGCACGAAATTTGATTATCTGTGCACATATACTAGAAACAAGTCACTACATGCCAAGACTTGATCACCGTGTAATATATTTAATTCATTTTGCTTTATATTCTTGTCAACCGCATCTCTAATTTCACATGCCCGAAGTACTTTTGATCACTTTTCATTTTTTAATCTAGTTGAACAATGTGCACAAATATTAATATGTTGCGCATTGCTTGTATATGCACTATTGACATAATGCACACTCTTATCCACCAGTATATTAGCCTTATATTCCCCCTGCTCACTAAAAGTAATAGCCATGCTTCCTATTGACCCTTCTACATGGTTGTCCTCATAGTTTATATATGTCCTTTAGTCATGCATAGTCATATCCTGTGCAACAATCTCCCTAGCAATCTGCTCACCACAGCTAGAAGCTTTACCGTCAACTTGTGCATGTACCGATCGATTTCATTATGATGCATGTATTAACATCTTCTTTATTTGTGCATGTATTGTTGTACAAGTGAACCTTATTTTCTTTAAATGACACTGGAGCATCATCCCTACCATTAGTACAATACACCTTTTCATTCACAAAATTCTTAATCGATAATACATTCGCTTGAATATCCAGTACAAATATTATTAAACATGGTAGAGGAACACATCGCTAGGGATTGTCCCAAGAGATGGAAGAAAGAGCAAGTTGTGAAACGCCTCGCAGGAGGTGTAACAACCCCATATTTAAGATTATTTTAATTTTATATTTAATTATTTTAACTGGATTTCCTGATTTAAAAAACTTTATTTTATTTATTCAAAATGAATATATTTTGTTATATTAAATATAAATTTTGATTTTTATATGAATTATATGTCCAAACATGAATAAATAGAATATTTTCCAAAAATGTGAATTTGGTCAATATGGTCAAACTTTGACTTTTAAATTTAAAATTTAAATATTTGATTTTTTTAATTTTATATTTTGTTATGAAAATAAATTAAATTTCAAGAATGCTACTTTTCGTTTCGTTATCCGATTTATATTGTGAAAGTTATGCTTTTTACAATATTGTATGTAAATTGATTTATTTAACAAAATTGTTTATTTTAATTTATAAAAATAATATTTTTGTTTAGCATATCATGTTCTAATATGTGTAATATGACATGTTATGCTTATATTTCATTTTTTAAAACATTTTTAAAGTGTAATTGTAATTTTAAATGTTCATTGTATATTGTTTACAATTTTTAAAGTCTAGTTTCAATTATAAGCTATTTTGCAATTTATTTTCTCTTTTTCCTTAAAGTAATTATTTATATTATTTTTCACTTTATTTTGTTCAACTTTTTAGTTTTGTTTTCTGAATTATATTTAGTTTGTTTTAATTTAAAAGAAATAGAAATACAAAGAGACAACGACCTTTAATTTTCCTTATGTCTTTCCATTTACCTTTGTCTTTTCAACTCTTTTGTCTTTTGATGCTTGGCCTACCATTTCATAGCCGTGAGCTTCATCTTCATTTTCACGTGAGAAACTTCTCACCATCTCAAAAACTTCGGCCATTCTTATTTATGAAATTTTTGGGTAAGAATTCATGGCATCTTTTCCACTTTTTCTCCTCTCTTTCATTGTATTTTGTCATCCTCTTCCTCAAGCATAGCTCGGCTTCTACTCCACCTCAACTCCACCGACCATCACCACCTCCATCTACAGCAGCAACCACTCCTTCTCTTCTGACCAAGTCAAGCCGTGACCATCCATTTGTTGCTAGCTTCACAACTTTGCATAAAATTCCACAAAAACTTGCCTAGCCAAGCTTAATTCCACCCTACCCTTCCATATTCACTTCGACCACCACCATAGCCACCACCACCTAATGTTCATCACCTCTGGCCTTCAATGTCAGATATGTCCAGATCTGTACTAAGCACGAACCGAGCCCAATTGACCCATAGGTCGAGCCAAAATATGCATCCAAATTGCCTTTTTGCCTTGTTTCTTTTGTATGCTCCATGTTTCACCCTACCACTTCACATATCCACTTGTAGCTGCACTTATATGATGCCATAACCCGAGCTTTAGCACATCATAGTCGAGCGTATGCTCTACTGAGGTCGAGCATTGGAGTGATAAAAGGCAAGGTCAAAACTATCTTGTCTTTGCTGCATTTTATTTCAATTTGTTTCATGTATTTTGTGTTATATATATTCATGTGTTACATTATCTTGTTTACGGGTTGAATACAAGATAATCATCTTCACTCTCTCCACTCACTTGAAACCATTGTCGTGCTAAGTCGTTCTATGTCGTGCTATTGTGCTTTCTGGATTTATTCGATGTGTTTTGATTTGCTATCTCCAGCATAAAAAAGTGAGTATTCACTCATAACATTTATACTTATATAAATTGTGAATTGACAACATGTGAATCTGTAGAATTATTTTATTATGTTATACCTGTCGTGATATGAATTATATGATGTTAACCCTATTTATAAACCTATTATATCATCTAATACTGCTATATGTTGCTATACTATTTATTTATATCTATTTCTCACACTACAAGTTCCCTGTAGAATATAATCACTATGGGTTGAAATGATACATATCCGAACGGACTTTAGAATATGGAAAAATTGTTATGGGCTGAAATGTTAGGCATGAGCGATTTTTATTTATTTTAGTTTTACTTGGGATTGTGGGTTTGAAATGATAGAACCCGGATTTTTCTATGTAAAGTACGGATTGAAACGATATATTATCTGTATCACGTGACCTAGGTTAGAAAATATTATACAGACCCGTGATTATTTTATATATATTTTTTTTGGAAATTTTTAAAGTATTTTAAAAATGTAAATTAATGACATTTTAATCTAAATTGAATTAAAAATGATTTTTCTAAAGTATTAATGGTTTTTCTACAAGTTAAAATGTGAAACAAATTAATGGTTAACTGGAAATTGGAAATATAACTAAATTTTGAAATTTGTAATTTTATTTAAAATGAAGTTCAAGTTAAGTGAATAACATATGATAATTTGATTTAAATTTAAATTTAAAATGACTTAATGAAGTGTTATTGATTTTTCTATGAATTAAAATGGTTAAATAAATGAATGTTTAAAAGTGAAATTTGAATATAACTTAAACATTAAAATTTGAGATTTGGTTTAAAAATAAAGTTAAGTTAAATAAATAATAATGGAAATTAAGTATATATTTTGTAATGAAAACTAAAATTTAATTGTTAAGTAAAATTTTAAAATATACAAAGAATAGAAAATTGTATAGTGTAATTTAATAAGTGAATTATTAATAGAATTTGATTTTTGTGTATAAAATGTTACTTTATAAAAATCATAATTAAAAGGGTATTTAAATGAATATTTTGCAAGTAAAAATTTATGGTTTTTATAAGTTAAAATGGTTTAAATTGAAGTTTAGTCTTTTCTGAAATTGTATTGAAAATTTGGAAATTTCATTAACAGCATTTGCAAATGCTATCATTTTTGAAGCTAACTTAAAATCTGTTGTAAAGAATATTATAGCACTTTGTAAGTGTCGTGGTTGATACAAATGAACTAAAGGCTAAAATTAACCAAGAGCTACTATAGCACTTGGTAAGTGTTGTAGTTACAGAAACTAAAACTAAAATCTGAAATTAATAAAAGAGCTATTGTAGCACTTATTAAGTGCTGCAGTTTGTTGAAATGAGATTTTTGAACTAAACTGAACTATTACAGCAGTTTTTAAATGCTGTCTTTGTTGAATTGAATTGTTTTCAAATATAACTTACTACAGCATTTTATAAATGCCGTGGAAAGCTGAAATTTCAATGTTTGTAGTTTTAACTGAATAAATGAACTCAAAAAAGACTAAATTTGGGGAAATTTATATTTGATTTGAAGGTATAATGATTCCACCTTTTAATGGTTTAAATGAATGATTTTAATTCGAAATTATAAAGCTTTTAGAATTTTAACCACGGGTACATTTCCCTGTATGCCTTGTGATTTTTGGATGTACACCTTCAATTTGAGAGTGTGACTAGAGGTGAGCGATTACTGTAGCTCTATGCTACCCTAGCCACATTAGCACTGTTATTTGCATAGTTTACTTTAATATAGACATTTCTATGATAGCGTTTATTACCGTTAAATTGATAGTTTAACGGATCCTTAGAGAATGGACGATCTCAAGCATCCTTTAAGTTATTGTGCATTACTATAGTTCACTTAAGTTGGTTTACATTGTATAAGTATGTATGTCCTGACTCGAGTGTTTTGTGTTTTACTCTATGCTCGGGTCAGCCTGAATATTCACAGTTTAGCTTTGGATTTCTCTTTCTGGAGCTAGGAATCGTCGGAGATTTTGCTTATCTAGTTACTATCTATTTCAGTTTCAGTTGTTCTATTTCAGCTCTTGTATTTACAAACTTCTATGCATTTGGGATTTCTATTGTATATGTTTTCAGACTGATATTATGTATTTTGTTTTGAGACCTGGTTATAGTAGCTTCATGGACTACTATGGTATTTTTATTTCCGCTGCGAGTTATTCTGATATTTCTGTGTTTGTAATTCTATGAATGGTTTTTTTTTGCTCCCAATTTTATTACAATGCGTTATTTTAAGAAAATTCAAGTCTGACATGTGTGTCTGCCTATGCACTTGGAGGGTGCAGCTGTGAGAAATGCGGATTGCGGATCTTAAGGCTAGGATTAACACTAGAGGGGGCGTGAATAGTGTTAATGAAGAATTGCTAAATCTTTTTCGATTTATGTTAATTTAGACGCCGATGTATGCAATATACAGACACATATATGATCAAAGAAACAAACACAGATGCAGAAATAAAATAAAAGCAGTAAAGGAAAGAACACATCGAATTTTATACTGGTTCAGAGTTACCCTACATCCAGTCCCGCAACACAAGTACGGATTTCCTTTCAAAAGCGATTGTACAATTACACCCTCGGTTTCAAGGCTACGAGGTACACCCTCCAGAATTTCGATCCTTTGGGTAAAGATACTTGATTTCCGGGCCTTAAGTTTACCCAATTGATTTACTAAGGCTACAACCACACCTTTTCTTTCTTGATTGGTTTTCAAGGCTACAATCACACCTTTTCTCGCTCAATAGATTACAAAGAAGTCTATAACTCTGAATAGCACCGAGAATCTTGTAGAGAGAGTGATAGATAATCAAACTAGAAGTAATCGAGTTTGATTCAATGTTGATTTCGGAAGAGTAATGATAAGAATATGTACTAAGAAAAGTGGAAGAAGAAGAGGGGTGAAAAACCAGAAAATCTGATGTGAAATTCGTTTAAACTAACCCCTATTTATAGAAGAACAACAGCCATGTCCATTCGTGCAGAGTTATGGCGAATAGACACTTCTTTTGAAATTTAAATTTTGTACTCAACTAACACCATGTCGACATGGGGTATATAGGCATGTCGACATCCCAAAGCATTTTTTGATGTTTGGATTTTCTTTAAAAATAACCTTTATCTTATACTAAAACTAATTTATACTTTATAAATATACTTGAATATGGTTAAAATTCATAAGTAAATATAGAGAATAATATACATAGAATTTAACTCTAATTTTGTATTTTAATCTAAGTATAAATATTTGAAAGTTAAATATATTATATTAAAAGATAGTTTAAAATCAAGAGTAATTTGACTTTGAAATTAAAGATAATTTTGAGGCTAAAATTATTTAAAATCAGGATAGAGGGTTTTTAATCTTTTGAAAGGAATGTTTTGAAAACATTTTGAAAACAAGACATAATTTTGAAAAATCATTTTGAATAAAAAAGTTAGCGAATACAAAACAATGTTCCACTAGATTTTTCGTAGGTTCCCTCCAACTTAGGGTTCCATCCCTTTAACAGGCTCGAAGTGGATTCCATTCCATGAATAAATTGGATTTAAGATGCCAGTGCTTTTCTGCGAGTTCTAACAAAATTACTAATAATAAAAAATACTTAACATTGAAATCTTGAACTCTTGATAATCCTGATACTCATGAGTCTTCTATCTTGATATCATGAATCTCTATATTGTACAGTCTTCTTTCTTAGTACCTACATGGTTAAATCCTGCATATACATATATATCTAAACTTATAATGTTAGTATTTATATTTTATAATCTATTCTAAGGTTGTTGTCATCAAAACCATCATCTTACGGACTAACAATCTCCCCCGTTTTGATGATGACAACCTTTGTTTATAAAATTTTACTTCTATCCTAAGAACTCCCCCTAAAACTAATAACTCCCCCTTAATCTGTGCCTAACTACCCTATTTTATATTTCTTCCCCTTTGTCATCAATAAAAAACATTCACTCCCCCTCATTCTTAGTACCTGCATTGATAAACTATACAACGAAATATATAGATTAAGAAATAATTATACTTAGGAACATGATAACTAATCAAAGTCTATATACATTTCAATGTATTTATATGTTTTATACAACAAATTTCAAACCAATATTAAGAAATCAATCCACACAGAGTAACAATCCAAACCAAATCAATTCAAACAAATCAAACAAAGCAAACAAATAAAAATCAAACATTACGTGGAACTTCCAACCATCCTTCTTCTTCAAAGATTGGGTGTGCCTTAATAACATCCCAGTTATCATTGTCATTGGTGAGAGACAAGAGGATGTGCTTCATTATCATCCTTGTGCAAAGAGGAGATCATCCATCGTATCGCATCAAAGTGCCTTTCTTGTTCCTTGATCATTTGCATTTGACTCAATTCTAAGTGACGCTAGTTTCGTAGAATAAACGAGAGAATATTCTTGAATGAATTAAGAGTTTCTTAAGATTTTCCGATAGATTGTGAATAGGCTTAGCCATAGTTGAATTTATGAAAGAAATAAAGGATATAGATGATAAGAAATGAATTTCAGTGAAGAATTATGGAAGAAACAGGTATTTATAGGTGTAGAAATTCATTTGAAATGAACAGACATTTGGTAGTTATTCAGATTTCAAATTCAAAATCGATTGTCGTTTCTGACCAGTACTTGTCGACATGGTCATATAGGGGTTGTCGACATGGGTCAATGAAAAATTATGACTAATTTGATTTTGTGAATAATTGCGTATATATATATATATATATTTACATACTATACTATCATTTATTTTGGAGATAAGATAAGATAGATAACAGAATGGAAATTTTCATTTCATTGCATACTACAATAATACAACGATTAAGCACACGACAAACTACATGAACATTCGAAGTAAAGCAAACTAAAACAAATACAACAAGATATGAAAAGATAAGACTAGTTAGAGGATCATGAAGATGAAGATATTCTAAGTTTCTTGCTGACTTTGGAAATGAAATCGTTCATCTTGGATGAAATTTTGTACAACTTCTTACTAATGGATCTTTTAAGAATCCATTGATTCTCAACAATCATCCTTTTGTTTTTGAGAAGGGTTTCAGTGGATGGATTAGGAGGATAGTCTATGCTTTCCAAAGAGGTTTCACCTTCTTCTTCTTCAATTTCCATTTCATCCGCTTCTTCTTCTTCTTCTTCTTCTTCTTCCATTTCCTCATGAGCCAAACGCTCTTCTTTTTCGGCAAGGGTCTCATAAGGTTGAAAAACAAAAGGAATTTTCATTAGCGAAATGTTGGAATGGTTGAAAACTTTTCTAGAAACAAATTCTTCGCCTTTGAAATCCACTCCAAAATAGTTAAAAATCCAAGTGAGATAAATTCCATGGTATAAGGTATTCTCACCCATTTCAAGATTTTTAGGATGAAGTTCATCCAAAATAACTTGCGCCCAATTTATGTCATAATTTCCGAAAATAGCAGAAAGAGCTTTGCAAACTTTTGAAGTAGGATTGTTAGAATTCCCGTTCTTGGGGTCAAAGTATTTTGCAAAAGGAGATTGACAATTTTTGCCTTTGGTCCAAAATTTCGATTTTTGAATTCAAAATTATCAATCCCTTCGAAAATGTGATGAAACGTCTCACGATCATTTTCATCGATTTTAAAATTAGAAAGATCCATTCCCGTACATTTGCAGTTGAGAATGGTACCCAAAAGATCACAATTAAAAACAATTCTACTGCCTTTGACACTACTCTAAATTTCATCCCCATTTCCATGATAAAATCCACAGTTTAAATTAGCATAGAAAATTTTGACAAGATTTGGATAGCAAACAAAATCATTTTGAGAAGCATCAATACTACTAAGAACTCCATTGTTTGCAAAAAGAGAATCAAGTTCATAAGAAGAAAAATCTTGAAAAATAGCAAATTTTTCGGTATGGACTTTGGCATAGTTAGCATAATTGATGTATGCTTTTATTGCCTCCGGATCATTGAACAATGCTGTAACGACCCGGAATTTTCGATCCCGAAAATTCCAGATAGTTAGTGAAAAGAAGGAAAAAGAAAGAAGAAGAAGAAGGAAAATAAACACCAAAACACAGAAAACCTCACATTCGCAGCGGATCAAAATATAATAATAAATAAAATATCAGTTATACAAAGAAAACTATATCTGTTAATTTACATTTAAATACACCAGAGTAACACATTTACATAAACACTGGACAAACAAACATGTCCAGATACTACAATATCACAATGGACACTCTCCATACGTCCCAACCATCCAGCTCGCCTCCTGAGCTCCAGAACGTCCTTACCTGAAAAATCTGCAATAATCGGTCTGACCCGAGCATTACATCAAAGTAACACCCGGGTCAGGCTGGAAACCAGCATGAGTAAACCCATATAACATGTAATACAAAAGTATACAACTCATATAAACCCGGGGTAAGTTATATCATTTTACAACTTCACAAGTTGTTATAGACATCACTTATTTTACATCAATTTCTAAGTACCAAAACTTAGATTAAATGAACCAATTCACTCAATTCATTCCATTACAGCCTAATGATTTCACATATCAATTTATAAAGAATCGAAGTGGTTTAGGGTATTTACTAATACCCGACTCCCGTCTCTTCGAATCCAATGTCATCTTACTCAAATTATCAAAATGAAATACAATTCAACTTTTAAATACAGGATGTCACTAATTTATCAACAATAGATAACCACATCATCACAAATTTAAATCAAACATATCTTATCACCTCGCATCACAACCCATATTAGGAATAACAATTAATCAAAGACTTCCAATATTGTTCTACTTACCATTTAATTACATTGAAGTAATTAACCCTTAATTAATTTCACAAATTAATTATTCTTAGCTCAATACGGTAATTAACCTTTAATTATTTCATTAATTAATTGCTAACCATAAATATTAATCACCCTTGATTAATAACATCAGTAATTAACTACTCTTAATTTTTTCATCAAATAAATTAATTACTCCTTAATTATCTCTAATTAATCCCTTGATTTATTATACAAAATAATTTAATCCAAATTACATTCACACTTCCATCTTCCACTAATTACATCTAGTAATTATCATTAATTACTTCACTAAGTAATTATACTTCATCGATTAAGTAATTATCATCAGACCATCAAGTGATTAAAATTAATTAAACTTAATTAATTAATTATAAACTAATCACACTAAACACCATTAATTACATTAAGTAATTAATTACTTTCACTAGGTAATTAAACTTAAATAAACTCCACAATTGATTATCATTTAATTAATTAATCTAATTAATTATTTAAAATTAATCACATTAATTAATTGTTAAATAATCCTTAGTTAATGACCTTCTTTAACTATTAATCATTCTTTATTCTTAATTAACTTCTAATTATAAATTAATCTAAATTGTTAATTTATACATTAAATAAATAAAACACTTCTCGGTTATCTTATTCATTTGATCATTTTAATAATTTAATAATCTCTATAAAAAAATCCATTTCTTATTAATATTCAAGTGTATTTAGTACATTTCATTTTAAATTCATATTCGTCTTCCATTTTGAATTCGAGATTCAAAATGATATTTATTTAAACATTGACCAAAATTATATTCAATTTATAATTCTTTAAACAAATGTAAATAACATTTATTATTTACATTTGAAACTTATATTATCAAGTATTAGTTTTAAAACTTATTTTTATAAAACCTTGAATTTATATTTAAATTAATGTTTAAATTACTTTAAAATTTCGTTTAACAGAATTTAACTCAAACAACCTTTCAAATTTCATAACCGATTGTTTTAAGCAATAACTTTTGCACATAAAGTAAGTTTATATAAGGTTTAATCTAAAATTTTCAAAACGATAGGATTTTAAATCATTTTAAACTATTTAAAATAGTTGCTTCGGGTTTTAGCCGAAAGCCACTCGGATCTATACCGAGTTTTCCCCACGTTCTCCCCCTTATTCCCAAAAACTTTGGATTTTCCTTTTTTTTAGTTTTAAATCAGTCAAATATGTTTTGAAAACAAAACCTGTTCGAGTTCTCTTGCAAACCAGATGAAGAGCCGAGTAAACCCATAGGAAAACTCGATGCAACACTCAGGTCATCTTCTTCATTCTCGAGCACGAACAAGATTCCTGTACAACACTCCAAACACATAGCCTTCTCCCCACGCAACTTCTCACTTGAATGACTCGAGCTCGGCACCGAGTCATGACCGTGATTCCCTGATACATTTCATCTTCTTCTCCCGTCCAATCCACACACAATACAAGCTCAAACGAAAACAGCCGTCGCGCACTGACGCCATGCACATGCACACTTAATCAGGTCAAGTTCGATCCAAGCTTCGATCCTCAGCACGACAACTATCCTTCCCTGAGTTGATCGGCCATGCAGTTTGTCGAACCATCCCCTAATTCAAAATCGAGCAATTTGCCCCACCACAAGTAACTGAACCAATACCGGAATTCGCCCCGCATCACAATCTTCGACCACCGGAGACTCCTTCCTTTGGCCCAAACGTTCGCCTGACATTCGTCACTCCTTTCCTCAACCATCGGTCCACTCCGATGCTAACAAGTCACCGTGAAAATCCAGCAAACTACCCCATCCACAACTCAGCCTAAAACACTACATCGTTACAATTCGACCTCCATAGTAATTGATAAATCCTAAAACCATTTTTCCAAGGAACCTTATCATCCAAACTTGCTTTAGTAAAAATTTCGATGATTATATCTTCCCCAATCGACGAGAATTGACATTTTCCCAAATATCGTTAAACGCGTGATATCTCAGGGATTATCTACTTAAAACTCTCAAAATAAATCTCAAAATTCATAAATTTCCAGTATGATTCAAGTTCTGTAATCAAAACGTATAATTCAACAAATTGATTTCCTGATTTGAATTTCTAATCACTGCTTATTCTTTTTTTCAAACTAATCACTTAATATATTCTTGGAAATATTTTTAAAATGATGATTCATCTATCCACAACTTTACTTAAATGATTATAACCTAAATCTGAACATATGGATGGGAATTTAATTTATTTGGACATGCATGTTCATGTTACTCATTAAGCTTGCATAGAAAATCCCTATCTTTTATTTACACAAACAATTTAATTTATACATGCAATAGATCACAAACACAATCATACTACAGATTGATAAAAAAAAATTGATTTACTCACTTGTAGAAGATAACAGAGCCATGTTTTGAATTCCTGAATCTGCTACCTAATTAGGTTGAGTTGATTTCCTGCTTGCCTGAAACTTTAACTCTTGCTAAAGTTTTGAGATTCATTTGAATTTCACTTTGTTTTATGTTTGATCTGTTTTGGTTCAAGTTTTGAGAAAATGGTTACATGTTGGTCTTTGATTTTGAACTTAAGGAATATTTCAGGTTATAGTTTCTTAGTGGATTTCTGAAAATAGTTTACAGGTTTGTTCTTCTTACATTTTTTTTTTATGAATTTCTCTTTCAGCCCTGTACATTAATTACATACATTTTCCAAATTAAAAGATATAAATGCCACTTGTCCCAACATGAAGTCTTTAGCTTACAAATGCACAATGTATACTTTAAGTGTTTACACTTGTTAATTATTTAGGAATTTATGTTTTCATATTATGTTTATATCCTTATATGTTTAGTACCTTATATATAATACTTATGTATATTTTTAAAGAAAGCATGCTTCTTTACTAAATCTCATTTTTAAACTTGAGCTACCATATCCAAACTTAATAAGCATTTTCCTTTAGTGTTTTAGAAATATAAAATTTTAACTTTAATTCTTCTTACAAGTGTTTTAGAGATGAGCTAACATGTTTACAAATGTTACTTAAGTATTTTTCTAATAAATTTTCATTTAATTTAAATGTAATATAACTTACTTATTTAATTCTCTTAATAAATATAATTTTACATATGTAAATATAAATTTACTTTTAAAAGAAAAGATTCTAAAACTAATTATAACACAGATATATTTTCTTATTCATGTAATTTAAAATCTAAAGCATTTATTTTTATACATTTATAATCATTTTAATTTAATCACTTTTGAAGAAAAACAAAAATAAAACTTTGGTTAAATTCTTTCTAAAATATCATACTTAAAATAAACAATTATCTTATATTAAATTTTATACATAATATTTACAGAAAATGTTATTAACCAATTATTAAATAAATTATCCATACAAATTATTTTAAAAAAAAATCCAAATTATTTACTAAGGTATTTACTTAAATTTTTAATTCAAGTTTTCAAATTCAAACTCAAAAGATTCAAATCTGAATTACAATCCAGGTATAACTATTTATTATCAGAATTATTTGTTAAATCTATATTTCAAAATTTTTATTAGTTAACCCTGTTAATTAACAATTAACAGATACCTCAAAAATTAGGTTATCACATTCCTCCCCCCTTTGAATCTTTTCGTCCTCGAAAAGGAACGAAACCAGAATTTATCAAATATTTTAAAACCAGCTAAAATATTCTTTGATCATTTTTAAAACACTTCAAATCTATATAACATTTCCAAAATAGTTTTTATAAAAAAAAATACTTTCATAACTCGATGTCTCAACTAGTCCATCCTTCTTCTCATAGAAATTCGGTCATACGTTGATCAGATGTACGACTGAAAATCTATAAATACTTAGCAGACTCATTTTCAACATCCAGTGAAAATACTTAGGAAATAAATTTATTGAAAATATAGAAAACAGTTTTCGAAAATAGAGGATATATCTTTGGTGAGAATGCTCTGTAAATCGTCACCCCCATCCATGGTCGCAGTTAACCCGATGGTTACGTTGCCGTCCCGACAAAATTCACAGATCACCGTGGGCCTCCCGCCCCTCGATTACACCATGCAACCCGCTACAGATCGCAGCTACAACTGGGGTTACGTAGCTATCACAGCAAAAACCCATATAACTATACGCATCAGCGCCCTCAAATTCCACTGCCAAAAGAATGAAACTTCTCCACTTCACTTGACCATAGATCGCGGTCTACCGATGTTGCGTTGCCTTCCCTGCAAAATCAAGTGTAGACCGTTGGCACTCATCCTCCACACGATTTTCGCTATGGTCCCCACAGTAGATCACAGTGACATCGAGTTACACTGTCGTCACAGCATAACCCAAATGCCCCTGTAGGCATCAGCGCCCTTGACTTTCGCTACCCAATAATCCTCAGGAACTAGTTTGTCCGGACTCCTCACAGGATCAACTTTAGAAACCCCCCTTTGGGGCTCAAGGCAGCACCACCCGGTGGTACTCCTGAGAAGTCCATTTCAAGGGAGCGTCTTTTTCCCCAGAACCATCATCAAAACATTTTATACTATACATATATAGTATCTTTAAATCATACACCTAGTATGATCTCATACAAAGCTCCTTTACACAAAATCGATTATTCCAAAATCGATAATTCTCAAACTAGGCTTTCCAAATTCTCATATTGATTTTACCCAAAAATCAAAAGCCTTTCCAAATCCATAGGTTCCCAAAACCTTTTCCAAAATCCTCATAAGATCCTTTATTTATATATATAGATATATAATTTTCAAAACTTTGGATCATTTCAAACTTGTATAAAACTCCTTTCATACTTCAAAACACCTTCAAAATCCTTTACTTCTGGCAAGAGATTCAACAAGGGGAGTTTCACTTTGTAAAAAAAGATATTTAACTTTGTTTACTCAAAATCAAATATTCAAATTTGATTACTCTTTTCAATACCAATTTCATTCAAATCCGTACGATGTACACATACAATTTGTACGCTATACCAATCTGATCGCTCACTCGATCACACAATTTCACTTCCGAACTAGTATCGTCCACCCGACTTCCTAGTGCGGACACTGATCTGGTTTCTTGATCAGAAACCGTCATTCTCCTTGCATAGTCATAACTATGATAGAGAATATCCAGAACCAATCAACAATCCATATCCAGGTTCGCCGTCGAAAATCGAGTGGAAAAATCCCAACTCGGATCGACATACTATCTCGAAGTTCTGTGCTCGAATCAAGATCAAATCACTATGCGAATAGAATAACATATGTACACCCTATGTATTTATCTTTATTGGTTATTAGCCAAATCAATTCCATTTCTATTCACATTCACTTAAATTTTCATTCACTTACTCTCAATTGCTTAAATCCATTCGGATTATCACCTCTATTCTTATCTCGATTGGGTATTTAACCAATAACAGTTTGAACTCCGACCAGTTTATTTAGAAAATAACTTGAAATTTTAAAAATAGATAAATAGTTGGAAAATAATTACTAGTTTATAAAATAGGTGTAAAATAGTTAGAAAATAGTTAAAATAATTATAGAAATTTTAGATAATTGCAAAATAATAGTAAGATAGTAATTAGTTTATAAAACAGTTGGAAAACTGTTAAACAGTTTAAAAATAATTGTAAAACAAATATAAGATAGTTTGGCTTTTTAAAGAAAAGTTGTATGTATAATGAATAGCTTGGAAAAATAGGTTTATATTAAAAACATTTTATATTAAAAATAGTCCAGAGTCAAAACTGTTTTCTTCCCAATCTCCATACTTATCAATTCAATTTAAATTTCCTCTACCATTTAAATTGACCCACTTTCAAATTTAAATAACTTCAATTTCCATTGAAATTGATTTAAACCCAATTCAAGTTGGATTAACCTCGGTTTCTTTCCAAATTTAACTTTATTCAACCTTTATCTCAAATTCTACTAATTCAAATAAATTGCAATTGAATTAGTTCCAGTTTTAATTCATTTCAACTCCAGTTTGAACTAATCTCAATTTCAAACTCCATTTCCAAATCAAGTTGAATTATTCTTGATTTCCTCTCAAATTCAATTTAGATTCCATTGAATTTAAAACTTATTCAACCTTAATTACAATTCCAAATTATTCAAATCAATTCGGACTAATTTCAAATTGAACCCACTTCAATTTCAAATTGTTTCAAACTAATCCAATTCAAATTTTCGTTTGAATCTTATACTCGTACATCATCAATCACAATTTCAATCAATTCAAATCAAATTCAATTTGAACTAATTTCAAATTTCAAATTTCAAATTTAAACCATCTCGAATTATATATATTCGAGTCAAATTATCTAAGATTGGTTTATCCTCTTTAAACGAAGTTAACCATTAATAAAAGCTTTTAAACAATTTAATTTCAAATTAAAGTTAGACTTTATTTTATTTTAATAATGGATATATCACCACACTTCACTTCTCATTCATTTGAACAAATCCAATCTCACAATTTAAAGATTTTAACAACAATAGGATGATATTATCTAATTTATCTTAAAACATCCATAAATTTACAATTTCCAGATCTCAATCCCATTTTGAGATCACACAAACTCCCAATTCAGATTAACCATTTAACTCCCCAAATTAAATCTCAATTTCATCTTGAAATTTCCAAATCAGATTGCTCATTCAAACTTATTTAACTTCCTCTAAGTTAAATTCAATTCACTTAATTCAGTCAATCTTACCCAATTTGAACTTCCATTTCAAATTTAAACTTCACATAAATAATCTTCCCATTTACTAAGTTCAAAAACTTATCACTTTGGGCATCATACCTCATTCCAGATTTAAAACTCAACCTTAGAGTTTATTTCCTTTACACACCTGGTTACTTTTAAATTTTAAACCACCTTTGGTTTTAAATTCAAACAAATTCCTTTAAAATTTCAAACAACCTTTGTTCGAAATAGGACCTCTTTCATTCGAATATATTAATAACATTTCTTATTTAAAATAAGATCATATTCAAAATAGTTTGAATAATATTATCTCCTTTAACATTTTGAAATCAATTCAAAATTTTAAACTTAGAATTCAGGACTTCACAATTTGAAACCCACTTTTATTTATATCCTTTCACATTTACAAATTATTCTCATCAAATGGTTATTTCCTTAAAACATTTTATTGTTTAAAACAATCATCCCATTATTAAACACAATAACCATTCAATTTCCTGGTTTGAAACCAATTTCGATTCATCTTATTTTGAAATTCTTTCTTAACTTTAAGATTTTAGTTTAAGTTTGAATCCATTTCAAACTTATGCTTATTTAATTTCAATTTGGTCGTATTATATTACTACTTAATTCTTATGATTACTTTTAATTTAATTAATACTACAACCAATTTCCTTAATATAATAGATAATCTATTTCTTATATAAGATTCATTTTACCCTTGAGATCATTTTTAAAACCTTTATATAAGAAAATAACAAGTACGCTCTCTCATATATATACACTCAACTCATTATAGGGTACCACTTACCCTATCCTTAATGAGTAATCCCACCAGAGCCAAGGTTCTCGCTTAACCTTCTGCTCTGATACCAAATGTAATGACCCGGAATTTTCGATCCTGAAAATTCCAGATAGTTAGTGAAAAGAAGGAAAAATAAAGAAGAAGAAGAAGAAGGAACAGAAACACCAAAACACAGAAAACCTCACATTCGCAACGGATCAAAATATAATAATAAATAAAATATCAGTTATACAAAGAAAACTATATCTGTTAATTTACATTTAAATACATCAGAGTAACACATTTACATAAACACTGGACAAACAAACATGTCCAGATACTACAATATCACAGTGGACACTCTCCATACGTCCCAGCCATCCAGCTCGCCTCCTGAGCTCCAGAACGTCCTTACCTGAAAAATCTGTAATACTCGGTCTGACCCGAGCATTACATCAAAGTAACACCCGGGTCAGGTTGGAAACCAGCGTGAGTAAACCAATCTAACATGTAGTACAAAAGTATACAAATCATATAAACCCGGGGTAAGTTATATCATTTTACAACTTCACAAGTTGTTATAGACATCTCTTATTTTACATCAATTTCTAAGTACCAGAACTTAGATTAAATGAACCAATTCACTCAATTCATTCCATTACAGCCTAATGATTTCACATATCAATTTATAAAGAATCGAAGTGGTTTCGGGTATTTACTATTACCCGACTCCGGTCTCTTCGAATCCAATGTCATCTTACTCAAATTATCAAAATGAAACACAATTCAACTTTTAAATACAGGATGTCACAAATTTATCAACAATAGATAACCACATCATCACAAATTTAAATCAAACATATCTTATCACCTCGCATTACAACCCGTATTAGGAATAACAATTAATCAAAGACTTCCAATATTGTTCTACTTATCATTTAATTACATTGAAGTAATTAACCCTTAATTAATTTCACAAATTAATTATTCTTAGCTCAATACGGTAATTAACCTTTACTTATTTCATTAATTAATTGCTAACCATAAATATTAATCACCCTTGATTAATAACATCAGTAATTAACTACTCTTAATTTCTTCATCAAATAAATTAATTACTCCTTAATTATCTCTAATTAATCCCTTGATTTATTATACAAAATAATTTAATCTAAATTACTTTCACACTTCCATCTTCCACTAATTACATCTAGTAATTATCATTAATTACTTCACTAAGTAATTATACTTCATCGCTTAAGTAATTATCATCAGACCATCAAGTGATTAAAATTAATTAAACTTAATTAATTAATTATAAACTAATCACACTAAACACCATTAATTACATTAAGTAATTAATTACTTTCACTAAGTAATTAAACTTAAATAAACTCCACAATTGATTATCATTTAATTAATTAATCTAATTAATTATTTAAAATTAATCACATTAATTAATTGTTAAATAATCCTTAGTTAATGACCTTCTTTAACTATTAATCATCCTTTATTCTTTATAACTTCTAATTATAAATTAATCTAAATTGTTAATTTATAAATTAAATAAATAAACACTTCTCGGTTATCTTATTCATTTGATCATTTTAATACTTTAATAATCTCTATAAAAAAATTCATTTCTTATTAATATTCAAGTGTATTTAGAACATTTCATTTTAAATTCATATTCATATTCCATTTTGAATTCGAGATTCAAAATGATATTTATTTAAACATTGACCAAAATTATATTCAATTTATAATTCTTTAAACAAATGTAAATAACATTTATTATTTACATTTGAAACTTATATTATCAAGTATTTGTTTTAAAACTTATTTTGATAAAACTTTGAACTTATATTTAAATTAATGTTTAAATTACTTTAAAATTTCGTTTAACAGAATTTAACTCAAACAACCTTTCAAATTTCATAACCGATTGTTTTAAGCAATAACTTTTGCATATAAAGTAAGTTTAAGGTTTAATCTAAAATTTTCAAAACGTTAGGATTTTAAATCATTTTAAACTATTTAAAATAGTTGCTTCGGGTTTTACCCGAAAGCCACTCGGATCTATAATGAGTTTTCCCCACGTTCTCCCCCTTATTCCCAAAAACCTTGGATTTTCCAATTTTTTTTTAGTTTTAAATCAATCAAATATGTTTTGAAAACAAAACCTGTTCGAGTTCTCTTGCAAACCAGATGAAGACCCGAGTAAACCCATAGGAAAACTCGATGCAACACTCAGGTCACCTTCTTCATTCTCGAGCACAAACTAGATTCCTGTACAACCACTCCAAACACACAGCCTTCTCCCCACGCAACTTCTCACTTGAATGACTCGAGCTCGGCACCGAGTCATGACTGTGATTCCCTGATACATTTCATCTTCTTCTTCCTTCTAGTCCACGAACAACACAAGCTCAAACGAAAACGACCGCCGTGCACTGACGTCGTGCACATGCACACTTAATCAGGTTGAGTTCGATTCAAGTTTCGATCCTCAGCACGACGACCATCCTTCCCTGAGTTGATCGGCCACGCAGTTTGTCGAACCATCCCCTAATTCAAAATCGAGAAATTTGCCCCACCACAAGTAACTGAACCAATACCGGAATTCGCCCGGCATCACAATCTCCGACCACTGGAGACTCCTTCCTTTGGCCCAAACGTTCGCCTGACCTTCATCACTCCTTTCCTCAACCATCGGTCCACTCCGATGCTAACAAGTCGCCGTGAAAATCCAGCAAACTACCTCATGCACAACTCAGCTTAAAACCCTACATCGTTACAATTCGACCTCCATAGTAATCGATAAATCCTAAAACCATTTTTCCAAGGAACCTTATCATCCAAACTTGCTTCAGTAAAAATTTCGATGATTACATCTTCCCCAATCGACGAGAATTGACATTTTCCCCAATATCGTTCAACTCGTGATATCTCTGGGATTATCTACTTAAAATTCTCAAAATAAATCTCAAAATTCATAAATTTCCAGTATGATTCAAGTTCTGTAATGAAAACGTATAATTCAACAAATTGATTTCCTGATTTGAATTTCTAATCACTGCTTATTCTCTTTTTCAAACTAATCACTTAATATATTCTTGGAAATATTTTTTAAAATGATGATTCATCTATCCACAACTTTACTAAAATGACTATAACCTAAATCTGAACATATGGATTGGAATTTAATTTATTTGGACATGCATGTTCCTGTTACTCATTCAGCTTGCATAGAAAATCCCTATCTATTATTTACACAAACAATTCAATTTATACATGCAATAGATCACAAACACAATCATACTACAGATTGATAAAAAAAAATGATTTACTCACATGTAGAAGATAACAGAGCCATGTTTTGAATTCCTGAATCTGCTACCTGATTAGGTTGAGTTGATTTCCTGCTTGCCTGAAACTTTAACTCTTGCTAAAGTTTTGAGATTCATTTGAATTTCACTTTGTTTTCTGTTTGATCTGTTTTGGTTCAGGTTTTGAGAAAATGGTTACATGTTGGTCTTTGATTTTGAACTTGAGGAATATTTCAGGTTATAGTTTCTTAGTGGATTTCTAAAAATAGTTTACAGGTTTGTTCTTCTTACATATTTTTTTTCTATGAATTTCTCTTTCAGCCTTGTAAATTAATTACATACATTTTCCAAATTAAAAGATATAAATGCCACTTGTCCCAACATGAAGTCTTTAGCTTACAAATGCACAATGTATACTTTAAGTGTTTACACTTGTTAATTATTTAGGAATTTATGTTTTCATATTATGTTTATATCCTTATATGTTTAGTACCTTATATATAATACTTATGTATATTTTTAAAGAAAGCATGCTTCTTTACTAAATCCCATTTTTAAACTTGAGCTACCATATCCAAACTTAATAAGCATTTTCCTTTAGTGTTTTAGAAATATAAAATTTTAACTTTAAATCTTCTTACAAGTGTTTTGGAGATGAGCTAACATGTTTACAAATGTTACGTAAGTATTTTTCTAATAAATTTACATTTAATTTAAATGTAATATAACTTACTTATTTAATTCTCTTAATAAATATAATTTTACATATGTGAATATAAATTTACTTTTAAAAGAAAATATTCTAAAACCAATTATAACACAGATATATTTTCTTATTCATGTAATTTAAAATCTAAAGCATTTATTTTTATACATTTATAATCATTTTAATTTAATCACTTTTGAAGAAAACAAAAATAAAACTTTGGTTAAATTCTTTCTAAAATATCATACTTAAAATAAACAATTATCTTATATTAAATTTTATACATAATATTTACAGTAAATGTCATTACCCAATTATTAAATAAATTATCTATACAAATTATTCTAAAAAAAATCCAAATTATTTACTAAGGTATTTACTTAAATTTTAAATTCAAGTTTTCAAATTCAAACTCAAAAGATTCAAATCTGAATTACAATCCAGGTATAACTATTAATTATCAGAATTATTTGTTACATCTATATTTTAATAGTTTTATTAGTTAACCCCGTTAATTAACAATTAACAGATACTTCAAAAATTCAGGTTATCACAAATGCTTTTTGATTTTTCTGGAAATTATCATGGTGGAGGGGTTGCTTGAAGAAGCCATTGAAGTTGAGAGTAGAGAGTTTGAAGTTATGATGAGAGAGTTTGAATTTGAAAATGAGAGTGAAAAGATACGATAAAAGATAGTGAATAAATAGATTCTCAAAGGACATATTCGCTTGTCAAATAGTAGCTTTTCAAAAAATTGATTGAAGTGAAAAGGAGGAGGGAAACTCAAACATTTGAATTCAAATTTTGAAATTCAAATTCAGGTACCCATGTCGACATCATGGTAGGGACCATGTTGACATGTGCCATAAAATTTTTATGAATTGATTTTTCCTAAGTTCTCTAATATATAAAAATATTAATATTATTATTAATGCCTATATGTATATATATCTGAAATATTATTAAACTTCAAGTATATTTCAGAAAATATTATTATACTATTAAAAAATAATAAAAATAATAATGAAATAATAATAAAAAATAGAAAACAAATTTTAAAATTCAAGCAGCAAACCAATTCAAAACCAATCAATCAAGCAACTAATTCTAAGAAAGTAATTTCAACCAATTGTATTGTAAACGTGTACCTTTTTCTGAGTCCATTTCTTTGAATTCGTCTGAGTCATGAACAGCTGTGAAACACAAATTCGAATTATCTGTTTTCCGATCATCATCACTTGAGGATGAGTCTGATTCATCTAGAGTAGCAGTAAATGCGCGCTTCCGTTTCTTTGCTGGATCATTGATCATAGGAGAATTTTGCCAATCTGGATACGGACAGTCTCTTTTGAAATGGCTTAGTTTATCACAGTTGTAACATTTGTCATTACTTGGCACTATATTCTGATTTCCAGAATTCTTATAGTTGTTTCTTTTGAGATTATTCATCTTTCTGTATTTTAGGATTTTCCTAAAATTTCTGGTCATAAAGGCTATCTCTTCATCATTATCGCTGTTTGAGTCCGATCCATCGGCTAATGCATTGAATGACATTGATTTCTTTTTAGATGCTTTATTTTCTCTTCTCCCGATCATTTGAACTTCATACGACATTAGATTTCCAATTAATTCTTCTATCTTTAAAGTACCGATGTCATTTTCCTCTTCGATCGCAAGTGTCTTTTGATCCCATTCTGGAGTTAGAGAATTTAAAATTTTTCTGACTTGATCTTCTTTAGAAAATTCCTTTCCCAAAGATATTAGAAAATGCACAATATTCTGAAGTCTACTATACGTATCTAAAATAGACTCATTAGGATTCATTTTAAATAACTGAAACTGATTTGTGAGCATGGAGATTTTGGTCTGTTTAACTTTGCTTGTTCCTTCGTGAGTAACTTGCAAAGTTTTCCAGATTTCATATGCAGATTTACAAACTGACACTCTATTGAATTCATTTCTATCTAGTGAACAAAACAGAATATTCATTGCACTAGAATTATTTTGTGCAATAGTCTTTTGCTCAGTAGTCCACTATCCAAAATTAGTTGTGGGTTCAGAATATTCAGTTTGTGTGATATTCAAAGTGTGTAATCCTATAGACTGTAAATATATTTTCATCCTACATGCCCAATATGCATAGCTACTGCCATTAAAAAGTGGTGTTCTGACAGTAGACAGACCTTAGATGAACTAGTGGCAGGGATACTAGTGTTAGTAACAGTACTAGTGTTGGTAGCCATTTTGAAATTTTTTCAAAAATCAGATTATGAAACGTTGAAAACCTGGCTCTGATACCAATTGTGAGAAATACGGATTACAGATCTCAAAGATAGGATTAACACTAGAGAGGGGTGAATAGTGTTAATAAAGAATCACTAAATCTTTTTCGATTTATGTTAACATAGACACCGATGTATGCAAAATACAGACACAGATATGATCACAGAAACAAACACAAATGAAGAAATAAAATAAAAGCAGTAAAGGAAAGAACACACCGAATTTTATACTGGTTCGAAGTTACCATACATCCAGTCCCGCAACACAAGTATGGATTTCCTTTCAAAAGCAATTGTACAATTACACCCTACAGAATTTCGATCCTCTGGGTAGAGATACTTGATTTCCGGGCCTTAAGTTTACCCAATTGATTTACCAAGGCTACAACCACACCTTTTCTTTCTTAATTGATTTTCAAGGCTGCAATCACACCTTTTCTCGCTTAATAGATTACAAAGAAGTCTATAACTCTAAATAGCACTGAGAATCTTGTAGAGAGTGATAGAGAATCAAACTAGATGTAATCGAGTTCGATTCAATGTTGATTTCAACAGAGTAATGATAAGAATATGTATTAAGAAAAGTGGAAGAAGAAGAGGAGTGAAAAACCAGAAAATCTGATGTGAAATTCGTGGAAACTAACCCCTATTTATGGAAGAACAACAGCCATGTCCATTCGTGAAAGTTATGGCGAATAGACACTTCTTTTGAAATTTAAATTTTGAACTCAACTAACACCATGGCGACATGGGGTGTATAGGCATGTCGACATCCCAAAGCATTTTTTGATGTTTTTATTTTCTTTGAAAATAAACTTTATCTTATATTAAAACTAATTTAAACTTTATAAATATACTTGAATATAGTAAAAATTCATAAGTAAATATAGAGAATAATATATATAGAATTTAACTCTAATTTTATATTTTAAATCTAAGTATAAATATTTGAAAGTTTAATATATTATATTAAAAGATAGTTTAAAATCAAGAGTAATTTGACTTTGAAATTAAAGATAATTTTGAGGCTAAAATTATTTAAAATCAGGATATAGGGTTTTTAGCCTTTTAAAAGGAAAGTTTTGAAAACATTTTGAAAACAGGATATAATTTTGAAAAATCATTTTTAATAAAAAAGTTAGCGGATACAAAACAATGTTCCCCTAGATTTTTCGTAGGTTCCATTCTACTTAGGGTTCCATCCCTTTAACAGGCTCGGAGTGGATTCCATTCCATGAATAAACTGGATTTTAAGATGTCAGTGCTTTTCTATGAATTTTAACAAAATTTCTAATAATAAAAAATAATTAACATTGAAATCTTGAACTCTTGATAATCTTGATACTCATGAGTCTTCTATCTTGATATCATGAATCTCTATACTGTACAGTCTTCTTTCTTGGTACCTACATGGTTAAATCCGGCGTATACATATATATCTAAACTTATAATGTTAGTATTTATATTTTATAATCTATTCTAAGGTTGTTGTCATCAAAACCATCGTCTTACGGACTAATAGCAGCATGATAGTGGTTCTCGCATTTAGTTTGGTAGCGGGCAGATGACTCTTACTCCTACATGTCCCCGCAGGGGTTGGTGGTGCAGCCGAGAGGCTGACCGTAAAGGCAGAACACAGGTACAACTGTATGCAACGGTGGGCGTTACCCCACTGACGTGGTCTGTTACAGTTGGAATCAGAGCTTAGGTTTTAGACAAACCGCGCAGCAAAAACTCATTAGAGATAGGGTAGAAATGCCGTTGAATGAGTAAAATCAATCTCAGAATCATTTCTTTGTGAGAGAATGTATTTTCGAAGTAAAAATGATTTCCAAATGATTTTAAAAGATTTTCAAAGATTATACTGGTATATTTTTTTTCTTATTTTGAAATCAAGATTTTCTAAACTTCATCCCTTCTGTATCCACCTTGTTAGTAATCTCTTCGTTAGAATTCTTATCGATTAGGATTCGTTGATTTTTGGAACGCTCCCACTTGTTCTGAAATCCATTCCTGTCTTCCCTATTTGTATTCCTTTGATTTTGGAGCATTTCATAACTCCACTTTGAATGACCTCTATGAAGAGCGGTGATTACGCAAATCTTTGAATGATTTGTAATAGGGTGAAACTCCCTTACAATTGGCGTTGATTCACCGGAGATTTCTTTATCCTCGGTTTACGATGCTATCTACCTTCTGCTCTACTTGGATTCTATCACTGGCGATCGAATGTCAATTTGACTCATATTTACGAATTGATTATGTTCCTGAAGTCATGGTTGACCGGTTAAGGTCGCCAGCGATTTATAAAGCTTATCCATCTTCTATTTGGTAATTAAATTACCTCATCTTCATTCGATCTTACCTTCGAATCAGAATTCTATTTGATTAGAGTTCCTCTAAATTTGAATCTCTTTTGGTTTGAAATCCACCCTTAAATCGTCTCTTGGAAAATTTGTGTTTGGTTGTATTTTGAAATTATGCATACATTGAAATTAATATTTTGATAAGGATGACCATATTTTATACAAAGAAGTGAAATGTTTTCGATAAGGATTATATACCTTTTAAAAATGAAAATTTGTAGCTTTGAAAGGATTTGAAAATTTGAAAATTTATAAGAAATTGGATTTATATAAAAATGATTTATAACTGAAGGGTTTTGGATTTGAATTTCGAGGATTCAAACTCTGGTGTTTTGAAATCGGTTTTAAGATTTTGGAAATGTATAATAATAATACGATTTAAAGATATTTTCCGAAAAGAAATATTTCAAATGTATTCGAATGAATTCCAATGATTTCGAAGAGATTTCAAAGAAGTTTCAAGAAAATAGATGTCCAGAACTCACTCGTGTCGCTGGAAAATAATTTCGGTGATGAGTGCACTTATCGTCGACATTGATTCTCTAGTTTTAGAGTAGAGGAGAGGCCACTTTAGTAACTTTGCTATGCGAGTGATTTTGTAAAACCAAATTTTGATTTCGAATATTTTTTGAAGGATGATTTGATTTTCGAAAGATATATGTATGTATGTATGTATGTATGTATGTATATATATATATGTATGTATATATATATATGTATGTATGTGTGTGTGTGTGTATGTATATATATGTGTGTGTGTGTGTGTGTATACATATTTGAAATGATTTAAAGTAAGCCGGTGTTCAGTCCTCGAGTTTCAGATTTGTTTTGGTATAACCTTATCTATTGGAATTGATTTACTAATTTGTTGGTGATTTCCAATTTTTGGATTTTAAATATGATTTCTTCGACTATTTTTAAAGTTCGAGCACTTCCAAATCAAGGTTTAAATTTTAAAGCTAAGAAATTTTCAAAGGGTAAATTTGATTTTCCATATATGGAAATAAATAGTTTAAAGGTGTTAAAGGGATAGTTATAAACTTGGAAATCATTTTAGGTATAATTGATTTTGAGAAAGATATTTGGTTTTGAAAATAGATTGGATAGAAAAACCAAGTATTTATATGATGGTTTTGAAAATGAATTTGTTTGACTTAAATTTTGTTGATTTGGAAACCAAGATTATTTTCCGAACCTATTGTTTTGAGAAACTTTGAAACTGAATATACATAATTTGGAAGAAATGATTTGGCAAAATCATATATGATTTTGAAACTGAAATGTTATTGAAAGGAATTGAAATTGAGAATCTTGTTTTATTAAATACTTGATTTGGGAGTTACCAAACATATATAAAATTGATTCGTATAAGTATAAAGTTGATTTGAAAACTATCGTTTTAGGAAGGTACTCAATTTGGAAAGAGAAACCTTATATAATCGAAGTCTATATAAGTGTGATTTCATATACTATTGATTTGGAAAGTATTGGATTTGAGAATGGAACCTTATACAAAATGGACTTTGTATAAGTACGATATTTGAAAGTGATTAGGAAAGGTACTATATGATACATATTTTTGAAGTACAGATATGGAAAGCGCCATCTACTTGATTCCATTTTGTGGCCACATTGTGGATTCCTTCTATCGATATTATTCTCTCTGATTTGGGTTTTTCGTATATGATACTCGAGTGTCTACGAATTCCATGGCAATCTCCATGGTCTTATGAGCGCGACTGCATAGCGTAATTCGCCTGGCCGAGATGGCTTGAAGGTACGGATGTTTACGAGGGGATCGAGGCGTAACCATTGTGTATCTGCGTTCTATGTAGGTCGTATTTAGCAGCGAAATCCACCGGCTGAGATAGCTTAAGGGTATGGATGTTTCCTGGGGGATCCAGGCATAACCATTGTGTATTTGCAGTCTACTAGTCATCATGGCGTAATTCGCAGGGTTGTGATAGCTTACGGATACGGATGTTTCCTTGGGGATCCAGGCGTAACCATGGTGTATCTGTGGTACATGGTTAGACAATGTTTGGTTTTGTTGTTTTGTCTGGATTGTACTTTCCATATCCGTTTTTGAAGGTTTTCCAGTACTTTCACTGGGTGTTGAACAAGCCTACTAAGTACCTGGATTATTCTAGTTTTGCGTCTGATCAACGCATACCAGAGTCTGCAGGAATGAGAGTAAACTTGTTAAAACATCGAGTTATAAAAGTATTTTGATAAAGTATTACATAAAGGATATTTTGATCATTTGTTTTACTTTTCTAAATAATTTAAAATGTTTTAAATATTTTTTACTTCGAACTAACAACTTCGAATCAAATAACTATTCGTTATATTATAAAATGTTATAAATATAAAAATATTTGAATTGAAATTTATATAGTTTTAAAATAATGGTTCATCCTCGTCTTTCAACCTATTTCCCTTCTAGCTATTCTTATCTTCCTACCTTCTTCCTCTTCAAGTGTCCTTTCTGCATTGTGGAAAGACTTGGTTCTTTGGCTTATCATTTGGAGTTGCCCGAGAAGCTTTCTAGATTGCATGATGTATTCCACATCTCACATCTTCGCTGGTATCTTCATGACCCATCTCTTTTTGTTCAGTCTTATGCTCTTGATAGTTTGGATATTGAGCCTAATCTAACTGTCGAGAGGAAGCCACTTCGTATTGTCGATAGAGGTACGAAGCAGCCAAGAAGAAAATCTGTTAGTCTGGTCAAAGTACTGTAGGGTACTGATGATCGAGATTGTACCCGGAAGACGGAGGAGAGCATTCGTTCTTCGAATTCGGAATTGTTTTTTGGGGACTATTTGCTTTTTCTATCTTTCTCTTCCTTATCTTCATTGTTCGTTCTTTTCGAGGATGAAAAGATTTGAGTGGGGTAGGGTGTAACAACCGTGTATTTGAGATTATTTTAATTTTATATTTTAATTATTTTGACTGGAATTTCTGATTTAAAAAAACTTTATTTTATTTATTTAAAATTAATAAATTTTGTTATTTTAAATATAAATTTTTATTTTTATGTGATTATATGTCCAAACATGAATAAATAGAATATTTTCCAAAAATGTGAATTTTGGTCAATATGGTCAAACTTTGACTTTTAAATTTAAATATTTTAATTTTTGAATTTTATCTTTTATTATGAAAATAAATTGAATTTTAAGAGTACTGCTTTTCGTTTCGTTGAAATCCGATTTATATTGTGAAAGTTATGCTTTTTACAATATTGTATGTAAATTGATTTATTTAACAAAATTGTTTATTTTAAATTAAATAACATATTTTTATCATATCATGTTCTAATATGTGTAGTATGATATGATATGTTTAATTTTCATTTTTTAAAACATTTTAAAGTGTAGTTGTAATTTTCAAATGTTCATTGTATATTGTTTACAATTTTTAAAGTCTAGTTTCAATTATTAAGCTATTTTCCTATTTATTTTGTATTTTTCCTTAAAGTAATTATTTATATTCTTTTTTACTTTATTTTGTTCAGGTTTTTACTTTTATTTTTTGATTTTATTTAGTTTATTTTAATTTAAAGGAAATAAAAATATAAAGAGACAAAGGCCTTTCATTTTCCTTGTGTCTTTCCATTTACCTTTGTCTTTTCATCTCTTTTGTCTTTACATGCTTGGCCGTCCATTTCCTTATGCTTCGCCATGAGTTTCATCTTCATTTTCATGTGAGAAACTTCTCGCCATCTCAAAATCTTGAACCATTCTTATTTTTGAAAATTTTGGGAAAGAATTCATGGCATCTTTTCCACTTTTTCTCCTCTCTTTCATTGTATTTTGCCTTCCTCTTCCTCTAGCATAGCTCGGCCTCTACTCCACCTCAACTCCACCGACCATCACCTCATCCATCTAAAGCAGCAACCACTCCTCCTCCTCTGACCAAGTCAAGCTGTGATCATCAATTTATTGCTAGCTTCACAACTTTGCACAAAACTCTACAAAACCTTGCCTAGCCAAGCGTAATTCCATCCTACCCTTCCATATTCGCTTCGGCCACCACCATAGCCGCCACCACCTGAGGTTCATCACCTCTGACCTTGAATTTTAGATGTGTCTAGATCTGTACGAAGCATGAGCCAAGCCCAATTGACCCTTAGGCCGAGCCAAAATGTGCATCCAAGTTGCCTTTTTGCCTTGTTTCTTTTGTATGCTCCATGTTTCACCCTACCACTTCACATTTCCACTTGTAGCCACACCTATATGATGCCATAACCCAAGCTTTAGAACATCATAGCCAAGCATATGCTCCACTTAGGCCGAGCATTGGTGTGATAAAAGCAAGGTCAAAACTATCTTGTCTTTGTTGCATTTTATTTCAATTTGTTTCATGTATTTTGTGTTATAAATATTCTTGTGTTACTTTGTCTTGTTTATGGGTTGAATACAAGATAAGAATATTGACTCTATCCACTCACTTAAAACCATTGTCGTGCTATGTCGTGGTGTGTCATGCTATTATGCTTTCTGGATTTATTCGGTGCGTTTTAATTTGCTATCTCCAGCGTAAAAAGTTGAGTATTCACTCATGACATTTATACTTATATAAATTGTGAATTGACAACATGTGAATCTGTAGAATTATTTTATTATGTTATACCTACTTGTGATATGAATCATATGAAGTTAACCCTATTTGTAAACCTGTCATATCATCAGATACTGCTATATGTTTTTATACTGTTTATTTATATCTGTTTCTCACACTGCAAGTTCCCTATAGAATAGAATCACTATGGTTAGAAATGATACATACCCAAACAGATTTTAGAATAGGGAAGAATCGTTACGAGCTGAAATGATAGGCCTGAGCGATTTTTATTTATTTTATTTTTACTTGGGATTGCGGGTTTGAAATGATAGAACCTGGATATTTCTTTGTAAATTACGGATTGAAGTGATATATTATCCATATCGCTTGACCTAGGTTAGAAAATATTATACAGACCCGTGGTTATTTTATATATATATATAGTAATTTTTAAAGTATTTTAAAAATGTAAATTTATGATATTTTAGTTTAGATTGAATTAAAAATGATTTTTATAAAGTATTAAAGATTTTTCTACAAGTTAAAATGTGTAACAAATGAATGGTTAAGTGGAAATTTGAAATATAACTGAATTTTGAATTTTGTAATTTTGTTTAAAATGGAGTTTAAGTTAAGTGAATAAAATATAATAATTTGTTTTAAATTTGAATTTAAAATGACTTAATGAAGTGTTATTGATTTTTCTATGAATTAAAATGGTTAAATAAATGAATGTTTAAAAGTGAAATTTGAATATAACTTAAATATTTAAATTTGAGATTTGGTTTAACAATAAAAGTTCCATTAAATAAATAATAATGGAAATTAAGTCTATATTTTGAAATGGAAATTAAAACTTAATTGTTAAGTAAAATTTTAAAATATACAAAGAATAGAAAATTGTATGCTTGAATTTAATAAGTGAATTATTAATAGAATTTGATTTTTGTGTATAAAATGTTACTTTGTTAAAATCATAATTAAAAGGGTATTTAAATGAACATTTTGAATGTAAAAATTTATGATTTTTATAAGTTAAAATGGTTTAAATTGAAGTTTAATTTTTTTTTGAAATTGTATTGAAAATCTAGAAATTTAATTAACAGCATTCAGAAAGGCTATCATTTCTGAAGTTAACTTAAAATCTATTGTAAAGGATATTACAGCACTTTGTAAGTATTGTAGTTGATACAAATGATCTAAAGGCTAAATGTAACAACCCGCATATTTATCGATTGTATATTTAAATATTTTATTTAAATATTTCATCGTTCGTCGGATTTTAGTCCTAAAAGCTACTTTTTGCAAACAGTCGAATTAGGACTCGAGACCACTTCCATTGAGTTCAAAACGCCGTTTGCGACCTTTTTGAGTATAAGCTTCGATATCTTTGTAGTAAGTTGATTTTTGCTTCTTTATCTATTGGGTTTTGGGTTTGGGTTCAGCCCACTAACCATAATAATACCCCAAACTAAATCATCCCTCCCCATTCACTCTCACTTCCTTCTCTTTTCAGTTCTAAAGTAAAAATGGTGGAAGAGATTGGAAATGGAAATTCCTAAACCCTAGTTCCTTTGCAAAATCCAAGATCTAGCTCCAAATTCAAGAGAACCCATTGGTAAACCTTCTCTTCATCTTCCCTAACTCATTCTCTCTTTGGTTTCAGAAAATTCCTAAACCTAATTTGGGAAATATTTCTCTTTTAAGATTAGAATCAAGCTTCTTGAGTTGGGATTGAAGAGTGGTTGATCCTCCTTTGTTTTCAAGCTTCTCAATCTTGTGCTTTTGGGTTTAAAGGTGAGATTTTTATCTCACATCTTTGTCTATAATTATCTTCGATTGTTAGGTATGAATTCCTAACACTTATTCTTGTGCAATTGATTTTGGTTTGGATTGATTTGGTGTATATTCCAATTTTTGATGTTTTGAAATCAAAATCTATGAAAATCCTTTTATGGATATTTGGACATTGATATTTGAGACGTATCGAAGAGCCGTTAAGGCTGGGTTGTCGCTAGACGTAAATCCTTAGTCGTCATTTGCTCGTCCGAATCGCTTCCGATATTCGTTTGGCCATTTTTGGCTTAGGTTCAGGGAATGCCTTGAACCCCAGTTTCAGACGTCTGAAACGTAGTATTCAGACGTCTGAATACTATACTGGGAATTTTTATTCCCCAGGATTCAGACGTCTGAATCATATTATCCAGACGTCTGAATTGGTTCATTTTGAACCAGAAAGGAAATAGGCTAAAAATTTCCTATTTCAGACGTCTGAAATATTGGGTTCAGACGTCTGAATAAGTGTTCTGGAAAATATTTTATTTTCCAGATTCAGACATCTGAATCCTTGATTTCAGACGTCTGAATCTGCAATCTTTTGCCTATTTGCCTATTTTCTTGATAATTCCAACTTTAATCAATTTATGTTGATTCCGATTTGTTGATTATCATTTATTATGGACTTGATGACTTTTATATTAGGATTTTTGGGAATATCCATTTCGATGGATTCCGTAATCGATTTCTTTGGATTTTATTCACGTCTTCGAATGCGAATTTTTATCATTGATTGTTTCTACAATAACTTCTATGATTTGTCACTTTAAAATATAAAGGTTTTCTGTACTAGTAGTAAATATCAAAACTCTTTCTTCAAATGATTTCAACACTATTTTATTACAAATCTCCTTTTGTCAAACCGATTTTCAATCTATTAGTATATACAAACATTTACCTCACTCGTATGAGAAATCTAATTAAACGGCTTAGTAAAACAAGTGGTATGAAACGCTTGCGTTTACTTCGTCGGTTAATTCTTGGACTTGTTCGATTGAATCTCTTGTGACAATTTTCTAGTGGAGATCTACAATTTGTTCGTAAATATTTAAGTTAAGCTAGTGGTTATGGGACATGAAGCTAAGCTCGTATATTTACTAGCTTACCGTAATTGACACTTCTTGATGATCGATGATGATAATTTTATGTTTTAGACTAGCAATGTGCGATGTCTCTTTGTCCACGTGGAGGACTGTAGCTCATTCTATTGAGCTTCGTCTCCTTTCTTTGTGGGCTAGCGACCCATGTACTTTTAATATGTTTCGATTCATTGGATGTACCATTTGTACTACATCAATGTGTTTGATTTTGATTCATTGGATGTACCGTTTGTACTACATCAATGACTTTGCTTTTGATTCATTGGATGTACCGTTTGTACTACATCAATCTCTTTGCTTTTGGATTCATTGGACGTACCGTTTGTACTACATCAATGTCTTTGCTTTTGATTCATTGGATGTACCGTTTGCACTACATCAATGTCTTTGCTTTTGGATTCATTGGATCTACCGTTTGTACTACATCAATGTCTTTGCTTTTGGATTCATTGGATGTACCGTTTGCACTACATCAATGTCTTTGCTTTTTGGATTCAATGGATGTACCGTTTGCACTACATCAATGTCTTTGCCTTTTGGATTCATTGGATGTACCGTTTGCACTACATCAATGTCTTTGATTTTTGGATTCATTGGATGTACCGTTTGCACTACATCAATGTCTTTGCTTCTTGGATTCATTGGATGTACCGTTTGCACTACATCAATGTCTTGGCCAACCTTTTCTTGTGATTTCTGGATTTCTATATGATGATTTTTGGAATTTATGTTTCACCACCTTTTTCAGTTGGCATTGATATGGATGTCATTTATTGTGGTTTGGTGAATTAAATAAAGAATATGACATTCTTTTTTTGCTATGAGATTCTTGAGATATTGTATGACTTTTGTGGATTTTCTAATGTATACTTGTCATAGTATGACATTTTTGGTTATCATACGTCTTTCTATTATATCTCTTATTCTATGTCATTTCATCTGATATTTATAGCTAGACTGATCCGTTTATTATTTTCTTATTAAATAATACTCGGGTCAGACTGAGATTTTACAGGTGCTTCTGCTTGACTCCTTATCGGACCATCATCTGATCTTTTGGTTAACTACTTAGCTTGTAGTTTTTGGTTGTGTACATTTGAGATATTGATTACTTGTTGTATAAATATTCTTTTGTCTAGCAATTGTATCTATTCTTTTGTGATATTGTGGATCTTGTTAGACCACTACTCTCATGAACACTTTTATGTGTTATATATATTCATATCTATTTCCACCTTTGTGATATGAATTATCCGTGACTGATTTATGTTATGTTTATTTCTATATTTTGTTTCCGAAGATATTATAGCCATTGTGTAGTAGCTTTGAGTTTGTGTCGGTATGTCGGATTTCCACTTGAAAAGAAATTCATGTTATACTATCTGACATATCGATGCTCGCACAAAGCAATTACACGGATGGTCGCTTCTCAATAGCCTTATTCTCCGTGCTAGTTAACAGCATTACACCGTAATGTTCTTGGCTAGCGTGGGTATAGAGGTGGGGCGTCACAGCTTGGTGTCAAAGCCAAACTTCGGAACAATGTAGAATAATCTAGCAAGGATCATGTCCTAAGTCTTTCTTAGGAGTCGTTCTTTAGGATTTTATTCGAGTTTTCGTACTTATTCATCCTATTTTCTTTATGATTCCTCGTTTTATCTATCAAGATTGCTTGATATTTATTTTGAGAATAACCTTTTCTTCTTCTTTCTTTCTTTCTTAAAAAAGAGAAATGGTTAGACCAGGCCGTCCCAGCGCCGGTCAATCTAGTTCTACTCCTCAGGATGGAGTATTAATTCTGCCCAGCAGCTTCTTGATCTAGTAAAGAACGCTCAAGCAGCCGGACATTCCAGAGCCTACTCATCCTAGATCCAGTTTTGCACGTTTGTGCAGAGACTACACTGATTTGGTGGAAGTCCATTCATGGGATCCGAGAGTGTTATAGAAATTCAAGCTTGGCTCAAATCATGTGACCGTATCTTTTCTCGCATGAACCTTATTGATCTACATCGAGTCCAAGTGGCTTCTAGCATGCTCCAAGAAAGAGCGTTAGATTGGTATGAGCTCTTGACTTCGGAGGTTATCGAAGCGGATCTTACTTGGGAGAAATTCCGGGAAAGATTCGAATTGAAATTTATGCTGGAGGCTGAAAAAGTAACTTTAGCACGGCGTTTTATTGACCTTGTTCAAGGTGAATCTTCTGTGACAGACTATGTCGCATCTTTCGAATCTCTGTCCAAATACGAGGTTGAATACATTAATACCCCATTGAAGAAAAATTAGAGATTTTTCTATGGCTTGAATAAGAATCTTAAGAAGCCATTACTTTTGAAACTTGAAGTTTCGTTTGATCAGCTTATTGATATCGCCCTTTGTCTTGAAGAGGCCGATAATGAAGGTGATGTTGAAGTTGTGCGTGCCCAACAGAACTTTGACAATAACTTGAAGAGGCCTATCAAATTCAATGGCCCCAATTCTAATAAGAAAGGGAAGCAACGAACTCCGGTAGCCAAGACTCCTACCTATAGTCGTGGACGATGCTACAATTGTGGTTCCACATACCACTATGCAAGGGAGTGCCCGAAACCCCTCTTTTGTCGGTATTGCAAAGGTTCGGGTCATCTTTTATCTTCGTGTCCTAAGCTTCCAAGCAAGAGTGAAGGAAAGCTACAACCCCCTAGCGACTCTTCTCTTGGTCAAAATATTTCTCGTTCGGTCCTTGATTTCATTTGTTTTATGATTATCCTTTTCAAGTTCTTGTTGATATAATCATCTCGTTATTTTATGTCAAAAGAACTTGTTGATTCTTTTTCTTTAAACAATTTTGGGCTTTTTGACTTCTTTGAGGATTGTGAATCCGGATTAGTGGATCCGCAACACTCAATTTGCTTTCTATTGATGTCGAAATTATTTTATTTGATTTTTCTTTCCGAGCCGATTCTTACTTAGGCTTCGGAATTGATTTTTGTAAGGATTGGCTTAATCGTTGTGAAGCCCATATCCTATTTTCCGGGTGGACTATTCATCTTCGACATTTTCTATCTGTTAAACGGATTTCTATTTTTTCTTGTGATTCCGATTTCAAATTTTTGAAGGCATCTCTTTAAGCCCTCAGGATGAGAAAAGTGTTATTTCTCTTATCTAAATAATTTGTGAAACTTTTCCGGTATTTTTGAGTTTGTCTTAGGATTATCACCTAAGAAATCTTTTATGTGGTGTTAAGGTCTTTCTAGTTCGACCTTGCCAGAATTTCATTTGGCTACGAGTTGCGGCAGTTCGCATTCCACTTACCGCATTCCGCACTCGTTACGATTCTTATGAATGACTTATTTTGTCATTCAGTTTGTCCAGCTTATTTCATTCATTTTATAAATCGAATATTCTATGAATATTTCGATGAGACCATTCTTGTATTTATTGATTTTGGATGAGAATAGCAATTTAAAATTTTGCAAATCTTTTTCATAAGATTTATTTATAAGCACAATTGGATTTTGATCTTACACGAGCAAATAATATTCTTAAAAACTTCTAAGAGATATTTTTGTCATATAAAAGATGATTTTGTGATTGTATTGCCCATTTAGTGCTTTAAGAATTCTAGTCGATACGCTTGATCAACCTTATCGATAGGAATTTCCTAAACACTTTGATGTGACAATCAGACATGATATATTGACTTGTAAAAAAAATGTAAATTTTTCTAGAAAGATTATTACATAAAGATAAATGTAATTTTGAAAGTTTTAGCTTTTCGAGAAAGAAGATTATTTGAAAGAATTCTTTTCCGATACTCTTATTCTTGTGTTTCCCGAAGGGAACCAAGATTTTATCTTTTGTACCAATGCTAGTCATATTGGTTTGGGTGCCGTCCCCTTGTGAAAGAGAACGTTCTACCACTTGTGCTTCTAAATCATTAAAGCCGATCGAGACTAGGTATGCCACTCATGATCTAGTTCTTGCGGCTATTGTTTTCGCTTTTAGAATTTGGCATCATTATTTTTGGGGGAGAAATTTGTTCTCCACGTCGATCATAAATCCTTAGAATATTTATTTTCTCATAAGGAACTTTATGTTGACTTGAGTTCCTAGCATCTTACGATCTTGATATTCTAGAAGTCGTGTTGCCAATGCGCTTTGTCGTAGGCAACAAGTTGTTGTTTCTATGATGATATCTGAATGGAACGATCTCGAGATCTTATCCACTTGTGAGATTCGAGACCGCGTATCTGATTTATGCTCATCATTTGTTTTATGTAGCCTTGAGGCTCATCCTTCTCTTTTAGACCGCATTCTTGAAGCTCAAAGGCTAGATCCTGTTTTAGCTCTTCTTGGCCAAAATTTTAAGGATAGAATTGATATTGAAGGTTTGAAAGACTTTGATATTGATTCTCGTGGCGGCATTCGGAAATTTGGTACACTTATCGTGCCAAATATTTGTGATTTTCGAAAAGACAATTTAGAAGATTCCATCGTTCTAAATTTACCATTCATCCCGGTAGTAGTGGAATGTACGCGGATATGAAGCGACTTTATTATTAAGAGGGAATGAAACTTGACATCGCTAACTTCGTTAAGTGTTGCATGACTTGCCAACTCGTTAAGGCCGAACATCAAAGGCCCGGTGGGTTATTGCAACCTTTAGAAATTCCAATTTGGAAGTGGGACCAAATTTCCACGGATTTTATTGATGGCCTTCCCCGTTCTCGTTCGGGTCATGATAGCTTATGGGTGATTGTTGATAGACTTGCTAAATCTGCCCATTTTATTCCCGTTCGGTCTAACCGAACCGTTCCTCTTTTGTCCAAACCTTTTATCAAAGAAATTGTTAAATTGCATGGAGTTCCTACTTCTATTGTTAGCGATCGTGATCCATTGTTTACTAGTGGATTCTGGAAGAGTCTTCAAAAAGCTTTAGGAACGAAGCTTAATTTTAGCACCGCTTATCACCCCCAGTCCGATTGACAAACTGAGCGTGTGAACCAAACTCTTGAAGACCTTCTTCGTGCTTGTGTGCTTGATTTCGGTGGAAGCTGGGAAGATCCTATTCCTCTTATAGAATTTTCCTATAATAATAGCTTCCAATCTAGTATTGGTATGGAACCTTTCGAGGCACTCTATGGAAGGCCATGCCGATCTCCTTCTTGTGGGCTTGAGGTCGGTGAGAGGCTGGTTTTAGGTCCAGACTTTATTCGTGATTCCACAGAAAAGATTGAACTTATTCGACCTAGGATGAAAGGAAAAAAAAGAGATCTTGTTTTTATTCGTGTTTCACCTATGAAAGGTGGTGTACGTTTCAGTCGGTCGGGAAAGTTAGCACATCGATATATTGGGCCATTTCCTATCACTGAATGTATTGGTTCCATGGCTTATCGCCTTTCATTACCGGCTCAGTTTTCTGCCATTCATGACGTGTTTCACGTTTCTCCATTACGGAAATGTCTTCGAGATTCCGATTCTATTCTTGAGCCCGGTGTTGTGGAAGAGATTGAAGTTTCGCCTAATTTAACTTATGAGTGGCATCCTATTCGAATTATTGCTTTGGAGGTCAAACGCCTTCGAAATAAAGATGTCCCGCTTGTGAAAGTTTGATGGTCTTCAAATCCTAAGGATTGTTCTTGGGAATCTAGAGAGTTCATCAAGCGAACACATCCGGACTTACTTTCCTGCGCTCTTTAAGGTGAACCTTTTATTTCAGATTTCTTTTGTGTTGATATGCTTTTATGGTTGTTACTCTTTATTTTCTTCTTAAGTATTGCGAGGATGCAATTTCTTTAAGCAGGGGAGTCTGTAACAACCCGCATATTTATCGATTATATATTTAAATATTTTATTTAAATATTTCATCGTTCGTAGGATTTTAGTCCGAAAAGCTACTTTTTTTCAAATAGTCGAATTAGGACTCGAGACCACTTCCATTGATTTCAAAATGCCGTTTACGACCTTTTTGAGTATAAGCTTCGATATGTTTGGAGTAAGTTGATTTTTGCTACTTTATCTATTGGGTTTGGGTTCAGCCCACTAGCCATAATAATACCCCAAACTGAATCATCCCTCCCCATTCACTCTCACTTCCTCCTCTTTTCAGTTCTAAAGTAAAAATGGTGGAAGAGATTGGAAACGGAAATTCCTAAACCCTAGTTCCTTTGCAAAATCCAAGATGTAGCTCCAAATTCAAGAAAACTCATTGGTAAGCCTTCTCTTCATCTTCCCCAACTCATTCTCTCTTTGATTTCAGAAAATTCCAAAACCTAATTTGGAAAATATTTCTCTTTTAAGCTTAGAATCAAGCTTCTTGAGTTGGGATTGAAGAGTGGTTGATCCTCCTTTGTTTTCAAGCTTCTCAATCTTGTGCTTTTGGGTTTAAAGGTGAGATTTTTATCTCACATCTTTGTCTATAATTATCTCCGATTGTTAGGTACGAATTCCTAACACTTATTCTTGTGCAATTGATTTTGGTTTGGATTGATTTGGTGTATATTCCAATTTTTGATGTTTTGAAATCAAAATCTATGAAAATCCTTTTAAGGATATTTAGACATTGATATCTGAGGCGTATCGAAGAGCCGTTAAGGCTGGGTTGTCGCTAGACGTAAATCCTTAGTCGGCATTTGCTCGTCCGAATCGCTTCCGATATTCGTTTGGCCATTTTTGGCCTAGGTTCAAGGAATGCCTTGAACCCCAGTTTCAGACGTCTGAAACATAGTATTCAGACATCTGAATATTATACTGGGAATTTTTATTCCCCAGGATTCAGACATGTGAATTATATTATCCAGACGTCTAAATTGGTTTGTTTTGAACCAGAAAGGAAATAGGCTAAAAATTCCCTATTTCAAACGTCTGAAATATTGGGTTCAGACGTCTGAATAAGTAATCTGGAAAATATTTTATTTTCCAGATTCAGACGTCTGAATCCTTGATGTCAGACGTCTGAATCTGCAGTCTTTTGCTTATTTGCCTATTTTCTTGATAATTCCAACTTTAATCGATTTATGTTGATTCCGATTTGTTGATTATCATTTATTATGGACTTGATGACTTTTATATCTGGATTTTTGGGAATATCCATTTCGATGGATTCCGTGATCGATTTCTTTGGATTTTATTCACGTCTTCGAATGTGAATTTTTATCATTGATTGTTTCTACAATAACTTCTATGATTTGTCACTTTAAAATATAAAGGTTTTCTATACTAGTAGTAAATATCAAAACTCTTTCTTCAAATGATTTCAGCACTATTTTATTACAATGCTCGTTTTGTCAAACCGATTTCCAATCTATTAGTATATACAAACATTTACCTCACTCGTATGAGAAATCTAATTAAACGGCTTAGTAAAACAAGTGGTACGAAATGCTTGCGTTTACTTCGTCGGTTAATTCTTGGACTTGTTCGATTGAATCTCTTATGACAATTTTCTAGTGGAGATCTACAATTTGTTCATAAATATTTAAGTTAAGCTAGTGGTTATGGGACATGAAGCTAAGCTCATATATTTACTAGCTTACTGTAATTGACACTTCTTGATGATCGATGATGATCATTTTATGGTTTAGACTAGCAATGTGCGATGTCTCTTTGTCCACGTAGAGGACTGTACCTCATTCTATTGAGTTTCGTCTTGTTTCTTTGTGGGCTAGCGACCCATGTACTTTTAATATGTTTCGATTCATTGGATGTACCGTTTGTACTGCATCAATGTCTTTGCTTTTGATTCATTGGATGTACCGTTTGTACTACATCAATGTCTTTGCTTTTGGATTCATTGGATGTACCGTTTGTACTACATCAATGTCTTTGCTTTTGATTCATTGGATGTACCGTTTGTACTACATCAATGTCTTTGCTTTTGGATTCACTGGATGTACCGTTTGTACTACATCAATGTCTTTGCTTTTTATTCATTGGATGTACCGTTTGTACTACATCAATGTCTTTTCTTTTGGATTCATTGGATGTACCGTTTGTACTACATCAATGTCTTCGCTTTTGGATTCATTGGATGTACTGTTTGTACTACATCAATGTCTTTGCTTTTGGATTCATTGGATGTACCTTTTGCACTACATCAATGTCTTTGCTTTTGGATTCATTGGATGTACCGTTTGCACTACATCAATGTCTTTTATTTTGGATTCATTGTATGTACCGTTTGCACTACATCAATGTCTTTGCTTTTTGGGTTCATTAGATGCACCGTTTGCACTACATCAATGTCTTGGCCAACCTTCTCTTGTGATTTCTGGATTTCTATATAATGATTTCTGGAATTTATGTTTCACCGCCTTTTTCAGTTGGCATTGATATGGATGTCATTTATTGCGGTTTGGTGAATTAAATAAAGAATATGACATTCTTTTGATGCTATGAGATTCTTGAGATATTGTATGACTTTTGTGGATTTTCGAATGTATACTTATCATAGTATGACATTTTTGGTTATCATACGTCTTTTTATTATATCTCTTATTCTATATCATTTCATCTGATATTTATAGCTAGACTAATATGTTTATTATTTTCTTATTAAATAATACCCGGGTCAGACTGAGATTTTACAGGTGCTTCTGCTTGACTCCTTATCGGACCATCATCTGATCTTTTGGTTAACTACTTAGCTTGTAGTTTTTGGTTGTGTACATTTGAGATATTGACTCCTTGATGTATACATATTCTTTTGTCTAGCACTTGTATCTATTCTTTTTTGATATTGTGGATCTTGTTAGACCACTACTCTGATGAACACTTTTATGTGTTATATATATTCATATCTATTTCCGCCTTTGTGATATGAATTATCCGTGACTGATTTATGTTATGTTTATTTCTATATTTGTTTCCAAAGATATTATAGCCACTGTGTAGTAGCTTTGAGTTTGCGTCGGTATGTCGGATTTCCTCTTGAAAAGAAATGCATGTTATACTATCCGACACATCGATGCTCGTACAAAGAAATTACACGGATGGTCGCTTCTCAACAGCCTTATTCTCCGTGCTAGTTAACAGCATTACACCGTAATGTTCTTGGCTAGCGTGGGTATAGAGGTGGGGCGTCACACTAAACTTAACCAAGAGCTACTATAGCACTTGGTTAGTGTTGTAGTTGGGAAACTAAAATTAAAATATGAAATTAATAAAGAGCTATTGTAGCCCTTGCTAAGTGCTGCACTTGGCTGAAATGAGATTTTTGAACTAAACTGAACTATTACACCATGTTTTAAATGCTGTCTTTGCTGAATTGAATTGTTTTCAAACATAACTTACTGTAGCATTTTCTAAATGCCGTGGAAAGTTGAAATTTCAATGTTTGTAGTTTTAGCTGAATAAATGAACTCAGAAAAGACTAAATTTTGGGAAATTAATATTTGATTTGAAGGTATAATGATTCCACCTTTTAATGGTTTAAATGAATGATTTTAATTGGAAATTATAAATCTTTTAGAATTTTAACCACGGGTACACTTCTCTGTATGCCTTGTGATTTTTGGATGTACACCTTCAATTTGAGAGTTTGACTAGAGGTGAGTGATTGCTACAGCTCTGCGCTACCCTAGCCACATTAGCACTGTTATTTGCATAACTTACTTTAATACAGACATTTCTATAATAGCGTTTATTACTGTTAAATTGACGGTTTAACAGATCCTTAGAGGATGGGCAATCCCAAGCATCCTTTAAGTTATTGTGCATTACTATTATAGTTCACTTGAGTTGGTTTACATTGTATAAGTATGTATGTCCTAACTCGAGTGTTTTGTGTTTTACTTTACGCTCGGGTCAGCCTGAGTATTCACAGCTTCGCTTTGGATTTCTTTTTCTGGAACTAGGAATCGCTGGTGATTTTGCTTACCTAGTTATCTATCTATTTCAGTTTCGGTTGTTCTATATCAGCTCTTGTATTTATAAACTTCTATGTATTTGGGATTTCTACTTTATATGTTTTCAGACTGGTATTATGTATTTTGTTTTAAGACTTTGTTATAGTAGCTTCATGAACAACTATGGTATTTTTATTTCCGCTGCGAGTTATTCTGATATTTCTATGTCTATGATTATGTGAATAGTTTTGTTTGCTCCAAATTTTATTACAATGCGGTATTTTAAGCAATTCAAGTCTGACATGTGCGGATGCGAATGGCTGAAAATATCAGGTTGTTACAGGAGGAGTAAAATTATATGGGAAGATGGTAGCAAAAAATTCTTTCGTGGAAAATGCAATAAGTGGGAATGCCCTATTACGGATTGCATGGACGGGTTTGGCGAGTTGATGGGAAGTCCTTAAGAAAGCTTTTATGAAGGATGCTAGGGCTTTGTTCTTTTCCAAACCCCTAGGTAGTGGTAAAGGCATCTAGATTTATGACCTTTTGTAAGACTTTTTAAATGGATAAATGGATGTAACGTCTATACTCACTAGTGTTGTAGTCTATCAAGGTTATGGAATATTTTGTAGAAATACGATCAATGTTAAGCCACTTTTTATAATGATTTGAACAAAAATTTATGATTACTTAATTACTAATGTGGAAATTGAAATTGATTTCAATTGGAAGATTGGGAATTGAGTTAGTTGGCCTTTAATTCGAATAAATTATTTTGATATAAACTGTTTAAAATCTATCTTCTTAAATATTCAAATTATTTTGATTTTTCAAGCTATTTACTGTATAAACCATTCTTTTCGAAAACTCAAACTATCTTATATTAACTATTTGACTATTTTAAAACTATTCAAGCTATTTGATAAATTCAAACTGGTCAGCGTGGAAATTGTTTATATTTGAAACATGGATTTAAATACAAATTAGGATAAATTGAAGTTATAACCTAAATGGAAACCCGAAGCCATTCTCTATTGGCACCGAAATCGAGATATTAAGATAAAAATGATTTTGAAGTGAAATAGTATATTTTGAGTAAATAGGATGATTTTAAAATAATTTTTGAATAGTTACTATAACTGAAATTTACTTTATAAGCAGTAAGAAATGTCACGAATAACTTTGGAAAGTAATCAAACTTGGAAATTTGATTTGACATAAATGAGATTGTATATGTTAGTTATACATTCAAACTCCCCTTATTGAATTTATAACCAGGTGGAAATAATCTTCGGAAATATTTGAAATACTAAAATGGAGTTTATATAAGTATGAGGTGGACTCAAAAAGTATTGATCCAAAAATTATTCAAGTTGAAAGAATGATCCTATATGCATATGAATTGAGATAGTTTTGGAACCTATTGACTTTTAAAAGACTTTTGATTTTGGGAAAATAGTCAAATTTGGGAAATTGGCTAAACCGAATTTTGAAAACTGTTGATTTTGAAGATACCAATTTTGTATAGGTAAAGTTTGTATGTAATACGTATAAAGCGTATGATTTGAAAGGCACTATATTTATAGTATGATATGTTTTTTAAGCAAAAGTGTGGAAAGGCCACCCCACGAAAGTCGAAACAGAGTAGGAGATCCATTTGGTGGTTCTGCCTAGGAATTCACAGGGTAGGTTCAATGAGAATTCGGATCCTTAAGGACGTTCGAACAAAACTCATGAGCTCCTAGTCATCATTTGTAGGATAGCGTAAGTCGAGTGGTGCTTATACCTACAGTACATTGGGTTTTGCTGCGACAACAACGTAACCTTTGTGCAAATGCGATCTATCGCGGTTCCATAGCATAATTCGGGTGGTAGTGATTGCCTACAATTTACGTTTGATTTCGCTGGAATAGCGACGTAGCATCGGTAGATTGCGATCTATGTGGTTTGGTTCCATAGCGTAATTCGGAAGGCAGCGAGTGCCTACGGTCTACATTTGGTTTCACTTGAATAGTGATGCAACCTTGTATAGACTATGATCTATGTGGTTTAGTTTCGTTTGATAGCGTAATTCGAGGGGAAGCGATTGCCTACAGATTACTTACTGTTTTGCTGTGATAGCAAAGCAACCTTTGTGTAGTTGCATACTATGGTGTTCCCGTGGCGTAAGTTAAGAGGTGTGGATGCCTACAGTTTTCTTATGGTTTTGCCGGGATGGCGATGTTATCATCGGGTTAACTGCGATCCATGGTGGGAAAAGGGGGTAATACTTTCCATATCATTTTTGAAAAAAAAATCAATTATTTTCAGTGGGTATTGAAACGGGTCTATTAAGTACTTATAGATTTTCAGTCCTACGTCTGATCAACATATGACTAAATTTCTGTAAGGACAATGATGGATTTGTTAAGACATCGAGTTATGAAACATGCTTCAATATAAAGTTAGCTTGGTAATACTATGTAATTTTAATTGTATGTATTTTTAAAATTGTACAGTAAAAGAGTAAAAGTTTAAACTATCTTAAAAAAATGATTTATTTAGTTATATACATCAAAATTAAATACTCGCTTCGTTCCTTTTCGAGGACGAAAAGTTCTAAAGGAGGAGGAGTGTAATGACCCGGATATTTAGCCATCTGTTTTGCGATAACTAACTGATTTATTTTTTGGAATATTAATTTTTATAAGTCATATGGATGAATTTTTTGACATTTAAAAATCTGAACCTATATATTGATTGAAACTATAGAAATTCTAAAATATAAATTTCTGGATATAATAAATTATATATATAAACACCACCATTAGAATTCAAGGTAGGATATCCATATATTTGTATATAAATATAAATTTATACAAGTTAATGATGTTCATATGTATATAAGCATATAAGTGTATGTATATATTCCATATGAAGTAATATATATGTAAATTTGTATAAATGTTTATACATATATATGTGTGATGACAAATAAATATAAGTATATGTGTATGTACATATGCTTAAAGAATAGGGTTTATGGAATTATATATATATATGTATGTATGTATATGAAAAATTTATGGTATTAAATAAAATTATATATATATATATATAAGGAATTAGATACTTGTTGCTTTATACTTAGGCGTGTTATATATATACATGTTAGCAAACAAAAACATGTGCTTATGGTCTAGGTAATAGGAAATCTATACACACACACACACACATATATACGTATATGTATATATATACGATGTATGCGTGCATACAAGGGAACATTGTGATTATAACAACCAGCCTTTTTGAACGATTTAAATCGACGATAACAACACACGTCAGCTCAAACCATTCAAAGGGGCAGATTTTTGTTATGGGTTGAATAAGAAAAACAAGAGAAAGAAGTAAATCAAATACAGAATCTCATAGCGGAATGACAAAATATAATAATCAAATAACAGTTCATGAAGTCGTTTATAACTAAATTTGATTATTCTTATACAAAACAAATTCAGAGTTACAGAAAACAGGATTAAATAAATAAATGTTGTGGAACAACATGATGCAGTGGAACAACATGATGCAGTGGAATACATATAATAAGTAATAATAGTATAGAATCTTCGTCTTTATCCTCTAAAGTCTTCGATAAAATGAAAAGCTTAGACTGACCCGAGCGAATTGAAAAGACAAAACACTCGAGTCAGAACTAAAAGATCTTATGTAAGTTAAATTAATAGTGAATAAATTTGAGTGTATCGGCGTCAGAGATGTTTACGAGGTTTGACATCTCCTATCCAGTGTCTAATGTGAGTGTAATAACCTAAGAGATATTCGGGACTTCCATCTCCTAAGGATCCGTTAAACTATATGCTATGTAGTACAATAAGCTATTATAATAGTGTCTACAATAAAGTAAAATATTAAAATAGCGTTAAGGCGTTACTCATATCCCCCTTAACACATTTTTATATATTCTCATAGTCTATACAGTACCGTCATTCCTCCATAACTAGAGGGCTATCAAAGGGTACTCCATAGGTATGGTATAAACCAGACTCGTAGAAGGCGCGCTAGGACATGTGAACACAACACTCGAGGCAATGACAGGGTAGATATACCAATTGCACTCCCAGACTGGTGGTAACGTATAGCAGCTACTACTGCCCACCTTGAGACACGCTTCCAAATCAACGGTGCACCCAATCGAATCACAAAGTAATAGAACGTTATCGAAGATATGTGCCCGATAGGAGGAATGACCCCACTTGGCCCGGTATAGCTCCTGTTTTAGCCACATTAAGCTGACTCATGGGAGTCAGGGTCACGTAAATACCTCATAAAAAATCATTCACCAACCATCCTACTTCATTTATGGAATGTCCACCACGCACACAGTTGTTAAAGTCGTTTTCGATATTAGCAGAGAGTATGACAATATCCGATCTCTGTCTCTTTAACAACCAAATGCTTATATTACATCGGATGGTTCTTTTACATTTCCAAAACCATTTCATATTGGTATCAAAATATCATAATCAATTCAAACCGTATCACTTTCGAATTAAGCTTTGTTCCCAAAGCTTGTTGAAGACTCTTCCAAAAAGATTGATCTTATCCGGTTGAGAATGAAAAAGGCACGGAGTCGCCAGAAATCCTACGCGGACAACCGTAGGAAGCCTCTCGAGTTCTCGATTGGTGATCTTGTTTTTATTCGTGTTCCTCCTTTGAAAGGGGTTATGCGTTTCAGTACGACTGGGAAATTGGATCCTCGCTATATAGGACCATTTTCTATTACTGAACGTATAGGCCCTATGGCTTATAGAGTTTCACTTCCTGCTCATTTATCTGGCATTCATGACGTGCTTCATGTCTCGCAACTTCGAAAGTGTCTTCGGGAATCGGATTCTGTTGTTGATTCTCCTGATTTGCTTGAGCTTGAGATCTCACCGGACTTATCTATTGTACAACAGCCTATTCGCGTACTTGACACGGAGGTGTGACACCTTCGGAACAAGGACGTGCCGCTCGTTAAAGTTCAATGGTCCGCTAATCCTAATGACTGTACTTTGGAAACCAGAGAGTTTATTGAGCGATCCTATCGGGTTTTCTATCTTTGCTTGGAAACGGTGAGTATATCTTTTCATCTCAAGCGTATTTTCCTTTCTTTTGAATGATGTATGTATGTAGTTGTTACAATTATCGTCTCTAGAAATTGCGGGGACGCAATTTTGTTAGGAGGGGAGATCTATAACAACCCGCATATTAACGATTATATATTTAAACGTTTTATTTAAATATAGCGTCGTTAGTCGGATTTAGGTCCGAAAAGGTACTTTTTGCAAATGGCCAAATTGGAACTCGAAACCATTTCCATTGATTCCAAAATGGCGTTTGCGATCTTTTTGAGTATAAGCTTTAATATTTTGGAGTAAGTCGAATTTTGTTATTTTCCAAGTAGGCTTTTGGGTTTGGGTTTCACCCAAACTATTCTATATACCAACTCATCCCTTTCTCTCCTTCCATTCACACATTTTCATTTCTTAAGCTTAAGCAAAACTGAAAATGGGGGAATGGAGGAGGAAATAGAAATTCCAAGCCCTAGTTTACCTTGCAAACTTGAATTCTGGCTCCAAAATCAAAGAGAAGCTATTGGTAAGCCTCCTCTTTATCTTCTCCAACTCTTTCTCCTTCAATTTCAGAAAATTTTCTAAACCTAACTTAGGAAAATACTTGTTTTGATCTTAGATTGAAGCTAGTAGAGTTGAAGTGGAGAGTGGTTGGTTGTTTTCTTTGCTATTGAGCTTCTCTATTCTTGTTTTGAATTAAAAGGTGAGTTTTAAACTCACGTATACTTCTCTTGATATTATTGATGTTAGGTGAGATTTTTATCTCACATCTATGACTATAAGTACATTTGGTTGTTACGTATGAATTCTTAACACTTGTTCATTTCCATTTGCTTTCGATTTGGGTTGATTAGGTGAAATTGCCGAATTATGATTTTTGAAACCAAATCTATGTAAAACCTTATATGGTTGATGTTTATGTTGTTCGGAGTGTTTGGGTGTGTCGTTAAGGTTGGATAGTCGTTTGACGTAAGCCCATAATCAACACGCATCTGATTGCTTTCGATTTGTTTGGCCATAGATGGCCTAGGTTCAGGAAATGCCTGACCATCAGGTTTCAGACATATGAATCCCTATTTCAGACGTCTGAATATTGTTCTGGGGAAGATTTTTATTCCCAGATTCAGACGTCCAAATTTATATTTTAGACTTCTGAAAGTGCTAAATTTCAACCAGAAAGGAAATAGGCAAAATAATGCCTATTTCAGACGTCTGAAAGTTTGGGTTAAGACGTCTGAATTCTGTTCTGGAAAACATATTAATTTCCAGATTCATACGTCTGAACCACTTCTTTCAGGCGTCTGAATCTATTGTCTTTTTCCAATTTGCCTTGTTCGCTTAGTTTTCCAAATTTGATCGATGCATATTGATTCCAATTAGTTGTTTATGCATATTTGACCTTGATGATTCCTTTTTGAATTTATTCACGGGTTTTTATAAATGATATCTTCAAATCGTATTAAAAGTTCGCTTCTCCGATTTATAAATTCTATTTAAAACACACGCACAATTTCGCACTTCGAGCGAAGTGGAAGGGTGATTAAATGGTTGGGCAAAACATGGACCTTGAATCTGTGCGTTTATCCTTCCGATTAATCCCCGACCTATTCAATTAATCGTTCTGACCTTCGGGTTTGGTTTACCGATGATATGAGGTGAACTTTGTACTGCTTTGAGTGTGAAATTGACTGACGGATAGTAATCCGTTTAGTGTGAACGAGTGGTTATGGGACTCACGTTAACACTTTTCAGATTCCTTTTTGAGAGTTATGACACATTCTGCCAGTCAATGGTGTTCAGTACTGGGCCTCCGGACCTTCACCACTACGGTTTGTTGCCTTCGGGTGTGTTGCCTTCGGGTTTGCACCTTCAGGTTTGTTGCCTTCGGGTATGTTGCCTTCGGGTATGTTGCCTTCGGGTTTGTGCCTTCGAGTTTGTTGCCCTATCGTATCGCTTTCGGAGTTTGGTCTTTATGAGCCGCTCGAGTGATATTTGGGTTTGGAGTCTTCGGGCTCATGGATCCTTTTTTATACAGTACTGAGCAAGCGCAAATTTTATGATGTTTCATTGATATGTATATTCCCTAGGTATTGCCCTTCGGTGTTGGTCTTTTGAGCCGCATGATATGTAGCGATTACCTTGTGGAACTTGTGTTACCTTTATTGGTATTTGTTATTGCCTTTTGGCTTGTTTTGGGGTATTCCTACCCTTTGTTTCTATGATTTGCCGATGATACGAGGCTTGTTTTCATATGATTCATCTTTTGATTGGATGATTGTGTTACCTCTTTTAGAGATATTTTTTATACCTTGTAACCTTGCAGGTTTATTGTTGTTCAGTTTATCTAACTGATTTGTTTGGCTAGACTGACCCGTGTATCTTATACTCGGGTCAGACCGAGATGTTTCAGGTTAGGTGCTTGTGTACTTAGCCTATTTTGCTTCCGCATGGACTATCCAGCTTGTCCCTTTTTGTCATAGCTTTTTGTGTAGTCCTATTTTGTTGTAACTCTGATATTTATTCTTCTGGATTTGTCTGTATATTGTGGTTTGCTATACCACTCGACATGTAATATTCTGTATACTCTGTTATGTATCAGTATATGTATATATATGATGAGCATCTGTTCTGTGATATATATTACATGTGAGTTGTTATATTCTGTTCTGATAGATCCGCCAACCACCTATGGTTTTGTTTTAAGTATTCATTGGATATGTCAATCTGCTTTGTATGATTATTGTCGATGTATTCAATAGATAGTTAGAGCAAGGCTATAGATGGTCGCTCCTATCCAGCCTTATTCTCCATGTTAGTTGACGGCATTACCCTGTAGTGTCCTTGGCTAGCATAGGTATAGAGGTGGGGCGTCACATATTCACTTTCAAAATCACATTCACTTCCAAATCATTTTCACTTTCAAAATCATATTTACGCAAATGTGTCATTTCACAAAGAGGTATCAATTCCAAATTCCAACTTAGGTTGTATCATCATCAAGGATTTAAATATAAAAACTTCGACTTTACACAGTCTGAAATTTTAGAATGTAGTTTAGATAGTCATAATTAGTTTTAATAGTTCTAAAAATATTTTAAAATAGATTGAGATAGTTTAAGTAGTAAAAATAGTTTAAGTAGATTTAAATTATATTAAATAGATTTAAATAGATCAAATAAATTGAAAATAGATTAGATAGATTTAAAATAAATTAAATAAATTAAATAAATTTAAAATAGTAAAATAGATTTAAAATTGATTAAATAATTATTAGTTTAAAATATGTAAAACAGATTAAATTGGATTAAACGGGTTAAAGTAGATTAAGATAAATTAAAATAGTTTAATTTGACTAAAATAGTTAAATAAATTAAAATAGTCTAAATTAGGTTAAAATTGTAACAACCCGCATATTTATCGATTTTATATTTAAATATTTTATTTAAACATTTTATCGTTAGTCGGATTATAGTCCGAAAAGCTACTTTTTGCATACGTTCAAATTAGGACTCGAGACCCCTTCCATTGAGTTCGAAACGCCGTTTGCATCTTTTTTAATTATAAGCATTGATATGTTTGGAGTTGGTGGAATTTCACCACTTTTTCACTTGAGACCAATAGTTAGGCTTTTAACCTATTAAACCCAACTCCACCCTCCCCTCTTCATAACTTTCTAATTGCTTTAAACCTTCAAACTTCTTCAAAAATGTTAGTGGGAATGGGAAATTAAAACTCCAAGCTCAAATTCAACTTCAAATCCATCATTCAACTCCAAATTCAACAAGAAGACATTGGATTCAAGCTTCTTGCATTGGGATTGAAGAGGGATTGATTCTTGCTTGCTTTGTTCTTCATTTTCACTGGTTTTTGGTGCAAAGGTGAGATTTTTATCTCACATTTTTGTCTATAACTATCATGGATGTTTGGGAATGATTTTCTATCACTTTAGCATGTACATTTGCATTTGGTTTGGACTGGATTGGCCAAAAACACTAATTTTTAGCTTTTTGTGAATTTTCTGCATTTAGGTCGTTCTGGCCATTTGTGCGTGTTCGGAGTTAGGTCGCCCGCGAGCTAACGCCTTAGGTCGCTTGCGTGTTAACGCCTTAGGTCGCACTGCCTTGGACCCTCGCCTGCATATTTTCGTTAGCTCTTAGGTCGTTCGTAATTAGGTCGTTAGATCGCTTGGTCGATAGGTCGTAGGTCGCTCTGCCTCGAGGAGTCTCGGCCTGCATATTTGCGTTAACCCTTTAGGTCGTTCTGGCTTGAGTCGTTAGGTCGTTTGGCTTTTATATTGATTAGGTCGTTTAGCCTTGAGTTACTAGGTCGCATGACCCCTCACTAGTTCGCACGGCTTTGTTAAGACGTTAGGTCGCTCAACCCTACTACAAGTATTAGGTCGTATGACCTTGTTCCACTAAGTCGCTCGACCCTTAGGTCGCTTACCTGGTTGAGTCGCACCTCACCTTAGCTCGTCCATGTTAGGTCGCTCGCCTCCCTTAGGTCGCTTACCTGGTTGAGTCGCACCTCACCTCAGCTCGACCATGTTAGGTCGCTCGCCTCCCTTAGGTCGCTTACCTGGTTGAGTCGCACCTCACCTCAGCTCGACATTAAGTCGTTAGGTCGCGTGTCCAATTAGGTCGCGCGCAACCACTAGGTCGCTTGACCAATTTAACTCGCTCTGCCTTGCTTACTTTTAGGTCGCACGACCATTCCATTCTAAGTTGCCTGAGCCCTTAGGTCGCGAGTACTTAAGTAGCTTCACCCAGGTCGTTAGGTCGAACCTCGTAGCAGGGGCGTTGCCCCCGTACCCCCACCTTGGGGGGTTGCCACCCCCTCGGACCACCCCTCCGTAGGGGATCTTATCTGAAAAACATTCAACAGAACTTGCTTTGTTGAGATGCTGAGTTGACAGCACTACATCGTAGTGTTCTTGGCTAGCGTGGGTATAGAGGTGGGGCGTCACAAAAATAGATTTCAAAGTTATACCCAAACATTTCAGTAACTCAATTCTGGTAAATTCATTTTTATTCGACACCTCAACTTTGAAATTCCAATTTCTACAATTACTCTTGAACTTTTGAAAATAATTCGACATATATAAATAAATTTCCATTTCAAAATACCAGTTAACGGAATTCAAAATTTTAAAGACTCAAAAATCATTTAATTTAACCAATGCAGTGTCCGTATTTAATTTTCTACCCTAGGGTCAAGTGATACAGATATTTATCATTTCAATCAAAAATTTAAAAATTTACGATTATCTACATTTCAAACCGCAATCCCGAATTGAATTACATAAAAATCCATATAAGCGCTCGAGCCTATCATTTCAACACATAATGATTTTCCCTAATCTATAGATCATTCGGATATATATCATTTCAACCCATAGTTACTTTCCTAATAATAACTACGGAAATTTGCAAAGTGATAATGGTATATAAATTAAACATAACATCCAGTCGTCCATATATCAAAAATCAAACATCCATCAAAATCATCATTCAATTCAACCAAATAAATTACAACAGATAACTGATTGTCATTAAGAGGAAATTAAGTGGAAACTTAAATTTAATAATGAATTAATGGCAATTTAAATCAAAATAAATTCAAATTAACTGGAATAATGATTTATTAAAACCAAATAGCCAAAATTAAATTTCTAATCACATCATAAATTTAATTTAACCGACATAAGGTAATTTAGAAGTTGTGAGTGAGTTAAAACGCTCATCTTTGATTTTAAATTGAATTAAAATTCTATTTAGGCCTAAAATTCAAACAGTCTTAGATTCGACAAAACCAATTCCATATCCTCCGAAATTTCGATACGATCACAACGGAAGAAGCCGCGCTGAATCCGAGCTTGGATGGACAAGTTATGATGGTTAGAAGATTTTTAAATTTTTAAAATTAAATTAAAAATATACAAAAGGCATTTTCGTAAAAATCATTCACACAAACCATAAGCAAACATGACAAAAGACACGGCAGCCGCTGTTTGTTCGTCCACCGTCGCCTCTATATGCTCATCCACCAAGATCGGAGTGCACCATTACGATGCTCACCCAAGGCCGCGCCTACCGGTGGACACGCGACCAACGGCGACCACCCAATCCCACGCTGCTGACCACCTTCTTCCCTCCTTCCTGGCTATTCGAAGCACCATCAACATGAACGGACAATAGATCTAGGGACTCTGGGCCTGCTCTTCCCAACGCCGCTTACCGATCGTCGATCGGGCAACGATCCACAGTTGGATCGTCAAAACCCTAAAACAAACGGCCGAGGTTCATCCTAAATTTTTGGAAAAACGGTGCTTCGATTGCAAAAACGAATTACGCCAGTGAATTACGCTCTTCGAGAGCTTTGAATTGATATATAATTTTATATAGATTGAAGGAGTTTGATTTTGAAATTGATTTGGAGATTGAAATTTAGGGTTTTGATTTGTCTACCATTAGGAAGAGGAGATGAGAAGGAAATGTACGTATAGAATAATGGAATAAGAAATAGAAGGGCTGCTAGGGTTAGAATAGGACAATATATACCAACGAAGCCCGATAAGAAAATGAATAACACCCAAAATGATTTGAAACGACAAATACAACCCGAAAAGCCCGTTCTGCCTCCAAAACGAAAGTAGGCCACTGACGTATCAAAATGGTGTTTTCGGTATTTATAAACTCAATGGAACAGGTTTCAAGTATTAGTTTCATCATATGAAGAAGTGAGCTTAAAAATCAGCTTATTTCAAATTGATTTCAATTTAATTTAATTAAATTGATTTCTACGCGTTTCGCTGCAAAACTTGAAATCGTATAATAATTCATCTTTTTGGATCCGATGAAACTAGTTTCGTCGAAATCCAAGACAGTGGCCAAAATGGCTATTTTCACGTTAATTAGATAAATTATTATTAAGTTAAATTTATCACATCTTATATTCAAATTAATTTACCAACCATTTTTATTATTTTTTATTACATGGACATTTACAATAATTTAAAACAAATTTACATATCAAATTCAGTATTAAATATTTCACTAATTACAGTGTTCAATTTGAACTGTAATTAAGTCTAATCAATTAAAATTAAATTCCAATAAAAAATTTTAATTTGATTTTAGTCTTTTTTCAATCAATTATTACTCTATAGACATAGTTAACATTTGTTTATATCTTATTTCACTAATATGCTTCAATTTACATCTTTTGTTTGTATTAACTACTATATTTCAATTATATTGAATTTTGCTAATTTTCACATTAAAAAGAATTTAAAATCCCAATAAATTGATTTATCTTGGTTTTACTTTTTTATTAAATCAGATATTGCCTTGTGAATATAATTAACATTTCAATACATTTTATTACTTTCACAATTTGTAGTTATTGTCCATTAATGTAATGTTTATTTACATTTAATTGTAATTGATTTAAATGAATTGGTAATAAATAACAATTGTCAACTTTCTACATTTAATTACATTTGTAAGTCATTATTTATAAACAAATGTTATAGCAACACATGCTATACTAATTCTATCCAATTTCAATTTATTACGCATTATTTCACAAATAAATCATCTTTCTAAATTATCAATTGCCCTTTTGATCCTATCATAAATTAACACATGCATTATTACAGTTAATTTAAAATCTATATCTAATTATAATATTTTAATGTTTCAATTAATTGAAATTACAATCAAATCAATTATTAGTTAGCTTAAATCAATGCTACTACATTTTAATCCAATCACATTCCCATCATTTAATTACAAAAATTTATTTCTTCCAACATTAAATCACAAAACATTATTAAATTAACTACTTTTAATTATTTAAAATTATGGGTCGTTACACTCTACCCCACTCGAAACTTTTTGTCCTCGAAAAGGAAAAAAGGAAAAGAAGGAATTAATTAACCAATATATCTTATTCAAAATATTAAATTTATAAACAATTAATTTACATAATTAAATAATTTAAATAAAATATATCAATTTATAATAATTAAATCCTTTTATATTTAAGTTAGCAAAAGTTTGGAAAACATTTTGCAAAATTTTCCAAGTCCAAAATTTACGAAAAATTTCGGTACAGTCTCTTTTGTATGTAGAGGTCTGGAAGAAATAATAATATCAATAATAACATTATATATCATAAATTTTCAAAATAATATATTCCAAACCATGGGAAAATAATATAATATTGCTATAAAACCGTAATCCGAAAACGTACCTATTTGCCGGGCAAACAAGCTCATTTTGTGAAATCAGAAGCAGCAGTAATTGCTTCCATAACCTGTATTTCACTTATGCCATCTAAAAGAGTTAATAATTATATAAAAGAGAAATATTTAAGTTGTTTCAACTAATAACAACAAATAACCAACATAACAACAAACTCCTTACAATATATCATCAAATCATCACATACAGTCAAAAATATCAATTTTACATCCATAGCAACCATCAATAGGTTTGTTCTGGTTTAGAAACCTCTAGTCGGATAAAATGGTAAATAAACCATGAAGTAAACCATACACTCAACAGTCGAAGAAAAAACTTTATATGTTGTTTATAAATTTCTATACAAAATAGAAGTATCCTTCCCAACCAATCCATAGGCAAACAAACAAAGAATTCCACACATTTTTAAGTTTACTCTATTTAACCTTTTCACATTATTTATTGTTCGTTTTTTCTTTCATACAATGATTTTCTTTAATTCACATTCATTACTTACAAAATTTTAAAATTTCATTCAGTCATGTAAGACTTATTTCATTAATCTGCAGTCTTTACTTACATAAATTATATCTATTTCAATTATTTGGATCATAAATGAATTCATTGTTAAAGAATGGTATACATTTTATTTCAATTTACTTCAAATTTACAATTTTTTTCATCATTCACTTTTCTTTTCTCATTCATATAATGTTTATTTTCATTAATTTACATTCGTTATTACTTACAAAAGTTCATTCCTCCTTTATTCATGCAGTGCCATTTCTTTCATTTTATTTCTTTACATTCACTGCTTAAATAAGTTATTTTTATTTCAATTTATTGGATTATGCATTATTAGGTAAGTTTCTTTACAATTCAATTCACCATTTATAGATTATTTCTTTCACATTCATTCTTCCTGATAAAGTATTTTTTGAAAATTAACTCCATTTCTAAATCATTTCCAATGTTCTCCGAAGTTATAATCACTCAGTTTATATATAGTACTCATTTTAATTATAAATGGCTTTAATATTGATTCAAGTTTATAATTATTTACTTATAGTATTCACCTTTATCAATAAATTTGATTATAAATAGCTTAAAATGTTAACTTAAGTTTATAATCAACTTTCTTACAGTATTCACTTTTATTACATTTAATTAGTAGCGTATCAAACTATTGACTTTAGTTTACAACCAATTTATAACATTAAAATTCATATTTATAGAAGTAATTCCATTGAACACTTCCATTTTTTTCCCAAGTTTTACTTGTATATTATTCTATTACATATCCTTATTAACATTTCAACTTTTAAAAATTTGGTAAGTAATGTACATATGTAAATGTCTTTGAGAATGCCATAGAAAGTTACAAAGGTTATCATATATATTTTTTTATTAACAAAATGTTCAATTGTTACATTTTCTTATTTCCATACCTTAATTTATAATTGACAACCTTCCATTTCTTTATATCTCATTAATTTCTTAACATCTAATTTCTTATTTTTATTTTAGAAGTTCCAATAATTAAATATAGTTAAAATTTCATTCATTACAATAATTGAAATCTCTAATTTAGAGAAATTTAAGAACTAAATGTTGGGTTCCCTTTCAATTATTTAAAATAATATATATATGCTCATAACTTATATATATATATATATATATATATATATATATCAAATCAACCTTTAGAAATTAAATTTTAAGATTCGTTAATCAAAACGATGTGCAGTAAAATTACTACAGTAGTCTTCCTACTTTGAAACTCGAAAATGAAAGTAGATGATGCGTGCACTCATCACCAAAATTATTTTCCAACGACAAGAAGGGGAGTACATAACTTATTTCCTTAAAAAATTCTTTAAACATTTCTTTCAAATCATGTTGAAATGTTTATACCAGAAGAAATATTTTATTCCAAAATAATGTTAGGATTATGTTCCAAAATCTTTTGAAAGAAATTTTCAAAAATTGTAGAACTTAAGTTCTCAACTTTCAATTTATATTCATTTATTTACAAATCCTATTTTTCAACCAACATTTATAAAATTTCTATACCTAACAAACAACATATTACGTCCAACTATATCATTTATGAAATTTATTATTCTACAGGAAAAATTATTCCATTTACCTATATTTCAAAACAATATTGTGTCGTTCTGCCCTATTAAGTGTTTAGAAATCCCTATCGATGTCATAACATCCTATGTATCGACTAGAATTTTTAAATACAAAGGAGAACAAATTAACACGATACAAGAGCTTTTGTAACACTAACAAATATACTCTCTCATATATATACACTCAGCAACTCATTCTAGTGTATTACTACCCTATTTTCTATAGAATCAGACCCCAAAATCTTATCCACTTTCAAAATCATATTTACTCAAATATGTCATTTCACAAAGAGGTATTACTTCCAAATTCCAACTTAGGTTGTATCATCATCAAGGATTTGAATATAAATACTTCAACTTTACATAGTCTGAGATTTTAGAAAATAGTTTAGATAGTCCGAAATAGTTTTAATAGTTCTAAAAATAGTTTAAAATAGATTAAGATTGTTTAAACAATAAAAATAGTTTAAGTAGATTTAAATTATATTAAATAAATTTAAATAGATCAAATAAATTTAAAATAGATAAAATAGATTTAAAATAGATTAAATAAATTTAATTAGTTTGAAATATGTAAAATAGATTAAATAAAATTAATTAGTTTAAAATATGTAAAATATATTAAATTGGATTAAATAGGTTATAGTAGGTTAAAATAAATTAAAATAGTTAGTGACTAAAATAGTTAAATAAATTAAAATAGTCTGAATTAGTTTAAAATAGATTTCAAAGTTATACCGAAACATTTCAATAACTCAATTCCGATAAATTCTTTTATATTCGACACCTCAACTTTGAAATTCCAATTTCATATTTACGCTTGGACTTTCGAAAATAATTCAGTTTATATAAATCAATTTCCATTTCAAAATACCAGTTAACTGAATTCAAAATTTTAAAGATTCAAAAATCATTTAATTTGTCCAATCCGTTGTCCGTATATAATTTTCTACCCTAGGGTCAAGTGATACGGATATTTATCATTTCAATCCGTAATTTAAAAATATACAATTATCTATCATTTCAAACCACAATCCCGAATTGAATTACATAAAAATCCATAAACTTGCTCAAGTCTATCATTTCAAATCATAACGATTTTTCCCTAATCTATAGACCGTTCGGGTATATATCATTTCAACCCATGATAATTTTCCTAATAATAACTAAGGAAACTTGCAAGGTGATAATAGTATATAAATTAAACATAACATCCAGTCATCCATTGATCAAAAATCAAACATCCATCAAAATCATCGTTCAATTCAACCAAATAAATTGCAACAGATAACTGATTGTCATTAACTGAAAATTTAAATTTAATAATTAATTAAATGGCAATTGAAATCAAAATAAATTCAAATTAACTAGAATGATGATTTAAATACACCAAACGGCCATAAATAAATTTCTAATCACATCATAAATTTAATTTTACTAACATAAGGTAATTTAGAAGTTGTGAGTTGGTTAAAACACTCATCTTTGATTTTAAATCAAAATAAAATCCGATTTAGGCCCAAAATTCAAACAATCTTAGAATTTAACCAAACTAGTTCAGTGTCATTCGAAATTTTGGTACGATCACAATAGAAGAAACCATGCACGAATCCAAGCTCGTTTGTACGAGTTATGATGGTTAGAAGATTTTAAAATTTTAAAAATTAAACTAAAAATATAAAAAGGGCATTTTCGTAAATATCGCTCACCCAAACCCTAAGAAAACGCGACAGTAGCCACGGCCGCAGCTGTTCGTTCGTCCACCGTCGCCTCTACACGCTCATCCACCATTGGAGTGCACCATTGCGAAGCTCCCCCAAAGCCGCGCGTACCGGTGGCCACGCGATCATGAACAGTGGCCTCCCAAGCCTATGCCACTGACCACCTTCTTCCCTCCTTCCTGGCGATTACAAGCCCCATCTACACGAACGAACAATAGATTCAGGACCCGCTCATTTGCTCTTCCCAATGCCACTTCCCGATCATCTTGGATCGTCAAAATCCCAAAAGGAACGACCGCGGTTCATCCTCAATTTTTTGGACAACTAGTGCTTCGATTGCAAAAACAAATTACACTAGTGAATTATGCTCTTTGAGAGTTTCGAATTGATATATAATTTTATATGGATTGAAGGAGTTTGATTTGGAAATTGATTTGGAGATTGAAATTTAGGGTTTTGATTTGTCTACCATTGGGAAGAGCAGATGAGAAGGAATGTTCATACAAAATAATGGAATAAGAAATAGAATGGCTTCTAGATTTAGAACAGGACAATATAGACCAATGAAGCCCGATAAGAAAATGAACAACACCCAAATTGATTTGAAACGACAAATACGACCCGAAAAGCTCATTCTGCTTCAAAAACAAAAATTGCTCGTCCCGTATATCGAAATACATGTTTTCGGTATTTTTAAACTCAATAGAACAGGTTTCATGTCCTAATTCCATCGTTGAAGAAGTTAGCTTAAAAATCAACTTATTCCAAATTGATTTCAATTGAATTTAATTAAATTGATTTCTACGCATTTCGGGACGTACAATCAAATGACAAGTCCGATTGCTACGAAACTTGAAATCCTACAATAATTCACCGTACAGATTCGATGAAACTAGTTTCGTCAAAATCCGACACCATGGCCAAAATGGCTATTTTCACGTTAATTAAATAAATTTATCACATCTTATATTCAAATTAATTTACTAACATTTTCATCATTTTTTATTACATGGACATTTACAATAATTTAAAACAAATTTATATATCGAATTCAATGTTAAATATTTCACTGATTACAGTGTTCGATTTCAACTGTAATTAAATCAAATTAATTAAAATTAAATTCCAATAATTGTTTTAATTTGATTTCCTTCTTTTTTCAATCAATTATTACTCTACAGACATAGTTAACATTTGTTTATATCTTATTCACTAATATACTACAATTTCCATCTTTTATTTGCATTAACTACTATATTTCAATTATATTGAATTTTGCCAATTTTCACATTAAATAGAATTTAAAATCCCAAAAATTTATTTATCTTAGTGTTAATCTTTTATTAAATCAATTATTTCCTTGTGAATATAATTAACATTTCTATACATTTTATTACATTTACAATTTGCAGTTATCGTCTTAACTCACATTAATGTAACATTTATTTACATTTAATTATAACTGATTTAAATGAATTGGTAACAAACAACTTGTCATCTTTTTACATTTAACCACATTTGTATGTCTATTATTTACAAACAAATGTTATAACAACTCACGATATACTAATTCTATCCAATTTCAATTTATTACTCATTATTCCACAAATTAATCAACTTTTAAATTATCAATTCCCCTTTTGATCCTATCATAAATTAACAAAAACATTATTACGATTAATTTAAAATCTATATCTAATTATAACATTTTAATTGTTTCAATTAATTGAAATTACAGTCAAAGCAATTATAAATTACCTTAAATTAATACTATTGCATTTTAATCCAATCACATTCTTATTATTTAATTACAAAATTTTATTTCTTCCCAGGTTACATCACAAAACCTTATTAAATTAACTACTTTAATTTATAGAAAATTATGGATCGTTACAGTGATAAATGCATATCAATTCAAGTCACATGAGAAATCAAAACCAACTTTATATTTAAATCAAGTCAAGCATTTAATTCAAGCATACAAAACATTTAATCAAGTCATACGGTATCAAATCCACATATGATGACAAATCAAGACAAAAGCCAAAAAAACATTTGTAGCATGAAAAAGCACGGTCACCCACTTCACTGCTTTTCCTATCCTCTCCTATGTATTTACACCCTTGGTCGTGCTTGCCTTATTCATTCTTGTATAAAAAAATATAATAAAAAACTGCCATTGTTAAAACCTTAGAAGCCAAATACTTAAAGCACCAGGAAGGAAAATCATAAACAAACACAAAAAGTAGCAGTGTTCATCATATCCCAAAATAGTGAGTAAAACTATTTCAGTTTGTTCACTGTTACATATATGTATAACTATATACTTGAATTTTTGAATAAATTCTTGTTTATGTCAAATATTCATGTGTTGCATGTATTCATGCGCTATATATGTGTGTTTGGACATAGGCATTCACCCTGTAACTCAAGAAAACACTGCATTTCATCCCCTTTAACTCTTTTGTTCTTTGTCTGGTCTAAAAATATTATGTCATTCAACTTTGAAAATCCATATTTTAAAATCTATTGATTTTTTAAATAGTTTTCCAAAACGAAAACTGTTTGTTTTTGAAATATTTCAAAAAAAATTCTTATTAAATATCATTAAGTGTAGAAGTGGAGAAGTCCATTTTACAGTAGATGACTCAAATAGGGTCCAATTTTGAATCTCAAGTTTCGATCAATGGATTACATGGCTGAATTCGTTACTGAAAATATGATTTGAGGCCGTGGTTTGAGTATTTTTAATGGCATGTGGAGTAAGGAATCGAGAGTTGAACTGTTTGGGATTTTTGGCTAAATTCTGATGACGAAGTTGATTGCATGGCACGACTTGGGTCGTGGAGGATGCTCGGTCGTTGGCACATATGAGAAAAATGTCATGGTAATTTTTAGATGTTCATGGTGGCCAGTCGTGGGTGGACTAAGGTTTTAGGGCGCTTGTTTCAGTGTTTCAGTCAGGTGGCAATGGCCGTGACGAGGCAACGTGATGGACGTTCGGTCTAGGGGAAAATGGAAGAGGTCGCGATGGCGAGTCTCTCGGTGAAGTTTGATGATGATCAATGGTGGCAGTTGGCGAGATGAGGGGTTAGAATGGTTTTGGGTTGTTCCAGTATTTTGTGGGGAGTTTGACTTTTCGAACCAGAGGCTCGATCGAAATTCTAGGTGTGTAGTTAAGAGGAGAGGGTCGTAGGTGGCTTGCGTGAGGGGTCGTCGACATTATGTGGCGACCAGAGGTTATGTGCACGTGCACAATGTCATTGGTAAGTGGAAATGAAGGGAAGTAACAAAGTAGGGAGGAAGAGAAGAAGATTTGGTCGTTGTTTTTTTTCTTTCTTTGGGTTGGGCCGGTTTGAATATCGGCTAGGAAAAAAGGGTAAATAAAATTAATTTTATATTTAATAAATCTATAAACTTATAATACTATGCTCTCATCTCGTTTTGAATCGAATCAATGATCGAATTTTTGCGTCGTGACCATATCGTCAAACAATTATATCTAAACTGATATTGTTAAGTTTTCTGAAATGTCAAATTTTAAAGTCCTTTAAAATTGAAGATAAACGAATAAGCAATTTCTTAATTTAGTTAATTATATGTTATTTAATTAAGTATTATTAAATGATCTGTTTAAATTTTAACTATTTAGGAATAAGTTATTTATTTAATTTCTTTGATTTACAAGTAATTTGGTTTAAAATATATAATTAGACTCAATTATTTGGAATTAACCTAATCCAGAATTGCAAAACTGATTTAATATCAGTTATAAATTTTCGATTGACTTAATGATCTATGCTTGGGTTTTAATGCTCTTGGATAATTATTTAATTTTCCCTATTTAACGACCCGAGTTCAACGTTCGAAAATTGGCATCTAATACATCACCCGTATTCGAATGACGCAGATTCAAACGTTGAGTCTGGTTCGTTGGATGTAACAACCCTGTAATTTATGATTTATTTTAATTGTTTATTTTGATTATTTTATTAGAATTTCTGATTTAAAATCTTTATTTTATTTATTAAAACGGATAATTTTTGTTATTTTAAATATAAATTTTGATTTTTATGTGAATTATACTTTCAAACATGAATAAATAGAATATTTTCCAAAAATATGAATTTTGGTCAATATGGTCAAACTTTTAATTTTATATTTAAAATTTAAATATTTTAATTTTTGAATTTTATCTTTTGTTATGAAAATAAATTAAATTTCAAGAATATTGCTTTTTGTTTCGTTGAAATCCGATTTATATTGTGAAAGTTATGCTTTTAAATATTGTATGTAAATTGATTTATTTAATAAAATTGTTTGTTTTAATTTATATAAATAGTATTTATATTTGTCATATCATGTTCTAATATGTGTTATATGACATGTTAGGTGTATGTTTTTATTCTTAAATACATTTTTTAAAGTATAGTTATAAATTTTAAATGTTTATTGTACATTGTTTATACTTTAAATTCTAGTTTCAATATAACAGCTATTTTCTTGTTTATTTTCTATTTTTCCTTAAAATTATTTATTCATTTTCTTTTCTGCTTTATGTTTCAATTTTTTATTATTATTTAATAATTTATTTGGTTTATTTTAATTTAAAAGAAATGGAAATTTCAAGAGCCAAAACGCTTTCACTTTCTATTGACCTTTCATGTACATGTCCTTCCATTTGCTATTGCCTCTTCATTTCTATCTTTTGGCCGTATTTTTTCTTTTGGTTGCCATGTATTCTTCTTCCTTATTTACGTGAGAAAATCTTACTCGCTCAAAAAAACTCATGGCAATTATTTTTCTGAAAATTTTTGTAAGTCTTTTAATGGCCTCTTTTCCACTTTTTCTCCTATTTTCATTTGTATTTTGCCTTGCCTCTTCTTGCTTTGCCTGGCCTAGCTCTCCACTCCATCGGCTCCACTATCACCTCCTCCATCTATATCAGCCATCAGTCCCACCTCTGACAAAAAATCAGGCCATGCCATTTGTTGAAGCTAGCACCACCAATTTTGCACAAAACCCTTCCAAACATGCCTAGAAATAACCATCTCCTTCCTATTTCACTTTGGCCACCCCCTTAGCCACCATCACCAACAAGTTCACCTCCTTTAGCTACAGCTCTAGCCATCTCTTGACATGTCCAGACCTGACCTAAGCATGGCTGAGCCCATGGGATGACCAAGCCGAGCCAAAAGTTGAACCAAACCTCACCTATTTGCCTTGACATTTTGTATACTTCATTTTGCATCTCCCTTATCTCTTCACACTCATGTAGCCATGAGTTTTGATGCCATACCTGACCCAAACCTAAGCTATATCACATCATGGCCGAGCTAAAGAGTCCCTAGACTAAGCGTTGGAGTGGTCAAAGCAAGGTCTAACTATTTTGTCCATTGTTGCATTTTAAATTCAAATTGTTTCAATGTGTTTTGTGTTAAAAATATTTATATATATTGTCTTGTTTGTTTTTTTGGTTGTTAATACAAGATCACATCTTGGCTCTCTCCACTCACTTGAAAACATAATCGTGCTGTGTCATGCCGTATCGTGCTTTCTGGATTTATTCGGTGTGTTTTGATTTGCTATCTCCAACTTAAAGTTAAGTAATCACGCCTGACATTTATAATTAAATAATTTGTGAATTAATCGCAAGTGAATATGTAGAAATTGTTATATCATGTTATACCTACCTGTAATATGAATTATATGATGTTAACCCTGTTTATAAACTTGTCACATCATCTGATACTGTTATATGTTGCTATACTGTTTATTTTATTCTGTTCTCACACTGCAAGTTCCATGTACAATAGAATCACTATGCGTTGAAATGATACATACCCGTACGGACTTTAGAATAATAAAAAATCGTTATGGACTAAAATGATAGGCCTGACCAATTTTTATTTATTTTATTTTACTTGGGATTGCTGGTTTGAAATGATTGAACCCGGATTTTTCTTTATAAATAACGGATTGAAATAATATATTATCTGTATCACTTGACCTAGGTTAGGAAATATTATACAGACCCACGGTTATTATATAAATTTTTTTGGAGAATTTAAAGTATTTTAAAATTGTATATTATCATATTTTGATTTAAACTGAATTAAAAATGATTTTTATAAAGTGTTAGTGATTTTACTATAAGTTTAAAAGTGAAATAAATGAATGGTTAAGTTGAAATTTGAAATATAAATAAATTTTGAAATTTGAGACTTTGTTTAAAATAGAGTTTAAGTTAAGTAAATAAAATATGATAATTCAATTTAATTTTGAATTTAAATGACTTAATAAAGTGTTATTGATTTTTCTATGAATTAAGATGGCTAAATAAATGAATGTTAAAAGGTGAAATTTGAATATAACTCAAATATTTAAATGTGAAATTTGGTTTAAAAAATAAAAGTTAAGTTAAGAAAATAAAATAAAATGAAAATTAAGTTTATATTTTGAAATGGTAATTTAAAACATAATTATTAAGTTAATTTTTAAAATGCAAAGAATGGAAAATTTGTATGCTTGAATTTAATAAGTGAATTATTTAAAATTTGATTTTATGTATAAATTTTACTTTATAAAAATCATAAATTGAATAATATTTTAAACGACCATTTTTAAAGTGGAAAAATATGAAATTTTATAAGTTAAAAATGGTTTCAATTGGAATTTTAATATTGTTTCTGAAATTGTATTGAATATCTAGAATCTAATTAACAACATTTCAGAAATTCTATCATGCAACGACCCGTAAAATTCAATGATTAAAATGAGTTAAATTAATAAGATTTTTAACTAAATTTAGGAAGAAATAAAAATCTTATAATTTAAATTGGAGCGAATGTTAAGAAATTAGATGTAGCAATTGTAATTAAAATACAATTTAAAATAAAATTGCAATTATTTGAAATAATGAAAATTGTCATACTTGGTTATAGGTTTAATATAAGAAACAAATGGAAATGTTGAATTAGTAAATCATTAAAAAAATATTTGCTAGAATGGAATTCATATTAATATAAAAATGAAATAGTGTAAATTGGTGCACTTGGGAATTAAATTGACAATAAGTAAATAAATGTAGGTGTTGTATAAATAAAGGAATTTGTACATTATTAATAATGATTGAATTGGAATGTAAACTGAATAAATGTTAAGTAATTATAATGTTGTTATTGATAATCAACGTTACTTTAATGATTGTTAATATAGTAACGGAAGTGTGAAGGAAAACTTAATAGAAACATAAATTTATTTTAAGTAAACAAGAGATATATTGTACAAATTGATGAATTGGTATAAATTTAATAGCAACTGAATAAAAATCAATATCATATGAGTCATTGCAGCATTTGTTGTAAAATATAAACCTATAAATGTGATTTAGGGCAATATAGTGTGAGAAATGCGGATTACAGATCTTAAGGCTAAGATTAACACGTGGATTACGGATCTTAAGGAAAAGATTAACACTAGAGGGGGGGTGAATAGTGTTAATAAAGAATTACTAAATCTTTTTAATTTATGTTAATTTAGACACAAAAGTATGCAATACACATGCACAGATATTGTCACAGAAACAATCACAGATGCAAAAATAAAATGAAAGCAGTAAAGGAAAGAACACACCGGATTTTATACTGGTTTAGAGTTACCCTACATCCAGTCCCACAACACAAGTATGGATTTCCTTTCAAAAGCAATTGTACAATTACACCATCGGTTTCAAGGCAACAAGGTACACCCTCCAGAATTTCGATCCTCTAGGTAGAGATACTCGATTTCCGGGCCATAAGTTTACCCAATCGATTTACCAAGGCAACAATTACACCTTTTCCCTTTTGATTGATTTCCAAGGCTACAATCACACCTTTTCTCACTTAATAGATTACAAAGAAGTCTATAAATCTGAATAGCACCGAGAATCTTGTATTGATAGTGATGGGGAATCAAACTAGAAGTAATCGAGTATGATTCAATGTTGATTTCGGCAGACTAATGATAAGAATATGTATTAAGAAACGAGGAAGAAGAAGAGGAGTGAAAACCAGAAAAAAGTGATTAAAAATTCGTTGAAACTGACCCCTATTTATAAAAGAACAACAGCCATGACCATTCATGAAGAGTTATGGCAAATAGACACTTCTTTTGAAATTTGAATTTTTGAATCAAACTGTCACCATGTCGACATGGTCATGCTAGGCATGTCGACATCCCAAAGGATTTTTTTGGTGTTTTTGATTTTCTTTGAAAATAACCTTTATCTTATATAAAAACTATTTTAAACTTTATAAATATACTTGACTACAGTTAATATTCATAAGTAAATATAAATAATAATATATATAGATTTTAACTATAATTTTATATTTAAATCTAAGTATAAATATTTAAAAATATATTATTTAAAAAGATAATTTAAAATCAGGAGTAATTTGACTTTGAAAATAAAGATGTTTCTTAGGCTAAAATTATTTAAAATCAAGATCGAGGGTTTTGAATCTTTTAAAAGGAAAGTTTTGAAAACATTTTGAAAATAGGATATAATTTTGAAAAATCATTTTGAATAAAAGTTAGTCGATACAAAACAATGTTCCATTAGATTTTTCGTAGGTTCCATCCTACTTAGGGTTCCATACCTTTAACGGGCTCGAAGTGGATTCCATTCGACGAATAAATTGGATTTTAAAATGCCAGTGCTTTTCTACGAGCTTTAACAAAAATTCCTAACAATAAAAAATACTTGTCCTTGAAATCTTGTGTAACGATTGGCAATTTTTCGTTGCCGAAAAACCGAAATGTTATGGGTTTTAAAAAGAATTTGAGAAAAGAGAAGAGAAAAAGATAGAAGATGGAGAGGAAAGAAAATAGAAAATACTGAAAGAAATAACAAAACAACATCTGAACAATAACAGAATCTCACAATTCGCAGCTGAACAACATATAATAATAAATGAATAATCTTTAAACAAAGAACTATATCAGTTATTACATTTTATACATTACATTTCATTACATCATATCATCAGAGTGTACAACAACAACAACAAATAGTGCAGCGGAAAAAGAAATACTATATACAAGTAATACGCCATGCCATCCAGCTTGCCTCCAGCAATTCCAGAATATCCAGAATATCATGATAAACCTAACTCTTAACTGCCCGTGTGGAAATTTGTGGGCACCCAGAGTTTAGGAAGGAAAACAATAAACTCCAAGTCAGTCATGTGACTGGTGTGAGAACTCAAAACAGTTTATTTATCTTTGAAATCAAAATAGAAGAATATTTTTAAAGTCAACTCGCAATGCTTTTAAAAATGAGACTACCATAACGCCTCCCGCAAGCACACACATGCAAACGCAGAATCGGAGGAGATTTCTCCTTATGATAGTCAAAGATGCTTGATACGCATTTAAAATAACATTTGATATTATTACTAGTGCATAGTGTAGAAAAAAATTCATTTCGAAAGTAGAATATAAATCTTAGCCAACATACGACCATTATCGTATGCCTACTATAGCTACCATCCAAACAGTGGGGCGCCACCATAAGTGAATGATAGGTTCTACAACTAATACCGTACAAGTCTCGTATTGTTTCTTTGGATTTCCAACGAATGATCAGGCCAAGGAACTTCCTATTGCCACATGAGAATGCCTCTGGATGGACATCCCCGAGAACCAAACCGGATCTCTACCAACACAAGGCCGGGTTACCCCTAACTGAGTAACAACTGACCGAATATGCCATCCCCCGGTCCTTTGGGACCTTTCACCGAGCGCTCGCAATCAATTCACACAATCATAAAGTGTTTTCAACATGAGTAAGCATCTGGGCTCCATACCATGATACCACCCTTTTCCAGAAGGAAATGCACATATCCTATAGGGCGCTACCCCTCATAACCTTGCCGCATCTTTCCTGTTTTGACCATTCACGGGGTGTGAGGCTCGACGAAGTCACGTCCACAAAAACATACTTTATACAAAAGCCATGCTTTGGGTCAACAAATGATCATAGAAATGATCACTAGGATAGACGATCAAATAAACGATCCTATCACAAATAATCAACACAATGATCATTTCACAGCAACACTCAGCATGTCACATTACCAAATTGGGAATATATCGTTGATAACATTCAACTACATAACCTCTGAGCTCGTACGTCTCAGAGAAGGGTGTTAAGCTAAAAGAATAAATTCTCCGCCACCAACAGAAATATATTTGAATGAAATCGGCTTTATATCTCAATTTGTAATGTCAGACATACCATCCATACAAGTCTGTTCCGGGCTCGAACAAAACCGAAGGCTCTTCTCACGAAGCCCTTGCAATCTGAATATTCATTAATCACGTTCGGATTTCCCATCACTTAGGGAATCTCTATACCAGGAGCTACCCAGTGCGGAGACAATCGATAGGTCATCCTATCGCTTTCACAAATACCCGGTCTTCAACACCGATCTTCAAATGCAATTCACAACGACGTATCACATATTCGGAATGGGTTATACGACCCTATGGTCCTTTCCCGGTTAACCCGAATAGTGAGCGCTTATTCAAAAATAAGTGTGGCATTCAAATTCAAACAAATCACATCAATTACCCATTCAAAGGTAAATATTGATAGTCGGTTATTGAACTATCAATGAATATGCACACATCACCAGATTCCAAATAATTTTCCAAATTATTTATTTTCCAAAATATCTTTACAAGATATAAAATTTCACACTTCAAAAATAAATCAATATTTATTTTTAAACAACTTTCCTTTTTATTCATAAATTCTATAGTGAATTTTCATTCTAAAATATTCATGAATATATGACTTCAATTATTCATTTCAATTTATCTTCAAAAAGATAAATTCTCTAATATTCAATTTATATTGGAAAACATTTCCATACTTATTTAATAAGTAATTCATGAACTTATTTATTTTCAACACTTGGAAAATATTCAATATACTTCAATCGAGATTAAGTATATATTTCATTCTTTAAGGAAATCATTCTCTTAAACATATTTATTTGGGCCAAAACGAATGTTGCGTAAAACATCGTTACGACAACCCAAAATCACTAGTATAGGGATTCGAAATTAAAATAGATATATAAATCCCAATACTATACAAAACATTTCCTTTCGGAAATCATTTACTATAACAACAGTGTTATAGTCCACCATTTCCTTCTATTTCTCGAAAACGTCTATTTCAACAATGAATGTTGAAATCTATGGTTTCGATTCTTAACATATTTAAAACATCGTTAGATCGTTTTAATTCAATTTAAACATCCCATTCAAAACAATTTTCTTTAACATATTATTCACTATTCAAAAACATGAATATACTACATTAACAAATTTCATCCTTTTATTCATTTTATTTCAAAGTATTATTCACAGTCAAAAATGTGAATATAACTCCATAAATAAGTTATAACAATTCACTTATCAAAATAAGTCGTTGGTGAATTTATAAAACAACGTTTATAAATTCCTTTATTAACCTGTTCAATTTATAACTCAATTATATACTAAAGGTTCACATTATAAGTTAAATGCTTATAAAACGATTATTTTACAAAATCGTTCTTTCAAACTTCATAATTATAAATCTTATAACTTATAAGATTCAATTATTTATCCAAAACCATTCTTTAATAACTTCACGAAATTTATAAATCTTATTATTTATAAATTTCACTTATAACTTCACCATTTATAATTTTATAAATTCCATTCACTTATGTAATACATTTTCACTTCATTCAAACACTTATAAAAACTCGTTTTATAATTCAAATGTTTTAAATTTATAAATATCAATTTATAAATCCTTTATAAAATCAATTTATACTATTATTTTAAAACATCTTTAATCTCCTTTATAATTTCATCATTTTGATTTATAAAATAATCAAATTTTATAAATCCTATATTTAAACATTTCACAATAAATTCAAAAATTCCGATTAAACTATTTTATAAAATCATCAGCATCATATTCTCAAAAATCAGTTTTTAACTATATTTCTCAAAAATCATAATTTTTATAACTTTAAAAATTATAACGTTTATTTATTTAAAATGGATCAATTCCAAAATTATTTTATAAAACGTATACTTTTCAAAAATCACTTTAAAAAAATCATTTTTAAAGTTTCAAAATTTGGTCCAATGATGCTACATACCAAATAGTCAATCACGACAACAACGATATCATATATCGTATATGATAATCAACGAATATCAAAATATACAAAATCAAATAAATACTGTTGAGAAATCCATTTGGATCCCTCCAACCTGTTTTCCTGCATCCACAAACATTAGCACAATACCAATTTCGCTCCAGTACGAAATTATCGCGGTATATGGGATATAAAATATTATCCGCTTAATAGACGGCGCAATAGGGTCTCATCCGCTAAACAAATGCGGGAAATCAATAACTCCAATATATACATATGCCAATATATATATATATATATATATATATATATATATATATATATATTGCTACTATATATAATACCAATTTCACTGTTTATGAAATATTCGCGGTATATGTTTTTATTAAATAACATCCGCTTACTAACGGCGCATAATGTCTATTTTAACAATCAATAGATATCAATCATCATTCAAACATGCATTCAAATATTTTAAATCTAACTATTTAAAATAAAATCGAAACTGATTCGATTGAGTGAGAAGTTCTCACCTTGATTTTAAATTCCGTTTTAGCGATTTATTTCGAATAAAATTAAACGGACGTTTAATTTTACACGAAATTTTCACTAACTCCAAACGACTCCAATCCAATTCCATCGCGTAGTGCTCGTCCATACGATTCCAACGCAACTGGTTTCGCGCGTTTTCGACCTCGTATGAAAAAGTTATGATTTATCAAAGTTTACTCGAATTTTTATAACTAATTACAACATAAATTTTTATATTTAAACCTACAGCTCATCATCCACCGTTGATTCCAACCCCAAGCCATCAGAGCCGTGCATAACATCTCCTTCCCCCCTTCATTCACGTATCCAGTAACCCATAGCCGCACATGAACCCATCAAAGCCGTAACTAGGGTTTAATCTTGCAACGCCAATACTCGACTAAACTTCATCAAACCACTGCCATGTTGAAGCCCTTCACCTCCTCTATACTCGGCCCCAACCTCATGAAGCTCGGCTCTCATCCTAGCGCGCACTTCGAGGCCGAACTGCAGGCCTTTGAGCGAGATTTGTCGCCAATCCGAAGCACTAGAAACGATCATGACCGTTGAATATGTAGTTCGCGACGTGCTCTACGAGTTTCTAGTTGAAAGATTCTTGAATCGTTGCACGGATTTGAAGATTTGGAGGGAGGAAGGTGGGTTGTTTTCGGCCGTGGGTTTTAACTGAGGCGGCTGCGTATAGGATTAGGGTTTAGTTTTTTTTTTTTTTTTTTTTGTGAAGAGGGGGCTATTTATAGAGAATCGAACGAAACACTATTCATTCCGGAAATTCCGAACTCCGATTCACGCGCCGTAACTGACGTTCCTAGGGTTTATCCCGCGTTCCGGACACAATGGAATAGGTGTCGGAAGCTAATTTGGACATCTGTGCGAGTTACGGCAATAAACGTTCAATTTAAATTAAACCGATTTAAACGATTTTCTAGGCGTTTTAATTTGTACTGGACAAACGGTAAATCCAATTGACACGAAATTTGAAACCTTACAATAATATCACATTACGGATCCGATGAAACTGGTTTCGTCGAAATCCGAGACTTTTTGAAAAATGGCTATTTTAACTCGCCAAATTAATATTAAAAATAATTCGATGCGTTTCGAGCTGCCACGATCAAACGATAACTCCGATTGCTACGAAAATTGAAATCCGGTAATAACTAACTATTACGGATCCAATGGAATAGGTTTCGTTCAATTCTGAGACTGTTCAAAAATTGACTATTTTCACTAGTCGATTTAATATTAAAATATTCAATTTTCACAATTTAACTTTTAATTCGATTTTAAAAGTTCTAAAATATCATTCTAACTCCAACATGATAAAATAAAATTTTACAAATCATTTTCATTCATATTTAACTCAATTTTCAATTATTTCCATAATTTAACATATTAAATTATCGATTTAATTATCCAATTAAATCCAATAATTCAAAATAAAATTTATTCGACTTATAAATCCACTTATTAATATTTAAAATTAATTAAATATTCAAATTTTAATAAATAAAAATTCTGGGTCGTTACAATCTTCCCCCTTAAAAGAATTTCGTCCTCGAAATTAACAAGTAAGAAAAGTTACAGAATCTATTAATTTTCCAAAATCCATAGTTAAACTTCTTACAATACTTTACTAAGTTTTCAAATCATACTTAGTTATCTTTTCAAAACAACCACTATAGTTTAACTTTCAATTCCAAAACAAAGTTAAAGTTTTCAAAATTTTCTCAAAATTTTTCTAACGCCTTAAATTTTCGGAAAAATTCGCCATAGTCTCCTTTGCGCGGCTCGATCCGGAAAAAAATGACAGTATATATATCACAAATATACATCTCATCAAGTAATGAGGCATCCCGAAGGGAAAAAAGTATAAAAGTACGGTATGTAATCCGAGATATGTACCTTATATTTTATTAGCGAGCATATACGGCTAATATAGCGCGAAAGCGCGCTCCAAATGCGAAGCAAACGCGATCCGCACCTACTAAACACTCAACAAACAACATGAGAATCATGTATATAGACAACAGTATCAATATACAACATATAGCAACATAATAACTATACATGTCAACATAGCAAATGTAGTAAAAGCAACAAATGCAAACATCAACCAACTATCACCCAACCAATTCATAACCAATAAATATTCATTCATATTCTCATTAATATTTAATGAAATAGGTTTTCAATTTAATCACATTTGATTCATTAACAGGGGATGTTCTTACTAACATTCATCTTCAATTAGTTTATATTTACTAATTCATATTCAAGTTGGTTCACTTCCAAATCAAATTCACTTCTACTTAAGATTCACTTAACTTCAAATTGAATTTCAATTACTTTAGCTTCCAATTTCATTAACTCTTAATGAATTATATACAATCATCTAACAACCATATAACAACCAATGTATATTCATTACAACCAAATTCCTTTGCATATATTCATTCAATTTGGTTTAATTAAATTGATTTGCATTCAATTATTCAACTTCCAATAACATTAGATTTTAATGAATTAACACTTATATTCATTATTCCATATCAACTTTATTCACATTAAATTGATTAACATTTAATCCATTAAATCAATTCAATTTCTAAAGTTGAATTTCATTTCATAACTCAAGTTCATATCTATCACTTAACTTCATTAATTTAGTTTGATATCAAAATCAACTTCATTCAACATCACTTAAGTTATATTTCCATTTAACTTTAAATTCATTTTTTTTTATAACTCATATTCATAAATATATTCATATAGTTTCACTTCTTATATATATAAGTTTGTTTCACAATTGTAAATCACTTTAATTATAATCCAATTCTTATAATTCTTTTTGCTTATACAATTATTCTTCAATTTAGATTATTCAAACAACTAAACAATCAACTTATATACACTTTAATAATTCTGAAAAATTATTTCTTTATATATAAAATATAATCAAGGTAAAATTATTTCATTTACCCAATTTAAAAACAATATTGTGTCGAATTGTTCTATTCAAGTGTTTAGAAACCCCTTCGGCATAGTCTTGCGGACCACGCTGACGAAAGTTCATATGCCACTCAATAAACCAATCATCACAATATAAAACAATTTTATATCCACTAACAAATATGCTCTCATAGCTATTATTACACTCAACTCATTCTAGAGTACTACTGACACTATCTCTAATGAGTAATACCCAACAGAACCATGGTTGTCGCTTAACCATATGCTCTGATACCAAATGTAACGATTGGCGATTTTTCGTTGCCGAAAAACCGAAATGTTATGGGTTTTAAAAAGAATTTGAGAAAAGAGAAGAGAAAAAGATAGAAGATGGAGAGGAAAGAAAATAGAAAATACTGAAAGAAATAACGGAACAACATCTGAACAATAACAGAATCTCACAATTCGCAGCTGAACAACATATAATAATAAATGAATAATCTTTAAACAAAGAACTATATCAGTTATTACATTTTATACATTACATTTCATTACATCATATCATCAGAGTGTACAACAACAACAACAAATAGTGCAGCGGAAAAAGAAATACTATATACAAGTAATACGCCATGCCATCCAGCTTGCCTCCAGCAATTCCAGAATATCCAGAATATCCTGATAAACCCAACTCTTAACTGCCCGTGTGGAAATTTGTGGGCACCCAGAGTTTAGGAAGGAAAACAATAAACTCCAAGTCAGTCATGTGACTGGTGTGAGAACTCAAAACAGTTTATTTATCTTTGAAATCAAAATAGAAGAATATTTTTAAAGTCAACTCGCAATGCTTTTAAAAATGAGACTACCATAACGCCTCCCGCAAGCACACACATGCAAACGCAGAATCGGAGGAGATTTCTCCTTATGATAGTCAAAGATGCTTGATACGCATTTAAAATAACATTTGATATTATTACTAGTGCATAGTGTAGAAAAAAATTCATTTCGAAAGTAGAATATAAATCTTAGCCAACATACGACCATTATCGTATGCCTACTATAGCTACCATCCAAACAGTGGGGCGCCACCATAAGTGAATGATAGGTTCTACAACTAATACCGTACAAGTCTCGTATTGTTTCTTTGGATTTCCAACGAATGATCAGGCCAAGGAACTTCCCATTGCCACATGAGAATGCCTCTGGATGGACATCCCCGAGAACCAAACCGGATCTCTACCAACACAAGGCCGGGTTACCCCTAACTGAGTAACAACTGACCGAATATGCCATCCCCCGGTCCTTTGGGACCTTTCACCGAGCGCTCGCAATCAATTCACACAATCATAAAGTGTTTTCAACATGAGTAAGCATCTGGGCTCCATACCATGATACCACCCTTTTCCAGAAGGAAATGCACATATCCTATAGGGCGCTACCCATCATAACCTTGCCGCATCTTTCCTGTTTTGACCATTCACGGGGTGTGAGGCTCGACGAAGTCACGTCCACAAAAACATACTTTATACAAAAGCCATGCTTTGGGTCAACAAATGATCATAGAAATGATCACCAGGATAGACGATCAAATAAACGATCCTATCACAAATAATCAACACAATGATCATTTCACAGCAACACTCAGCATGTCACATTACCAAATTGGGAATATATCGTTGATAACATTCAACTACATAACCTCTGAGCTCGTACGTCTCAGAGAAGGGTGTTAAGCTAAAAGAATAAATTCTCCGCCACCAACAGAAATATATTTGAATGAAATCGGCTTTATATCTCAATTTGTAATGTCAGGCATACCATCCATACAAGTCTGTTCCGGGCTCGAACAAAACCGAAGGCTCTTCTCACGAAGCCCTTGCAATCTGAATATTCATTAATCACGTTCGGATTTCCCATCACTTAGGGAATCTCTATACCAGGAGCTACCCAGTGCGGAGACAATCGATAGGTCATCCTATCGCTTTCACAAATACCCGGTCTTCAACACCGATCTTCAAATGCAATTCACAACGACGTATCACATATTCGGAATGGGTTATACGACCGCATGGTCCTTTCCCGGTTAACCCGAATAGTGAGCGCTTATTCAAAAATAAGTGTGGCATTCAAATTCAAACAAATCACATCAATTACCCATTCAAAGGTAAATATTGATAGTCGGTTATTGAACTATCAATGAATATGCACACATCACCAGATTCCAAATAATTTTCCAAATTATTTATTTTCCAAAATATCTTTACAAGATATAAAATTTCACACTTCAAAAATAAATCAATATTTATTTTTAAACAACTTCCCTTTTTATTCATAAATTCTATAGTGAATTTTCATTCTAAAATATTCATGAATATATGACTTCAATTATTCATTTCAATTTATCTTCAAAAAGATAAATTCTCTAATATTCACTTTATACTGGAAAACATTTCCATACTTATTTAATAAGTAATTCATGAACTTATTTATTTTCAACACTTGGAAAATATTCAATATACTTCAATCGAGATTAAGTATATATTTCATTCTTTAAGGAAATCATTCTCTTAAACATATTTATTTGGGCCAAAATGAATGTTGCGTAAAACATCGTTACGACAACCCAAAATCACTAGTATAGGGATTCGAAATTAAAATAGATATATAAATCCCAATACTATACAAAACATTTCCTTTCGGAAATCATTTACTATAACAACAGTGTTATAGTCCACCATTTCCTTCTATTTCTCGAAAACGTCTATTTCAACAATGAATGTTGAAATCTATGGTTTCGAATCTTAACATATTTAAAACATCGTTAGATCGTTTTAATTCAATTTAAACATCCCATTCAAAACAATTTTCTTTAACATATTATTCACTATTCAAAAACGTGAATATACTACATTAACAAATTTCATCCTTTTATTCATTTTATTTCAAACTATTATTCACAGTCAAAAATGTGAATATAACTCCATAAATAAGTTATAACAATTCACTTATCAAAATAAGTCGTTGGTGAATTTATAAAACAACGTTTATAAATTCCTTTATTAACCTGTTCAATTTATAACTCAATTATATACCAAAGGTTCACATTATAAGTTAAATGCTTATAAAACGATTATTTTACAAAATCGTTCTTTTAAACTTCATAATTATAAATCTTATAACTTATAAGATTCGATTATTTATCCAAAACCATTCTTTAATAACTTCACGAAATTTATAAATCTTATTATTTATAAATTTCACTTATAACTTCACCATTTATAATTTTATAAATTCCATTCACTTATGCAATCCATTTTCACTTCATTCAAACACTTATAAAAACTCGTTTTATAATTCAAATGTTTTAAATTTATAAATATCAATTTATAAATCCTTTATAAAATCAATTTATACTATTATTTTAAAACATCTTTAATCTCCTTTATAATTTCATCATTTTGATTTATAAAATAATCAAAATTTATAAATCCTATATTTAAACTTTTCACAATAAATTCAAAAATTCCGATTTAACTATTTTATAAAATCATCAGCATCATATTCTCAAAAATCAGTTTTTAACTATATTTCTCAAAAATCATAATTTTTATAACTTTAGAAATTATAACGTTTATTTATTTAAAATGGATCAATTCCAAAATTATTTTATAAAACGTATACTTTTCAAAAATCACTTTAAAAAAATCATTTTTAAAGTTTCAAAATTTGGTCCAATGATGCTACATACCAAATAGTCAATCACGACAACAACGATATCATATATCGTATATGATAATCAACGAATATCAAAATATCCAAAATCAAATAAATACTGTTGAGGAATCCAGTTGGATCCCTCCAACCTGTTTTCCTGCATCCACAAACATTAGCACAATACCAATTTCGCTCCAGTACGAAATTATCGCGGTATATGGGATTTAAAATATTATCCGCTTAATAGACGGCGCAATAGGGTCTCATCCGCTAAACAAATGCGGGAAATCAATAACTCCAATATATACATATGCCAATATATATATATTGCTACTATATATAATACCAATTTCACTGTTTATGAAATATTCGCGGTATATGTTTTTATTAAATAACATCCGCTTACTAACGGCGCATAATGTCTATTTTAACAATCAATAGATATCAATCATCATTTAAACATGCATTCAAATATTTTAAATCTAACTATTTAAAATAAAATCGAAACTGATTCGATTGAGTGAGAAGTTCTCACCTTGATTTTAAATTCCGTTTTAGCGATTTATTTCGAATAAAATTAAACGGACGTTTAATTTTACACGAAATTTTCACTAACTCCAAACGACTCCGATCTAATTCCATCGCGTAGTGCTCGTCCATACGATTCCAACGCAACTGGTTTCGCGCGTTTTCGACCTCGTATGAAAAAGTTATGATTTATCAAAGTTTACTCGAATTTTTATAACTAATTACAACATAAATTTTTATATTTAAACCTACAGCTCATCATCCACCGTTGATTCCAACCCCAAGCCATCAGAGCCGTGCATAACATCTCCTTCCCCCCTTCATTCATGTATCCAGTAACCCATAGCCGCACATGAACCCATCAAAGCCCTAACTAGGGTTTAATCTTGCAACGCCAATACTCGACTAAACTTCATCAAACCACTGCCATGTTGAAGCCCTTCACCTCCTCTATACTCGGCCCCAACCTCATGAAGCTCGGCTCTCATCCTAGCGCGCACTTCGAGGCCGAACTGCAGGCCTTTGAGCGAGATTTGTCGCCAATCCGAAGCACTAGAAACGATCATGACCGTTGAATATGTAGTTCGCGACGTGCTCTACGAGTTTCTAGTTGAAAGATTCTTGAATCGTTGCACGGATTTGAAGATTTGGAGGGAGGAAGGTGGGTTGTTTTCGGCCGTGGGTTTTAACTGAGGCGGCTGCGTATAGGATTAGGGTTTATTTTTTTTATTTTTATTTTTGTGAAGAGGGGGCTATTTATAGAGAATCGAACGAAACACTATTCATTCCGGAAATTCCGAACTCCGATTCACGCGCCGTAACTGACGTTCCTAGGGTTTATCCCGCGTTCCGGACACAATGGAACACATTTCGGAAGCTAATTCGGACATCTGTGCGAGTTATGGCAATAAACGTTCAATTTAAATTAAACCGATTTAAACGATTTTCTAGGCGTTTTAATTTGTACTGGACAAACATTAAATCCAATTGACACGAAATTTGAAACCTTACAATAATATCACATTACGGATCCGATTAAACTGGTTTCGTCGAAATCCGAGACTTTTTGAAAAATGGCTATTTTAACTCGCCAAATTAATATTAAAAATAATTCGATGCGTTTCGAGCTGCCATGATCAAACGATAACTCCGATTGCTACGAAAATTGAAATCCGATAATAACTAACTATTACGGATCCAATGGAACTGGTTTCGTTCATTTCTGAGACTGTTCAAAAATTGACTATTTTCACTAGTCGATTTAATATTAAAATATTCAATTTTCACAATTTAACTTTTAATTCGATTTTAAAAGTTCTAAAATATCATTCTAACTCCAACATGATAAAATAAAATTTTACAAATCATTTTCAATCATATTTAACTCAATTTTCAATTATTTCCATAATTTAACATATTAAATTATCGATTTAATTATCCAATTAAATCCAATAATTCAAAATAAAATTTATTCGACTTATAAATCCACTTATTAATATTTAAAATTAATTAAATATTCAAATTTTAATAAATAAAAATTCTGGGTCGTTACAACTTGAACTCTTGATAATGTCGATACTCATGAGTATTCTATCATGATATTTTATCTTGATATCTTGACCTATATATTGTACAGTCTTCATTCTTAGTACCTGCATGGTTAAATCCTGCATATACATATATATCTAAACTTATAGTGTTGGTATTTATATTTTATAATCTATTCTAAGGTTGTTGTCATCAAAACCATCATCTCTCGGACTAACAATCTCCCTCTTTTTGATGATGACAACCTTTGTTTATAAAATATTATTTCTATTCTAATAACTCCCCCTAAATTTAACAACTCCTCCTTAATTTATACCTAACTACCCTATTTTATATTTTTCCGCCATTGTCATCAACAAAAACTTACTCCCCTCATTCTTGGACTTCAGTACCTGCATTGATAAACTATACAACGGAACATATAGAGTAGGAAATTATTATATTTCTAAGCATGATAACTAATTAAAGATTATATACATTTCAATGTATATATATGTATATATGTTTTACACACCAATCTTCAAATCAATCCACAAAAAGTATCAATTCAAACCAAATCAATTCAAAAAAATCAAACAAAGTAAATAAAAAATCAAACGTTACGTGGAACTTCTACCCATCCTTCTTCTCCAAAGATTGGGTCTGCCTTAATAGCATCCCAATTATCATTGTCATTGGTTAGAGAGACGGGAGGATGTGCTTCGCTATCATCCTTGTGCAGAGAGAAGATCATCCATCGTATCGCATCGAAGTGCCTTTCTTGTTCCTTTATCATCTGCATTTGACTTAATTCTAAATGACGCTGGTTTTGAAAAAAATGAGAAAATATTCTTGAACGAATTAAGAGTTTCTTCAAGATTTTCGAAAAAATTGTGAACAGGATTAGCCATAGTTGAATTTGTGAAAGAAATGGAGGATATAGATGATAAGAAATTAATTTCAGTGAAGAATTCTAGAAGAAACAGGTATATATAGGTATATAAATTCGTTTGAATTGAATAGACATGTGGTAGTTATTCAAATTTCAAATTCAAAATCAATTGCCATTTCTGACCAGTACATGTCGACATGGTCACATAGGGGATGTCGACATGGGTTAGTGAAATGTTATGACTAATTTGATTTTGTGAATAATTGTGTGTATATATATAATATACTAACATTTATTCTAGAGATAAGATAAGGTAGATAACAGAAAGGAAATTTCATTTCATTGCATACTACGATAATACAATGATTAAGCACACAACAAACTACATGAACATTCGAAATAAAGCAAACTAAAATAAATACAACAAGATACGAAAAGATAAAACTAGTTAGAGGATGAAGATGATGAAGATAGTCCAAATTTCTTGCTGACTTTTGAAAAGAACTTGTTCATCTTCGAAGAAATGTTATCCAACTTTTTACTAACAGATCGTTTTAGAATCCATTGATTCTCCACAATTATCTTTTGGTTCTCTGAGAAGGGTTTTGTTGGATGGATTGAAAGGATATTCAATGCTTTCCAAAGACGTTTCACCTTCTTCTTCTTCTTCTTCAATTTCAATTTCATCCCCTTCTTCTTCTTCTTCAACTTCCTCTTCTTCCATTTCCTCATGAGCCAAATGCTCTTCCTTTTCGGTAAGTGTCTCATAAGGTTGAAAAACAAATGAAATTTTCATAAGCGAAATGTTGGAATGATTGAAAACTTTTCTAGAAACAAATTCTTCGCCTTTGAAATCCACTCCAAAATAGTTAAAAATTCGAGTCAGATAAATTACATGGTATATAGTATTCTCACCCATTTCAAGAGTTTTAGGACGAAGTTCATCCAAAATAACCTGCGCCCGATTTATGTCATAGTTTCCAAAAATAGCAAAAAGAGCTTTGCAAACTTTTGAAGTATGATTGTTAAAATTTCTCGATCTTGGGGTCAAAGTATGTTGCAAAAGAAGATTAACAATTCTTGCTTTTGGTCTAAAATTTCTATTTTTAAAATCAAAATCATCATCTCTTTCGAAAATGTGATGAAATGTCTCACATAGAAAATCCGCGGTTTAAATTCGCATAGAAAATTTTGACAAGATTAGGATAGCAAACAAAATCATTTTGAGAAGCATCAATAAGACTAAAAACACCATTGTTTGCAAAAAGAGAATCAATTTCTTAGAAGAAAAATCTTGAAAAATAGCAAATTTTCCGGGATGGACTTTGGCATAGTTAGCATAATTGATGTATGCTTTAATTGCCTCCGGATCATTGAATAATTGCTCTTTGATTTTTCTAGAAATTCTCATGGTTGAGGGGTTGCTTGAAGAAGCCATTAGAGTGGAGAGTAGAGAGCTTGAAGTTATGAAGAGAGATTTTGAATTTGAAGATGAAAGTGAAAAGATATGATAAAAGATAGTAAATAAATAGATTCTTAAAGGGCATATTCTCTAGTCAAAAGGTATCTTTTCAGAGAATTGAATGAAGTGAAAAGGTGGAGAGAAATTCAAACATTTGAATTCAAATTTTGATATTCAAATTCAGGTAGCCATGTCGACATCATGGTAGGGACCATGTCGACACGTGCTTTTTAATTTTCATGAATTGATTTTTTCTAAGATTTCTAACGTATATATTATTATTATAAATATCTATTATATATTTCTGAAATATTATTATACTTATAATAAATTTCAGAAAGTATTAAAAATAATAAATAATAAAAACAATAAAAATAATAGAAAATAGAAAATAAATTTTAAAATTCAAACAACGCACCAAATCAAAAAACAATCAATCAAACAATCAAGCAACTAATTCTAAGCAATCACTTTCAACCAATTGTATTGTAAACATGTACCTTCTTCTAAGTCCGTTTTTCTAAATTTGTCGGAGTCGTGAACAGCTGTGAAACACAAATTCGAATTATTCGTCTTTTGATCATCATCACTTGAGAATGAGTCTGAGTCATCTAGAGTAGCAGTAAATGCATGCTTCCGTTTCATTGCTGGTTCATTGTTCATAGGAGGATTCTGCCTTTCTGGATACGGATAGTCTCTTTTGAAGTGGCCTGGTTTATCACAGTTGTAACACTTATCATTACTTGGCACTATATTCTGATTTCCAGAATTCTTATAGTTGTTTCTCTTGAGATTATTCATCTTTATGTATTTCAGGAAAGGAAATTTTACCATAAGGCCTCTTTCCATCAAACAATAAGTTTCTAGGACACAATTTTAAAATAATTAGTTTGTAGGACAAAAGTTAATACACGTTACGTCTGTTACTTTATCCCTTCATTCCATTACTTTTTCTCCCGTTCTTTTTCCTTTTTCAGAACCCAGCAAAAAGAAATCAAATATAAAATCGAAAAAGTAGGTTTTTCTAAATGACTAGACAATTTGTGATCGAAGATTTCTGCCATTATTAAATGATATTAATTAACGAGTTCTTCATAAAATATTAAGTGTCAGATCTTACTTTATTCAACTATTAAAAAAGATAGAAGCATTTATCTTCTGATGTAAAGGTTTACATACATTTTGAGTTATATTTCATAATCACTAATAGGAATGGTATATTATCTAATGCACTCAAGGTATTTGATGTTTTTCTCATGATATTAGTTATCACATAAAATACACAGATATGTTAAAACCCTAGGTAAAAAAGATAAAGAAATTTATGTTTTTATGTAAATGATTTAAGTTGTTTGTTGTTTTGGAGATGGTTTATTGTTAAATGATGTTAATTAATGAGTTCTTCATAAAAAGATAAAAGCATTTATGTTTTTATATAAATGATTTAAGTTGTTTGTTGTTTTGGAGATGGTTTATTGTTAAATGATATTAATTAACAGTTCTTCACTCTGTCTAACATTTCATTATATATGACAATTTTTATGCAGCGTAAAAATGCATACAAGGTCTTCTAAGTCAAAGATATTCATTCGAAAAAGTACCTGCATATTCATAAACGAAGGTTGAACCCAATGCACAAACATAAGACCTATATCTAGTCCATTCTGCAATGAACACAGCTAAAGACCATCATTATCTACAACTCCATTGGTAATTGTTTTCATACTTATGTTTCCGATAATATTTAATTCTACTCTTCAATTTGTATATACATAATAAATTGGAATCTAGATTCTATATTTTAAATAAAAAAAATAGCTAAATTTTTTGAGCTTACATTGTTTACCTTGGTTAGTCTGCTATTCTGTCACTACGTTTACGTATACATGCGTGTGTGTGTGTGTGTTTCTGCATTCACTTCATGTATTTTGTATTGGATTGATGTGCATTGACTTGAGTTGTTGCTTTATATGCAGTCAGTTATCATGTAGCTTGTCTGCACTTGCATTCTCATCTTGTCGACATGTCTGCATTGGACTCTGGTTTCAATGTGTATGATGTTGCAAATTCACTTGATGTTTCACAGATGTATATATGTAATGTTCGAACACTTCAGTCAGGTTTGGTTACTTCATTTGCATTGATCTTGAGTTGTTTTCATGTTGCATTTGTTTATGTGTATGTTGTGCACTTGTTTGCACTGCCACTTTTGAATCTGAATATTCATTGATGTTGTAGCTTTCATGTTGCATTCATACATGTTGTACATGTTATTACTTCAAGGATATTGTGATGATGAAGATAAAGCAGATTATCTTTCTATACTTTGAAACTTTCTAATTGTAAATTTTCATTTCATCAAATAAATCTTATTGATTTTCAGTTGTGAATGTTCATTTATCTTTTATTGATGTAAATTATAAATTTCAAAATGTGAAAATTTGAAACTGTAAAAATTGAAATAGGTCAAAAAAATTCAAACATTTGTTTTTTACCAAAAAAACTGTTAGATTTAATTTGTACTTTTTTTTTAAAAAGAAGAGGTACTTTATATAGTAAAAAGGTGCTTTATCTTTTACTTTTTTATATGAAGTTACTTTATATACTAAAAAATATATTAATCTCAAAAAAATACAAAATAATTTAAATGATAAAACATATTATCTTTCTATTCAAACATATAATTTACCATTACTTGAACAACTAAAAAAGATAAAGCACATTGTCTTTATATACTTAGAAACTTTGTAATTATAAATTTTCATTTCATCAAATATTTCTTGTTGATTTTTAGTTGTGAAAGTTCATTTATCTTTTATTGGTCTAAATTATAAATTAGAGAATGCGAAATTTTCAAACTGTGAATATTGAAATAGGTCTAAAAAAATTTCAAACATTTGTTCTTTACAACAAAACCTATTTAATTTAGTTTATACTTTTGTTTTTTTTTAAAAGAAGTACTTTATATACTAAAAAAGTGCTTTATCTTTTATTTTTTAAATAGAGGTACTTTACGTACTAAAAATTATCTTAATCTCAAAAAAATTCAAAATAATTTAAATGATAAAACATATTATCTTTTTATTCAAATTTTTGTGTGGTAAGATATTTTTTGATAAACTTGTTATTTTTACCTCCTAATTTATTTTCTGATTTTCCTAAATATAGAATCAGAGTGCACCAACGCAAGAATTACCTGATGTGAATGAAAAAGAAAACTTCATATCTGATGATGAAAAAACGATTTCACAGCAACTAGCTGAAGACAATACTGATTTGGATGATGTAGATCGGTATGAAATTAAGAAAATAGCCAAGAAGCAAAAAAGGCAGTACACAGGTACTTATAGATGTAATTTGGATGCAATCTATAAGGTGATATCAATTATAAAGGAGAAACACATTCTTTCACCTGAAGCAAAAGCTTTTTTAGAAAAAATGCCATTCAAAAACTTCTTCAACATTTTTCTTAGTGATTCAATAGCACGACAAGATTTAAGGAAAAGTGCTTCAAATTTAGATGACATCATTACTTCTTTTGATGAAAAAGAAAATGCTTTCACAATTGGAAATAAATTACTCAAAATTACTCCTGAAGAAGTCAGTCTAATTTTTGGAATGCCATTAGCTGGAGAAGACTTATTTCCTATACCAGCTTCTAACAAAGCCTCAGCCGTGGAAAGTTTCTGTAATTTTTTAACTGCCAATTTTGAAGAAGAAGACATAATTAGCCAAAAAACAGTAACAAAACGATTGGATACACTGTTATAAGAAGAAAAAAGAAATGAAGATATAGTGAAATTGTTGCTGCTGTTGCCTGGTTATAACTTTCCTTTTTCCAAACAACCAAAGCTATATGCAATGGGGTTTCTTGCCGAAGTTGATGAATTTAAAAAAAATTAAATTCAATTTCTTGGCCGCGAGAAATATGTGAAAATGTTTTGAAAAATGTTAAAAAGTGTCATGCTGACCCTAGAAGTACACCAGGCTGTACTATGGTGTTACTTGTATGCTTTCATAATTTTAACTAAATATAAATATATTCAAATTTATATTTAATAAAAAATATAAATGCTTTTATCTTTTTCTTGCAGTACTGGATTTGTGAACGAACACAAATAATTGATGAGAAGGAAACTCTGCAAACATAAATCCCAAGAATGGGGAAATGGGATTTAACGAAATTGAAAGATTTGGACCTCACTGAGGTTGACAATGACAAAGTATGTTTTTTTTTTAACTGTACATTTTTTTGATTTTTTCGAAAGCAATTTTTTAGAATGTTAGTAGCCTAAATAATAGATAACCAAATGAGTATAGAAAGTATATGTGCAAGCTTAACTTATCTAGTTCTTCAATTACAGTATATGTGCAAGTTTAACTTTAAATTTATTCATTGCAGATTTTAAAAAAATTTGTAGCTGGAAAAAAGAAGAGAAAGAATTTCTTTCTAATAAAATAAAAGCTATTGAATTGGAAGCAGACCGAAACAACAAAAGAAAATAAGATGAGTACTAGGAAGACACAAGTTTGAGAAAATATGCCAAAGAATCTGCTAATAACATAATGGAGCTACAGTTAAAAGTCAACTTTTTGTATTCCGAGATGAAAAATGTTGAAGAAGAATTAAAGGAGGAAAGACATTTAAGAGAAGCAGCTGAAAATAGAATCCATATTCTTGAAATGAAGTTTCAGAAATTGGAAAATTTAGAAAAGCATGATATGGAGGAAAAAGATAATTTGAACAAAAAAACTGAAGCTGAAAAAGGTAAAAAAAAATTGTTTGTATGATTCACATAAACAGTTCTGCTAATTTTCCAACTTTTGATATTATGCAAACTCAAGATTTCATACTAGAAAAGCAGACACAAGATTGTTTAAAATCTGACAATCTGAAAGAGCCTGCTCAAGATCCTATTGTTGTTGAAGATATTGTCCTAAAAGAACCAAAAAAGAAGAAGAAGCCAAAGAATGTTGACAAATGTCCACTACTCAAAATCTTACCAAGAACAAAAAGAAATTGTCAAAAAAAAATTCAAAATTCTTGGAGGAAACAAGTAAGTAACTAAACTACTTTTGACTCAATTGAATTAAATATATATTTATTCCAATAATATATGCATATAAATTATAGCAGAACTTTTGTCATGTTGATATGCATATAAATATTCTCCATGTTTTTTTGTCATATTGAGATCAAATCTGTGTTTTATACTGTAAGTGCCATAAAACCAGGACTGATTTAATACCCATGTTTTTTTGTCATATAGACATCAAAAAAACCAAACTAAACTAAAAAAAATAAATTAATTTATCATTTCATACAAACTTCTACAACTATTGTTATTTTTTTTTGTTAAAAAATATTTCATTACATACTAATCCTAATTTTTCAGTATACCAATCTTAATTAATTTTCTTTTATACTGTAAGCGCCATACGACACAGAACATACTAATCTTAATTTTTTAGTGATGAAGCATTTACTTGTGATGATGGAAACTTCATCACCAACACAAAAAGTATGATAGAAGAAATTCTATACGGAGAATATATTTCTGGTCAAGTACGTACAAAAAACTATAATTTGCATCATTATAAATTCTATTCTTTGCTTCATTATAAAATCTATACTTAATCCATATTTTTTTGGAAATGTAGGTTATTGATTGGTTTTGGTTCAGAAAAACAAAATTTTTAGAACCAAGTTCTAGCATTATATATGTGAACACAACAATGACAATAAGTGTACTATATTGTAAAATTTAATTTGTTTCTAAGATAAATTTTCTGAAATTATTTTTTAACAGAAAAGCGCAACAGATGGAAACCTGGAAAATATCAAAACGAATATGTTTAATCCTTTTATTAAACAAGCACTTCTAAATCCATTATGTTGCAATATATTATTTCCTATACATGGCAACGAACATTAGAGCTTGCTATAGCTAGTAGTGGAATCATGTTCATGGAACCATTATGATTCTCTACACTTGACCACAAGATCGAAGACACTAAGAAGTGGACATTCAAGGTTTGCTACTAATGTGGTAAGTAAAATACAAAGAAAGTAAAAAAGACAAATAGATTTATCATTATTATAATATATATATATATATATATATATATATATTTGGCAGAAAGCAGCGGTAAACAAAATCAATAAAGACTTACAAGACGCAGGCAAGAAAATAATTCTAGGAAAGTCAACGTTGATTAAAAATGTTAACTGTGCTCAACAAAGCAACGGGTAATTTTCATAATCACTGATTAAAAATGTTTACCTAGGATTTAAGTACATGTTTAGTTATATTTTCATAATCACTAATACAAATAGTATATTATCTAATGCATTCAAGGTATTTGATGTTTTCTCATGATATTAGTTATTACATAAAATATACAGATATGTTAAACCCTAGGTAAAAAGGATAAAAGCATTTATGTTTTTATGTAAATGATTTAAGTTGTTTGTTTTTTTGGAGCTGGTTTATTGTCAAATGAAATTAATATGGGCATAGGAGTGGATTGGAAAACACCAAGTACCACAATTTCAGTTCATTTGGGTGATTACTGTGATCTAATTGATTGTCACGTAGGAAGTGAAAATAGAGTGCAATGAATATATATCTTCAAAACTAATCGTTAGGTAAGTAATCTGATTGTAGAGCTGATATAGTTGAGCTGATAGGCTTACTCAGACATGTGATCTTACTTGATACTTTGATTACAATCTTATTGTAGGTACTGCTAGTCAAAGCATCTCCCAACATATTATGAGTTGTAATCTTTAAGTTTAGTTTGTCCCGTGAGGGAATAGTTTGCCTCAACAAGTGTAAACATATTTGCTAAACATCTATATAAAAGCATTTGTATCTATTAAATAGATGCCTACATAGTAGACGCTATTAATTAAGTTCTGTGTTTCTAGATGTCAATAATATATAAGGCTCTTCTTTTCTTTTTTCGTTTTCTTTTCATGTCTACAGTCACATTATTGTTTTTATTAAAAAAACGTGGTTAAAGGGAATTCAACTTAAAAGCATTTATCTTTTGATGTAATGGATTTAAGTACATGTTTAGTTATATTTTCATAAACACTAATACTGGAGATTTTTATACAACGATGAATGTTACACAATAAATAAAATTTTAACAAATGCAGGTTCGACTGTGGAATTTTCGTAATGATGTTTATCCAAAAGTTAGTGCAAGGAATGGACACAAAATCAAAAATCAGTCTAGAACAAGTAAACGCATTTAGAGCACAGATAAGTGCACAAATTCTCTTTGATGAACCATAATGCTGGACAATTGAAAAATTCTGCAGTTCAGCTTCAGCAACAAAAGATGTGAACTGACAATGATAGCAATAAATTCTTTGGTGTCTAAATCATACATTTGTTAAAAATTTATTTGACTGATGAATTTGTAATGGTTGACTTAGGCCATATTATTTGAACTGTAAAACCTACTTACAGATGTTGTAGACTTGAGTTTGTTTATGTGTATGTTGTGCACTTGTTTGCACTGTCACTTTTGAATCTGACTATACATTCATGTTGTGTCCTAGAAAAAAATTGGGCCGTATAATACATAGTGTGTTGTGTAATGTGAAGGTTACTGTGATGTTGAGTAATTTTCTAGGATGAGGAAGATAGTGTGGATGGAAGTGCTATGCAGTTAGTGTTGATGGTTGCTGCGGATTTCAGGTTATAGAGGTCATTTCTGTTGGTGTCGAGGATGTTGTATGTCAAATGACAGAAGTTTGAAGATAGTGATTGGAATAGCAGTGCAGTGAGAGTTGATGGAAGTCCTGTGAGCTATTTTAGGTTGTGGCAAGTGCAAGGTTGGTCAGTTGTAGGCAGAAGGGTAGATGTTGGTGGAAATGAATGATGAAAGTGATGATGCCTGAGAATGGGAAGAAGGAATGCTAGTGACATGTATTGGTGACATTTGGTTAGTGATTATTGAGCAGAGCTTCGTAGAGGGAAGATTTGAATGTTTTGTAGACGGATTTTGCAAGTAGTTAGCAGATGTTGATGGAAAGAGTGGTTAATAATGGGATTGGGTAAAACAGAAAATGTAATGATAATTTACTGTAATACGTGAATGTGAACAGAATTGAATTGTATGCAGAAACCTTAGAATGTATTGAAAATAGAGAAGAATTTGTAACAATTGCAAATGTGAAACAACGGTATTTTTTGATATATGTTTGCAAATTAGGGATTGAAGCAATGGCAAATTCATAGAAATAAACAAAGCATATGAACAAAAGGAACATCATACTCTTTCTCTTTCTCTATATAGTTCCTTCACAAGTATGATTAACAAACTAGTGATATAAAACAAAAATTAAAACAAGATGGTATGATGTTAACATTTAAAAAAAATAATGGATCAAAATAGTGATATTTTACCTGATGAAAAACATCAAGCTAAAGTAAAACTTAAGACACGCATGTGCAGAAGGCACATTTGTTGATTATCAGAGAAAGTCATAGTAAAATATTTGGATATCTAGTGAATAAATATATGAAATGGGTGAATATATAACTTTTGTTATAGGCTGTAAGTACAATTTTAGTTAGTTTTTAAACAATTGCAAATGTGTAACAACGGTATTTTCTGATATATGTTTGGAAACAAAACAAAACAAAACAAAACACACTAAATCAAACCAATTTCCTGCAGCATTAGCAGCATCAACTGACCACAATTGCATGCAAGTTGAATACCGCTTTCTCGAAAAAAGAAGTTATTAGAAAAAGATAAACAACTATTGGAGATGGATAGGTCTTCCACTGTTATGAAAAATCAACAAATATTTCTGCACAAACAAAATTCAACAAATATTTCTGCACAAACAAAATTGAAATCAATGACCGCAATATACTTAAGTCCTAAGCTTGTTTGACGCTAATGATATATCAATTTATCTTTTTTAATAGAACAATTGCGACCAATAGTTCTTTCATACTTTCCATTTCCTGTTACAAGAGCAACTACCACCTTCATCATTCACAACTTCAAGTGCCTCTGACTACTCCTTACTTCACTGCCATCCTCCACTGCCTCACTTTTTAACTACAACACCTCCTCCTTTACAAAAGTCCCAATACCACTCTGTCATACTTCACTTACTAACCATACTTCCATCCCAAACCATTCACAACCTATAAACTTCACAGTTCTCTGGCCATACAAGCAAATACTACTACACCACTGTTTCATTCAATACAAACTGCAGCAACATTCCACACTCAACACTGTCAGAGAAGCCACAACCCATAATTCTTCTTCACTAACCATCATCTTACTAATTCCACACTGACTACCTAACGGCAACCATCACAGTGCCTGCCAGAAAAGCAGAAACTCATAAACAATTGCATACAACCAAAAGTAATCAAAATCAGATTATATATAATTCAACATATGCAATATTCCAAATATTCAAGTCAAAGTATTCATAGAACAACCAATCAATCAAATACAATGGACTAATACAATCAACTCAATTATTCAACTCAAAGTATTCATAGAACAACCAATCAAATACATTGGACTAAAACAATCAACTCAAATATTCAAAGAACATCCTCTTCTATTATGTCCTAGTTTTCTACACTTTCCACATCTGTTTTGCTTAGCATGAAAGTCAGCCCCTTCAATCCTATTCATCCTAGGCCTACCAGCTCCATGAACAGGCTTAAGAGGAAGAACAATAGATGATTCTTCTACTTCAATTGCTTCCTTATCAAAAGTTGGAATAGGATTGATCAAATGTGAATATGAAGCTCGATAATACTCAACAGTAAAGTAATTCTCAATATATTCATAAATAGAATTTCTGGTTAAAGAAATACACTTCAAAGCAAGCGCACAAGGAAAACCTGTCACTTTCCATTGATTGCAACTGTAAATGCGATTTTTAAGATCAACCTTTTGAGATGTTGGGGAATGAAACTTCAAAAATATACCTACAAAATGTAAAATTAAAAAGAGTTAAAATATATACACAGATTGCATTTCCAAAAAATGATTATTAGCACTATATATATTATCTCTAGTCTATCTAATAAATAAGACCCAATTCATGTGTATAGAACTAATAGTGAAAAATAAGACTCATAAACCAAAACAAATAACAACGGGCATACTGTTCATATTCTTTAGAGAAAGTATATCTTACGTAGATTTTGATTTTAATTTTCTTTTTAAGAAAAATGATAACCAATCTAGAAAAAAGAAAGCATAAAGATTATAGTAAGAATTAAAACCTGTAAACCTTGACAATGATTTCAATGGGTAAGGCATCCACTGATTAAGTGGAATTCACTAGAACATTGCCTTGATGCACCAGATTTGACTTTTCCAAAAAGATCAACAGGATTGTCCAAGTCAAGAACTAATATACCATAAGTAAAATGTACAGACTCATCCAGACGAAAATAATGAAAGAGCTAAGAATTACATACAGTGTTAATTACAATGTCGCGACTGTCAAGATTCAAAAGATCCAGAGGGGTTTAAAATTTATAAATACCAACAAATTGAAATCATAACACAGGCTACATAGCAAGTTGAAAAAAGATAAATGCATTTATCATTTTTTTCAGAAACTATGAACATCATGTAAAAATGTAGAAATACATACCTAGATGATTTAGAAACACTCCACCCAAATCCTTCTTCCTTCAATTTCAACAAACGAGCTTCCATTTTTGGACATAGCACACTAGTCCACTTTGATGCCTCTTCTCTACGATTAGACATTTGCATCATCAGTTTTACCTTAATTCCATCAAGATAAGCAGTAACAGGCAAACTTCTTTCATCCAAAATCCAAGAATTAAAACTCTCAGCTACATTGGATTTATTTTCACCATATCGCTTCCCCGGAAAAACCAAATCAGCCCAATGATCATATGGTTTATCATTCAAGTACTCTATAGCTTTGGCACCTCCAATTTCTTTGTACTTGGACATGGCTTTTTTAAACTCATGATGATTAGAAGCTATAGCCCAACGCTCAATTAAATGAGCTACCGAAACACCCCTTCCACTTTTCACACTACTAGCAATATTATTTTGCATATGATGCAAATAATAAGAATGATGACTATTTGGAAAAAAATTTGGAATACTTAACAATAAACCCCAATGTCTATCACTTAAAAAAGTTAATATTGTATCACAACTAAGAGCATTCTTTAGGTGTTTTAAAAACCAACTCCAACACTCTTTATTTTCGTTGGGAACAAGAGCCATTGCTAATGGGAAAAAACCTGGAAAAAAACAAAAAAAAAATTAATTCACGTTTATGTATTACATTTGAAACAACAAAATGCATTATATTTGAAACAGTATTATCTAATAGTAGACAATCACATGAACACTATACCCTCAGCCCAAATAAAAAAGGAAAAATCAATTTCCTAGAGGCAATTCATCCTTTTTTTAAAAAAAAATTCTATTTGAATGTGTAGTCTACACATAAACGGTAGAAATTGCAAAGATATTACATAATTCATGCATACAATACAAAGAATTATATTCATACATCTAAAACATATATGCTTTTATCTTTTCTATATGCTGTTTAAATCATTTTTATACCTTATGTAAGAACTTCAAATAAAGAGAAAAATGATAAACATGTTCAACATGTAGTGGTATTTATGATATATAAGTACGGCTTAATATGTTATTTAATTCTTTATATTAAAAGATAAATGCATTTATCTTTTTTAACTCCTGTATACAATAACATTTCGTATATCAAATTAAAGAACATTAAATCTTTTACAGTATTTGTTTTGGATCAAATTTACAATAAGAAGAGCATGGCTGTCCATTGAACAATTGTACCTACTTTGTAACTAGTGCAACTAGATTGAAGATGTTAGAGATAAAAACATATATGCATTTATTGTTTGAAATATGACAGATTCTGGTAAATCCAACATAAGCAGTAGGTATCATGATAAACTGAAAAAAATAAAATATCTAGATTATGTATCTATCAAAATAAAAATAAAAAACAACCAACATTAATCATCGTTAATTTTCAGTTGAACTAAATTGTGAGTTTGAATTCATTTTTGCAATAATTTCACATGCTAATCCCTAACGCAAAATAAAATATAATGAATTGAAGGACATATTACTACATTTGAAACAACCAAATGCACTATATTTGAAACAGTACTATATAACAGTAGACTAATCACTTGAACAAAATGCAGTATGTACACAACAAAATTCACTAGAACAATTGTAACATCCCCCCTTTCCGCACACTTTAAACCGACACACGTGCCAATTCAAAGCATACGCAAGGGCGGATTGTTATGGGGTAAATAAGAAAAACAGAGAAGAAATAAAGCAAAATAGAATCTCACAGCGGAAGGATAAGATATAATAATCAATATACAGTTCATGATAACTGTTTACAAAATATTTATTTTACTTATATAATGAATATCAGAGTTACACATACCAATATAATCAATTGAGCGGAAATTTAGAGTGTGGTGCAATACTATAAATAATATAATACGGATTCTTCGTCTTCGTCCTCCAAAGCTAAAATCTTCGATCCTGAAATGCTCGGACTGACCCGAGCGAATTTGAAAAGACAAAAACACTCGAGTCAGACTAAAAGATCTTATGTGAGTTAAAATTAACAGAAATAAATATGAGTACAGTAACTCAAGAGATGTTCGGGATTTACATCTCCTAAGGATCCGTTAAACTATTTACTATGTAGTATATTGCGCTATTATAATAGTGTCTATTTATAAAATAAACTTACTTTTTAATAGCGTTAAGGGGTTACCCATATAGCCCTTAACACAAATAATGCCAATAGTCTATACAGTACCGTAATACCTCCTGATCGGGAAGCTACCAGAGGATACTCCATAGGTACGACACAAATAGAAACTCGTAGTAAAGGCTCGGTATGGTAGGTGACACGGCACAACTAGGCAATGCCAGGGTAGATATACCAATTGCTATCCAGGCTCGTGGAAACGCGTAGCCGTAGTTACCGCCCACCTCGGACTAACTCCCCAAAATCAAAATATAGAAGTGGCCACTGAATCAATCCAAAATCAAAGTATAATATCGAAGAGGAGGGTCCGATCAGAGGAATGACCTCATTGGCCTGAGAATCGCTCCTGTTTTAGCCACCTTATGCCAACTCACGGGAGTCGGGCCCACGTATTTACCTTACAGGAAACGTCGCCACCACCTACTTCATTCTGGAATCTCCACCGCGTACACGGTTAGTCAAAGTGGTTTTCGGTATCGACAGAGAGTATGTCCATATCCGATCCCGGTCTCTTTGCCAACCCATCGTTATTATAACACCGCGGTCATTTAAAAATAGGTTATACTTTAAAAATCAGAATAAACATTCCATTTCATAACCATGAATACGATATCATTTCAAAACCCAAAACCATATTTTATCACTTATCCTAAATATAATTCTTTTCCAAAATCATAATGCTTTAACTTCATAACGTCTGAAAATCAAATATTTTCAAAGCATAATATTTTGAAAATCATAATTTAAAACCATAACTTTTAAAACTTGAATGGTTTGGATATTCAACGGTATATGAATTAAAAGGTTTAACTTAAATGTTACTTTGTAAAGAAAATAGTTCTCATGGCTTTACAAATACATTTCTTTATTAAAGTCTAAACCAAAATTTATATTATCTCTCTCAAGTTCCAAAACCACTTCAATTTATATATATATACGTATATCCATTTGGAGTATTAATATTTCAAACTAAAGTTGGATTTTATTCTTTCAACAAATCGAATGTTCTATTAATTAGTCTTGAATATTCACATAAAATCCATAAATAAATAAAAACTCCAATTTCTAGTAATAAAATATATATATTTTTCCCAATTCAAATTATACTAGAATATTCATTTCAATTTATTTTGGGAAAAATCCAATTATAAATATCATATCTTAAAATTTCCAAACTTAACATTTAAACATATGATATAAATTATTAAACTCCATTTTCTAAATTTTCTTCCATTTTTAATAAAGATTTTTATACACCTTTTAATTTCAAAATTTTCAACTTCATATGTATATATATATGGAAGAAAAATATTTATACAATATAAAATTTAAGATTATTATAAACCATATTCCATCCAAACCATAGAAATCACATTTAAATAGTTATATATATACCGCGGTGCCTGTACATAATTTTCTATCCTATGGTCAAGTGATACGGATATTTATCATTTCAATCCGCAATTTAAAAGATATAAAATTTTGCGGTTATATATCATTTCAAACCACAATCCCAAATGAAATGAAATATGCATGATAATTTGCAATTTAATGATATACAATAAACATCCATTCATCAACATCATCCATCATCCAAATCGCAATCATCAATCAATATCAACCAATAACAATATTATTTTTGGTACTACATAACAGGTAATACTGGCAATTTTATTCAAATTAAATTTAACAGCTATTAATCTACAGTCTATATTCAGTAATAAATTATATAACTGTTAACTAGCTTTTCATATACAAACAAATAAATTTTAACTGTAAATTTATACGCAATAAATTAATTAAATTAACAGTTAAATTTAAATAAATGCAATTCAACAGATATGAATAAAATAAACATGCCAAATACTCATAAATAAATTTCTATTCATTTCTAAAATTAATTTAAACAAACATAAAAGCTTCTAGTAGTTGTGAGTGGGTTAAAACACTCACCTTTTGAATTTAAATCGAATTTAAATTCGATTTAAACCCAAAAATTTGCCCTTCTCGGAATTCGTCCAAACCAGCGTCATCAAATCCGGATTTAAATTACGATCAAATATATATGCCACGTCACTCCTTCTATTCCCAGAAACGCACGCGGCCCCCTTCCAGAAACCCTAATCGAAGGTCTACGACAATCTAACCGTTGAATCGACACAAAAACCATATAGATGCGATCCCCATCGTCCACTCTACAAAACCCAGAAAAGGTTTGACGATCCGACGAAGTTTGCGACGACGATGATGAATGGTCACGGACTGTTTGAATTAATTCTGGTCAAACGAATGTTCAAAACAGAAAACGAATTGCACCAGTAGATTACGTGCCTCGAGAACATTAACATATAATTTTTGTGGAATTTTTCTGAAGGGTTTGCATTTTCATTGAAATTTGGATTGAAGTAGATCTAGGTTTTGCAACCATTTGAGGAGGAGAAGGAGATGAAGAAATGAATATACAACAAATGACAATAGGATGGAGCTAGGGTTTATAACTGTATATATATATATATATATTAAATTTCCAAAATTTAATTAAATTTACTTTCCATTATTTATTGTCAATTAGATTGATTTATCATTGGATTCATATTTCAATATGTAAATATCCCCAATTTCATCTGCACTTATATTTACATAGTTTCTAAATATTAAATTTCAAATATTACTTCATTTAACGTTACGTATTTATTATTTATTACTTGCTGCAGTTGATTATCAATTATACTTAATATACTAAATAGATGGTAAATTTTGAATACTTGTTATCATTAACGTTTTATTTCCACTTACAAAATAAATGAAATTATTACATAAACTCCCTTAATTAAGTCAACCATTATCTTATATAACTTAACTGGTAATATATATACCCAATTGCCCTAATTGGTTTATAGTTATCAGCTAAACACATACTAACTTGTAAATAAATTCATTTAATTGCAAATGGATCTGATCAAAGTTAATAGATTGAATAGATGGGTAAGCAAATAATAAATTTTCCTTTTTGTCAAATTCAAACCCATTCCTACTTAATTATCAATTACAATTTATTACGATACATTGATTTTATGCAGTTACCTTTTATTTGCGTAGTATTACATCAATTCCTATACCCTTGGATTCATTCCAAATTCACCAAATTCAATTAATTACACTTTACAAATGTGTTTCCAATATATAGGTATTGCCCAAGTTAAATTTATTAGCTAACTCATATTAATAAACAAATGACTTATATGAATGATTAAAATTTTCAATTATCTCACTTTACTCCTAAATTTCTGTTATTTAATAATTATTGCTTAGAACCTGATTTTAATCTTCCCATTATCTATTTAATTCCTTCTAGAATCACAGCTAATATTTGTCATCCCTTCATTACCCAAATGTTCTTATCCCATCAAATTTTAAGTTATCGAAATATTAAATGTCAATTTCTTTTAATTGCACTAAATTTATCTATTAAAGGTTGCACTTAACCCAAATACATAAAACTTGCCCAATTTCTCCTTAAACAATAACCTTCATATACAAATATGTTTATCATAAATTTAATCTACTCTTCCTTTTTAGGTAATGTCCTATATATTAGATTTCCATGTAATTTGCAATAAATCATACTCGTAGTTATATCACATTAAATGAATAAATAAGTGTTGACTCTATTCTTTTGATTCAACATTGGTTTACGTTATATTTCATAAATATTTCTACATACATAAGGATTTTTAAAAATGGTTGTAACGTGAAATCCCGTCTACTTCCCATTTTATATTTAAGGCTTCTAAAACCGATTCATATCATTTCTCTAGTCCAAATTTTATTAATATAACCTTAAATTAAATTTATTCCTATCGATGTAATGGTTAAACACAAATTTCACTTATTTGCAATAAATCCAAAAATTGGATTTCAAATTTTCAAATAAATAATTAAATTTTAGTTTATCACTTCTTAAATACCCAAACGTCAATGCCTTAATTTAAACTGCATTTATTACATTTTATAAAAATCCTTCATCTTAAGTGACAAATCAAAACTACCCTAACTGCACAAATCATCGTATTATAAAGATATTTACACTATCCTCCATTTATTACCTTAATTTATTTAAGGTAACCTTAAATTAATATCTATTGCAATGATTTCAAATTATTATTCCCCCATTCCTTTTTAATTTCAATAATGCCAAATTTAACCGTTATATTCTCTTTATTTATGCGATAAATGCAATTATTGAATCTAATACTCCATTTAATTAATAGATCCTGCTTCCTAGAATCTATATCAACAATAGGTCAAATATATACATAGAATTAGCCTTAACTTCACCTAAAAGAATTAGCTATTTCAACTACCGCACAAAACTACGCTACTGCACTATTTAATCAAATAAATTAATTGAACTTAAATCAGCATAAAGGTTATAAAATTATAAATGTAATCTTAATAAATTCATTTATTGATTTAGACTCTTTCTATACAGTAATTAACCTATTTGTGGGTATAAATAACTTTGGAATTATATTACATCTCATTAGTGCGCGTTTTATTTCCTATAACTTCTCCTTATTTAACTATACCCATTAACAACCAAAAAAATTAAATTAGCTTTATTTCAATCTATTTCCCTTCTTAACTAAATAAAATAAATGGTTAACCTAAACACTTGTTATCCTTTGATATATTCAAATTCACTTCCAACATTTATTAACAAATTGTTGCCATAGGTTTAGATTTACATAAATAAATTATATGAATAGGTAGAAAAATTGGTAATCCGCAAATGCCCAATATACACGCATTAATTACTACCTATTGTTAGAATCCATTTATTAATTTACTAGTTAATAACGGTCTTTTTATTTCTATTTACTACCAAACTCTCTATTTTATTATAGTTCCAATATATTAATACTTAGGCAAATCAAGTGCTAGCCCTTTTGTTATTTATATTAAATTGGATATGCACAAATAAGTTGTTAATTAACTATTCATACAAAATTATATTCATACATTCAGTTCCATATCTTATAGGGTTAAATTCTAATTACTTACGCTTAATCTATCAATTTAATACTCTATTCAAACATGCATTTAAATTCTTTTTATTCTAAATAAATTTTATTGAGTGTTGACATCCACTAATAGCATTCACCTTTATTATAACCAAAGGTGACATCTTCACTACTGATTTTATATTAATGAATCTCATTTTAGTTAATATTTTTTATTAATATTCTCAATTCAACATTTATTGATTTCTTAAAATTTACTTTTAACAAAAAGTGACAAATTACATTATCCAAATCTATTGTCATAAAATTTTATTGTTACACTAGGTTACAACTACTATACCAAATTTCTACATTTATTCTTAAACAAATTAGAAATTATATTAATTTAATTTATTAAATATTATTAATTTAACGGGTCGTTACAATCTCCCCCACTCAAAACTTTTCGTCCCCGAAAAGGAAAAAGAAGGGAGAAGGAAGAATAAAACAGTACATCTTATTCCAAATATTAACTTATAACAATAATTTACTAAATTTATTTTCTTAAATAAAATATACCTGTTTATAATCATTATATTATTTTATACTTAATTATTAAAGTTGGGAAAATATTTTCACAAAATTCTAAGTCCAAAATTTACGAAAATTTTTGACAGAGTCTCCTTTGTACGGTGAGGCTCGGGAGAAAATATAATATCAAAATATACAAATATATTACATATATTATCAAAATATTATATCCCAACACGGGAAAAATAGCGCTTTAAACGTAATCCGAAAACGTACCTATTTGTCGGGCAAAATACGCTTATTATTATGGAACCAAAAGCAGTAGCAGTTGCTTCCATCACCTGTATTCACTTATATAATCTAAAAGGTTAAATATTTATTTTAAAGTGAACTATTCAAGTGGATTCAATCATTAATCAACCAAACAATTCAACAACCATCAACCTTACAAACAACATACATACACAAACAAAGCAACCATTTAATCCATCAAACAAATAGTTGTTTGGGTTCAAACTTGAAATATGTATGAAATGAAATTAACTATCAAGTGCATCCTTTACTCAACAGTCTTAGATGGAACAAAGATAGATACTTATTCATTTAACCACTTCAAATTTCTTACCCAACCACATAAATCAAACAACACAATTCAAACCAACACCCAAATTTATTTATTATACATTTATCTCATGCTTCAATGGTTTGATTTTCTTTCTTTCATTTATGGAGTGATTTCTTTATTTCTTACAAATTTTCATTTTCCATTTATCACAAAATTCATTATATTTGTATTCCAATTTATTTACTAAAGTTTCTATCATCTATTTATACTACTTACCTTTACTTATAGTAAAATTTCCAATTTAACTTAAGTCTATACAATTAATTCTCATTAATAATAGCAAATTAATAGAATGCCTTTATTACCTTACTCTTCACTTGTAAGATTTCCCTTTACATTTTCCTACTAACATTGCAACTTCTTATTATATGGTAAGTTATGTATGTTTTAAGAATGTAAGTGAAAATTTACAAGTTTCTTCTCCATTCCTTTAATTAATATATATTTGTTTTATAAATTACAATTTCGACTTACCTTTAATCTCATTCATTTATTTAATGTCGAAGTTTCCATTATATTTAATTACAGTAACCCTCTACTTACACTTAATTTATTAACCTTATAACTTGCATTCCTATAAGTGAAAGATTTTACTCATTCATTAACTATGGATTGCAGTCATTTATATTTTTCCTACTTTCCATTATATTAGAATAGGGGAAATTAAGGCGTACTTAATTTAATAACCCTACAATGAAACTTTATAAATTAAGGAATTTCATTTTTTTTTTTTTTACTTTCTTAAGGTTAAAATCACCTATTAATAATACAACCTTTAATTTTAGTAAAATTCCAATCATCACTTAAGTTAATACCATTAAATTCTTATTTATAACAGTAATTTAATGAATACTTCATTATTTCCAAAAATTCTACTTGCATAATATTCTATTCCACTCTTAATTTAAATTTCAACTTTTTATACTTGGTAAGTTATTTATGTTAAAGAAAAAGAAAAAGAACTTATACAAGTTTAATCTCAATTCTTTTAATTCATTGATTTTCCAATAAATCTTTACCATTATTTATAATTTAAATTTTTAACTTCCTTTATACTTAGCATTAATTCTCTTACTTATTAGAGGTTTTCAATCCATTTATTACTTACTTTTTTTTATTCCACTAAAATTTAACAATTAATTAATGGAAAATTTTAGAATTAAATTCCGGGTCAGATTTCAATTTATTTTGAAATAATAGATAATTAGTTTCCTACAACTTTATATCTCAATTATATTTAAAACAAACAAATTCAGATATTTCCAACATAAATCTGCAGTAGAATTTACTACAGTGGCCTTTCCCTTCGAAACTCGAAAATGAAAGTCGATGATGCGGCCGTCATCACCGAAATTATTTTCTAGCGACAGAGAGGAAAGTACAAACTTATTTTCTTCAAAATCCTCTTTAAAGCAATTCTTTCGAATTATACTAAATATTTATATAAGAAAATATTTATAAACCAAATCATTATATTTCATAAATCCTTTGAAAGAAGATTTCAAAAATCCCGGACTTAAGTTCTAAAATCTCCAATTTGATTTATTAAAATTCAACTTAGCTTTAATTCATTACAAATATTTTTATTACCTAACACCCAACTATAGCAACCAAAATATATCTTTATAAAAATATTTTTATATATAGAAAATATAATAGGCAAAGTTATTTCATTCACCTATATTAAAAACAAATATTATGTCGGTCTGTCCTATTAAGTGTTTAGAAATCCCTATTGATGACATAGCGTCCCATGCATCAACCAGAATTTATAAATACAAAGTGGAACAGATTAACACAATATCAAAATCTTTTTATAAAACTAACAAATACGCTCTCTCATATATATACTCTCAGCGACTCCCATAGGGTATTATTACCCTATTAACAAGGAGTCAAACCCCACAAAGCCAAAGTTTATCGCTAAACCAAAGCTCTGATACCAACTGTAACATCCCCCCTTTTCGCACACTTTAAACCGACACACGTGCCAATTCAAAGCATACGCAAGGGCGGATTGTTATGGGGTAAATAAGAAAAACAAAGAAGAAATAAAGCAAAATAGAATCTCACAGCGGAAGGATAAGATATAATAATCAATATGCAGTTCATGATAACTGTTTACAAAATATTTATTTTACTTATATAATGAATATCAGAGTTACACATACCAATACAACCAATGCAGCGGAAATTTAGAGTGTGGTGCAATACTATAAATAATATAATACGGATTCTTCGTCTTCGTCCTCCAAAGCTAAAATCTTCGATCCTGAAATGCTCGGACTGACCCGAGCGAATTTGAAAAGACAAAAACACTCGAGTCAGACTAAAAGATCTTATGTGAGTTAAAATTAACAGAAATAAATATGAGTACAGTAACTCAAGAGATGTTCGGGATTTACATCTCCTAAGGATCCGTTAAACTATTTACTATGTAGTATATTGCGCTATTATAATAGTGTCTATTTATAAAATAAACTTACTTTTTAATAGCGTTAAGGGGTTACCCATATAGCCCTTAACACAAATAATGCCAATAGTCTATACAGTACCGTAATACCTCCTGATCGGGAAGCTACCAGAGGATACTCCATAGGTACGACACAAATAGAAACTCGTAGTAAAGGCTCGGTATGGTAGGTGACACGGCACAACTAGGCAATGCCAGGGTAGATATACCAATTGCTATCCAGGCTGGTGGAAACGCGTAGCCGCAGTTACCGCCCACCTCGGACTAACTCCCCAAAATCAAAATATAGAAGTGGCCACTGAATCAATCCAAAATCAAAGTATAATATCGAAGAGGAGGGTCCGATCAGAGGAATGACCTCATTGGCCTGAGAATCGCTCCTGTTTTAGCCACCTTATGCCAACTCACGGGAGTCGGGTCCACGTATTTACCTTACAGGAAACGTCGCCACCACCTACTTCATTCTGGAATCTCCACCGCGTACACGGTTAGTCAAAGTGGTTTTCGGTATCGACAGAGAGTATGTCCATATCCGATCCCGGTCTCTTTGCCAACCCATCGTTATTATAACACCGCGGTCATTTAGAAATAGGTTATACTTTAAAAATCAGAATAAACATTCCATTTCATAACCATGAATACGATATCATTTCAAAACCCAAAACCATATTTTATCACTTATCCTAAATATAATTCTTTTCCAAAATCATAATGCTTTAACTTCATAACGTCTGAAAATCAAATATTTTCAAAGCATAATATTTTGAAAACCATAATTTAAAACCATAACTTTTAAAACTTGAATGGTTTGGATATTCAACGGTATATGAATTAAAAGGTTTAACTTAAATGTTACTTTGTAAAGAAAATAGTTCTCATGGCTTTACAAATACATTTCTTTATTAAAGTCTAAACCAAAATTTATATTATCTCTCTCAAGTTCCAAAACCACTTCAATTTATATATATATATACGTATATCCATTTGGAGTATTAATATTTCAAACTAAAGTTGGATTTTATTCTTTCAACAAATCGAATGTTCTATTAATTAGTCTTGAATATTCACATAAAATCCATAAATAAATAAAAACTCCAATTTCTAGTAATAAAATATATATATTTTTCCCAATTCAAATTATACTAGAATATTCATTTCAATTTATTTTGGGAAAAATCCAATTATAAATATCATATCTTAAAATTTCCAAACTTAACATTTAAACATATGATATAAATTATTAAACCCCATTTTCTAAATTTTCTTCCATTTTTAATAAAGATTTTTATACACCTTTTAATTTCAAAATTTTCAACTTCATATGTATATATATATGGAAGAAAAATATTTATACAATATAAAAGTTAAGATTATTATAAACCGTATTCCATCCAAACCATAGAAATCACATTTAAATAGTTATATATATACCGCGGTGCCTGTACATAATTTTCTATCCTATGGTCAAGTGATACGGATATTTATCATTTCAATCCGCAATTTAAAAGATATAAAATTTTGCGGTTATATATCATTTCAAACCACAATCCCGAATGAAATGAAATATGCATGATAATTTGCAATTTAATGATATACAATAAACATCCATTCATCAACATCATCCATCATCCAAATCGCAATCATCAATCAATATCAACCAATAACAATATTATTTTTGGTACTACATAACAGGTAATACTGGCAATTTTATTCAAATTAAATTTAACAGCTATTAATCTACAGTCTATATTCAGTAATAAATTATATAACTGTTAACTAGCTTTTCATATACAAACAAATAAATTTTAACTGTAAATTTATATGCAATAAATTAATTAAATTAACAGTTAAATTTAAATAAATGCAATTCAACAGATATGAATAAAAAAAACATGCCAAATACTCATAAATAAATTTCTATTCATTTCTAAAATTAATTTAAACAAACATAAAAGCTTCTAGTAGTTGTGAGTGGGTTAAAACACTCACCTTTTGAATTTAAATCGAATTTAAATTCGATTTAAACCCAAAAATTTGCCCTTCTCGGAATTCGTCCAAACCAGCGTCATCAAATCCGGATTTAAATTACGATCAAATATATGTGCCACGTCACTCCTTCTATTCCCAGAAACGCACGCGGCCCCCTTCCAGAAACCCTAATCGAAGGTCTACGACGATCTAACCGTTGAATCGACACAAAAACCATATAGATGCGATCCCCATCGTCCACTCTACAAAACCCAGAAAAGGTTTGACGATCCGACGAAGTTTGCGACGACGATGATGAATGGTCACGGACTGTTTGAATTAATTCTGGTCAAACGAATGTTCAAAACAGAAAACGAATTGCACTAGTAGATTACATGCCTCGAGAACATTAACATATAATTTTTGTGGAATTTTTCTGAAGTGTTTGCATTTTCATTGAAATTTGGATTGAAGTAGATCTAGGTTTTGCAACCATTTGAGGAGGAGAAGGAGATGAAGAAATGAATATACAGCAAATGACAATAGGATGGAGCTAGGGTTTATAACTGTATATATATATATTAAATTTCCAAAATTTAATTAAATTTACTTTCCATTATTTATTGTCAATTAGATTGATTTATCATTGGATTCATATTTCAATATGTAAATATCCCCAATTTCATCTGCACTTATATTTACATAGTTTCTAAATATTAAATTTCAAATATTACTTCATTTAACGTTACGTATTTATTATTTATTACTTGCTGCAGTTGATTATCAATTATACTTAATATACTAAATAGATGGTAAATTTTGAATACTTGTTATCGTTAACGTTTTATTTCCACTTACAAAATAAATGAAATTATTACATAAACTCCCTTAATTAAGTCAACCATTATCTTATATAACTTAACTGGTAATATATATACCCAATTGCCCTAATTGGTTTATAGTTATCAGCTAAACACATACTAACTTGTAAATAAATTCATTTAATTGCAAATGGATCTGATCAAAGTTAATAGATTGAATAGATGGGTAAGCAAATAATAAATTTTCCTTTTTGTCAAATTCAAACCCATTCCTACATAATTATCAATTACAATTTATTACGAAACATTGATTTTATGCAGTTACCTTTTATTTGCGTAGTATTACATCAATTCCTATAACCTTGGATTCATTCCCAATTCACCAAATTCAATTAATTACACTTTACAAATGTGTTTCCAATATATAGGTATTGCCCAAGTTAAATTTATTAGCTAACTCATATTAATAAACAAATGACTTATATGAATGATTAAAATTTTCAATTATCTCACTTTACTTCTAAACTTCTGTTATTTAATAATTATTGCTTAGAACCTGATTTTAATCTTCCCATTATCTATTTAATTCCTTCTAGAATCACAGCTAATATTTGTCATCCCTTCATTACCCAAATGTTCTTATCCCATCAAATTTTAAGTTATCGAAATATTAAATGTCAATTTCTTTTAATTGCACTAAATTTATCTATTAAAGGTTGCACTTAACCCAAATACATAAAACTTGCCCAATTTCTCCTTAAATCAATAACCTTCATATACAAATATGTTTATCATAAATTTTATCTACTCTTCCTTTTTAGGTAATGTCCTATATATTAGATTTCCATGTAATTTGCAATAAATCATACTCGTAGTTATATCACATTAAATGAATAAATAAGTGTTGACTCTATTCTTTTGATTCAACATTGGTTTACGTTATATTTCATAAATATTTCTACATACATCAGGATTTTTAAAAGTGGTTGTAACGTGAAATCCCGTCTACTTCCCATTTTATATTTAAGGCTTCTAAAACCGATTCATATCATTTCTCTAGTCCAAATTTTATTAATATAACCTTAAATTTAATTTATTCCTATCGATGTAATGGTTAAACACAAATTTCACTTATTTGCAATAAATCCACAAATTGGATTTCAAATTTTCAAATAAATAAATAAATTTTAGTTTATCACTTCTTAAATAACCAAACGTCAATGCCTTAATTTAAACTGCATTTATTACATTTTATAAAAATCCTCCATCTTAAGTGACAAATCAAAACTACCCTAACTGCACAAATCATCGTATTATAAAGATATTTACACTATCCTCCATTTATTACCTTAATTTATTTAAGGTAACCTTAAATTAATATCTATTGCAATGATTTCAAATTATTATTCCCCCATTCCTTTTTAATTTCAATAACGCCAAATTTAACCGTTATATTCTCTTTATTTATGCGATAAATGCAATTATTGAATCTAATACTCCATTTAATTAATAGATCCTGCTTCCTAGAATCTATATCAACAATAGGTCAAATATATACATAGAATTAGCCTTAACTTCACCTAAAAGAATTAGCTATTTCAACTACCGCACAAAACTACGCTACTGCACTATTTAATCAAATAAATTAATTGAACTTAAATCAGCATAAAGGTTATAAAATTATAAATGTAATCTTAATAAATTCATTTATTGATTTAGACTCTTTCTATACAGTAATTAACCTATTTGTGGGTATAAATAACTTTGGAATTATATTACATCTCATTAGTGCGCGTTTTATTTCCTATAACTTCTCCTTATTTAACTATACCCATTAACAACCAAAAAAATTAATTTAGCTTTATTTCAATCTATTTCCCTTCTTAGCTAAATAAAATAAATGGTTAACCTAAACACTTGTTATCCTTTGATATATTCAAATTCACTTCCAACATTTATTAACAAAATGTTGCCATAGGTTTAGATTTACATAAATAAATTATATGAATAGGTAGAAAAATTGGTAATCCGCAAATGCCCAATATACACGCATTAATTACTACCTATTGTTAGAATCCATTTATTAATTTGCTAGTTAATAACGGTCTTTTTATTTCTATTTACTACCAAAATCTCTATTTTATTATAGTTCCAATATATTAATACTTAGGCACATCAAGTGCTAGCCCTTTTGTTATTTATATTAAATTGGGTATGCACAAATAAGTTGTTAATTAACTATTCATACAAAATTATATTCATACATTCAGTTCCATATCTTATAGGGTTAAATTCTAATTACTTACGCTTAATCTATCAATTTAATACTCTATTCAAACATGCATTTAAATTCTTTTTATTCTAAATAAATTTTATTGAGTGTTGACATCCACTAATAGCATTCACCTTTATTACAACCAAAGGTGACATCTTCACTACTGATTTTATATTAATGAATCTCATTTTAGTTAATATTTTTTATTAATATTCTCAATTCAACATTTATTGATTTCTTAAAATTTACTTTTAACAAAAAGTGACAAATTACATTATCCAAATCTATTGTCATAAAATTTTATTGTTACACTAGGTTACAACTACTATACCAAATTTCTACATTTATTCTTAAACAAGTTAGAAATTATATTAATTTAATTTATTAAATATTATTAATTTAACGGGTCGTTACAACAATAACTTAAAGAAACAGTACTATGTAACATAAATACAACAGAAAAAAATAATAATCAAAATCAGTACCTTGATTCACATTTTTCGCAGTGGCAGCCATCAAAATACCACTTCGCCCTTTCAAAAAGGTCGCATCCAAAAACAACATAGGACGACAATAGTTAAATCCAAATATACATGCCTCATAACATACAAAAACTCTCTCAAATTGATTTGTTTCAGAACCCACATTCATACTTGAATAACTATTTGGGTTATTTCTTTCCAATGCCTTCAAATACCAAACTAATTCATTGTAAGATTTCTTTTCATCACAAAAAATATCATTCATAGCCAATTTCCTACCCTTATAAGCAAAGTAATAGCTTAGCTCCACATCATAATCTCTTCTAAAACTTTTAATGATATCCTTGGTTTTTCTTTTTGGCTCATCACAAATTTGACTGACGATTAAACTTTTCACAAGATCACTATTAATGGTTGGACTACTAAGGGAACGAAATCCACCACCACAAGTATGAATCAAGTTAATGTTTTTAACAAACAGTTGGTCCAATTGCTTCAGTTTGCAAGAAGCATGAATCCTAAAAGGACAGCTAGCTACATCACATCGAACTGTCAATCATTCTTTACAATTCTTAATATACTGTACTTTAAATCCATTCTTCAGACAATAAGCACTAACAGTTCTACGGAATCCAATAGCAGAATCAAACTGTTGACCAACGCCAGTAAAAAATTCCATATTTGAATTCTTCTTCAACAACTCATGTAAATCCTTTTGTTGAGTAAAACCAAAATCTAAATCATCATCATAACCTAACATATTATTACTTGACTCAACACCAACAACTGAACCAGACTTGCTACTTTCACCAACAAAATTATCCATTGAATCATTCTTCAACTGTAGAAAAAAAACCAAAAATTCTTCCTTTTTAAACCAAGACAAACACAATATAGCTTGAAGATCACTATCCATTTCAATAAAGGTAGTCTTTGATTCTCGAATATAAAAAATATCAAAGCATAATGGAGTAAACTTATTCCACTCCTCCCAAATCCTATTCCTAACAGAAGAAATAGAAGCATCTAATCCAAAACGAGGACTAAAACAATTGTTATTGAAATAAAACACAACTATAACAGATGAATCACACCTGCAAAAAAAATGTAAGAAAAATATAACTATGTGAAACTGATCTTAAATAAAAACTAATAGCATAAAACTATTTAAATCATTTTCTATACCACTTTTTGAAAAAAGATAAAACAATTTATCTTTTACATATCACTATCACTCTTTGGGATAACCTGATTACAACAGTGGAAAATATAACTATGTGAAACTGATCTTAAATATAAACTAATAACATAAAAATATTTAAATCATTTTCTATACCACTTTTTGAGAAAAGATAAAATAATTTATCTTTTACAGATCACTATCACTCTTTGGGATAACCTGATTACAACAGTGGAAAATACAACTATGTGAAACTGATCTTAAATACAAAACTATGTAAATCATTTTCGATACCATTTTTTGAAAAAAGATAAAATAATTTATCTTTTACAGATCACTATCACTCTTTGGGATAACCTGATTACAACAGTGGAAAAACGTTGAGTTCCATTCTAGTCCTTACCAACTAAATTTTCAACACCTACCACATCAAACATTCCAACATCGCAGCTAACAATAACTACTGTCCTATCATAGTCTAGTACATAAATACCAATTGTCCGATCCTCTGTTAACCAAGTATATTGGGATTATGTTTACAATTTCAAATCCAGCATGGTACATAACTTGAAATCAACCAAAAAAAATTGGTACAAGGGGAAGAAAAACATAGGTCATGATTGTACCTATTCAAGTTTACATTGTTGAAAAATCATAGGTGAAAAAGATGTTCTGCAAAAATATACTTAATGGTGAAAGAGAAGAGCTAAAAAATTGTCATAACAAACCCGCACTAAGATCAATATGGTCTTTAAAACGCATAATCACATTCGATGGCTGCCAAATTATTACTAGAGCCGGAATGGAATTTTGATACACCATTCTTAAACATCTAAACAATCAGAGTTTAATTGCAAACTAAAGAACAAACGAGGGCTAAGTACACAGTGCTTGTGTTATCAGAATAAAACAATACCATTCAGAAGCCATTATTCCAACTACATCAAACAAAACCTTCCTCCAATAGATGAAAACAGCCTCCTGTAAAAAGAAACATACAGTAACATCATAAAAAATAGAATTGAGAATGAAAAACAACAAATAAAATGGAGACTCACCAAATGAAAAAAATCGCCTCACGATTTCCCACAATTAAAGTCGATTTTTATTTGAGAAGAAACTAACGCCTCACGACCGCTTTGATTGCAAAAGAAACGACCGCTTTGATTGAACAAGAAACGACCGCCTAATTTACAAGATCGGTAAATTTCAGAAGGTATGTAGTTCTTCGAGAAGATGAAGACGCACGCGCCTAATTTTCACGATCGGCAGATTTCAAAAGATACGCAGTTGTTTGAGAAGATGAAGACGCACGCCACACATACTTGTCCTTGAAAATAATAATTTCAAACCCATGTCCTGGAAAAAAATTGGGCTATATAATTAGGCCCTTCATACCAATTTCCACTTTCAGGAATCTCCTAAATTTTCTGGTCATAAAGGCTATTTCTTCATCATTATCGTTGTTTGAGTCTGATCCATCGGTCAATGCATTGAATGCCATTGATTTCTTTTCAGATGCGTTACTTTCTCTTCTCCCGATCATTTGAACTTCATACGACATTAGATTTCCAATTAATTCTTCTATCTTCAAAAGAATGATGTCATTTGCCTCTTCGACTGCAAGTGTCTTTTGATCCCATTCTGGAGTTAGAGAATTTAAAATTTTTCTGACTTGATCTTCTTCAGAAAATTCCTTTCCCAGAGATATTAGAGAATGCAATATATCCTGAATCTACTATACATATCTGAAATAGACTCATTAGCATTCATTTTAAATAACTGAAACTGATTTGTGAGCATGAAAATTTTGGTCTTTTTAACTTTACTTGTTCCTTCATGAGTATCTTGCAAAGTTTTACAAATTTCGTATGGAGACTTACAAATTGACACTCCATTGAATTCATTTCTATCTAGTGAACAAAGCAGAATATTCATTGCCTTAGAATTATTTTGTGCAACAATCTTTTGCTCAGCAGTCCACTGTGCAAAATCAATTATGGGCTCAGAATGTTCAGTTTGTGTGATATTCCAAGTGTCTAATCCTATAGATTGTAAACATATTTTCATCCTACATGCACAACATGCATAGTTACTGCCATTAAAAGGTGATGGTCTGATAGTAGACCGACCCTCTACAAATGAACTAGTGACAGGGATACCAGCGTTAATAACAGTACCAGTGTTGGTAGCCATTTTGAAAACTTTTCAAAAATCATATTATGAAACTTTGTAAACCTTGCTCTGATACCAATTGTGAAAAATGCGGATTACGGATCTTGAGGCTAAGATTAACATTAAAGGGGGGTGAATACTGTTAATAAAGAATTACTAAATCTTTTTAATTTATGTTAATTTAGACACAAAAGTATGCAATATACAGACACAGATATGATCACAGAAACAATCACAGATGTAGAAATAAAATAAAAGCAGTAAAGGTAAGAACACACCGGATTTTATACTGGTTCGGAGTTACCCTACATCTAGTCCCGCAACACAAGTACAGATTTCCTTTCAAAAGCAATTGTATAATTACACCGTCGGTTTCAAGGCTACAAGGTACACCCTCTAGAATTTCATTCCTCTGGGTAGAGATACTTGATTTCTAGGCCACAAGTTTACCCAATTGATTTACCAAGGCTACAATGACACCATTTCCCTTTTGATTGATTTCCAAGGCAACAATCACACCTTTTCTCACTTAATAGATTACAAAGAAGTCTATAGCTCTGAATAGCACTGAGAATCTTGTAGAGATAGTGATAGAGAATCAAACTAGAAGTAATCGAGTATGATTCCATGTTGATTTCAGCAGAGTAATGATAAGAATATGTATTAAGAAATGAGGAAGAAGAAGAGGGGTGAAAACCAGAAAAAAGTGATTAAAAATTAATTGAAACTGACCCCTATTTATAGAAGAACAATAGCCATGACCATTCATGAAGAGTTATGGAGAATAGGCACTTCTTTTGAAATTTGAATTTTTGAATCAAACTGTCACCATGTCGACATGATCATGCTAGGCATGTCGACATCCCAAAGGATTTTTTGTGTTTTTGATTTTCTTTGAAAATAACCTTTATCTTATATAAAAACTATTTTAAACTTTATAAATATACTTGACTATAGTTAAAACTCATAGGTAAATATAAAGAATACTATATATAGATTTTAACTATAATTTTATACTTAAATCCATGTATAAATGTTTAAAAATATATTATTTAAAAAGATAGTTTAAAATCACGAGTAATTTGACTTTGAAAATAAAGATGTTTTTTAGGCTAAAATTATTTAAAATCAGGATCGAGGGTTTTGAATCTTTTAAAAGGAAAGTTTTGAAAACATTTTGAAAACAGGATATAATTTTGAAAAATCATTTTGAATAAAAGTTAGTAGATACAAAACAATGTTCCACTAGATTTTTTGCAGGTTCCATCCTACTTAGGGTTCCATCCCTTTAACGGGCTCGAAATGGATTCCATTCCATGAATAAATTAGATTTTAAGATGCCAGTGCTTTTCTACGAGTTTTAACAAAAATTCCTAATAATAAAAAATACTTATCCTTGAAATCTTGAACTATTGATAGTCTCGATACTCATGAGTCTTCTATCCTGATATTTTATCTTGATATCTTGAATCTCTATAGTGTACAGTCTTCATTCTTAGTACCTGCATGGTTAAATCCTGCATATACATATATATATCTAAACTTATAATGTTAGTATTTATATTTTATAATCTATTCTAAGGTTGTTGTCATCAAAATCATCATCTCTTGGACTAACATATAGTGACCATTATTATTTGTTACCAGTTTACTTAGGCTATTAAACTATGAGTGCGAATCAATTGAAATTTAAAATGAAACTTAGTATTACAATTATGAGTTTAAGATAATAATTACCAGATATAAATGTAATAAGATGCATAGTAATGTTTGGTTATTTTGTAAAGTAACTAATGATGTAATAAAAGAATGAAATCAAGATAAATAAATTTAATTGTGACTTTAATTAAAAATAATGGGTGAAATAATAGGATAGATGGTAATTGTTTGTGGAGAATAACCATCAAGTCTTATAAAGAGTATATTGGTGAGAAATGGTTATTTCGAATAAAGGTAATTAAATATTACTTTAATGGATATAAATTGTAGTAACAGATAGAGTGATTAAATTAGCATTATGATAATGAATGTTAACATTGTTTTGTAAGCAATAAAGGCTTATTTATGCGACTAAAGAGTAACAGTAATGTTTATTGTAGGTTACCTATCTATTTAGATTGTTAATTGAGATTGGAGATAAATTGTAATAAATGTAAATAAATGCTACATTTGTGTGAAATGTAATCCAATGGTTAGGAGTTGTTAAATTGGGTATATTAAAGTAATGAATGGGAAAACAAGGTAACTAAGTTTGTCGGGTAGTATTGAACTTAGTAGAAGGATTTGAATTAAAACGAATCATTCCATTGAAATCCAATTTACAAAAAGTGTAAATTTTTTAGCAATTGGAATTAAGTGCTATGCTCTTTGAAATAAAGATAAATTGGGAAAAATGTTAATTTATCAGGATATATATATATATATATATATATATATATCAATGTAAATGGTAGGTAAGATGATAATATGATAATTAATTGAATTAAAAGAATGAGAGTCAGGATTTATTTATTTACTGGAATATAAAGTTAAATAATTGGATTTATTGCTAATAAGTAGAATTAAACAGTAAATTTTACGCTAATTGCAATGAAGATGGTATATGAGGAAATTCATGTTGTAGTTTGGAATCCAATGTTAATCCATCTATTTGACAGGAATGAACGGAATAATAATTAATTTATTAAATTAAAAGGAATTTTAGGAATTTTATTTATAAATTTTCGAATTTAATAAAATTGAGGTTAATACCGAAGTTTATAAATTTATCAACTCTAATTTGATAGTTAAATTGGTTTAAATCACTGTAAATGATTGGGTAATTAAAATTAATAAGAATTGGCAATCATCGAATTAAAATTGAAAATTTGATTAAATTGACTAAATTTTATTTATTTAATTAATATAAAAATAGCCATTTGGCCACAGACTCAGATTTCGATGAAACTAGTTTCATCGGATCTGTAACGGTGAATTATTGTAGGATTTCAAGTTTCGTAGCGATCGGGCTTGTCATTTGATCGTACGGACTCGAAACGCCTTGAAATAAATGAAACTGAAATCAATTGTAATCAATTGTAATCAATTTGAAAAATATTGATTTGAGCATAACTTCCTCATACGATGGAATTTGGACTTGAAACTTATTCCATCGTGTTTAAAATATTTAAAAACATCTACTTTGATATATGGGTTGATCCAATTTCATTCCGGTGTCGAAACGGGCTTTTTGGGCCACTTTGGCGTTAGCGCGTAAATCTATCTTATCCATCCATTCAAATGTCAACCCTACCTATATATATCCTGCTATAAACCTAGCAACCTCTATTCCTCATTTTTATACGTACATAAACTTCTATGCTCCTCTTCCTCAATGGATGTAAACCCTAATTTATCCATTCAAATTTCAATTCAAAAATCAGAGTCAAAAATCCAAACTCCTCAGAAAATTCGAAAAAAATATATTTCAAAGCTCTCAAAGAGCGCAAGTTAGATCTGTACTCAGTTTTTTCAATCTGGTTTTTCGTTTGACCGGAAAATTAGACAGAAGTTTCGGCCGTCCATCGCGCTCTGATAAACTGCGACGGATCATCAAATCCTTTCTGGGCATTGTAGAGAGCACCTAGGAGAGTCGATTTGTAGGGTTTGTTCATGGAGTTAACGGTCCAATTTCATGCAGAAATTGGCTAGGTTTTATGAAACCGGTGGCGGCTGCTGTGCAATTTTGTGCTTCGGTTGGTTCATCGCGTGCGCGTGTTCATAAGGGAGGTCGACAACGAATTTGGTAGCCGCGTCGGCCTGTGCAGCGAGTGGCGGCGAAAATTCTCCTATGGGATGGCGGTCGAGCGTGCGTAAATTCTGCTTTGGCCTGTAGATTTGAACGAAAGAGATTAAGGTGACGTGGTGAATTTGTTTATTTTATTATTATTTTAATTTTGATTTCAACTATTCTAAATTTTATAACTTTCGCATACAAACTCCGTTTATGCGCGGTTTCTTTTGCCAAGATTGTATTGAAATTCCAGACCTGCTTTGGACGGATTCAGAGACTGTTCAATTTTTGGGTTTAAATTGGATTTGAATTTAATTTAAATCCCAAAGGTGGGTGTTTTAACTCACTCACAACTTTTAAAATTTCTTATGTCTGTTAAATTAATTTATGTTGTGATTTTTGAATTTATTTATGACTGTTTGTATATTTTTAATCATCATCTCAGTTAATTGCATTTATTTAAATTAAATAATTATTTAATTTATTATTGAATATAACTGTCAGTTAGTTAACTGTTATATATTATCAGTTATATATTTATATTGATTGATTGTTTTGGATAATGATTGTGATGGATGAATGGATGTTTTATTTATATCATCATAATCTGCAGGTTGTTATGCATTTATTTTGATTCGGGATTGCGGTGTGAAATGATATACAACCGAATTTTATCTTTAAATTGCGGATTGAAATGATAAATAGCCGTATCACTTGACCATAGGTTAGAAAATTTTATACAGGCACCGCGGTATATACATATAAAAAAATATTTTTGAAATGATTTTCTACGGTTTGGAAAGGAATACACGGTTTAATAAATATTAAATTTTGATGTTATATAATTTTTTTTATATATATATAGTTAAGTTCTTGAATTTAAGCTATGTATAAAATTGATCTATAAAAATGAGTTCAATAATAAGTTTGATTTCTTTTATATAAAATAGTTAAGTATCTATTTAAATTCTACTGTATATAGAGTTTATAATGACCCAAATAAAATTAAGGCTGGAAGATAAATGTGAATTTGGTTTGAATTAAATTATTTAAGAATTATTCTCGAAAATTTAGAATTGAAATATAAATAAATTGAGATTTAAAGGGTATGATTTTATAACTTGATTTTTGTTTAGAGGATTTAAATGAATATCAAATTGATTTAAATGAATATTATCAAGTTAATGTAATTGAAAGAATATCCAGTTATTTGAAGTCTAATGGTTTTACTAAAATGATATTTGATTTATTAAGTAAACATTTCAAATCTAAATAATAGTAGTTGAAATTGATATATATATATATATATATATATGAAATTATTAAAGAATAATTTTGAAATGGTGGAATAATTAAAGCTTTGTAATATATGGAAATTATATTGGTTTATTTGGGAATTAAAAACCCATATTGGAATTGATTTGTAAAGGTGAAGAAGCTATTTTACTATACAAAGTAATTAAATATTTAAACCATTTAAGTTGTGTAGTATGTTTCAAAGTTATGAAATTCAAAAGTTTTATGGTTTGAAAGGCTATATTTCAACTGTTGGTTTCGAAATATTATAACTTTGAAATGTTATAGTTTTAGAAAAGGATATATTTGAAAATGATAACAAATTTGATTTGGGTTTTAAAAAAAGAGGAAATGATATCGTATTTATATGGATTTGAAATGGATGTTATATTTTGGTTTTAAAAGTATAAACTATTTTGATCAGAGCGCGATATTATAATAACGTTTGGTTGTTAAAGAGATCGGGATCGGAAGTTGTCATACTATCTGCCAACTCCGAAAACCACTTTAACAACCGTGTACGCGATGGAGATTCCAGAATGAAGTAGGATGGTGGCGGTGTTTCCTTTTAGGTAAATACATGGACTCGACTCCCGTGAGTTGACATAAGGTGGCTAAAACGGGAGCGATTCTCGGGCCAATGAGGTAGCACCTTTGATCTGACACATCCCTTCGATATTATACTTTGACTTTTGGATTGATTCAGTGGCCACTTTTGATTTTTTTTTATTTGGGGGTGTGGCTCGAGGTGGGCGGTAGCTGCGGCTATGCGTTACCACCAGCCCGGATAGCAATTGGTATATCTACCCTGACATTGCCTAGTTGTGTTGTGTCACCTACCCTAGCGTTCCTTATACGATTTTGTTTTGTACCATACCTATGGAGTGCCCTCTGACGACGCCCAGTATGGGGGAGATTACGATACTGTATAGACTATGGGAATATAAAAGTGTGTTAACGTGGAAAATGTAAAGCCTTAACACTATTTTCAGTATATTATATTTTACTTTAGACACTATTATAATAGCCTATATTGCTACATAGTAAATAGTTTAACGGATCCTTAGGATGTGAATCCCGAGCATCTCTTAAGTTACTGTACTCACGTAGACACTGGATAGGAGATGTCAAATCCCGTAAACATCTCTGACGCCGTTTCACTCATATTATTTATTGTTGATTTAACTTACATAAGATCTTTTAGTTCTGACTCGAGTGTTTTGTCATTTCAATTCGCTCGGGTCAGCCTGAGCATTTCAGGATTCGAAGACTTTAGCTCTGGAGGACGACGACGAAGATTTATATTTCTATTATCTACTATATTATTCCACTACAACACTTTATTCCGCTGCATTGTTATTATCCTTTGGTATGTGAACTCTGATATTTATTGTATAGAGAAAAATAAAATGTTTTGTAAAATAGTTTTATGGACTGTATATTGATTATTATATTTTATCGTTCTGCTGCAAGATTCTGTTTGTTTTTTTCTTCTCTGCTTTTCTTATTTACCCCATAACAATCTGCCCTTTTGTATGTTTTAAGTCAGACGTGTGTGGTTTATCATCGATTTAAAGCGTACGGAAAGGCGAGACGTTACATATCATTTCTGAAGTTAACTTGAATTCATAAGTAAAGGATATTATAGCATTTTAAAGTGCTCTAGTCGATAGAAACGAACTATAACTAAAATATAACTAAATGATATTGTAGCACTTTGTAAGTGCTGTAGTTGTAGAAACTAAAACATGAATCTAAACTATTACAGCAGTTTTAAATGTTGTCTTTGCTTAATTGAATTATTTTTCTGATGTATCTTACTGTAGTATTTTCTAAATGCTGCGAAAGCTGAAATTTCACCGTTTTAATAAATTTAAGTGAATAAATGAATTCTGAAAAGACTAAATTTTTTGGGAATTGAATATTTGTTTTTTAAAAGTATAACAAGTTCATTTTAATTGGCTTTAAATGGAGTATTTTGGTTTGAAATATAAACCATTTTGAAATGTGATTTGGAATGTTATTTAAATTAAATAAAACTGAATGAGGTTTGGAAGGATATGATATTTTGAAATGGATTTGAAATGATATTGAATTTTGAAATGATATTTGATTTTTGAAGTATAAAATACCATTTTGGAATTTTAACCATGTGTACACTTCTCGGTATGCCTTGTGACTTTTGGATGTACACCTTCAATTTGTGAATGTGACAAGAGGTGAGCGATTGCTGCTGCTCTGCGCTATCTAGTCACATTAGCACTGTTATTTGTATAGTTTACCTTATTATAAACATTTCTACGACAGCGTCTATTACTGTTAAATTTATGGTTTAACGGATCCTTAGAGGATGGGTGATCCCAAGCATCCTTTAAGTTATTGTGCATTACTACTACAGTTCACTTAAGTTGGTTTATATTGTATAAGTATGTATGTCCTGACTCAAATGTTTTGTATTTTACTTTATGTTCGGGTCAGCCTGAGTATTCACAACTTTGGATTTCTCTTTCTGGAGCTAGGAATCGCTGGAGATTCTACTTATCTAATTATCTATCTTTTAGTTTTAGTTGTTCTATTTCAGCTCTTGTATTAGTGAACTTATATGTATTTGGGACTTCTATTGTGTTTGTTTCAGACTGATATTATGCTTTTTTGAGACTTTTTATAGTAGCTTCATGAACTACTATGGTATTTTTATTTCCACTATGAGTTATTCTAATATTTCTGTGTCTGTGATTCTGTATGATTGATTTTATTTGCTCCAAAGTTTATTACAATGCGGTATTTTGAGAAATTCAAGTCTGACATCTACGGATGCGAATGGCTGAAAATATCGGGTTGTTACACTTGGTATCAGAGCTTTGGTTTTTTAGGCAAACCATAGCCTGCGGAGCAAAAACTCGTCAGAGATAGGGTAGAAATGCCATAAAATGAGTGAAATCAATCTCAAAATCATTTCTTTGTGAGAGAACTTATTTTCGAAGTCCAAAATGATTTCCAAATAATTTTAAAGGATTTTCAAAGATTATATTGGTATAAGTTTTTTCTTTCTTATTTTGAAATCAAGACTTTCTAAACTTCATCCCTTCTGTATCCACCTTGTTAGAAATCTCTTGGTTAATATTCTTATCGATTAGGATTCCTTGAACTTTGGAATGCTCCCACTTGTTCTGAAATCCAGTTTTGTCTTCCTTATTTTTATCCTTTAATTTTAGGGCATTCCATAACTCCACCTTGAATGACTATTATAAGGACCGATAATTCCGCAAATCTTTGAATGATTTGTAAAGGGGTGAAACTCCCTTACAATTGGCATTGATTCGCCGGAGATTTATGCATCCTCGGTTTACGATGCTATCTACCTTCTGCTATACCTGGATTCTATCTCTGGCGATCGAATGTCGAATTGCCTTAGATTTCCGCATTGATTATATTCCTGAAATCACGGTTGATCGGTTATGGTCGCCGGTGATTTATATAGGCTTATCCATCTTCTTTTTGGTAATTAAATTATTTCATCTTCGTCCGAGCTTATCTTCGAACCCGAATTCTATTTGATTAGAGTTCCTCTAAAATTTTGATCTCTGTTTGTTTGAAATCAGTCCTTAAATCATCCATTGGAAATTTGTGTTTGGCTGTTTTGATGTATCATGGAAAGTTTCAAGGATTGATTTCAAACCAGAATTCTATTTGATTAGAGTTCCTCTAAGTTTCAAGGATTGATTTCAAACAAGATTCCTCTACTTGATTTATATACATCAAAACTATTAGTTTGATAAGGATGACCACATTTTATAAATAAGACTGAAATGTTTTTGATAAGACTATATACCTTTAAAAAAATGAAAATCTGAAGCTTTGAAAGGATTTGAAATTTTGAAAATTTATAGGAAATTTGATTTATATAAAAATGATTTATAACTGAAGGGTTTTTAATTTAAATTTCAAGGAATCGAACTCCGGTGTTTTGAAATCGGTTTTCAGATTTTGGAAAATATATAATAATAATACGATTTAAAGATGTTTCCCGAATAAGTAAATTTTCAAATGAATTCGAATGAATTCCAATGATTTCGAAGAGATTTCAAAGAAGTTTCAAGAAAATACATGTCCAGAACTCACTTGTGTCGCTGGAAAATAATTTCAGTGATGAGTACTCGCATCATCGACATTGATTTTCGAGTTTCAGAGTGGGGAAGAGGCCACTTTTGTAGCTTTGCTATGCAAGTGATTTTGTGAAACCAAATTTTGATTTCAAAGATTTCGAAGTATGGTTTGATTTTCAAAAGATATATGTACATACATACATACATACATACACATATATATATATATATATATATATATATATATAAATATTTGAAATGATTTAAAGTAAGCCGGTGTTCAGTCCTCGAGTTTCAGATTTGTTTTGGTATAACTTATCTATTGAAATTGATTTACTGAGTTGTTGCTGATTTCCAACTCTTGGAGTGGAAAAATTGGTTTCTTTGACTATTTTGAATGTTCGAGCACTTCCAAATTAAGGTTTAATTTTTAAAGCTAAGTAATTTTCAAAGGGGTAAATTGGATTTTCCATATGTGGAAATAAATAGTTTACAGTTTTTAAAAGGATTAAACATGGAAATCATTTTGAGTATAATTGATTTTGAGAAAATATTTGGTTTCGAAAACAATTTAAACCTGGTATTTATATGATGGTTTTAGAAATGGATTTGTTTGACATAAATTTTGTTGATTTGGAAATTTGGATTTTCTTCTAAATCTATTGTTTTAAGAAACTTTAAAACTGAATATATGTAAATTGGAAGAAATGATTTGGTGAAATCATACAAGATTTTGAAACTGAAACGTTATTGAAAGGAATTGAAATTGAGAATCTTGTTTTATTAAATACTTGATTTAGGTGTTATCGAACTTTTAAAAAATTGATTTGTATAAGTATGAAGTTGATTTGAAAACTATTGTTTTGGAAAGGTATTCAATTTGAAAAGATAAATGTTGTATAATCGAAGTCTATATAAGCGTGATTTGATATACTATTGTTTTGGAAAGTATCCGATTTGAAAATAAAATCTTATATGATGGACTTTGTTTATAAGTATGATAGTTGAAAGTGATTTGAAAGGTACTATATGATACATATTTTCGAAGTAAAGATATGGAAAGTGCCTTCTGCTCGATATCCTCTTTGTGGCCAGACAGTGGATTCATTCTATCAATATTATTCTCTCTGATTTGGTTTTTCTACTCGAGTGTCCATCGAATTCCATGGCGATCTCCATGGTCTTATATGCGCGACTGCAAAGCGTAATTCACCTGGATGAGATGGCTTGGAGATGCGGATGTTTCCTTGGGGATCCAGGCGTAACCATTGTGTATCTGCAATTTATGCAGGACATTTTTAGCAGCGAAATCCGCCGGCTGAGATAGCTTATGGGTACAGATGTTTCTTGGGGGATCCAGGCGTAACCATTGTGTATCTGCGACCTACTAGTCATCATGGCGTAATTCATAGGGCTGAGATATCTTACGGATACAGATGTTTCCTGGGGGATCCAGGCGTAAACATTGTGTACCTACGGTCCATGGTTAGAAAATGTTTTGGTTTGGTTGATTTTTTTGGATTGTACTTTCATATCTGTTTTCAAAAGTTTCCGGTATTTTCATTGGGTGTTGAAACAAGTCTACTAAGTACCTGGAGAATTCTAGCTTTACGCCTAATCAACGCATGGCTAGAGTCTATAGGAACGAGAGTAAACTTGTTAACACATCGAGTTATAAAAGTATCTTGATAAAGTATTATAAAGGATACTTTGATCATTTATTTTGCTTTTCTAAATAATTTAAAATGTTTTAAATATTGTTTACTTCGAACTAACAAGTTTGAATCAAATGACTATTCATCATATTATAAATGTTTAAAATGTTATATATATAATGGTTTCAAAATAATGGTTCATCCTTGTCTTTCAACCTATTTTACTTTCTAGCGATTCTTATCCTCCTACCTTCTTCCTCTTCGAGGGTCCTTTCTACATTTTGGAAAGAGTTGATTCTTTGGCTTATCATTCAGATTTGCCCAAGAAACTTTCTGAAGTGCATGATGTATTGCACATCTCACATCTTTGATGGCATTTTCATGACCCATCGCTTATTATTCAGCCTTCTGCTCTTGATAGTTTGCATATTGAGCCTAATCTGACTATCAAGAGGAAGACACTTCGTATTATCGGCTCAATAAGTTGGGACATGGGACGTATCTTTCTAGTTGCGTCGATGTTCATTTATGCATGGGGTGTATCTTTCTAGGTGCGTCGATGTTCGACTTTGCATGGGGTGTATCTTTCTTGGTGCATGGGTATTAGACATTACATGGGGTGTATCTTTCTAGGTGCATCGATGTTTATTTATGCATGGGGCGTATCTTTCTAGGTGTGTCGATGCCAGAGCATGGGTCGTACCTATTTAGATGCGTCGATGTTCGACTGTGCATGGGGTGTGTCTTTCTAGGTGTGTGGATTTCCAGTTTGTGGGATTGGCCATCCTTTTATTGTGATTTCTGGATTTCTAATTGACGAATTCTAGAACAGGTGTTTCACCAATTTTCATGATTTCCATTGATAAGTTTTATCATTATTTGTGCATTGGTGAATTTGTGTGTCATTGACTTTTGTGATTGACATTGATATCATCATCAATATTTATGGTTGGTGAACGAAATTAGGAGTATGACATTTCCTTTGATTCTTGTGTTGATTTTGTGATATTGATTAATCTCTTGTTGATTTTCAATTACTTATATATATCACAGCTTGGCATTGTGATCATTATGTGTTTAGTCATAGCTCTTATTCTATATCGTTTCATCTGATATTTATAGTTAGACTGATCCGTTTATTATTTTCTTATTAAATAATACTCGGGTCAGACCGAGATGTTACAGGTGCTTCTGCTTGACTTCTCCCCATGGATTTATTACCCTGACTTTTGGCTAACTACTTAGATTAGTAGTTTATTTTGTTGTATAAACTAGAGATATGGACTCATAGATGTATTCTTTTGTATAGCACGTGTTGCTATTCTCTTGTATTATTGTGGATCTTTTTGACCACTACTCTGATATACACTTTCATGTGTTAGTTATATATTCATATCTTCTTCCGCTTTTGTGATATGAATTATCTGTGACTGATTTGTGTTATGCTTATTTCTATATTTATTTTCGAAGATTATTATAGCCACTGTGTAGTAGCTTTGTGTTTGTATCGGTATGTCGGATTTCCTCTTGAAATAAAATGCATGTTATACTATCTGACATATCGGTGCTCGCGCAAAGCAATTACACGGATGGTCGCTCCTCAACAACCTTATTCTCCATGCTAGTTGACAGCATTACACCGTAGTGTTCTTGGCTAGAGTGGGTATAGAGGTGGGGCGTCACAGCCACCAAACAATAATGTATTTGATAGATTCCAGTTTTACATCTAAAAGTGTAATGTCAGACACACATCCATACAAGTCTGTTCCGGGTTCGAACAGAACCGAAGGCACTTTCAAAGAAGCCCTTGCAAAACCGGGTAATCCCTAATCACGTCCGGACTTCCCATCACATATGGAGTCTCTATACCGGGGCTATTCGGTGCAGAGACATTCGACAAGTTATCCTTTCGCTTTCGAAAGTATCCGGTCTTCTCCAAGGTTCTTCAAATGCTATCCATAATGTCGTATCATTATTTGGAATGGGTTATATGACACAAGGTCCTCTCTCGGCTAAACCGAATAATGAGCGCAATATTTAAAAACATATGGATATTGGGATTTTAGTTTAAGTCACAACCTAAAATTCAAAATTTTTCTTTCAAATGGTTTAAACAAATTACCATTTTCAAATCTTTAAGCAAAAAGATTCAATTCAAAAAGTTCACCCAGCTTTCACAAAGACTCATTCACATATTTCAAACAACTTCCATTTGAAATCTTTTACAGAAAGGACACATCTTTAAGATCCCTTTTCAATTTGAAAACAAAGTATAACAATCTTTAACAAAGATTCATTCATATTCTTTCAAACAGTTTCCCTTCAAATTGGATTAACTCCTTCAATCTTTTAATCAAAGATTTAATTCATAGCTTTCAAACCTTTTCCAAAGATTCATTCATAATTTGGAAAACCATATTCATTTCAAACTTTAAATCCTTTTAAAACAAATTGGAAATTCATTCTTATATAAAAGCTTTTATTATTTTAAAACAAATAGTTTTCCTCTCGGAAAAATACGATTAGATTTGCACAAGCTAAAACCTTTCATTATAAAACATGGGTTAAATTCAGACTTCCAAAGTAATGCTCTTGAAATACTTTAAAGATGATCCATATATATATATATAAAATTTACAAAAACCTTTAAAACCAAATTTCCAAACTTATATTAATATCAATTTCCAAACATATACTTAAGGAACTCAATTCCAAATCTTGAATTCAAATTTTAAAAAAATCATTTAAATTCCAAAACTTTAACAAGTTATAATTTGATCTTCAAAACTACTTCTCAAAAGCTCTTCTAATTTAAGCGAATTCCATTTCCAAAACCGTTTGGATTCAAAATTCAAACTTTTGAAACTATTTCAAAAATTTCTGTGACTTAACTGATTTCCTCGTGAAATCCATATTTGTCTGTGTATGGTGTAGTCCAGGGGTTTTACACACAATAGTGCAACAACATCAATTATCACAAATTCAATCATATCAATATCGATAAGCAATATGATCTATAACGCTTATCTTCATTCATAGATTCATAGATAAAGTAAATTTATCAATAACAAATATTCGCCAATATGATTCGATATGGGTTTTGGATAACCAAATGGAATCTGACTCCCTGTCGTATCGAAATTCAAATGCCGTTTTATGGGCCAAGGGGTTTTCACATTCACACAGTAGTATATTCATCATAGATATCACAGCTCGGTACAAAGAAATTTATTTAACATAGCATCATAAGCACATAACGGAGATATTAATCCAATACACAACATTCAATAATAATCAATCATCTTCAATTAAGATAGATAAACCGTGTGACTTAAACTAAATAGCCGCGTAATTACTTTCATTAATTATCGTTAATCATTGATTAATTATCATTAATTACTATTGATTAAGTCTTAATCACCTTAATTAATTAATCATTTCTTAATTAATTATCTTAATTAATTTATCCTTAATTGTTAATTAATTAACTCTTAATTACTTTTATTAATTAATCACTTCTTAATTAATCACAACTTTATTCAATTAAAAGATAAATTCTTTATCTTAATTTAATACTTAATTACATCATTAAGTTTCCCTTTGAAGACATTTTGTAAATCAATTATATAATTGATAGATTTTAAAATTTTCTTTAAACCAAAACAATTTAAACATTAAATTTTAAAACTTAATTAAACATTCCTTTTAAAAGTTGTTCACTTTAAATATATTTAAAAACCTAGTTAAGTATTTTTCTTTTTGAAACAAATTATTTAAATACCCTTAAAAAAATTATTTAAACACTTTTAAAACCATTTGCAAACATTTTGCTTTACCTTCAAACTTTGATTTTCTTTACTTAAAACAATTTGGCAAAAGTTTCATTTTAAAACCAGATTCCCATCACTAACCCGAGCCACTAGGTCAATCACCCGATTCTCAAACAAACTCATTCTTAAACTTGCTTCGAGCCAAACACTTTATTATACGCACACGAAATCGAGCAGTCACCCGAGCTCCACTCTTTCTTCCACCACTTCGCCAAAACAACACAAATCCAATGTGGAAGTTGCACATGCACAGCCCCTCTGGCCAACTCTGGTCATCACCGTAGCCCTTGACATATCGATTTCGACCTCGCCTCCTAGCCTGATCGCCCAATGACTATGACTTCTTCGACAAACAGAATCGAGTGCTTTACCTCCTTCCTAGACAACACACATCGCCAGAAAACACGTTCGCTTCGCCAATTCCGACCACCGGGTCTCACGTCAACCAACCCACATCTGCCTCACTTCACAACGCTCCAATCCCCCTATAGGTGATCGCCTGCATCACCGTGTCAACGGCGAAATTTCCACACGACTGTCGTCAATAAAATATAACACATAAACCCTAAATCTATTTGTATCTTCAACCAAAATGAATAAAAAAAATCTTGCATTTTTCCTACAATCCTTAATCATTCCAGCACCCACTACCTCGATCCCAAAGTCCACCACTCGATCGATCACCAGGAATTGCTAATATACCCTTTTCCGTTCATCTCAGGAAATCTCGACAATCGTATACTTTAAAATCGTGAAACTACTTCCTAAAATCATCATTTGTTGTCACGAAATCGATTATGGAATTAAAACATGAATTGAAGTTCATTGATTTTCGACTCATATATATAGTTTTTACAGCATTGTACTATTTTTGAAAGGATACCAAATCTTGAATTCTTGAAACTATTTTTAAAAATAAATTCACATGGTTATAATCCATTGCACTTTAGAGATCAAGGTCTGAATCTTTTTCGTTAAGAAGATATGATTTTTTTCCCTCTCTTGAGTTGATTGCCTGCTACACTATACAGAGCTATGTACATACATATACAGGCATACAAATCATTCCTAGATACACACACACACACACACACGTATATCTAGACATATTTTTACTTCCACACTTCAAAAATTATCACATGCAAATCGAGATTCAAATCAGATTTAAAAGCTTTTAAATTGTAATTTGCTCACTTGAAGTTTGATGTTTGAAAGCAGAGACAGTTTTGATAAATCTAGAATTTTGATTTAGCCTAACTTGATTTGTTTCTGAGCTTTATTCAACTACTACTTTGTTGAGTTTTAATCTTTGTTTGACACTGGTTTGAACTTGCATGCTTGAACAGGAATGCTTTTAATTGTTGTTTGAATCTGATCTGAATTCCTTTCTTTAGATAATCTCGTCTGGTTTCCAGCTTGAATCAAACTTTGATTTCTAGGCATTTGATTTGTTTGCTTGTTTTATTTCCAGGCTTGAAGAAATTCAAAAACAGACTTATTTTGGAGGTTTTGATATTATGAGAATTCTTCTTCTTGATTAAAACTCGGTTTCCAGGTTTTAGATTGTGTTTAGAAAATTTCGAGATGGAAGAAAACTCAATACATTAGCCTGGTTTGTGTTTATTTGTAAATTAATATCTTTTTAAAAAAACAACGTGCCACTTGTTTATTCATTTTACACTTGTTATTATGTTTACCTCCTTATCTTACAAATGTCAAACGTTATTTTAAATTGTGTTTAAACCTTGGTTTATAATTAATTTTAAATTGTGTTTTAAACCTTGGTTTATAATTAATTTATAACTTTGTTTTTAATTATTACTTTATTTTATGAAACATGTTTACATCTATGTTATGTATTTTAAATCTTATACTTCATTTCAAAAGATATACTCATATTAACATTGGAAAACAAAATTTTATTAGTTTTCAAATACATAGAGATTTGAAATCCAATTTAGTTGCAATATATTTCTATTTGAATTTCAAAGAAAATTTTCAAATTAGTTCACAATTTTAAATGAATACTTTCCTTTTAACATTACCATATGTTTTAATGTTACATACAATTTATGTTTTTATTATTTTCAAATGGTATTAGGCTTATTAATTTCAAAAGGTAAATACATATTAATACTTTATATTCATACATTTTAATTTGTACTTATACAAATTTATCACAAACGATTTTGAAATCAAATTAGATTATATACCTACAATTCTAATTATATACATATTTTTTTTCCAAAATACAACTTTTAAATCCAATTAATTTTATAAAATATTAGTTATTGAATTCCAATCTCAAAATCAAATTTTAAGTGATAATCTATTTATATAAATAAACGTACACCTTATTTATTTTGGAAAATTCAAATATACCCAAAAATCCTATTGACAATATATTTCATTCTTAAAACTTCCAGCTTAAAATTCAATTCAAATTTATTTTTATATTTCAAATTCAATAAATTCTAATTAAATTCACAATTAAATCCAAAATTAAATTTAATTACCAAATAATCTTGACTCAAAAATCGGGATCGTTACATTTGGTCAATATGGTCAAACTTTGACTTTAAAATTTAAATATTTGAATTTTTTAATTTTATCTTTTATTATGAAAATAAATTAAATTTCAAGAATACTGCTTTTCGTTTCGTTGAAATCCGGTTTATATTGTGAAAGTTATGCTTTTAACAATATTGAATGCAAATTGATTTATTTAATAAAATTGTATGTTTTAATTTATATAACTTATTTGTCATATCATGTTCTAATATGTGTTATATGACATGTTAGGTATATATTTTTATTTTTAAAAACATTTTTTAAAGTATAGTTACAAAACTTAAATGTTTATTGTATATTGCTTATATTTTAAATTTTAATTTCAATATAATAGCTATTTTCTTGTTTATTTTCTATTTTTCCTTAAAATTATTTATTTATTTTCTTTTCTACTTTATTTTGTTTCATTTTTTATTTTTATTTACTTATTTATTTGGTTTATTTTAATTTAAATGAAATGGAAATTTCAAGAGTCAAAAACCTTTCATTTTCTATTGAATTTTCATGTACATGTACTTTCATTTGCTATTGCCTCTTCATTTCTATCTTTTGGCCGTTCGTTTTCTTTTGGTTCCATGTATTCTTCTTCCATACTTACGTGGAAAAATCTTCCTCACTCAAAAAAATCACGTCAATTCTTTTTCTGAAAATTTTTGTAAGTCTTTTAATGCCTTCTTTTCCACTTTTTCTCCTCTTTTCATTTGTATTTTGCTTTGCCTCTTCTTGCTTTGCTCGGTCTAGCTCTCCACTCCATCAGCTCCACCATCACCTCCTCTATCTATAGTAGCCACCAGCCCCTCCTCTAACCAAAAATTAGGCCGTGCCATTTGTTGAATCTGGCACCACCAATTTTGCACAAAGCCCTTCCAAACATGCCTAGAAATCACCATCCCCTTCCTATTTCACTCTTGCCACCCCCTTAACCACCACAACTAGCAAGTTCACCTCCTTTAACCGCAGCTCCAGCCAACACCTAACATGTCTAGACCTGACCTAAGCATGGTCGAGCCCATGGGATGACCATGCCGAGCCAAAAGTTGAACCAAACCTCACCTATTTTCCTTGACCTTTTGTATACTTCACTTTGCAACTCTCCTACCTCTTCACACTCATCTAGTCGTGAGTTTTGATGCCATACCTGACCCAAACCTGAGCTATATCACATAATGGCTGAGCTAAAGAGTCCCTAGACCAAGCATTCGAGTGGTAAAAGCAAGGTCTAACTATTTTGTCCGTTGTTGAATTTTAAATTCAAATTGTTTCAATGTGTTTTATGTAAAATATATATATATATATATATATTGTAATGACCCATGTAAATTCGATGTTTAAAATAAATTTAATTAATAGGATTTTTAATTTTTAATTTTAATTTAGAAAGAAACGGAAATCCTATTTTTTTATATGAAAGAGAATGTTGAAATTAGATGTATCTAGGTTAATTGAAATTTACAAATTGAATGTTTATTGCAATTAATTGTAATAGTGGAAATTGTTGCAATTGGATATAAGGTTAGAAATAAGTAAATAAAGGCAAGGATTGAATTCATTAATGAAAATAAAATTTTATTTAGTACAATCCTTTTTATTTATTATTGGAAGGTGTTATTTATTAAAAAGGTGAAAATTTGAAAATAGATTCAAATTGTATGTAGATAATAAATTGCAGTAATTAAAGTTAGTAATAAATGGAATATCAAACTATTCATAAAGTGAATATAAGTAGATGTAACAAATGAATAGGAAATGCTAGTTATTCATAAAGTGAAGAAATGGAACCTAGATGGAATAAGTAATTGGATTTAGAATCTTAATTTGTAGATGTGCATATATTTATAAATGGATTATAAAAGGGTAAAATTAGCATATACAAGTATATTAAAGGTTGTAATAGTAGGTTACTAGTAAATTCACTCGTTTACCTATAAAGATAATTAGGTGTGCCTTAATTGTAATTAATAAAATAACAAAAGGAGTAAATGTATTTATTTAGAGTATTAATTACAAGTGGATAAGGATTTTAAGTAATAAGGCTAATGCGAGGTAAGTAATGCTGAATTTAGGTTAATAATAATGAATAGTAATAAATTAAAAATTTGTAGCATATATCATAATTTACCTGCTTCCTTGTTAATGGAATTAGAATGTGTAATAAGTAATAATCAGATAAAGGAATGTTACCCTAATGGAAAAGGAAATAATTAAGGGTTGAGTAAATTTTAGGATCGTATTTATTATAAGCGTTATTCTAATAATAATGGTTAATTGTGGAATTAATATGGGAAGTATACGTTATAAGTTAATTATAACCTAAACTTGTGTGCAAGGTTGAAATTGGATCTAATTGGAAACTTATTTAATAAATTAGATTCATGCGCAATAGAAAGATTTTTTTTTTTTAGGAAATATTAAGTACTATAATTAGTAGAATGATTTACATTTAAGATTTGAGATAGAGGTTTGTCTAAGGAATTATAAAGTTAAGTAAATCAAGGCGATAAAAAAATTTTGAATTATAGAATGTGAATTTGAATAGTGAGTCAATTGGTTAATTTATAATAGTAGGACTCATTGAGATAAATGAATTTTTTTTTACGTTAAATTAAGAATTACGTTGAGATAGGATATTTATGTGATAATTTTTAATCAAAAGTGTAAACCCTTATATTTGAGATTAATGAAAGGAATAAATATAAGTTGATTCAATAAAAAGGGAAGTTTTGGAAATTTATCAACAATTTTGAATTTTATGGAATTGAATATTTATATTGATTTAATAAATTGACTTATAAAATTTGTTAAATCATTTTAAGTGTTTGAGAATTTGTAAGTTATAAAAATTTCCAATTCTGAAACTGAAGTATTAAAGTTGGATTTATTTACTAAATCTTAATTTATTTAATTAATATAAAAATAGCCATTTTGGTCACGGACTCGGATTTCGACGAAACCAGTTTCATCTGATACGTTTCAGTGAATTATTGTAGGGTTTCAATTTTCGTAGCGATCGGACTTGTCATTTGATCGTACGAACGCGAAACGCCTTGAAATCGATTTAATTGAAATCAATTTGAAAATCATTTTGAAAATATTGTTTTCAGCATAACTTCTTCATATGTTGGAATTTGAACGTGAAACTTTTTCTATCGCGTTCAGAATATCTTAAAATACCTATTTGGATATATGGGTTTAACAAATTCCGTCCGGGTTCAGAACGGACTTATTGGGCCAACTATCGTGTAGCGCGTTTATAGTTCGTGCCCACCTTTTATATTGCAGTTGTCTATAAATAGGCTGTTATAAACCCTAGCAGCCTCTATCCCGCATTTCTATACGTATAGGAACTTCTGTACTCCTCTTCTTCAATGGCAACAAACAATTCTAGATCCAAATTCAAAATTCAAATCAGATCAAAAGACAAAAAATAAAGTTCGCAGAAAAATTCCAATAAAAATATATGTTGTAGATTTCTTCGACACGAATCTGCTGGTACTGTCCGTTTTTCGATTGGAGTTTCTGTGTGTCCAGATCGAAGCAATGTATTTTCGGCCGTTCATCATCGCCGCAACGAACTTTGTCGGATCGAAATTTCCTTTCTGGGTTTGGTGGAGATCGGCGTACGCTTCGCATCAGATTAATTTGTTTGGTAGATCAACGGTTAGATCATGTGATTTAATTGGATTAGGGTTTTTATTGGAGGCGGCGGCTCGTGTACTGCTGGCGACCGGAGTAGACGAGGGTGGTGTCGGCCGGCAGAGGGGGAGATGAGGATCTCGTTGGTGGTAGCAGCACGTGGCGAACGGCGGTCGTGGTGGCCAAAAAATCACGGTCAAAATTGGCCGTGGATGGGTTCTTTTCGGTGGGGTGCATACGGGTTCGCGTGGGAAGAACGTGCAGGGGAGCTTACTGACGTGGACAATGAATTGGTGAAGATGTGTTCCATTTTTTTTTATGATTTCATTCGCAAATTTCTACATAACTTTCTTATACGTTATCCGTTTCATGCGAGATTTTTTTGTTAGGATCGTAATAAAATTCCGGACCTGTTGACGCAGGTTTGGACAGATTTGGAGACCATCGAATTTTTGGGTTTAAATCGGATTTAAATTCGATTTAAATTCAAAAGGTGAGTGTTTTAACCCACTCACAACTTCTAAAATTTCTTATGTTTGTTAAATTGACTAAAGGTATGAGTAGAAATTTATTTATGTTCGTTTGGCATGTTTTATTCATCATCTCAGTTAAATCGCATTTATTTAATTTAGCTGTTAATTTATTTTATTTATTGCATATAAATTTGACAGTTTGAATTTATTTATTTACATATTAATTGCCAGTCATAGTTATGTTAAATTTTTATTTCATATTAACTGCCAGTTAAATTTACATTTATTTTTGCATAAAAACTGCTAGTTTAACTGTTGTTAAATTTATTATTGAATATAAACTGTTAGTTAATACATGTTATTTATTACCTGTATAATTTATATGCTTTATATCGATGATTGTTTAAATTGGATGATGATTGCAAATAATGGTTGATGAGTGATATTTAGATGAATGGATGCTATATTTATATTGTATAAACTGCAAGTTATCATGCATTTTCATTTCATTCGGGATTGCGGTTTGAAATGATATACAACCACATTTTTTATTTTAATTTGCGGATTGAAATGATAAACATCTGTATCACTTGACCATAGGGTAGAAAATTTTATACAGGCACCGCGGTGTATATATAAAATATATTTTAAAATGTTTTTATGGCTTTGTAAAGCTATATATATGGTTTATGGGATATTGAAGTGGTTATTTATATATATATATATAGTAATTTTCGGTTTTTAAGCTTTGTATAAATTTTATTTGAAGTATAAATAAAGTTGATTTTTAAGATCAAATACGATTAAGCATTTATTTAAAAATCAAATTTCTGGAGTTTTTATGAGTTAAATGAGAATAAGATTTGGAAGATGAATATTAAGTTAAATTGAAATTTAATAAAAATTAAATTTTTAAAGGATATGATTTTTATAACTTGATTTTTGTGTAAAGTGATTTAAATGAGTATATCAAGTTTAATAAATTAAAAGATTTTCCAATTATGTGAAGTTAAAGGTTTTACTTAAATTATATTGAATTCATTAAGTAAACATTTCAAGTCTAAATAATAAGTAATTGAATTTGATATATATGGGTTTGTTAAATGAGTTTGTTTTTGAAATGGTGAAATATTTAAAGCTTTGAAACATAAGAATTAAAAATGGTATTTGGAAGTTTAAATCGATATTTGGAATTGATTTGTGAAATGTAAAGAAGCTATTTTGTTTTATAAAAGAAATTTAATATTTAACCATTTGAGAGGTGGAAATTGGTTTCAAAGTTATGTTTTCAAGGTAGTATAATTTGGAAATATTATATTCAAGAGTTTTGATATATAAATATTTTACTTTGGAAATCCTATGGTTTTGGAAAGAATATATATTGGAAAATAAAATGATATCGTATTGATTTGGGGTTTTAAGAATAAATGATATTTTATTTATATGGGTTTTAAATGGATATTTTATCTTGGTTTTAAAAGAATAATTATTTTAAATAACCGCGGTGTTATAATAACGTTTGGTTGTTGAAGAGACCGGGATCAGAAGTTGTCATACTCTCTACCAACTCCGAAAACCACTTTAATAACCGTGTAAGCGGTGGAGATTCCAGAATGAAGTAGGTTGGTGGCGGCGTTTCCTGTAAGGTAAATACGTGGACCCAACTCCCGTGAGTTGGCATAAGGTGGCTAAAACAAGAGCGATTGACGGGTTAATGAGGTAGCACCTCTGATCGGACACTTCCCTTCGATACTGTACTCTCACTTTGGATTGATTCGGTAGCCACCTTCATTTTTGATTTCTTGATGTGGGGAGTTTGTCCGAGGTGGGCGGCAGCTGCGCGCTGCGCGTTTCCATCGCCCCGGAAGCGTAATTGGTATATCTACCCTGGCATTGCCTAGTTGTGCCGTGTCACCTACACTATCGCGCCTTTACTACGAGTTTCTATTTGTGTCGTACCTATGGAGTATCCTCTGGTAGCCTCCCGATTAGGAGGTATTACAATACTGTATAGACTATTGGCATTATTTGTGTTAAGGGCTATATGGGTAACCCATTAACGCTATTAAAAAGTAAGTTTATTTTACAAACAGACACTATTATAATAGCGCAATATACTACATAGTAAATAGTTTAACAGATCCTTAGGAGATGTAAATCCCGAGCATCTCTTGAGTTACTGCACTCATATTTATTTCTGTTAATTTAACTTACATAAGATATTTTAGTTCTGACTCGAGTGTTTTTGTCTTTTCAAATTCGCTCGGGTCAGTCCGAGCGTTTCAGGATTTGAAGTTTTAGCTCTGGAGGACGGAGACGAAGATTTGTAGTATTCCTATCTACTATTTTATTTCACTACACTGTATTCCGCTGCATTCATATTATTGGTATGTGCACTCTGATATGTATTGTATAATATAATCAAAGGTTTTGTTAAACAGCTTCATGAACTGTATATTTGATTATTATATTTTATCCTTCCGCTGTGAGATTCTGTTTAGTTGTTCTTTTTCTTTTTTCTTCTTGTTTTTATTATTTACGCCATAACAACCCGCCTTTACGTATGGTTTGAATCGACATGTGTGTCTGTTTAAAGTGTGCGAAAAGGCGGGATGTTACATCTGGTATCAGAGCTTTAGTTTAGCGATAAACCTTAGCTTTGTGGGGTTTGACTCTTTACTAATAGGGTATTAATACCCTATGGGAGTCGCTGAGTGTATATATATATATATATATGAGTGAGCGTATTTGTTAGTGGTATAAAAAGATTTTTATATTGTGTTAATCAGTTCCGTTTTGTATTTATAAATTCTGGTTGATGCATGGGACGCTTTGACATCAATAGGGATTTCTAAACACTTAGTAGGACAGACCGACATAATATTTGTTTTTATATAGGTTAATGAAATAATTTTGCCTATTATATTTTCTATATAAAATAATTTTTTTTTCAAATGATATCTATATTTGGTTGCAATATATTGGTTGTTAGGAATAAAATTTATAAATAATAGGTAAATAAGATTTAAAAATAAATAAATGTAATTTGGGAATTTAGAACTTAAGATCCGGGGTTTTGAAAATTTCTTTCGAATAAATTTTGGAATATAATAATATTGTGTATTAGTGTTTTCTGATATAAATATTTTAATATAATTCGGAAGAATTGTTTTAAAGAAGATTTTGGAGAAAATAAGTTTTGTACTTCCCTCTCTGTCATTGGAAAATAATTTCGGTGATGGCGGCCGCATCATCGACTTTCATTTTCGAGTTTCGAAGGGGGAAGGCCACTGTAGTAGTTTTACTGCAGATTCATTTTGAGAAACATATAAATTTTGAATTGTTTTAAATATAATGAGAGATATATAAGTTGTAAGCATATATTTATCTATTATTTTAAAATAATTTGAAATTTAACCCGGTATTTAACTCTTAAATTTCCATTAATTAATTGTTTCAATTATTGTAGGGAAATGAAAGGTAAGTGATTAACAAATTGAAACCTCTAAAGGAAATAAGAGATTTAATGATAGGTTAAATTAATCATAGGTAATGAGGAAACTTGTGTAACTTTCAAGTACATTATTTAAAAACATATATAACTTACCAAATATAAGAAGTTGAAATGTTTTAATAAGAAAATGTATAGGAAATTGTACAAGTAAACTTATGTAACGAAAATATTCAGTAAATTTCTTTTATTAATAAGAATTAAAGTATAACTGTTATGCCAAGTAACTAAATTGAACATGAATATTATTAATAGATGAATAAATAAAATCAAGTAAATGAATGAATATGCAAAGGAAATTAATTTAAAAACAATTAAATGAAATAATAAGTATTGATGTTCTATTGTTATGGACTTAAGTATTATATAAGAATAATAATAAAAGTAAGTAATAAGTTGAAGTTACCTCAGAATAAAATAAGAATAAAAGATGAATACTGGAAAATGACTGCAAACTTAAGTTAATAAATTTACCTACTAAGAAATTTGATTGAATAGATAAAAATAAATAATGAAAAAAGGGAAATCAAACAACAATGTATGATATGGAATTAATAAAAATGAACTTAATTTATTGATTGAATTTGTTGTTTGCTTTGTTTTGTTTTGTTTGATTTATGGTTAGTTCGGTAAAGAAATTTGAAATTGTTGGATGAATAAATAATTTATTTTGTTCCATCTAAGACTGTTGAGTAAATGATGCACTTGATAGTTATTTTTCATTCCGTACAATTTTAAGTTTTGAACCCGAACAACTATTTGCTTGTTGATTTAATGGTTGTTTTGTGTTGTTGTGTATCTTGTTTGTTGAAAAGGATGGTTGTTGTGTTGATTTGTTGTTAGTGATTAAAACCACTTAAATATTTCGCTTTGCATAAATTGTTAACCCTTTTAGATTTTATAAGTAGAATGCAGGTTATGGAAGCAATTACTACTTCTTTTGGTTCCATAAATTGAGCGTAAATTTGCCCGACAAATAGGTACGTTTTTGGATTTCGATTTATAGCATTATTTTATATATTTTTCCCGTGTAGGGATATATTAATTTGGAAAATATATGTTGTGTATTGTTATATTTAATATTATATTTTTTCCAAGCCTCTCCGTACAAAGGAGACTCTGCCAAAATTTTCCGTAAATTTTGGACTTAGAATTTTTTTGAAATGTTTTTCCAAACTTTATTTATTTAAGTATAAAACGATATAATGATTATAAAACGGGTATATTTTATTTAAAGTAATAAATTTAGTAAATTATTGTTTATAAGTTAAATGTTTTGAATAAGATTTATTGTTATGTAATTCTTCTTTTCCCTTCCTTTCCTTTTCGGGGACCAAAAGTTTTGAGGTGGGGAGAGTGTAACGACCCGTGTAAATTCGATGTTTAAAATAAATTAAATTAATAGGATTTTTATTTTTTAATTTTAATTTAGAAAGAAACAGAAATCTTATTTAATTATATGAAAGAGAATGTTGAAATTAGATGTATCTAGGTTAATTGAAATTTACAAATTGAATGTTTATTGCAATTAATTGTAATAGTGAAAATTGTTGCAATTGGATATAAGGTTAGAAATAAGTAAATAAAGGCAAGGATTGAATTCATTAATGAAAATAAAATTTTATTTAGTACAATCCTTTTTATTTATTATTGGAAGGTGTTATTTATTAAAAGGTGAAAATTTGAAAATAGATTCAAATTGTATGTAGATAATAAATTGCAATAATTAAAGTTAGTAATAAATGGAATATCAAACTATTCATAAAGTGAATATAAGTAGATGTAACAAATGAATAGGAAACGCTAGTTATTCATAAAGTGAAGAAATGGAACCTAGATGGAATAAGTAATTGGATTTAGAATCTTAATTTGTAGATGTGCATATATTTATAAATGGATTATAAAAGGGTAAAATTACCATATACAAGTATATTAAAGGTTGTAATAGTAGGTTACTAGTAAATTCACTCATTTACCTATAAAGATAATTAGGTGTGCCTTAATTGTAATTAATAAAATAACGAAAGGAGTAAATGTATTTATTTAGAGTATTAATTACAATTGGATAAGGATTTTAAGTAATAAGGTTAATGCGAGATAAGTAATGCTGAATTTAGGTTAATAATAATGAATAGTAACAAATTAAAAATTTGTAGCATATATCATAATTTACCTGCTTCCTTGTTAATGGAGTTAGAATGTGTAATAAGTAATAATCAGATAAAAGAATGTTACCCTAATGGAAAAGGAAATAATTAAGGGTCGAGTAAATTTTAGGATCGTATTTATTATAAGCGTTATTCTAATAATAATGGTTAATTGTGGAATTAATATGGGAAGTATATGTTATAAGTTAATTATAACCTAAACTTATGTGCCAGGTTGAAATTGGATCTAATTGGAAACTTATTTAATAAATTGGATTCAAGCGAAATAGAAAGATTTTTTTTAGGAAATATCAAGTACTATAATTAGTAGAATGATTTACATTTAAGATTTGAGATATAGGTTTGCCTAAGGAATTATAAAGTTAAATAAATCAAGGCGATAGAAATTTTTTGAATTATAGAACGTGAATTTGAATAGTGAGTCAATTGGTTAATTTATAATAGTATGACTCATTGAGATAAATGAATTTTCTTTTTTTACGTTAAATTAAGAATTACGTTGAAATAGGATATTTATGTGAAATTTTTTAATCAAAAGGGTAAACCCTTATATTTGAGACTAATGAAAGAAATAAATATAGGTTGATTCAATAAAAAGGGAAGTTTTGGAAATTTATCAACAATTTTGAATTTTATGGAATTGAATATTTATATTGATTTAATAAATTGACATATAAAATTTGTTAAATCATTTTAAATGTTTGAGAATTTGTAAGTGATAAAAAATTCCAATTCTGAAACTGAAGTATTAAAGTTGGATTTATTTACTAAATCTTAATTTATTTAATAAATATAAAAATAGTCATTTTGGTCACGGCCTCGGATTTCGACGAAACTAGTTTCATTGGATCCGTTTCGGTGAGTTATTGTAGGGTTTTAATTTTCGTAGCGATCGGACTTGTCGTTTGATCGTACGAACGCGAAACGCCTTAAAATCGATTTAATTGAAATCAATTTGAAAATCAATTTGAAAATATTGTTTTCAGCATAACTTCTTCATACATTGGAATTTGAACGTGAAACTTTTTCCATCGCGTTCAGAATATTTTAAAATACCTATTTGGATATATGGGTCTAACAAATTCCGCCCGGGTGCAGAACGGGCTTTTTGGGCCAACTATCGTGTAGCGCGTTTATAGTTCGTGCCCACCTATTCTATTGCAATTGTCTATAAAAAGGCTGTTATAAACCCTATCAGCCTCTATCCCACATTTCTATACGTATAGGAACTTCTGTACTCCTCTTCTTCAATGGCAATAAACAATTCTAGATCCAAATTCAAAATTCAAATCAGATCAAAAGCCAAAAAATAAAGTTCTCAGAAAAATTCCAATAAAAATATATGTTGTAGATTTCTTCGACACGAATCTGCTGGTGCTGTCCTTTTTTCTATTGGAGTTTCTGTGTGTCCAGATCGAAGCAATTTATTTTCGGCCGTTCATCATCGCCGCGACGAACTTCGTCGGATCGAAATCTCCTTTCTGGGTTTGGTGGAGATCGGCGTACGCTTTGCATCGGAGTAATTTGTTTGGTAGATCAACGGTTGGATCGTGCGATTTAATTGGATTAGGGTTTTAATTGGAGGCGGCAGCTCGTGTACTGTTGGCGACCGGTGTAGGCGAGGGTGGTGTCGGCCGGAAGAGGGGGGGATGGGGATCTCGTTGGTGGTAGCGGCACGTGGCGAACGGCGGTCGTGGTGGCCGAAAAATCACGGTCAAAATTGGCCGTGGATGGGTTCTTTTCGATGGGGTGCGTACTGGTTCGCGTGGGAAGAACGTGCAGCGGAGCTTGCTGACGTGGACAATGAATTGGTGAAGATGCGTTCCATTTTTTTTTATGATTTCATTCGCAATTTTCTATATAACTTTCTCATACGTTATCCGTTTCACACGAGATTTTTTTGTTAGGATCGTAATAAAATTCCGGACCTGTTAACGCTGGTTTGGACAGATTTGGAGACCGTCGAATTTTTGGGTTTAAATCGGATTTAAATTCGATTTAAATTCAAAAGGTGAGTGTTTTAACCCACTCACAACTTCTAAAATTTCTTATGTTTGTTAAATTGACTAAAGATATGAGTAGAAATTTATTTATGTTCGTTTGGCATGTTTTATTCATCATCTCAGTTAAATCGCATTTATTTAATTTAACTGTTAAATTATTTTATTTATTGCATATAAATTTGACAGTTAGAATTTATTTATTTACATATTAACTGCCAGTCATAATAATGTTAAATTTTTATTTCATATTAACTGCCAGTTAAATTTACATTTATTTTTGCATAAAAACTGCTAGTTTAACAGTTGTTAAATTTATTATTGAATATAAACTGTTAGTTAATACATGTTATTTATTACCTGTATAATTTATATGGTCTATATCGATGATTGTTTAAATTGGATGATGATTGCAAATAATGGTTGATGAGTGATATTTGGATGAATGGATGCTATATTTATATTGTATAAACTGCAAGTTATCATGCATTTTCATTTCATTCGGGATTGCGGTTTGAAATGATATACAACCACATTTTTTATTTTAATTTGCGGATTGAAATAATAAATATCTGTATCACTTGACCATAGGGTAGAAATTTTATACAGGCACCGAGGTGTACATATAAAATATATTTTGAAATGTTTTTATGGTTTTGTAAAGCTATATATATGGTTTATGGGATATTGAAGTGGTTATTTATACATATATCGTAATTTTCGGTTTTTAAGCTTTGTATAAATTTGATTTGAAGTATAAATAAAGTTGATTTTTAAGATCAAATACAATTAAGCATTTATTTAAAAATCAAATTTCTGGAGTTTTTATGACTTAAATGAGAATAAGATTTGGAAGATGAATATTAAGTTAATTTGAAATTTAATAAAAAATAAATTTTTAAAGGATATGATTTTTATAACTTGATTTTTGTGTAAAGTGATTTAAATGAATATATCAAGTTTAATAAATTGAAAGATTTTCCAATTGTGTGAAGTTAAACGTTTTACTTAAATTATATTGAATTCATTAAGTAAATATTTCAAGTCTAAATAATAAGTAATTGAATTTGATATATATGGGTTTGTCAAATGAATTTGTTTTTGAAATGGTGAAATATTTAAAGCTTTGAAACATAAGAATTAAAAATGGTATTTGGAAGTTTAAATCGATATTTGGAATTGATTTGTGAAATGTAAAGAAGCTATTTTGTTTTATAAAAGAAATTTAATATTTAACCATTTGAGAGGTGGAAATTGGTTTCAGAGTTATGTTTTCAAGGTAGTATAATTTGGAAATATTATATTCAAGAGTTTTGATTTCTAAATATTTTACTTTGGAAACCCTATGGTTTTGGAAAGAATATATATTGGAAAATAAAATGATATCGTATTGATTTGGGGTTTTAAGAATAAATGATATCGTATTTATATGAGTTTTAAATGGATATTTTATCTTGGTTTTAAAAGAATAATTATTTTAAATAACCGCAGTGTTATAATAACGTTTGGTTGTTGAAGAGACCGAGATCGGAAGTTGTCATACTCTCTGCCAACTCCGAAAACCACTTTAACAACCGTGTACGCAGTGGAGATTCCAGAATAAAGTAGGTTGGTAGCGGCGTTTCCTGTAAGGTAAATACGTGGACCCAACTCTCATGAGTTGGCATAAGGTGGCTAAAACAGGAGCAATTGACGGGTTAATGAGGTAGCACCTTTGATCGGACACTTCCCTTCGATACTGTACTCTCACTTTGGATTGATTCGGTGGCCACCTTCATTTTTGATTTCTTGATGTGGGGAGTTTGTCCGAGGTGGGCGGCAGCTGCGCGTTTCCGTCGGCCCGGAAGCGTAATTGGTATATCTACCCTGGCATTGCCTAGTTGTGCCGTGTCACCTAACCTATCGCGCTTTTGCTACGAGTTTCTATTTGTGTCGTACCTATGGAGTATCCTCTGGTAGCCTCCCGATCAGGAGGTATTACGGTACTGTATAGACTATTGGCATTATTTGTGTTAAGGGCTATATGGGTAACCCCTTTACGCTATTAAAAAGTAAGTTTATTTTACAAATAGACACTATTATAACAGCGCAATATACTACATAGTAAATAGTTTAACGGATCCTTAGGAGATGTAAATCCCGAGCATCTCTTGAGTTACTGCACTCATATTTATTTCTGTTAATTTAACTTACATAAGATATTTTAGTTCTGACTCGAGCATTTTTGTCTTTTCAAATTCGCTCGGGTCAGTCCGAGCATTTCAGGATTTGAAGTTTTAGCTCTGGAGGACGAAGACGAAGATTTGTAGTATTTCTATCTACTATTTTATTTCACTACACTGAATTCCGCTGCATTCATATTATTGGTATGTGTACTCTGATATGTATTGTATAATATAATCAAAGGTTTTGTAAAACAGCTTCATGAACTATATATTTGATTATTATATTTTATCCTTCCGCTGTGAGATTCTGTTTAGTTTTTTTTCTTTTTTCTTCTTGTTTTTTTTAATTTACCCCATAACAACCCGCCCTTACGTATGGTTTGAATCGACATGTGTGTCTGTTTAAAGTGTGCGAAAAGGCGGGATGTTACTTATATAATATATATGTATATATATATATATATATAGTCTTTTTTGTTTGTTTTGGTTGTTGATACAAGATCATATCTTGGCTCTCTCTACTCATTTGAAACCATAATGGTGCTATGTCATGCCGTATCGTGCTTTTTGGATTTATTCGGTGTGTTTTGATTTGCTATCTCCAGCTTAAAGGTGAGTAATCACGCTTGACATTTATCCTTATATAATTTGTGAATTGATCGCAAGTGAATGTGTAGAAATTGTTATATCTTGTTATACCTGGCTGTAATATGATTTATATGTTGTTAACCCTGTTTATATACTTGTCACATCGTCTGATACTGTTATATGTTGCTATACTGTTTATTTTATTCTGCTCTCACACTACAAGTTCCCTGTACAATAGAATCGCTATGGGTTGAAATGATAAGTACCCAAACGGACTTTAGAATAAGGAAAAATCGTTATGGGCTGATATGATAGGCCTGAGCAATTTTTATTTATTATATTTTACATGGGATTGCGGGTTTGAAATGATAGAACCTGGATTTTTCTTTATAAATTAAGAATTGAAATGATATATTATCCGTATCACTTGACCTAGGTTAGAAAATATTACACAGACCCTTGATTATTATATATATTTTTATAGAGAATTTAAAGTATTTTAAAATTGTATATTATGATATTTTGATTTAAATTGAATTAAAAATTATTTTTATAGAGTGTTAGTATTACTAAAAGTTTAAAAGTGAAATAAATGAATGGTTAAGTTGAAATTTGAAATGTAAATAAATTTTGAAATTTGAGATTTTGTTTAAAATGGAGTTTAAGTAAAGTAAATAAAATATGATAATTGAATTTAACTATAAATTTAAATGACTTAATAACGTGTTATTGATTTTTCTATGAATTAAAATGGCTAAAAAATGAATGTTTACAAGTGAAATTTGAATATAGCTTAAATATTTAAATGTGAAATTTGGTTTTAAAAATAAAACTTAAGTTAAAAAAATAAAGAAGAAATTAAGTTTATATATTGAAATGGTAATTTAAAACTTAGCTATTAAGTTAATTTTTAAAATGCATAGAATGGAAAAAAATTATGCTTGAATTTAATAAGTGAGTTATTTAAAATTTGATTTTATGTATAAATTTTACTTCATAAAAATCATAAATTAAAGGGTATTTTAAATGACCAATTTTAAAGTGGGAAAATTTGAAATTTTATAAGTTAAATTTTTTTTAATTGGAATTTTATTATTGGTTCTGAAATTGTATTGAAAATCTGGAATTTAATTAATAGCATTTCAGAAATGCTAAGTTAACTTGAATTCATAAGTAAAGGATATTACAACATTTTAAAGTGCTGTAGTTGATACGAATGAACTATAACTAAAATTTAACTAAGTGATATTACATCACTTTGTAAGTGCTGTAGTTGTAGAAACTAAAACTTGAACCTAAACTATTACAGCAGTTTCAAATGCAACTTACCATAGAATTATCTAAATGCTGCGAAAGATGAAATTTCAGCGTTTTAATAAATTTAAGTGAATAAATGAATTATGAAAAGACTAAATTTTTGGGAATTGAATTTTTGTTTTTTTAAAGTATAATAGCTTCATTTTAATTGGTTTTAAATGGAGTTTTATGATTTGAAATATAAACATTTTGAAATGTGATTTGGAATGGTATTTAAATTAAATAAAACCGAATGAGGTTTTGGAAGGATATGATATTTTGATATTTTAAAATGGATTTGAAATGATATTGAATTTTGAAATGAAATCTGATTTTCGAAGTTTAAAACCATGGGTACACTTCTCTATATGCCTTGTGATTTTTGGATATACACCTTCAATTTGTGAGTGTGACTAGAGGTGAGCGATTGTTGTAGCTCTGCGCTACCTAGTCATATTAGCACTGTTATTTGCATAGTTTACTTTAATATAGACATTTCTATGATAGCGTTTATTACCGTTAAATTTATGGTCTAACGGATCCTTAGAGGATGGGTGATCCCAAGCATCCTTTAAGTTATTGTGCATTACTACTACAGTTCACTCTAGTTGGCTTACATTGAATAAATATGTATGTCCTGACTCAAGTGTTTTGTGTTTTACTTTACGCTCGGGTGAGCCTGAGTATTCACAGCTTTGGATTTCTCTTTTTGGAGCTAGGAATCGCTGGAGATTCTTCTTATCTAATTATCTATCTTTCAGTTTCAGTTGTTCTATTTCAGCTCTTGTATTAGTGAATTTATATGTATTTGGGATTTCTATTGTGTTTGTTTCATATTGATATTATGTATTTTGTTTTGAGACTTTGTTATAGTAGCTTCATGAACTACTATGGTATTTTTATTTCCGCTGTGAGTTATTCTGATATTTCTATTTCTGTGATTCTGTATGATTGATTTTATTTGCACTGAATTTTATTACACTACAGTATTTTGAGCAATTCAAGTACGATATGTGCGCAAGCGAATGGATGAAAATAACGGGTTGTTGCACCGGAGCTTATAACACATTAGGCGATAACAACACAGCGGAAACAAAATAAGAATTTTTATTGATACACGACATGGATACAAAATTACATTATCAGAGCCAATATACAACAGCGGAAAAGAACTAACAGAACTGGGAGCAAGAGCAACAACAACGGAAAGATAACATCTTCATGATCTACAAGAGAGAGAGAGAGAGAAATCCAACAACTCATCTCCATATCCAAAGCTCCAAAGATTCAAACCAAGAAGCTCGAACCACAACCATGCTGCAATATAGCAAAATGTGATCCCCAAACTAAAGACTTCTAGATCCACTCCTACTATCTGAACTAGCTTCCGAAACTACTGATAAGCTGACTCTAGGCTGCCCGTGTGGAAAATTATGGGCACCTAGAGTTTAGAAAAGGGAACAATAAACTCCAAGTAAGTCATGGGACTGGTGTGAGCAAACAAAAACAGTTATTTGAAAAAAAGAAATAAAAAGAAAATAAATCTACTATGCTTTTTGGAAAATGAAACTACCATAAGGTCTCCGGGCTCACACAATGCAATCGCACACTTGGGGGAGTTTCTCCTTATGATAGTCAAACATGCTTGATACGTGAAAATCCTTTTGATATTATTATTAGTGCTAGTGTAGAAAATATTTCGAAAGTATAATATTAATCTTAGCCAGCATGCGTACCATTATAGTATGCCTACTATAGCAACCATGTTAGATGGCAGGTTATACAACTAAAAACGTACAGGGCTCGTATTGAGTGATTGGATTTCCAACAAATGGTCAAAGCTAAGGAACTTCCTTTTTGAATGGGTATGCCTCTGGAGGGACACCCCGAGAACCTAACCGGATCTTTGCCAACACAAGGCCGGGTTACCTCTGTAATTAGGTAACTAACTGTCATGAGTATGCCATCCCCTAGTCGTAACCGACCTTTACCGAGGCCTCAACAACAAATTCCGACAAACACATAAGTTAAATATCCAGGCTCCATACCATAATACCATTTTTTATCCAGAAGGAAATGCACATACCCTAAAGGGCACGACTCTCGTAACCTTGCAGCAACCTTCCCGTTTCAACCATTTCTAGGATGTGAGGTTCGATGAAGTCTTGTCCCACAAAGCTATGCTTTTCACAAAAGTCATGCTTCGATCAACCAATGATCAACACTTAGCATGCCACATTTCCAAATTGGGAATATATCACTAGTGACCATCAACTACATAACCTCTAAGCTCGTACGTCTCGGAGAAGGGTGTTAAGCTAAGAGAGTAAATTCTCCGCCACCAAATAGAAATGTATTTGATAGAAACTAGCTTTACATCTCAAAGTGTAACGTCATACATACATCCATACGAGTCTATCCTGGGTCTGAATGGAACCGAAGGCACTTTGTCCAATTAAGGAAAAAGTCCTTGCAAATCCGGATATTCCCTAATCACGTCTGGACTCCCCATCATTTAGGGTAATCTCTATACCGGAGCAACTCAGTGCAGAGACAATCAACCGGTCATCCTTTCATTTTCAAAAATACTCGGTCTTCAACCACCATCTTCAAATACTATTCCATTTCGTCATGTCATTATTCGGAATGGGTTTTATGACTTAATGTCCTCTCCTGGCTTAACTGAATAATGAGCACGTATTTTTAAAAACATATGGATACATTGTCATCTTAGTTAAGTCACGCTTTTTAGCCCGTGTTTCTCAAAACCTCTCCTTTTGAATGGTTTAAACAAATTTCCATTTTTAATCTTTCAAACAAAAGATCCCTCTTTAAGATCCTCTTTAGTTTGAAACAAGGTTTACCAAATCTTTAACAAAGATTCATTCATAGCTTTCAAAACTATTTCCATTTGATTTACACATAACTCGAAATCCTTTCAATAAAGATGGAAAATTCTTTCTTTATATGAAAGCTATTATCATTTGAAAACAAAGGTTTTTCGTTTTGGGAAAATACGATTAAATTTGCTCAAGTTATAACCTTTTAATGTATAAATTGGAAAATCAGCAAACTGCCGTATCCTCGGCAAGTTTATTTGGATTAAATTTAAATTCCCAAAATAATTCATTTAATATACTTTAGAAAAAAAATTTAAAATCCATATATACCTGTATAATCCTTTTTAAACCATAACTTCCTTTATTTTAAAAAAGTTTTTTACATCTTTATTCCAATTTTACTTCCAAACCATTTTGGATTCAAAATTCAACTTTAAATTTTTTTCACCATTTTGAATAATATTAAATTCAAAATACCCATGACTTAACCAATGTCCCGTGAAATCCATATTTTTGCATGTTGTGTGTAGGGGTTTTGCATACAACAATAAAATATCACAACCATCAAAAATCCAAGCACATTAATATCAATAAGAGGTATAATCCTATAACACTTACTTTCATTCACGGATAAACATGTAAATTTATCACAAACAAATAAATTACATTTATCACAGCTCAATCCAAAGTAATCATATCACAGAACATCATAATTCAAGGCATTCAATATAATTCAATCATCCATGAACAAGATAAATTAATTACATAGTTTATAATTAATTGCATTTAGACCAAATAAATTAATTACTTAGGAATTAATAACCTAATCTTGATTAATTAACATTAATTAATAACAAACCATTTGTTATTATTTTAATTAATGAAAGTAATTAATCAACCTTAATTACCCATTTTAATTAATTATCCTTAATTACTTACCTTAATTAATCCACTAATTAACCTTTAATTAATTACATAAATTAATTAACCCTTAATTAATTACATTAATTAATTATCCATTATCATCAATTAACCTTTAATTGTAAATTAATTAACCTATAATTAATTAATTGTTCTTTATTAATTATAATAAGTGATTATCCTTTATTAAGCACATTAATTAATGATCCTTAAATTGCATTAATTAATTAATTATCCTTTATTTAATTTCATTAATTAATTAATCTTTAATTACTTAAGACCATAATTAGTTAAACGATAAATCATTTATCTTAATTAATTACTTAATTAAATCATTTAAATCTTATTTAATAAACCTTGTAATTAATTATCATTAGCCAATTAATTAAACCTTTAAGTTAATTAACCTTTGAAAACATTTTATCTTCTTAATTAACTCCATAATTACATGATTATGTTTATTTACAATAAGCTTTAAAACTAAAGGTTATATATATATATATATATATATATATATATATATATATATATTTATAACATTAATTTAAAATAATTTGTTATAAAACCTTTATCTAATTCCAAAAATAAAATAAATCATTTATTATTTTAAAAGAAGTGGGTTAAGAAAAATTGTTTTTAATTAAAACTTGATTTATTTTAAAATTTAAAAACTTGTAAATATCCTAACATTACCCGAGACTAACCCGAGCCAAACTCAAAAAAACCCCGAGCCAACCTATCTCCTTTCTTTTCAACTTTATTTTTGTTTAATTTAAAAACCATTAAAATTGTAAAGACATACGCGAACAACTTCGAGCCATCACCATACTTCCTCGAGTTCTCCCCCGAGACCATCCTTCAATCTTACCGGGTTCAAATCAACACAACATCATCATATACGAACGGAAACATATGCACGTGCACACGAGTTCACTGCTGTTCTGACCATCTTTGTCGTCGCTTACAGGTCGCCGACCTTCCCTTCAGTGGTCACGAATACCTAGATCATAGAAACGAACTCGAAATCAAATTCGAGCATACAAGATCCCACTGGCCAGAACAGATCATCCAAAAAAACATCCTCGTGTCGCTGACTCAGGTCGCCAACGACCACATGATCATGACCAAAGATGCGTCACTCGCGTATGCTTCTAATCCCCACCTACCATCAACATCAATGCGACGATGGTGCCTCATTTTCCACGACAACCTTATTGTTTAGTATAGGGTCTTAAACCGTGCCGCACCATTGTATAGCCACCCCGCTGCCCAGAAAAATCCCTGACCATTTTTCCTTAGACCCCGATCCCCTAGCTACCTCCAGACCAAAACACGACACCCAAACCTTTGCCGATTGCCAAAAATTGATGAAAATGCCAAAATTGTTCAACTCGCAATATCGCGTTAACCACAACACTAAAAATCGTGAAATCTATATCAAAAATCATGGTTTCTAAGTTCGAGTCCAGTCATGCAATTAAAAATTGGAATTTAAATACTTGATTTTCTGTCTAGAATGGATTTTTACCGTGATTTCTTATTTTCTATATATTTGCTTAATATAAACACTTGGAACCATTTTTAAATTTAATATTTTGTTGATTGATGCACTTTTTGTTCAAACATCATCAGCTAAAAGAGATTTGGGGAGGAGGAATCGAATTTTGAAATGGTTTTGTAATCTATATACTTAGAACAGAGGCAACACATTCATATGTACAAACATGCACACAAATATCTTCATATCTATAGACATGAAAGCACATTTTTACATCCATACGTCAAGGATTATCACATGCTAATCCAAATGTAAAAGGTTTCAGATTTAGTCAAGGTAGTTTACTCACTGTTTAAGAAAATAGAGAAGCCAGAGCTTTTGAGAAACCTGGAAGTGCTTTTGATCTTTAAACTACTACTTGAATTTAAAAACTGAGACTTGATTGAATTTGATTCTTGAATTTGAAAACTGAAAATTGATTGCTGATCTGATCTTTGAAAATCTGGAATTTGATCTTTGCTTTGATTTGAGTTGAATCTTTAGCTTGCACTAGATCAGGTTGAAAATTTATTGTTTGCTTTTGATCTTTGAGTTTGCTTGCTGTTTGATTTTGGATTCGAACAGAGGTTATTGTTTGCTTCAGATTTGAATTAATTTAAAGTTGTATCTGAACTTGTTTTGTATTTTGATAGAGTTTTTTATTTTTGAAAAGAATGAAAGAAAATAGGAAGAGAAGGGGAAGTAGTATATTTATAATTTTGTTAATTATTTCTTTCAAAAATAAAAGAAATTCAAAAGTGTGACATTTGTATTTTTGCATGCTAAATTGGATACAAATGTTAAATGCATGTGTAACGACCCATAAATTTTAATAATTTAATTTGTTTTTTTAGATATTCAATTGAAATTTTGTGAAATTTTAAACAATAAAATTTTGAAATATAAATTTGATATTTGGAATGCGTCTAGTTAAACATAGCAACTGGTAAATTTTCGTCCGAAAATTTGAAGTTTATTTTCGTGCGTAAATTTATTTCAATTTAATCGGTTAATAATTGATGAAAATAAAATGTTTTCGAAACCTGAATATTTTTATGTAGAAAAATTCTAAATCATCTTCTGAACAAGATGTCATTTTTCATTTTTCCAAATTCGGACTTCTTTAGCTCCGTCGATCTTATTTTCTGCGTTTTTCTTGCATTTTTCCGTTAGTAGAAAATTCGAATTTTATAATTCAATCGTATCACTGAAATTCGTATACTGTTTTTATCGTCTCGTCGTACTAATTTCTACGGTATATTCAATTCTATGTTTCGGAGTCTGGTACGTGTCAGAATTCGTGAAGCAATCACCGTATCGGTAACCGTACCTTAAACCAAAATCAATCTCTTGTTTCTACGTGCCTTTCCATTTTCCAACTTATAAACCTAATAGTCGTTGGTTATTATTATACTCCTTCCACCCTATATCAACTCATCAGCCACTTGCAATAAATATTTCTTGAATTCGTGCATATTCTTTTCTGTTCCCAATAGTTAGTACTTTCTGGTCTTCGAAATAATAATATTACTTATTTTCAATTTTCATTACATCTGTGAGAAAACTGTTAGCCAATAGCAATTAAGGATTGTTGAATTCAACATCTGTCTCCTACTATTCATGTGTTGATCTCTTAATCTTCATCATTTCAATTTATTACCATCAGTTCATTTTTTTTTTCAATTCTAAGAAGAGAAAAAGTAATATCAGTGTTATAATGTTTTTCCTGTAACCCATAACCATTTTCTCTAGCCAAAGCTCGCGTGTTCCCTTCTTTATTCTCCCAACCCACTTCTCAAGCTCTCGTATCATTATTCAAGCCTTCAACTGAACCCCCACCTCACCGTTCCACCACCAAACATCCATCTCGTCCGCCTCGTCATACTCACACCCCACGACCCTACATCAGCCACAATCGAACCACACCTCACCGAGCACGGCAAACACGACCACGCCTCAATCCGCCAACTTCCCTTCTCCACCGCCTGGAAGCATGCTGCCACACCCCACTTCAACGAAACTCCTTTGCACCGCCTCCAAACTCTCCATGGCCTCAACAACTAACGTCGCCTGCGCCATTTGTGCTTCGCCACTCCACAACCGTGCAAGCCTCCACGACCCTATCCTTCTCCCTCCTCTGACGCAGGACTCTACCATGCATGCACCTGGCTCTGGCCGACGCAGCCTCGCCTACCCACTTTCCTCCTTTGTTGCAATATATAGGTGTGTACATCTGTTACATCTTACTATATGCATGTTTTATATTCTACAGACTATTATTTTGTTCAAATATATAGGTGTGTATATCTATTACATCTTGCTAAATGCGTGTTTTATATTCTGCAGACTATTATTTTACAGTATACTTTAAGTTAGTTTTACTTTAGTATTCGTATGATAGTTATATATATATATATATATTATTTTGGCTTTGGTTTATAAACTATTACTTGTAGTTTCATTGTTTGCTTGTGGGTTGTTCGCCTGTGAAGGCTTGGGTATAAATTAACAAATATATATATATATATATATATATATATATATATATATTTACGTATGTTGTAAATTGGGTTTATGTGCTTGCGTTGATAATAGTATTTGTTACTTAAAAATATATATACACACATATATTATACGATTATATATATGTGTTTACATTTCCAAAAGTTTACATAATTTGCAAGTTATAATATTTGTTACAAATATCTTCTTTACAAAAAATATAATGTGATAAGCACTGGCCTCGAAAATGAAAAGTATGAAAGTTTATATATGTAGTTATATATGTTCGGTTATATAAGTATACACTTATTTTTGCAAATTTTTGTATGTTTTGCCTGCCTCGGTCCTTTTGTCACACTCGTCTAAATAGCAGCAGCCTTCTCCTAAACTATATGTATAGTTATAATATGACAATTACTTATATTGTATTGCTGCGTGTAGTTGTGAGGGTGTGTGTTAATGTACTGATATATATATATATATGTGTGTGTGTGTGTGTGTGTGTGTGTGTGTGTGTGGGGCTTGAAATTCTATGGTTATATTCAAATTGATTTTTGAAGTGTGTTTTAATAAATATAAATTAAGTATATATATACATATATAAATATATATAGTGGCTGCTATGTATAAGCTATATTTGTGTATATTTGAGTTATATATTAACTTGAAAATTTAGAAGAGTAAAATTTAAAGAGTTTATAATTTGTTATGTTAGTGTAAAGTCTAATATTTTGAAAAAAGCATGTCATATATCTAAGTATTGATTTTATATAGAATAGTTAATATATTCAAAAATATGTTTATATTTAATAATGTGATCTTGAGGTATATAAGGGTGTTGATTCTTAAACTATATATATTGATATTTTGATTATAGGAAATATATATAGAAATTATTGAAGAATAAAATATTAATATTTTGATCCTTACGTATATATAAAAGCTTACTAATGTATTAAATATGGATTTTTGGAATTTTCATATAATTGTTTCAAATTAAAATATTGAGAATATACTAATAAATGTATCTATTTTAGTTTATATCAAAACTGATTCTGACTACTTATCATCGTTTTTCCATTTACCAGCTTTGTTCGTCGTGCCTCTTTTCTTTATCGAATCGTGTCCATCTAGCTTTGCTTTGAAAGCTGTGCTTACATTTTGTAACTCACTTCTTTGTCCATCTCTCTAGCCTCTAAAGGTGAGCAATCACTCATGATTAATGTTCTTTTATTTATTAAATTTGATTTCAATTGAAATATGCTACTATTAGTTATTTATATTGTTATATATATATGCTATTTCCTGTATCGGTTCACCTGTGATATCTGACACCATTATCTGTTATTATACGATGATAATCCAGTTTGGTTGATATTTGATTGATTGTTTGATGTTTACATTGGACGTTAGATTGTAAATGTTGAAGTGATAAATAATATGCAATTGAATTTGATATAGGATAGTTAATAATTTAAATTGATATATGTGATGAAATTGACTATTTAAATTTGTCTAATATGACCCTTTAAATGTTAAATTAAATTGACACGTAGAAATTGGTTAATTACACCTTGAACCATTGAATGTATGTTGTATAATTGATTTAGTATGAAATCGAATAATAAATGTCAAGTATAGAACCGTATAAAATATTAACATAGTAATCTTTAATCTAAATGAAATGATAGTGTAGATTCTAGAAAAAATTACATTAATATGCACAAACAACAATGTAAATTAATACGATTATTTCGGTATTATTTGAATTAATTATTGAATTGTTATTGATTGTTGTTATTGCTTGTTTATTTACTTTGACACCATCCAAGTTATCACACTGCAAGTTCCCATTGCTATGTTTTGATTTTTGGAATTGAAATGGAATCGGGATGAAATGATAAATGCCCAAATAAATCTTTGACTTAGGATAGAGAATTAAATTAAACCAGATTGGTCAATAATTTGATTTATAAATAAAATAAAGATTTTATTTGAATAAAATAATAAGGGTTTAAAACGAAGTTGGAATTTGAATTTTGTGGAAGGAAAATGTTAATATTTAATAATCTGAACAAAATATTCACATAGTTATTGATAAAAGAATGTTGTTTAAATTTAATTATTTAATAATTAAATTTGGGATTATTTAACAATTAAGTTTGAAATTATTTAATAATTAAGTTGGAGATTATTTAATAATTAAGTTTTGAAATTATTAAATAAGATTGAATTATTTAATAATTAAATAAGATTGAATTATTTAATAATTAAATAAGATTGAATTATTTAATAATTAAATAAAATTGGATTCTTTAATAAGAGAAATTGAATTTCTTGAATAAGTGAAATTAAGTTTCTTTATTAATTGAGTTTTGAAATTTGTAACTGAGTAAATAAATATGTGAAATTGAATTTCTTTAACAAGAAATAAAATGTGATTTATTGAAATTAATGTAAGACTTGTTATTTAAAGAATTTGCTTTGACGAATTTAATTTAATTCAAATTTTAAGTCTTCATATAATGGAGTTGAACTTAAGTAATTAATTTAATGAATTGGAAATTAAATAGAAATTGTCTTGAATGATAAATTTAACTTAACGTATATTGAATGAAATCGATCAATGAATTTAAATTGATTTGTATGTTAAATAAAATTAGTTTAAATGATCACGGAATTAAACTTATATACGGACTTTAATTAACATTTGAATTGATTAAATAAAAACTGAAATTGAATTATAAAGTTTTGAAATTATGAATTTGGAACTTTGAACGTAAATTATGGAAATTGTTTCGGAAAGACAAATAAAATGTTGAATTGCAAATTCTAATTGAAATTGAATTTGATTTGGTTTTGAAATATATTAAACGACCAATCGGTGTTATATTACGGAAGTTATTAAAGAGACCAGAATCGGTTAGGGACATACTCTTTGTCTAAACCGAAAACCACTTTAATAACTTTACGCGGAGTGTGATACAGAATGAAGTGGTTGGAATGACGTACGTGATGACTGAAGAAAGAGAACAATAATGGATAGCCTTCACACTTGTGTCAAATTGGAAATGACGAATACAGCAGCCGTGCCGGGACAAATGGGGTTAGCCACCTCGAGCGAACACACTTCATGGTAAACTACTCATTACTTGTTATTGATTGGTGCACCCTTGTACTTTTGGGATTGTTGTTTCACGGTGTTGTGATCGTTGCGGCGATGCATTCTCACCAGTCCGGATCAGGCAAACGGTAGTTTCACTACCTTGGGTATTGCCTCATGTGCCTTGTCATACTTGTATCCCTATATACGCGACCACTACGAATTTTTTTTGTGTTATACCTATGGAGTACTCCCTGATATCCCACTAGTTTACCGTGGAGTTTACAATGCTGTATAGACTATAACGCTTATATAAAATGTGTTAAGGGGGATAATGGTAACGCCTTAACACTATTTTGATACTTTATATTACTGATAGACATTATCTACTTAGCGTACACTACTACATAGTAGATATTTAAACAAATCCTTAGAGGATGGTTATTCCAACATCCTTTGAGTTGCTTGTATTTCAATTGTTATTTCACTTGAGTTGGATCTATTGGTATAAGAATGTTAATCCTGACTCGAGTGTTTTGTGTTTAGCTTTACGCTCGAGTCATACTGAGAAGTTCAGCTTTCGAGACTCACCCTTGGAGTTGGAGCTTCGCTTGGAGATCCAGCTATTTATCCAGCTACAGATATTCAGTTGATTCTAGTGATGTATTCTGATTCTTGTATTTGACTATTGTATTCAACATTTCTTTTGTAACTTATTTAACTCTGTTATATATATAGTAGCTTCATGAATTACTATCTTTTGCTTCCGCTGCATATTATTACTCTGTGTCTGTAATTATGTGATTATTATTTACTGTATACCTCAGTTTTTCCAAATTTAAAATTAACAATTCGGTATTTTGAATTATTCAAGCCCGACATGTGCGGATGCGAATAGTCCGAAATAGCGGGTCGTTACAGTTGGTATCAGATCTTTGGTAGCTCTAGGCAAAACTTAACATTTAGGGTAAATGTATTTACAGAATCACTCTCATTCGAGTTTCAATCTCTTCCTTTTGACTCAATTCCTTTGAATTTTGGAACGTTCCCTGCGGTTCCAAAATTCATTCGTGTCCCTTACTATTCGTCTTCTTTCAATTCTGGAGCATCCCATAACTCCACTTCGAATGATCTTTGTAATGAATCGGCGGTCTCGCCAATCTTCAAATTATTTGTAAATGGGTGAAACTCTTTTACAATAGACATCGATTTACCAGAGATTTTGTATCCTCAGTTTACGACGCTATCTATCTCCTGCTATGCCATAATTCTATCTCTTGCGATCGAATGTAGATTTGCCTTCGAATTCTGCATCGATCTAATTCATGAAGTCATGGTCGATCCGGTTAAGGTTGCCTGCGATTTATATAAGGTTATCCATCTCCCAATTTTGTTATTTAAATCATTTTATTTTTGTTTCAAATCTACCTTCGAATCGAAATTCTCTTTAATTTGAGTCCATCAAATTTGAATTTCTATCCTTGCTTTGAAATCCATTCTTGTATCGTCGAGCGAGGAAATGTACTTATAAATTAATTTTAAAATGTTTTATATATTGTGCTGTTTGAGTTGTTGATGTTGATTTGGATTTTTGATCGATTCGTCTGATCAACGCTATCCATAGGATTTCCAAAACGCTTGAGCAGAGCAAACTAACACAATATTGTTTTCAAATTTGGTAAACAAAATAATTTTGTATGATTATATTATATATGAATAAAAGTTTTCTGAAATTAAATTGTTAATGAATTCATTGCCAGAAATAACAATAATTGATTTTCATTTGTTGTTTGTAAACCATTGACTATTGCATAATATAAATAAATGAATTTATAAAATTTAGTTGTAATTTGATTGGAATTTGAAGTGAATTTAAATTAGAATCCGAGGATTTAATTTCTAATAATTTCGAACTATGGTTTTTAAGTTTTAATGTGTATATTATTTAAAATATTTTCAAATAGAAACCATTTCAAAAAAAATTAACTGTTTAAATTAGAGCTCTTCTCTTTCGTGGTTGGAATGTAATTTCGGTGATGACGGCCGCATCATCGACATTCATTTTCCAGTTTCAAAGTAGAGACACTATTCTGTAGCCCAGCTACACTTTTGTTTGGAAAAATAAATTTATTTGAATTTCTAAACATGACTTGATTTATAATATGTATTGAAGATTTTAAATTTGATTTTACATATTATGAATATATATATATATATATATATATATATTATCTCTAAGTTGTTTGAAGCTAATCGGAAATTAATTCTTAAAATTTGTTAAAGGATGATTTTCAATCATAAATGAAGCCAAATTCTTTTATGTAAATACTTAACTTAAAATAAGCGAATTGTAAAATTTTATTTGGATAATACTCAATTGCATTATATATAACTTACCTAAATTTTCAAAAGTTAACAGTGTAACTGAATAATTTACAATGTAAAATGGGGTTAAAAAAAATTTAAATAAATTTGAGTAGTTATAATTAGTGTAAGTATAATTGATATTGGTGATAAGATATATTTAGTGGAATAAATTTAATAATAATGTGGAATAAAGGGAAAATTTAATTAAATTTATAGAACAAAATGTGACTATAATAAATGACTATTCAAATTGATAATTTTTGAAAGCGTTAATTAAAGGTAATTGGATAATAAGATAATCAATTTAGAAACAGTTAAAGATCGATTTAACTTAAGTAAAATCAAATGGTTTAAAAATCAATTATTGAATATAAATTAATTTAAATTGAAATTTATATGGTCTTAAATTAATTGTCCTATTTTGCATTTCAAATCTGTTTTCCTTCTGTTTGTTTTATTCTCCTACCTCCTTCATTTTCAAGGACGAAAAGTTTTGAGTGGGTGAGAGTGTAACGACCCGTAAATTTCAATAATTTTATTTGTTTTTTTTAAATATTCAATTGAAATTTTGTGAAATTTTAAACAATAAAATTTTGAAACATAAATTTGATATTTGGAATGCATCTAGTTAAACATAGCAACTGGTAAATTTTCGTCTGAAAACATGAAGTTTATTATCGTGCGTAAATTTATTTCAATTTAATCAGTTAAAAATTGATGAAAATAAAATATTTTCGAAACCTGAATATTTTTATATAGAAATATTCTAAATCATCTTCTGAACAAGATGCCATTTTTCGTTTTTCCAAATTCGGACTTCTTTAGCTCCGTCGATCTTATTTCCTGCATTTTTCTTGCATTTTTCCGCTAGTAGAAAATTCATATTTTATAACTCAATTGTATCACTGAAATCTGTATACCATTTTTATCGTCTCATCATACTAATCTCTAGGGTATATTCAATTCTATGTTTCGGAGTGCGGTACGTGTCGGAATTCGTGAAACGATCACCGTATCGGTAACCGTACCTTAAACCAAAATCAGTCTCTTTTTTCTATGTGCCTTTCCATTTTCCAACTTATAAACCTAATAGCCGTTGGTTATTATTATACTCCGTCCACCCTATATCACCTCATCATCCACTTGCAATAAATATTGCTTGAATTCGTGCATAATTTTTTCTGTTCCCAATAGTTAGTACTTTCTGGTCTTTGAAATAATAATCTTACTTATTTTCATTTTTCATTACATCCGTGAGAAAACTGTTTGCCAGTAGCAATTAAGGATTGTTGAATTCAACATCTGTCTCTTACTGTTCACTTGTTGATCTCTTAATTCATCATTTCAATTTATTACCATCGATTTGTTTGTTTTTTTTTTCAGTTCTAAGAAGAGAAAAAATAATATCTGGGTTATAATGTTTTTCCTGTAACACATAACCATTTTCCCTCGCCAATGCTCGCGTGTTCCCTTCTTTATTCTCCCAACTCACTTCTCAAGCTCTTATCTCATTATTCAAGCCTACGACTGAACCACCACCTCACCGTTCCACCACCAAACATCCATCTCGTCCGCCTCGTCATACTCACACCCCACGACCCTACATCAGCCACAATCGAACCACACCTCAGCGAGTACGGCAAACATGGCCACGCCTCAATCCGCCAACTTTCCTTCTTCACCGCCTGGAAGCATGCTGTCGCACCCCTCTTCAACGAAACTCCTTTGCACCACCTCTAAACTCGCCACGGCCTCAACAAATCACATCGCCTCTGCCATTTGTGCTCCGCCCCTCTACAACCGTGCAAGCCTCCACGACCCTAACCTTCTCCCTCCTCTGACGCGGGACTCTACCATGCAAGCACCTGGCTCCGGCCGACTCAGCCTCGCCTACCCACCTTCCTCCTTTGTTGCAATATATAGGTGTGTATATCTGTTACATCTTACCATATGTGTGTTTTATATTCTACAAACTATTATTTTGTTGCAATATATAGGTGTGTATATCTATTACATCTTACTATATGCGTGTTTTATATTCTGCAGACTATTATTTTACAGTATACTTTAAGTTAGTTTTACTTTAGTATTCGTCTGATAGTTATATATATATATATATATATATGATTTTGGTTTTGGTTTATAAATTATCACATATAGTTTCTTTGTTTGCTTGTTGGTTGTTTGCCGGTGAAGGCTTGGGTATAAATTAACAAATATAACCTGATACACACACACACACACACTTACGTAAGTTGTAAATTGGGTTTATATGCTTGCGTTGGAAATAGTATCTATTACTTAAAAATATAGTTATATATATATATATATATATATATATATATTATACGGTTATATATGTGTGTTTACATTTCCAAAAGTTTACATAATTTGCAAGTTATAATATTTGTTACAAATATCTTCTTTACAAAAAATATAATGTGATAAGCACTGGCCTTGAAAATGAAAAGTATAAAAGTTTATATATGTAGTTATATATGTTCGGTTATATAATTATACACTTATTTTTGCAAATTTTTGTGTGTTTTGCCTGCCTCGGTCCTTTTGTCACACTCGTCTAAATAGCAGCAGCCTTCTCCTAAACTATGTGTATAGTTATAATATGACAATTACTTATATTGTATTGCTGCTTGTAGTTGTCAGGGTGTGTGTTGATGTACTGATATATATATGGGGTTTGAAATTCTATGGTTATATTCAAATTGATTTTTGAAGTGTGTTTTAATAAATATAAATTGAGTGTGTATATATATATATATATACACACACACACATATAGTTGCTGCTATGTATAAGCTATATTTGTATATATTTGAGTTATATATTAACTTGAAAATTTAGAAGAGTAAAATTTAAAGAATTTATAATTTGTTATGTTAGTGTAAAGTCTAATATTTTGAAAAAAGTATATCACATATCTAAGTATTGATTTCAGATATAATAATGAATATATTCAAAAATATGTTTATGTTTAATAATGTGATCTTGAGGTATATAAGGGTGTTGATTCTTAAATTATATATATAATGATATTTTGACTATAAGAAATATATATAGAAAGTATTGAAGAATAAAATATAAATATTTTGATCTTTACGTGTATATAAAAGCTTACTTATATATTAAATATGGATTTTTAAAATTTTCTTATAATTGTTTCAAATTAAAGTATTGAGAATATAATAATAAATGTATCTATTTTAGTTTATATCAAAACTGATTCTGATTAGTTATCATCGTTTTTCCATTTATCAGCTTTGTCCGTCATGCCTCTTTTCTTCAACGAATCGTGTCCATCTAGCTTTGCTTTGGAAGCCGTGCTTACATTTTGTAACTCACTTCTTTTCCATCTCTCTTCCCTCGAAAGATAAGCAATCACTCATGATTAATGTTCTTTTATTTATTAAATTTGATTTCAATTGAAACGACAATTGAAGTATGCGACTGTTAGTTATTTATACTGTTATATATATGTTATTTCCTGTATCAGTTCACCTGTGATATCTGACGCCATTATCTGTTATTATACGATGATAATCCAGATTGATTGATATTTGATTCATTGTTTGATGTTTACATTGGACGTTAAATTGTAAATGTTAAAGTGATAAATAATATGCAATTAAATTTGACATAGGATAGTTAATAATTTAAATTGATATATGTGATGAATTTGACTATTTAAATTTGTCTAATATGACCCCTTTAAATGTTAAATTAAATTGACACGTAGAAATTGGTTAATTACACCTTGAACCATTGAATGTATGTTGTATAATCGATGTAGTATGAAATCGAATAATAAATTTCAAGTATAGAACCGTATAAAATATTAACGTAATAATCTTTTAACTACATGAAATGATAGTGTAGATTCTAGAAATAATTATATTAATTTGCATAGACAACAATGTGAATTAATACGATTATTTCGGGATTATTTGAATTAATTATTGAATTGTTATTGATTGTCGTTATTGCTCATTTATTTACTTTGGCACCATCCCAGTTATCACACTGCAAGTTCCCTTTGCTATGTTTTGATTTTTGGAATTGAAATGGAATCGGGTTGAAATGATAAATGCCCAAATAAAACTTTGATATAGGATAGAGAATTAAATTAAACCATATTGGTCAATAATTTGATTTAAAAATAAAATAAAGATTTTATTTGAATAAAATAATAAGGGTTTAAAACGAAGTTGGAATTTGAATTTTTTGGAAGGAAAATGTTAATATTTATTAATCTGAACAAAATATTAACATAGTTATTGATAAAAGAATGTTGTTTAAATATAATTATTTAATAATTAAATTTGGGTTATATAACAATTAAGTATGAAATTATTTAATAATTAAGTTGGAGATTATTTAATAATTAAGTTTTGAAATTATTAAATAAGATTGAATTATTTAATAATTAAATAAAATTGGATTCTTTAATAAGAGTAATTGAATTTCTTGAATAAGTGAAATTAAGTTTTTTTATTAATTGGGTTTTGAAATTTGTAATTGAGTAAATAAATAAGTGAAATTCAATTTCTTTAACAAGAAATAAAATATGATTTATTGAAATTAATGTAAGACTTGTTATTTAAAGAATTTGATTTGACGAATTTAATTTAATTCAAATTTTAAGTTTTGATATAATGGAGTTGAACTTAAGTAATTAATTTAATGAATTTGAAATTAAATAGAAATTGTCTTGAATTATAAATTTAACATAACGAATATTGAATGAAATCGATCAATGAATTTAAATTGATTTGTATGTTAAATAAAATTAGTTTAAATGATCACGGAATAAAACTTATATACGAACTTTAATTAATATTTGAATTGATTAAATAAAAACTGAAATTGAATTATAAAGTTTTGAAATTATGAATTTGGAAGTTTGAACGTAAATTATGGAAATTGTTTCGGAAAGACAAATAAAATGTTGAATTACGAATTCGAATTGAAATTGAATTTGATTTGGTTTTGAAATATATTAAACGATCAATCGGTGTTATAATTATGAAATTTATTAAAGAGATCGGAATTAGTTAGGGGCATACTCTCTGTTTAAACTGAAACCCACTTTAATAACTTTACGCAGAGTGTGATCTAGAATAAAGTGGTTGGAATGATGTATGTGATGACTGAAGAAAGAGCACGATAATGGATAGCCTTAACACTTGTGTCAAATTGGAAATGACTAAAACAGGAGCCGTGCTGGGCCAAATGGGGTTAGCCACCTCGAGCGAACACACTTCTTCGTAAACTACTCATTACTTGTTATTGATTGGTGCACCCTCGTACTTTTGGAAGTGTTGTTTCACGGTGTTGCTATCGTTGCAGCGATGCGTTCTCACCAGTCCGGATCAGGCAAACGGTAGTTTCACTACCTTGGTTATTGCCTCATGTGCCTTGTCATACTTGTATCCCTATATACGCGACAACTACGAATTTGTTTTGTGTTATACCTATGGAGTACTCCCTGATATCCCACTAGTTTACGGTGGAGTTTACAGTGCTGTATAGACTATAACGCTTATATAAAATGTGTTAAGGGGGACAATGGTAACACCTTAACACCATTTTGATACTTTATATTACTGATAGACATTATCTACTTAGCATACACTACTACATAGTACATAGTTAAACGACTCCTTAGAGGATGGTTATTCGAACATCCTTTGAGTTACTTGTATTTCATTTGTTATTTCACTTGAGTTGGATTTATTGATATAAGAATGTTAATCCTGACTCGAGTGCTTTGTGTTTTGCTTTACGCTCGGGTCAGACTGAGAGGTTCATCTTTCGAGACTCACCCTTCGAGTTTGAGCTTGCTTGGAGATCCAGCTATCTATCCAGCTTCAGATATTCAGTTGATTCCAGTGATGTATTCTAATTCTTGTATTTGACTATTGTATTCGAGACTTCTGTTGTAACTTATTTAACTCTGTTATATATATATATATAGTAGCTTCATGAACTACTATCTTTTACTTCCGCTACATATTATTAGTCTGTGTCTGTACTTCTGTGTTTATTATTTACTGTATATCTCAGTTTTGCCAAATTTAAAATTAACAATTCAGTATTTTGAATTATTCAAGTCCGATATGTGCGGATGTGAATAGTCTAAAATAGCGGGCCGTTACAGCATGTATCTAATTATCTTACACATGTCTTAAATGTATGTTAAATTCTTTTACACTTATAAATATGCATGTTATTAAATGTTTAAATATGATTTTATATTATTTAATCTTGGTTATATATATATACATATATGTTTTTATATTTTTATTAATTCATTTTCTATTTTTGATTAATGGATTCCTTTTTATATTAACATATGTTTTATATATATACACAAACTATTTTTGTTCATATATAATTTTAAAAGAAAGAATATATCCTTTTATTAAATCTTATTTTAAGTTATCATACCTTCCAACAAATAAATATTTATCTATTGTGTTTTTAAATATAGAATTTAACTTCAAATAAATTTGAAAAGTATCATGTTGAATTCAAAATATAACTCCCAAATCAGTATACACACACACACACACACATATATATTACATATTATAATTAGAAAACAAATTTTTTATTATTTTTAAAATATAGAGATTATAAAGGCGCATTTCACCATAAGGACAGACTTTGTAGTTCAATTAGTTTTTAGGACGCACATTCAAAAAAATTACTTTCAACGACAAAGTTAGCAGAATAATTACTTTCAACGACAAAGTAAGCAGTCCAATACTTTCAAGGACATAATTTCATAAGATTTTAGGCCCTACAAACTAATTATTTTGTGTTTTGTCCTTGAAAGTAATTACAGTTGTGTGCCCTAGAAACTAATTCCACTTGCTAAAGAGGCCCTTGTGGCTAATTTCCACGATTATAAATCCAATTTATTTATTAAGATATTTATTTTTGAATTCTAAATTAAAATTCTATTTACAAACACATATCCTGTTTATTTTGGAAAATTTGAAAATAACTCACAAATTAATCCAAAAATTTATATTAACCACTAAATTAAATTTGGCTTAAAAAGGGGATTGTTAAAGATTCCCCCCTTAAGAAAATTTCGTCCCCGAAATTTGCTAGACAGGAAGACAAACTAAGAACATATGAACATAATAAAAAGATAGAGAAATGGATTACCAGATCAAATCGAAATAATTATTATATATTTGGTAAATCAAAATATCATTAATAAATAGGAGAACAATCTTATTTAATACTTCATGAACTACTCGGGTCATCAGTCTAAGAAATATGTAGGGGCATTGGTTAGTTCGAAGGGCATAACTAACCATTCATAGAATGTATCGAGACCCCAAAGAATAGTTAAATGAATACAATCTTTTGCAATTCTCAGCTGATGGAATCCTTAGGCTAGATCTATCTTGGAAATGAATCGAGCACCATGCAATTGAACCGGTTTTCGATTCGGGACGAAGGAAATTTATTGAATGATATGGATTCCAAACTCGAGTCAGAACACCCTAAAGTATATCCTAGCTTGTCCCTCTTCGGACTTGGATCCACACAAGAAATCACAACAAAATTCTCAAATTTAGTTTTGACCGAAATCGTTTTATTGATACAATTTAATTTAGCTTCATATTTTTAACCAATTCATTTCAAATAAAATATCAAATTCACTAAAGTTAAGAACGAAAATACTGATAGGAAACTGATGATAAGAATATGAAATAGGAATCTTTCTACAAAGTAAACAAAGATTCATAGGGCCACCACCACACCAAAGCTTCTTCCCGGAGCTGCCAGGAAGCCATCAAAGAATTGAAATTAGATGATGATCAAAGGAAGATTGATGGAAAAGTTGTTCCTTGTTGTTACAGGGTATCAATTATTTGTAGTGGTACTCCCCTGTCCCCTACCTCGTCCTATTCTTGCACTCATCCTCACTATCGGTGAATAGTAAGAGAATTAACCGAGGCATACAGACAAGATATCTTAGGGAATATACTCATTCTAGGGTATTTATAACCTTATCACTAATGAGTCGCCTAATGAATTATACTCCAAAGCTAAAGTTCTTACTCAAAATTTAGCTCTAATACCAAATTGTAACACCCGAGTTCAGCGTTTGAAAATCGGCATCCAATACATCACCCGCATTCTAATGCCGCATATTCAAACATTGAGTTCGGAGCTTCTAACTCATTAGGTGATATCAACACAGCGGGAACAAAAGAGGAATTTTTATTGATACACAACATGGATACAACATGGTACAATATCAGAGCCAATATACAATAGCAGAAAAGAAATAACAAAACTGGGAACAAGAGCAACAGCAGTGGAAAGATGACATCTTCATGATCTCCAAAAGAGAGAGAGAGAGAAAAATCCAATAACTGCATCTCATATCCAAAGCTCCAAAGATTCAAACCAAGAAGCTCGAACCACAATCATGCTGCAATGAAGCAAAATGCAATCCCCGAACTAAAGACTTCTAAATCCATACCTACTATCTGAACTAGCTTCTGAAACTACTGATAGCCTGACTCTAGGCTACCCATGTGGAAAATTATAGGCACCCAGAGTTTAGAAAAGGGAACGATAAACTCCAGGTCGGTCATGGGACTGGTGTGAGGCAAAAAAATAGTTATGTGAACAAAAGAAATAAAAAGAAAAGAAATCCGCTCTTCTTTTGGGAAAATCAAACTACCATAAGTCTTCCGACACACACACAATGCAATCGCCCACTTGGGGGAGGTTTCTCCATATGATAGTCAAACATGCTTGATACGCGAAAATCGTTTTGATATTATTATTAGTGCATAGTGTAGAAAACATTTTGAAAGTATAATATTAATCTTAGCTAGCGTACGTACCATTATAGTATGCCTACTATAGCTACCATGTTAGATGGCAGGTTACACAACTAAAACCGTACATGGCTCATATTGAGTGATTAGATTTCCAACAAATGGTCAAGGTTAAGGAACTTCCTTTCCGAGTGGGTACACCTCTTGAGGGATGCCTCGAGAACCTAACCGGATCTCTTCCAACACAAGGCTGGGTTATCTCTGTAACTAGTAAATAACTATCATGAGTATGCCGTCCTCTGGTCGTAACCGACGTTTACCGAGGCCTCAATAACAAATTCCAACAACCACATAAGTTAAATATCTGGGCTCCATGCCATAATACCACTTTTTATCCAGAAGGAAATGCAGATTCCTTAAGAAGCGCCATCTCCGTAACCTTATTGCATCCTTCCTGTTTTGACCATTTTCAGGGTGCGAGGTTCGACGAAGTCTCGTCCCACAAAGTTATGCTTTTCACAAAAGTCATGATTCGATCAACCAATGATCAACACTTAGCATACCACATTACCTGTAACGATCCCGGTTTTAAATCAAATTTAAATTGGTAATTAATTTAATTTTTAGAATTAAATTGTGAATCTAATGATGAATTAATTTGAATTTATCCAAATTTAATGAAGATATGAGTTTTTTTTGTGTTTATATAAAGAAATTATAATTTGTAATTTTAAAATGAAATCCAAAAATAAATATATTGAAAAATGAATTGAATTTGAAACCATTATATGTTCAGTTTATAATAATTTGTTTTCTGATTATATTAAAAAGACATTTTGATTTGGAAGTATGATATAATTTAATATAATAGTTTTGGTTTAAATGCAGATTTGATAAAAAGGTTTATATGCTTTTCTTTTAAATTTATACAAAAATATAAATTTGGCTTGTATATATATAAAAATAAATATTTATTAATAAATATAGTAGTTTAAGTTAATATGAGATTTAATTTAATAAGGTTTAAGAAAATGTGTTAAAACATATTTGAAACATATGTGAATATAAAAAGGAAATATATTTACACATATTAATCCATGTGTAATGAAAAGTTAATTCATAATTTAAAAATGAAATGAGGGTTAAACATAAAATTCATGCTTATGACAGTTGTAAGAAAATAATTAAAGGTTTAAAACATCTGTAATCAAATTAGCTTGCGTAAAGACAAGTGTCAAGTATTCATCATTATTTTCAAAAATATGAAAAATCAAAACCTATAAAACTTAAAAACAAAACCACGTCTTTTTTCTTCACTTCTCAATATTCTTTCTTCATCCTTCTTTCTACATCAAAACCAGAAAAATAAAACAAAACCAAATTAAAAAGTCCGAAACAAGATTCAAATCTCAAAACCAGAAATCAAATTTGAAAGTAAAATCTGATCAAAACAAGTAATTTAAAAACCTGAAAACCCAAAACAGAAACAAAAAAGAAAATCAAGCAAACAACTACAAGTTGGAGCATCTAATTCTAAGGCAATTGGATCAGATTCAAGCAAGTTACAGATCAAACAAAACAAAGTTCAAAATCATCTCAACATCAAAACAGAGTTCTAGATTCAAAAGCAAAAACTGCTGCTCTATTCCAAACCAAAAGGTCAAGTTATAGTGGTCCAGTGGCTAAGACATAGTGGAGTTGCTACATATGGTTGTAGTGGCAACGGTTCGAATCCCAACGGCCACAATAATGAGACATAGTGCACGGCCACTTATAAAACCGGCTAACCGAAGGCCAGGGCAAACATAGTTTCCTTGGCTCCAAATTTTTGTCAAGTTCTAGTGGTCCAGTGGTTAAGACATAGTGGAGTTGCTACATAAGGTTGTAGTGGCATCGGTTCGAATCCCAGCGGCCACAATAATGAGACAGTGCACGACCACTTATAAAACCGGCTAACCGAAGGCCAGGGCAAACATAGTTTCCTTGGCCCCAAAGTTTAAAGTTTTTAATCATTTCTTTTCTTTAACGGGGACCCCCATCCTTTCAATTCCTCTTCCCGCCGCATCCTCTCGTCCTTCATCTGTGCATCAACCCTATCCTTCCTCCCCCATACTTGTCCCTCCTTCTGACACACCCATACCTTTCCGTCTTCCTCCATGTCAGTCTCCCTTTGCCCCGTCCTGTCCTATCTCCTTGCTTGGGCCTTGTCCTTCTTCTTCCATCCATATTCCTCACTCTGACACCACTAATCCCTCCCTGCCTGTTGCTCATGCAGCTTCATCTGTTCTTCCCATTGTTTCTGCTTCGATCATCTCTACCCCTTCTTTGCCCCTGCCTTCATCCACTCCCCTTGCTTGGAACTCTTTGTTCAAGGCTAAACCTAGTAACGCTGGTAAATATATTCCACGTTATTTCCAACTTGTTTTTAAAGGAGAGTCTATTGTACCCTCTGATGAAGTCGTCCAAGCTGGTAGTGCTATGTGGAAAGAATACATAGTTGGTTTTTTCCTAGATAATCCATTGCCATACTCTTTTATCGTGAACTACTTGAAGAAGGTATGGAAACTGAAGGGAACGATCAGTGTTAAATCTGATGGTTTTCTGTTTTTATTTAAGTTCTCTACTGATGAAGATAGGAAAAAGATTTCTGAATCTGATCCAGTTGTAATGAAAAATAAACTGTTTATTGTTAAGCCTTGGGACGAAAATATTGGTAATAGTTGTAGTAGTATCAAATCTGTTCCTGTTTGGATCAAACTATCAAATATTCCTTTGTATGCATGGTCGCCTCTTGGTATCAATTGGCTTGTTTCGAGGGTTGGAAAGCTTCTATGTATAGATGCATCAACTGAAAATTTTAAGCGTATTTCTTTTGCTAAATGTTTAGTTGAGGTAACTCCATATCATGAACTTCCTGATAAGTTCTCTGTCAAACTACTTAATGGATCTGAGTAGTATGTTAAAGTAGATTATTTGTGGAAGCCTGCCATTTGTACATTATGTAAAGAATTTAGCCACTTGTTGAATGGATGTAAGAATGCTTCAGGAGACGGTAATGCTAATATATGTCAGAATACTCCACATTTAAATAATAGTGATATTGGGAAGAGCACATTGAAACCAATGAAAAAGGTTGCTAAGGAGGTCACAGTTAAGAAAGTTTGGCAAAAGGTTAATAATAATAGGGGGAAAAATATACTGAGTAATGAAGTGGAAGTTACCAGTTTTAAAATGCCAGGTGGGAAAGAAAAGAATGCTTTACAAATTAATGATGGTAACATAAATAAACTTGATGTGGGTATTTCCTTGCTCTGTCTTGGTCTACCTTGTAATGTTGACACTTCGAATAAGTATATCTTGCTTCATGCTGATGATCAGTCCCTTTCTTAAGTTGTTGAAATTGAAGAAGGTGAAATACAGCATGATGTGGTTTGTGAGGATATTGCACTGAACACATTCCATCACAAGGAATGCAACTTGGTTGGGCAAGAAACTGTAAGTAAAGACATAAATAAAAAAAAAACAAAGTTGTGGTGCATACACTTGATATGAAAGGAAAAACTGCATGTGGTTACAATGATGATAGAGTAATGAATGTTGTAGTGTATGAAGATGGTGATACCTCTGCTGCTCATGTTGTGCATGTAAATGGTGATACCCATGATTCAGACTTTGATAGTAACTGGTGCTCTTCTTTTGCATCTCAAATCAAGCATTAATTTCTTCCCAGCAAAACACGGCTTTGAATGTTCATTCTACTCTTCCTCCACCTTATAATTTTTCAATTGACTTGCTTGGATGGCCTCTATTCTCTCTTTCTCCTGTTCCTTCTTCTGAACCTCCTCTTGATCATTCATCCCTTGATCCTCCCATTTCTGAGCATCCTTCCCCAAAAACAGCCATTTGTTGGCAAATTAAAACAAGGGCTCTTTCAGCAAAGAGAAGAAATCAAACAAACTTATTCCCAAACTTAATCAATGAATAAAAATATTGCAGCATGGAATATTAGAGGTGCACATGGAAATTTGAAACTTGATCAGGTGAAAAGTCTTATTCTAAAGCATGATTTATGTTTGGTTGGTCTTTTTGAAACTAAGCTAAATCAAGCATTATCCACAAAAGCTGCTAGATATATCAATTCACATTGGGTGTTCCATTATTATCTTGAATCTGCCACCTATGGAAGAATACTTGTTCTTTTTGATCCCTCTTTTATGACTTTAACTCCAATTTTGCAATCAAGGCAATCCATACACTTCCATGTCATTGTTCTTCAGTCCCAATCTACCTTTTACATTACTTTTGTTTATGCGGATAATTCTGCATCCTCCAGGAATCTTTTTTTCAAATCATTACCCCCTCTAAGACAAAATTCACATCCCTGGGTTGTTCTTGGGGATTTTAACTCTTGTATTAATTTAGGGGACAAATGTGGTGGTTCTCCCCTTCTCCCAGTCCACATTGCCCCCTTGAATCTTGCTATCACTGAATCTGATCTTATCTTGGTTAACAAGAATGGGGCCAAATTCTCTTGGAACAATCGTAGCCGTAGTGGTGTAAGAACTTTCACTACTATTGATCATGCTTTTTGTAATATTCAATCTCTCCATTTCTGGCCTTGCTTGTCTGTGCATCTCCCCCAACCTATCATGTCTGACCATTCCCCCTTGATATTGTCATTTGGTTCTCATTTTAGAAGAGAAAAGAGAATTTTTAGATTTTTTAATGCTTGGGTTAAGCATGATCATTTCCATGTTTTAGTGTCTCAGGTAAATTCTAATTTTTCTTGTTTTGGTAATCCAATGTTCAAGTTTTATAGGAAGTTAAAAAGAATCAAGCAAGAAATCAAAGTATGGGTTGCTTCTACCTTTGGTGCTGGAGGCTTGTTATCTACCAACTTGAAGGAGCAATTAAAGCTTTGCCAGGATAGAATGATGGATTCTCCTGATGATATCAATGCCGTTGAAGAAGAAGGTAGACTTTTCAAGCAAGTTACTGATGCTCTTCACCTGGAAGCTAGTATGAAATGGCAGCAATTGCGAACCAAATGGATTGAGGATGGTGACAGGAACACTAAATACTTCCATGACTCTTTAAAGGTTAAGCATGCCCGTGAGAATATATTCTGTATTTCTGATGAGCATGGCACATTACTTTCAACTCCTGATTCTGTTGACAAAGCCTTTGTTGATTATTTCACTAAACTTCTTGGCAATGATGAGGAGTTCTGTCCGGATTTAAACCTTATTTCATCACTTGATTTGCCTTGTTTATCTCAGATTGATGCCGATTCTCTTGTTAGGCCTGTCTCTGATGAAGAAATAAAATCCACCCTCTTTGCTATGAACCATAATTCTGCAGGTGGTCCTGATGGGCTTAATGTAACTTTGTTCAAAGCAACAAGGGGTTTGCTTGGTGTTGAGTTTTGCCAAGCTATTCATAATTTTTTTAACAAATGCAAAATGCTTAGGGAGGTCAATTGCACTATTATAGCTTTAATTCCTAAAGTCTCCTCCCTTCTAGTGTTTCATCATTCAGGCCTATTTCTTGTTGTAATGTGGTCTATAAGTGTATTTCCAAAATTATTGCTCCACGGCTTGCTTCTGTGATACTATCTGTGGTTTCTAACAATCAAGCTGCTTTCATTCGATCCAGGAATATTCTTGACAATGTGATGTTTGCTCAGGAGTTATTAATTGGCTACTGCAGAGGCAATGTTACTCCTACTGCTGTCCTGAAGATTGATATTTCCAAAGCTTATGACTCTATTCATTGGGCAGCTATTGTTAGAATCATGGCTATGATGGGATTTCCAAAAAAATTTGTGTCTTGGGTCTATGTTTGCATTTCTACTCCAGCATTCTCTGTTATAATTAATGGAAGGCCTGTTGGATTTTTTAGTAGTAAGAAAGGAATTCGCCAAGGTGATCCAATTTCATCCTACCTTTTTATTTTGGTTATGGAAGTGCTTACTGTGGTTCTAAATAATAATTATTCCCATAAAATCATTAAGTATCACCCTAAGTGCAGTAATCTCCAAATTTCTTCTATCATGTTCGCTGATGATGTTATGTTGTTTACAAAGCCCGAGTTTTCATCAATATCTGGGTTGATAAAGGCATTGCATACATTCTTTCTCATGACTGGCCTCTCTATTAACCAAACTAAATCTTCCATGCTTGTTGCTGGAGTGTCTGATGATCATGCTGCTGCTTTGTATCATTTCTTTGGCTTTTCTAGTATGACTTCTGATATGAGTTATCTTGGCTTACCATTAATCACCAAAAGAATTACTGCTGCTGACTGTACAATCCTATATAATAAAATTACTAAGGTCATGACCCACTGGTGCAACAGTCATATTTCACAAAGTGGTAGGCTTGTGCTTATCAAAGTAGTTGTTTTTCCTTCCCTTGTTTATTGGGCTTGTTCCTTTATCCTTCCTACTAAGCTATTGCTTATGGTTAGGTCTGCCATGAATAGGTTCTTTTGGACTGGTAGTGTCCACAACTCTAAGCTTATTCCTTGCTCCTTCACCTTGTTTGAGACAGCTATGAAGCATGGTGGACTTGGTATTGTCAATGTATCAAAATGGAATACTGCTGCATTTAGTAAACAATTTGATGATCTAATTAATAAGAAAGACAGTTTATGGGTCAATTGGATGTGGGATTACAAAATTAAGGGTAGGCATTTCTGGTGTATGGATATTCCACAAAACAGTAGCTCAAATTGGAGAAATTTGCTGAAGCTTAGGGATGTTTTCTTACCTATGCTTCAATATCATCCTCAAATTAACTCTTCTGTTAGTTTTTGGCATGATCCATGGGTCAAGAAAGGTCTGATTCTATCTAAAGGTTGTGTGTATCCTCTGATACAACAAACTGGTATTCATACTAATGCTAAAGCTATTGATTTTCTGTTTGAAGGCAAATTGGTTCTTCCTTACAGTAGAATTCAGATGAAAAGGCAATTGTGGGGCGAAGTTATGAGTATTTACAAGTGTGCTGATCATCATATACCTGTTACTTAGGAACAGAAGTCACACATTGTTTCCAATGTGTACAAGTTCTTATCTGTCTCAATTCCTCTACCTGCTGCTAGTTGGATCTTTGCTGTTTGGTCTAAAGACTTTGTGCCTAGGGAGAATCTGATGATATGGAAGGTTCTTAGTCAAGCTCTGATGACCAGGGATGTTTTGTACAGGTTTGGAATGTCAGTGTGTACATCATGTGTTTTCTGTGATTTGTGTGACGAATCAGTGAATCACCTATTCTTTGATCGCTCTGCCTTGCAAATTCTGGTGAGTAGAATCAGGTGCACTACTGGTATGATCTTTATACTACCAACTTATGCTCTGCTTTGGGTATTATCTATAATGATGCAACAAGGAGGAATGAGGAGGTTTGTGCAGTGGTTGTTTGTTTGAAAATATATTTTGATGTCATATGGAGAGAAAGAAATGCAATAATATTTGAGAATTTTACCAAAACTAATGAAGCTCTTTGGTTTGAAGTGAGGAATAGAGTGCTTAGGAGCAATAGGCAGTACCCTATTGGTTTTCTCCAAGCTTGGGCTGTCTAGTTGTTCTTCTCTTGATTTTCCTTCTACATATTTTATTCCTGTTTCTTTTCCTGCTTTAGCTTGATTCAAAACTTGTTTGAATCATTTTATGGTTGCAATAAATCTGGTAGGGGCCCAGTCCACCCCGCTGGCTTTGCCAAAAAAAAGGTGAGCAAACTGACCTGTTTTGAGTTGAATCTGTTTATATCTACAGATGCATGTGATCCTCTTTGAAATTTGATATGAATTATGCCTGCATGAATATATGTATAAGGTTTTTATATATGCATGTCTGGGAAATAGGAGAATAACACTTCTATTTTAATTTACAGGTACGAAAATTGAATTCAAAAATTCAAACCATCCTACCCAAACTATTTTAGACCTTGATCTTTGAATAAAAAATGTTCGTAGATGTATAATATTAGTTTTAAAAATAAATTCAAACCAAAATATTGAGTAAAATCTTTGGAAATAGAAAAATACAGTGATGAACTAAATATTGTTGAAAATCAATGAACTAAATTTCATATTTGAATTCCATAATCAGGTTTTTGTTAACAAAAGATGATTTTAAAAGGTAAAATCATGATTTTTACTTTGGAAATTGTCGAGTTTTTAGAAGTTGATCGGTTTTTGTTTCATCGTCGAATTTCGATAATCGATGTCGAATTATGAATCGAGATTAATGGAGATGGTAGCTTTTATGTTGAAGATTGTCAGAAAAATACTAATGGAAATTATCCATGATTGAGGCGGCAATATGACGTGATGGTAAGGTTTAGGGATATGTTTGGGTTGTTGTCGCTCTCGAGCAATTTTCGTCGTCGACGTAGCATTCTGGCCGATCACACCAGGGGAATACGGGCGAGGTGACGTGACGAAGCTGTGGTAAGAGATTCATGGTCGCCGGTGGCTCGACGTGGTGAGGAGAGGCGATTTTCTGATGGTGATTTAAGTCCTGGAAGTGATCGAGTTGCCAAATTTTGTTTTCCGACGTAATTGCCGGAGTTGGGTGGTCAAGGGAGATAGTCAGGTCGTCCATGGTTTATGGGGGAGGGGGTGGAGGGTGGTAGCGACGATGGTCGGCGATCGCTCAGGCGATCGTGCACATGCACGAGCATTTGTTTATGTCGGGGGGTTTCGTTTTATGGAAGCAGAAGGGTCTGGCTCGAAGATTCACTTGGGAAAATTGGGATGTTGCTCGAGTTTGCTGCCGGGTCATTTGCATGGGTTTAATCTATGCAACCGATTTTAAAATTTAAAATAAAACAGAGTTAAAAAGGAGGAGGAGGAAAAATACTCAGGGCTTTGCTCGGGAATTTCCAGATCTAACTCGGGTTTCACTTGAGTTTTTTTCTCGGGTACCTATTTTCTCAGTTTTGAAAATATAAAACAAGTTTTCCTTTAAGTGTTAAACTACTTTCTCTATATAATAAATGTTGTTTGACTTTAACTTATCAAGTTGATTTTAATTTTTTTTTAAAAGTCAAATTTAGATGATGATAAAATGTTTTAAAACATTTGTTAATAACAATTTTCTAATATGTATGGAACGAGTTTTCAAATTAAAATTATGTACAATTTTTAAAAACAAGTTTCAAATCTTTGAAAGTTGAAATGTTTTCAGAATTTTTTTGGTAATTAATAATTTTATATTTAATTAACAAGTGTATTCAAAAATATAACGTTGTGAACCTTAATTTATCAAGAAGATCTTAAATGATTTTGCACAATAATAGTTTCAAGTATTCGTTTTAATTTAATATGGTTTAAGGGATGTAATTTAGTAATTAAGTAAGGATAATTACTTTATGTAATTAAAGTAAAGTTAATACTTTGTGTAATTACTTTTAAGAATAATTAATTAAATGTGATTAATTAATAATATAATTTGAGGTTAATTTGTTAATGTTATTAATTTACTAAGGGTTGATTAATTTATGATAAGTAATTTGAGGAAATTAATTACTTAAAGATAATTACTAAATGAAAGTAATTAAGGTTAATTAATTAATGTTTGCTTAATCAAGTAATTAAAGAATAATTAATTAAAAGATAATTAATTATATGATAAATTAATTGAGGATGATTAATTAATTAATGGTTAATTAATAAATGAAAGTGATTATGGGATATTTAATTAATTAATTAAGGAAAAATAATTAAAAGGAAAATTAAATAATCAAGGTTAATTATTTAATGATTGAACGTTGATTAATTCATTGATAAAGGTTGATTTATGAATAATTTAAGGTTGATTAATCATTAATGGTTACCTAATAAATGATTAAAGGATAATTGATTAAAATGATTTGTAATTATTTAATGTTAATTAACCTGGATTAGTGATTAATCTAGTTTCAATTAATCAGATGATTAATTGACCTTACTTATGGATGTTTGAATTGCATGGAATTCTTTGAATTGTTTGATATCTCTGATGTGTGATGATCTGTGATATGAATTATTTTTATTTGAGCAGTGATGAATGTAATTTATTTTATTTTCGATGAATTTATATTATTTCTTTATAAATCTGTGAATGAAGATAAGCATTATAGGATTATACCGCATATCAATATTGCTATGGTTGAATCTGTAATGATTGATGATGTTGCACTATTGTGTAAAACCCCTGGACTACACTCTGCACACACAATTATGAATTACACGAGGAAATTGGTTAAGTCACAGATATTTGAATTTAATGAAATGTTTTCAAAGTTGAATTCTGAATCCAAATGGTTTTGGAAATGGAATTGGATTGAATATTAAAAGCTTTTGAAACAAAGTTTGAAATTGAAATTTAGTCTGAATAATATATATATTGTTTAAGTTTTGAAATCGTTTTGGAAATTTGTTTTAAAAGGTTTATACAAGTTATGTAAACTATATATATGGTTTTAAACCATCTTTAAAGTATTTTGAAAGTATTATTTTGGGAATTTAAACTTAACCCAAGTTATACTTTAAAGGATATAACCTGTGCATATTTGATCGGATTTTTCCAAAATGAAAACTTTTTGTTTTAAAATGATAATAACTTTCAAATAAAAAAAGATTTCCAGTTTTTGTGAAAAGATTTCAAATTTGAAATTGAAATTTTTTTGAAAGCTATGAATGAATCTTTGTAAAATATTGGTGAATTTTGCTTCCAAAATAAAGAGGATCTCAAAGGTGTATCTTTTCTATAATGATTTGGATTATAAATGGTTTTGGAAACTATGAATGAATTTTTGTGAAAGATTGGTGAACTTTGTGAAGTGAATCTTTTTATTTAAAATTTGAAATGGTAATTTTTTAAACCATTTGAAGAAAGGTTTTTGGGTTTTAAGTTGTGACTTAACTAAGATCCCAATATCCATATGTTTTTAAATATTGCGCTCATTATTCGGTTTAGCCGGGAGAGGATCCTATGTCATATAACCCATTCCGAATAATGATACGACGTTATGGATTGCATTTGAAGACCGGTGGTGAAGATCGGGTATTTTCGAGAATGAAAGGATTAACCGTCGAATGACTCTGCACTGAGTAGCTACGGTATAGAGATCGCCATATGTGATGGGAAGTCCGATCGGGATTGTGAATACCCGGATTGCAAAGGCTTCTTTAAAGTGCCTTCGGTTCTATCCGAACCCAGATCAGACTTGTATAGATGTGTGTCTGACATTACCCTTTGAGATTTAAACCCAATTTCTATCAAATACATTTATGTTTGGTGGCGGAGAATTTATTCTCTTAGCTTAACACGCTTCTTTGAGACATACGAGCTCAGAGGTTATGTAGTTGATGGTTACTAGTGATACATTCCCAATTTGGTAATATGGCATACGAAGTGCTGCCGATCATGTGTTGATCAAAGTATGGCTTTTGTGTAAAGCATAGCTTTGTGGACGAGACTGCATCAGGACCTCACAAGCTGAAAATGGTCGAAACAACAAAGATGCGGCAAGGTTATGAGAGTCGCGCCCTTTAGGGTATGTTCATTCCCTTCTGGAAAAGGGTGATATCATGGTATGGAGCCTAGATACTTAACTCATGTGGTTACTACAAATCTATTACTTTGTGGTTTCTTTGTGGTCGAGAGCTCTCAGATAAAGGTCCCTAACGACTAGGGGATGACATCCTCGTGTAGTAGTAAACTAGTTACAGAGGTAACCCGGCCTTGTGTTGGCAGAGATCCAGTTAGGTTCTCGGGGCATCCCTCCGGAGGCTTACCCATGTAGCCCTGGAAGTTCCTTAGCCTGACCATTTGTTGGAAATCCAGTCATCAATACGCGCCTTGTACGGATTTGTTGTAGAACCTACCATCTGATATGGTAGCTATAGTAGGAATACTATAATGGTACGTATACTGGCTAAGATTAATATTATACTTGCAAATGTTTTCCACTATGCACTAATAACAATATCAAAAGGTTTTCGCGTATCAAGCATGTTTGACTATCATAAGGAGAAATCTCCTCCAACTTTGCGCTTGCATTGTGTGTGTGCGGGGAGGCCTTATAGTAGTTTCATTTTCCAAAAGCATTGCGGATTTTGAATTTGAATTATTTTGTTGTTTTGTTTCGAATAAAACTATTTTGTTTGCTCACACCAGTCTCATGACTGACCTGGAGTTTGTTGTTCCATTTCTAAACTCTGGGTGTCCACAATTTTCCACACGGGCGGCCTACAGTTGGGATTTTTAGATAATCAAATAATAAATGTATATTTGAAAAGCCTCCACTTTTTGGATTTTGGCAATCGCATTTGGATCAAGGTTGCTTAGTTCACCGTGATAGTGGTTCAAGCTTTTGGATTGGAATCCTTGGATTTTTAGCAATAGAGATGCACTTTATTGAATCCTCGCTTTCTCACTTGGAAATTCTATTGGAGATATCTTTCCGATGTCGATGGTTGCAAAGTCTAGGCCATCCAATTGTGTTATATTTCTGCTGTCATCTTGTTCTCTGATGCTGATATCAATTGTATCAATGTGTTGTAAAAAATATTGTGTATCGATGATATTATTCATTTTCTTCTGCTGTGTTGTTGTACTTACTGTGTTATATACTCCGGCGCGAATCAGATTTCAATGGTTGAATCTGCGGCATTCGAGTACAAGTGAAGTACGGGTGTCGATTTTCGAAAGCTGAAATTCAGGTCATGACAACTTGGTATCAGAGCTGAAGGTTGAACTTTAGCTAAGGAGTATAACACATTAGGTAGCTCATTAGAGATAGGGTGAAGTATGCCCTAGAATGAGTATATGCCTAAGATATCCATCCACATGCCTCAACAAAGTCTCTTACTATTCCCTGATAGTAAGTAAAAATGCGAAAAGAGGACAAGATAGAGGACAGGGAAGTGCCACTTCGTATGGTCAATGCCCTTTAACAACAAGGAAACAACTCTTCTTAATCTCCTTTAATCTAGTTTCAATTCTTTGAAGGCTTTGTGGCAGCTCGAGGGAGAAGCTTCGCTGTGGTAATGGTCCTGCTTCTCATTGTAGATAAGTTCCTATCTCGTATTCTTTTGATCGGTTTCTTTACGTTTTAAACTTTAACGAATTTGAAAATTTAAATAGAAATGAATTGGTTAACGAAATATGAAACTAAATTGAATTATATCCATTTGTCTATTCTTTGGGGTCTAGATACATTCTACGATTGGTTAGTTATTCCTTCGGACTAACCGGTGCCCCTGCATATTACGTAGATTAGATGACCCGAGTATCTTGCGTGGTATCGAATGAGTTCATTTTCATATTTATTGATATTTCTGATTTGATGAGCCAAATGCAGAATAAATATTCAGTTTGATCTGGAAAGTTATATCTTTGTGTGTTCATCTATCTTCGTTGTTTCCCTGTCTTGCAAATTTCGAGGACGAAATTTTCTTAAGGGGGAGGAATCTGTAACGATCCCGTCTTAAATAAAATTTAAATTGGTAATTAATTTAATTTTAAAAGCTTTTTTCCAAAGCTTTTTTGCTTTGCCATGGCCTCTACTTCCCGTCTTATCCCTTCATTCACGCTACCTGTCTAATCTTCTATCCCCAAGTACACTTCGACCTCTCCTCCTTCTAATGCTACCATCCCTCCTCTGCGTGACCCGCCACCCATTCACATCGCTGCCCCATCCTCACTCCTCGGCCCTCCGCCAGTTCCTTGTCCTTCAACCCAACCCACCTCTACTTCTCCTCCCCTGTGGAACTCACTCTTCAAAGTCAAGCCACGCAATGCCGGCAGTTTTGAACCAGTCACTTTCCCGTCATACTATGATGATGGTGCTATTGTACCTCCAGTGGAAGTTGTCAACGCTGGGAATTCTATTTAGGGGAAATGCCTTGTAGGCTTCTTTCTTGACTTACCTCTCCCCTTCTTGGTAGTCTTGCATCACCTAAATGGAGTTTGGCATCTCAAAGGATTGATAGAGGTTAAATCGGATGGTAACTTGTTCCTCTTCAATCTATCTTCTGATGAAGATAGAAGGAAGATCATCCAATCTGATCCTATTGTGATGAGGAACAAGTTGTTTATAGTTAAAGAATGGGATCCTTCTATTAGAAACAGTGTTAGCACAATTAAGTCTGTACCAGTGAGGTTAAAACTATCTAACATCCCTTTATATTGCTGGTCTCACTTAGGAATTAATTGGTTTGCAACGAGGATAGGGAAGTTCCTATGTATGAATGATAATACTGAAAAGTTGGAAAGGATTGGGTATGCCAAATGTTTGGTTGAGGTGTCTGCTTAAGCTGAGTTGCCTGATGTTTTCATGGTTAAACTTTTGGATGGCTCTGAGCAACAATCAGAGTTGATTATTTGTGGAAACCACTAATATGTGGTGATTACAAGGTTTTTGGGCATCAGTCTTCTTGTTGCCAAGTGCAGAAATGCATTAATGTTAGTAATGTGGAAGAGAAACCAGCTGAGGTTGGAGTTTCTATCAATTCTGGTGTTGGTAAAGAAAGTAATTTTAATGGAAAAGGTGAGCACAGAAAAGATGTACCCAAGGGAGGTTGGAGGAAGGTACCACTTAGGAAAGACATAATACTCAAAATTTGAATAAGATTGGTAACAATGCTGGTTTACAATCTATTAATGGATTGGATAAATCTAAAGCCGAGAATTCTGTTTCGAATATGTTTCCTGAAACTGGTACTGAAGGAAGGACATTTGAGAATAAAGTAGCATGCTATTCCCGAGGGTGGAAACAATTTAGTAGCAAATAATCCCGAATTTAACACGCTAGAAGAAACATTGTTTCCCGAAGCAACGTTGAATGCTAATCCTTTTTCTGTGCTTGTGCATGATGTAAAGAACACAACGAGAATGAACTAACATCAAATGCTTCTGAGGAAGGAGAGTTTTTTCCTTCAGCGGTGAAGGTCACTGATCATTCTTTTGATCCTGAAATACTATCAAAAAATGCTATGCAAATTAAAGTAGCTCAATCAACTCACGTGGTTGAAAATGCACATCTGGTTGCTCAGAAACCAATTGAAGCAGGCTTATTATGCACCCCTCCAACTGGACAATCAAATCAAATTGTTTTAAACTCCCATGCAAAGTTGCTGACTTAGATACTGGATCATAACTCCATCGAACAAGCTTTCCTAAACCAGATTGAGAATCACATTTTCGATCTTTTTAAGCCATCTGTTCCTTTTTCTGCTCCCACAACCTCCTCTCCTCAATCTAATCCTCCCTTTCCAATCCCCTCCCCTATTCCTTTCCAGGATCCATTCCTGGATGGGCCTCACCACCACCACATCCAGATTCTTTTAACCCAGGCGCTCTGAAGTGCTCAACTTTAGCCGCTAAGCTAAAGTCAGTGCGATCTGATCCTCCTACAATTGGGAGTAGGGCAAGTGTGCTTCACTTCTCTACTTAGTTTTTGATGAACAAAATTGATTCATGGAATATCCGGGGTGCTCATAACCCTGTCAAACTAGATAATGTCAAAACTCTTATTAATGAACATAATATCAAGATTTTTGCAATCTTGGAAACAAAGCTTTCTCTTCCTTTGACCCTGAAAGCTGCTAAATACATCAACCCTGCTTGGCTTGTTCATCACAACTTGGATCAAGCTTCCTATGGTAGGATTCTCACTGTTCATGACCCCTTAACTTTCCCTCTCCCCCCCATTCTAACTACTTCTCAACTGATCCATTTTCATGCCATTTTCCTTCCTCTTAATCTTTCTTTTTTACTTAACTTTCTTATATGCCCATAATGCTACTGTCTCTAGGCAATCACTACTTAATCTTCTCCCTTCACTAAGATAGAATACCCATCCTTGGCTTGCTCTGGGAGACTTCAATTGCTGCTTCAACCTAACTGACAAGATTGGAGGACAGCGCCTATTGCCTAAGGACATTGCCCCTCTTAATATCTCTATGCCTGACTCCGATCTCCTCCCTATTGCTTGCTCTGGTGTCCCCTTCTCCTGGAACAACAGGAGCTGGTCAGGGATAAGAAGTTTACAATATTGATCTGTCATTTTGTAATGCTCCTGCATTAACCTTGTGGCCTTCCACCTCTGCTTACCTGCCTCATCCAATCTTATCCGACCATTCCCCTATAATCCTCTCACCCATTCATATGCCATCCAGAGGAAAAAAAAGCTTTTGAACTTTTCAATGCTTGGGTCAGAGACCCAGAGTATTTTAGTATTTTATCAACTGCTTGATCTACCAGCTTTCATGGAAATCCAATGTTTATCTTGTGCAGGAAATTGAAGGCAACAAAGCAAGCTTTAAGACAATGAGCTTCTCTCAAATTTGGAAATGGCTCCCTAACATCCAATATACTAAAGGATCAGCTAAAGAAGGCACAAATGATTTTAGATGAGGATCCTTCCAATCCTTCTCTAGCCCGGAATGAGTCCATCCTCTTTCAACAACTATATGATGCCTTAAATTCTGAAGCTAGTATGATGAAGCAAAAGATGCATCAAAGGTGGGTTATCGAGGGAGATAGGAATGCTGCTTTCTTCCATGCTTCTATCAAGGATAAACAAGTTAGAGATCATATTCATTCACTTCGAGACGATGATGGAGTTCTCCTTACATCCGATGAACAGATTGACCAACACTTGATTCAACACTTCTCCAAGCTGTTAGGAAACTCTGATAATTTTGAACTGGATCTTGAAAGACTGAATAACCTACCCCTTCCTATGTTAAACCCAACAATGAAAAACATGCTTGTTCAAAATGTCTCTGATCAAGAAATTAAAGATGCTGTTTTTCCTATGAATTCCACTTCGTGTGGTGGGCCTGATGGATTTAATGTCGTCTTCTTCAAGGCTAGCTGGCATATAGTAAGTCATGTTTTCACTGCGGCAATTCATAATTTTTTAATATCATTAAATTGCTTGGTGAGATTAATGCGACCAATCTTGTCCTAATTCCTAAAGTCGGGCTTATCCAAAATGCTTCCTCTTTTCGACCTATTTCATGCTGTAATGTAGTATATAAGTGTGTCTCCAAAATTATAGCCTCAAGACTTGTATCTGTGCTGCCATCAATTATCTCCCCTAATTAGTCTGCATTTCTCTCAAATAGGAATATTCTTGATAACATAATGATGGCACATGAATTAATTAATGGGTATGGCAGAAGTCTAATCTCCCCTAGAACTATGCCGAAGCTTGATATTTGCAAAGCTTATGATAGCTTGCACTGGACCTCTATTGTTCGAGTGATGTCATTGATGGGTTTTCCCAAGGTCTTTGTAGCATGGCTGTATGTTTTTATTTCAACCCCCTCTTTCTCTCTTTGCTATAATGGGAAGTCTTTGGGGTTCTTTAAAGGTAAGCAAGGGGTTCGCTAGGGGGATCCCATTTCCTCCTATATATTCATTATTGTTATGGAAGCACTCACTTGTATGCTGATAACGAAATTTGTTGATAAGACTATTTCTTACCATCCAAAATGTAAACAGCTTTAAATTTCCTCTCTTTTCTTTGCGGATGACATTATGATCTTCTCTAAGCCTAATGATCACTCCATTGCTGGCATTCTTGATACACTCCATTCCTTTTATCTTGCTACTGGTTTAAGGATTAATCAATCCAAATCACATATACTCATCTTAGGTATTGGTACGTCTGCCAAAGAAAGGATGTTTGCACTATCAGGTTTTCAGTTGATGGAAAATAATATGTCATATCTAGGCCTTCCTCTATGTACGTCCAGGGTTACCAGGGTTGATTGCATAACCCTTTATGCTAAAATTACTTCAAAGCTAAACTCTTGGATGACCAAATTTCTTACCATGGCCAGAAGAATGGTGTTAGTAAAGTCTGTATGCTTCTCAATGACTGTGTATTAGACTAGAACCTACATACTTCCACTCAATTTCTCACCATGAACAGATCAACTATGTTAAGATTTCTTTGGACTGGTTCCATCCACAATAGGAAGATGATACCTATGGCTTTCTCCTCCTTAGAAAAGCCTCTCAAAAAGGGTGGTCTTGGCATCATCAATATCACCTTACGGAATAAAGCAGCTGTTAGTACCCATGTGGATGCATTATTGATTAAAAGGAACAGTCTTTGGGTGCAGTGGGTGTGGTTAAATCGAATTAGGAATGGGAGCTTTTGGACTATGAATGTTTCTCAAGGATCAAGTTGGATATGGAGGAAAATTCTAAGCATGAGAAGTACTTTCCTCCCATTTGTCAAATACAACTTGTCCCCTGCAAGCCCGATGAGTTTTTGGAAGGACCCTTTGGTGGGGGATGACATGGTATTAGACACTATGCTCGGAACCCAAGAAAGATTGCAATCCCTGATAAGTGATATTGCTTGTGCAGTTGAGTACATTGTGAATGGAAAGCTCCACACTCCTTCATCTAGTAATCAGGTTGTCAACTCGTTATAGAGGAGTTTGCGTGATCATGTTGTGATTTTCAAACATGAGACAGAAATATGCTGGAAGGGTAGGCCTTATAGTATTGGTAGGGTGTATGATCTTCTCCATCAAACTGATGCTCTACCATTTTTTCCTTAGGCTAAGGTGGGTTGGTCATCTCATTCACCAGCAAATGAGAACTTGATGTTCTGGCGAATTGTTAACAAGGCAATAATAACTAGGGATAAATTGGTGTCTGCTGGTGTGGATATTGATCATCTATGCCTATTCTGTAATGTGTCCCCAAAATCTGCTGACCACCTTTTTTTGATTGTGAATACTTATCCAATATGATCTGTACCATGATGAATAAAGTAGGAATTACGAGCTTTGATGGCAATTCAACTACTAAATGGAATGAGCTAAAAATGGCTACGAGGTGGAGACACAACAGAAGGGATATTATCTTCTTTGTTCTAAAGATTTCCTTCAGATCGGTCTGGATTGAACGGAATACTAGGTGTTTCAGAAGTGAGGTCACAGCGGCGCATCAATTTTGGGTTGAGGTTCTGTCGAAAATTGCATCTGGGATTAGATTTTCAAGGCATGGTTTCTCTCCTCATAACCATGAATTCTGGAATTGACTTGGCCTATGTATGTTGGGTCAAGCTGTGTGCATTTGTCTACCTGTGCATTCATTTGTGCATATCGTGCCTTCTTGTTATCTCGCTTGCCTGCTCTTGTGTTTTTTCTTGTTTTTCTCAACATAGTTGGGCCTTTGTGTGTGTTATCTCTTGTTTGCTTTCTTTGTTTGCCTGTTGTGTTCGCGATTTTAGAGTGTTATTGTCGTGATGTTCATTTTTTCTCAACAAACTCTGGTATGGGTCCAGCCAACCCCGCTTGCCTTTAAAAAAACATTTTAAGAATTAAATTATGAATCTAATGGTGAATTAATTTGAATTTTTCTAAATTTAATAAAGATACGTGTTTGTTTTGTGTTTATATAAATAAATCATAATTTGTAATTTGAATTTGAAATCAAAAAATAAATATATTGAAAAATAAATTGAATTTGAAACCATTATATTTTCAATTTATATAATTTTTTTCAGATTATATTAAATAAACATTTTGATTTGGAAGTACGATTTAAATTTGATATAATAGTTTTGGTTTAAATGAAGATTTGATATAAAGGTTTATATGCTTTTCTTTTAAATTTGTACGAAAATATAAATTTGGTTTATATATATATATATATATATTAATAAATACAGTAGTTTAAGTAAATTTGAGATTTAATTTAATAAGGTTTAAGAAAATATGATAAAACATATTTAAAACATAGTGAATATAAAAAGGGAATATACTTACACATATTAATCCATGTGCAATGAAAAGATAATTCATAGTTTAAAAATGAAATGAGGGTTAAACTTAAAATTCATGCTTATGAAATTTGTAAGAATACAATTAAAGTTTTAAAACATTTGTAATCAAATTAGCTTGCATAAAGACAAGTGTCAAGTATTCATCTTTACTTTCAAAAATCTGAAAAATCAAAACCTGTAAAACTTAAAACAAAACCAGGTCATTTTTCTTTACTCCTCAATACTCTTTCTTCATCCTTCTTTCTAAATCAAAACCAGAAAAAAAAAATCAAAAATTCTGAAACAAGATTCAAATCTCAAAACCAGAGAATCAAATCTGAAAGTAAAACCTGATCAAAGCAAGCAAGTTAAAAACCTAAAAACCCAAAACAAAGACATAAAAGAAAATCAAGCAAACAACTACAAGTTGGAGCATCTAAACCAGAGGCAATTAGATCAGATTCAAGCCAGTTCCAGATTAAACAAAACAAAGTTCAAAATCATCTTAATATCAAAACAGAGTTCCAGATTTAAAAGCTAATACTGCTTCTCTGTTCCTAACTACAAGGTAAGCAAACTGACCTGTTTTGAGTTGAATCTGTTTATATCTACAGATGCATGTGATCCTCTTTGAAATTTGATATGAATTATGCCTGCGTGAATATATGTATATGGTTTTTATATATGCTTGTCTGCGAAACAGGAGAATAACACTTATGTTTTAGTTTACTGGTATGAAAATCGAATTCAAAAGTTCAAGCCATCCTACCCAAACTATTTTAGACCTTGATCTTTGAATAAAAAGTGTTCGTAAATGTATAATATTTTTTTAAAAATAAATTCAAACGAAAATATTGAGTAAACTCTTTGGAAATAGAAAAATACAGTGATGAACTAAATATAGGTTGAAAATCAATGAACTAAATTTCATATTTGAATTCCATAATAAGGTTCGTGTTAACAAATGATGATTTTAGAAGGTAAAATCATGATTTTTAGTTTGGAAACTGTCGAGATATTAGAAGTTGATCATTTTTTATTTCATCGTCGAATTCCGATAATCGACGATGAGTTATGAATCGGGATTAATGGTGATGGTAACTCGTATGTTAAAGATTGTCAAAAAAATACCAATTGAAATTATCCACGATCGAGGCGGCGATATGACGTGATGGTAGGGTTTAGGGGCTTGTTTGGGTTGCTGTTGTTCTCGAGCAATATTCGTCGTCGACGTAGCATTCAGGTCGATCGCACCAGGAGGGATTGGGGCAAGGTGACGTGATGAAGCTGTGGTTAGAGATTCATGGTCACCGGTAGCTCGACATGGTGGGGTGTGGCGATTTTCTGATGGTGGTTTAAGTCCAGGAAGTGGTCGAGTTGCCAAATTTTGTTTTTCGACGTACTTGCCAGAGCTGGGTAGTCAGGGGAGACAGTCAGGTCGTCGATGGTTTGCGAGGGGTAGCGACGATGGTCGGCGATCGCTCAGGCGATCATACACATGCACGAGCATTTGTTTGTGTCAGTGGGTTTATTTTTAAGGAAGAAGAAGGGTCTGGCTCGAAGATTCACTCGACAAGATTGGGGTGTTGCTTAAGTTTGCTGACAGGTCATTTGCAAGGGTTTAGTCTGTACAACCGATTTTAAAATTTAAAGTAAAACGGAGTTAAAAAGGAGGAGGAGGAAAAAGACTCGGTGCTTTGCTCGGGAATTTCTAGATCTAGCTCGAGTTTCACTCGAGTTTTTATCTCGGCTACCTGTTTTCTCAGTTTTGAAAATAAAAAACAAGTTTTCCTTTTAGTTTTAAACTATTTTCTCTATATAATAAATGTTGTTTAACTTTAATTTATCAAGTTGATTTTCAAGTTTGTTTAAAAAGTCAAATTTAGATGATGATAAAATGTTTTAAAACATTTGTTAATAACAAGTTTCTAATATTTATTGAACGAGTTTTCAATTTAAAATTATGTATAAGTTTTAAAAACAAGTTCCAAAGATTTGAAAGATGAAATGTTTTCAGAATTGTTTTGGTAATTAATAATTTTATATTTAATTAACAAGTGTTTTCAAAAATATAACGTTGTGAACTTTTATTTATTAAAAAGATCTTAAATGATTTTGCATAATAATAATTTCAAGGATTCATCTTAATTTAATAAGGTTTAAAGGATGTAATTAAGTAATTAAGTAAGGATAATTACTTTGTGTATTTAAAGTAAAGTTAATACTTTGTGTAATTACTTTTAAGAATAATTAATTAATGTGATTAATTAATTAATACAATTTGAGGTTAATTTGTTAATGTTATTAATTTATTAAGGGTTGATTAATTTATGATAAGTAATTTATGGTAATTAATTACTTAAAGATAATCACTAAATGAAAGTAATTATGGTTAATTAGTTATATTTGATTAATCAAGTAATTAAAGAATAATAAATTAAAGGATAATTAATTATATGATAAATTAATTAAGGTAATTATTTTGAGGATGTTTAATTAATTAAAGGTTCATTAATTAATGAAAGTGATTAAGGGATATTTAATTAATTAATTAAGGAAAATTAATTAAAAGGAAAATTAAATGAAGGTTAATTATTTAATGATTCAAGGTTGATTAATTCATCGATTAAGGTTGATTTATGAATAATTTAGGGTTGATTAATCATTAAAGGTTAATTAATAAATGTTTAAAGGGTAATTGATTAAAATGATTTGTAATTAATTAATGTTAATTAACATGGATTAGTAATTAATCTGGTTTCAATTAATCATAGATTAATTAGGCTTACTTATAGATGTTTGAATTGCATGGAATGCATTGAATTGTTTGGTATCCTTGATGTGTGATGATCTGTGATATGAATTGTTTTGATCTGAGCTATAATGAATGCAATTTATTTTATTTCCGATGAATTTGTATTATTTCTCTGCAAACCCGTGAATGAAGATAAGCATTATAGGTTATATCGCTTATCGATATTGCTGTATTTGAATCTATAATGATTGATCATGTTGCACTATTGTGTAAAACCCGTGGACTACACTCTACACACAAAATTATGGATTACATTTAGAAAATTTGTCAAGTCACATATATTTGAATTTAATGAAATGGTTTCAAAGTCGAATTTTGAATCCAAATGGTTTTGGAAAAGGAATTGAATTGAATATGAAAAGCTTTTGAAACAAAGTTTGAAATTGAAATTTAGTCTGAATAATATATATATTGTTTAAGTTTTAAAATCGTTTTGGAAATTTGTTTTAAAAGGTTTATACAAGTTATATAAACTATATATATGGTATGAAACCATCTTTAAAGTATTTTGAAAGTATTGTTTTGGGAATTTAAATTTAACCCAAGTTATACTTTAAAGGATATAACCTGTGCATATTTGATCGGATTTTTCCAAAATGAAAACTTTTTGTATTAAAATGATCTTAACTTTCAAATAAAGAAAGGATTTCCAGTTTTTGTGAAAAGATTTCAAATTTTAAATTGAAATTGTTTTGAAAGGTATGAATGAATCTTTGTTAAATATTAGTTAATTTTGTTTCCAAAATAAAGAGGATCTTAAAAGTTTATTTTTTTATAAAAATTTGAATTATAAATAGTTTTGGCAACTATGAACGAATCTTTGTATAAGATTAGTGAACTTTGTGAAGTGAATCTTTTTGTTTAAAGATTTGAAATGGTAATTTGTTTAAACCATTTGAAGAAAGGCTTTTGGGTATTAAGATGTGACTTAACTAAGATCCCAATATCCATATGTTTTTAAATATTGTGCTTATTATTAGGTTTAGCCGGGAGATGACCTTGTTTCATATAACCCATTTCGAATAATGATACGACGTTATGGATTTCACTTGAAGACCTGGTATTTTCGAGAACAAAAGGATTATCCATCGAATGACTCTGCTCTGAGTAGAAACGGTATAGAGATCTCCATATGTGATGGGGAGTCCAATTGGGATTGTGAATACCCGGATTGCAAGGGCTTCTTTAAAGTGCCTTCGGTTCTGTTCGAGCCTGGAACAGACTTGTATGGATGTGTGTTTGACATTACACTTTGAGCTGTAAAACCGGTTTCTATCAAATACATTTCTTTTTTATGGCGGAGAATTTATTCTCTTAGCTTAACACCCTTATCTGAGACTTACGAGCTCAGAGGTTATGTAGTTGATGGTTACTAGTGATACATTCCTGATTTGGTAATGTGGCATATGAAGTGCTGCTGATCATATGTTGATCAAAGCATGGCTTTTGTGTAAAGCGTAGCTTTGTGGACGAGACTGCATCAGGGCCTCACAACCCGAAAATGGTCGAAACAGGAAAGATGCGGCAAGGTTATGAGGGTCGCGCCCTTTAGGGTATGTTCATTCCCTTCTGGAAAAGGGTGGTATCATGGTATGGAGTCTAGATACTTAACTCATATGGTTACAACGAATCTATTACTTTGTGGTTGCTTTGTGGTTGGGAGCTCTCGGATAAAGGTCTCTTACGACTGAGGGATGATATGCTCGAGTTGTAGCTACCTAGTTACAGAGGTAACCCGGCCTTGTGTTGGCAGAGATCCGGTTAGGTTCTCGGGGCGTCCCTCCAAAGGTGTACCCATGTGGTCCAGGAAGTTCCTTAACCTGACCATTTATTGGAAATCCAATCATCAATATGCGCCTTGTACGGTTTTAGTTGTAGAACCTGTCATCTAATATGGTAGCTATATTAAGCATACTATAATGGTACATATGCTGGCTAAGATTAATATTATACTTGCAAATGTTTTCCACTGTGCACTAATAGTAATATCAAAAGGTTTTCGCGTATCAAGCATGTTTGACTATCATAAGGAGAATTCTCCTCCAACTGTGCGCTTGCATTGTGTGTGCAGGGAGGCCTTATTGTAGTTTCATTTTCCAAAAGCATTGCGGATTTCAAATTTAAATTCTTTTTTTGTTTTGTTCCGAACAAAACTGTTTTGTTTTCTCACACCAGTCTCATGACTGATCTGGAGTTTATTGTTCCCTTCATAAACTCTGGGTGCCCATAATTTTCCACACGGGAAGCCTAGAGTTGGGATTTTCAGATAATCAAATAATAGGTGTAGATTTGAAAAGCCTCCAGTTTTTGGATTTTAGAAATCGTATTTGGATCAAGGTTGCTTAGTTCACAGTGATGGTGGCTCGAGCTTTTGGATTGGAATCCTTGGAGTTTTGGCAATAGAGATGCACTCTGTTGAACCCTCGCTTTCTCACTTGGAAATTCTGTTGGAGTTATCTTTCCGCTGTCGATGGTTGCAAAGTCTAGACCATCCAGTCATGTTATATTTCCGCTGTTATCTTGTATCTCTGATGTTGACATCAATGGTATCAATGTGTTGTATTAAATATTGTGTATCAATGATATTATTCATTTTTCTTCCGCTGTGTTGTTGTACTTAATGTGTTATAAGGTCCGGTGCGAATCGGATTTCAACGGTTGAATCTACGGCATTCGACTACAAGTGAAGTACGGGTGTCAATTTTCAAACGCTGAAATTCAGGTCGTGACATTACCAAATTGGGAATATATCACTAATGACTATCAACTACATAACCTTTAAGCTTGTACATCTTAGAGAAGAGTGTTAACCTAACTGAACAAATTCTCCGCCACCAAACAGAAATGTATTTGATTTTACATCTCAAAGTGTAACGTCAGACATACATCCATACAAGTCCATCGTGGGTCTGAATGGAACCGTAGGCACTTTGTCCAACTAAGCAAAAAGTCGTTGCAAATCCGGATATTCCCTAATCACGTCCAGAATCCCTATCACTTAGGGTAATCTCTATACCAGAGCAACTTAGTGCAGAGACAATCAACAGGTCATCCTTTTGTTTTCGAAAAAACCCGGTCTTCAACCGTCGTCTTCAAATGCTATTCCATTTCATCGTATCATTATTCGGAGTGGGTTTTATGACTTAATGTCCTCTCCCTACTTAACCAAATAATGAGCTCTTATTTTTAAAAACATATGGATACATTGTTATCTTAGTTAAGTCACAGTTTTTAGCCCTTGCTTCCAAAAACCTATCCTTCTGAATGGTTTAAACAAATTTCCATTTTTAATATTTTAAACAAAAGGTCCATCTTTAAGATCCTCTTCAGTTTGAAACAAGGTTTTCCAAATCTTTAACAAAGATTCATTCACAGCTTTCAAAACTATTTCCATCTGATTTACACATAACTCGAAATCCTTTCAACAAAAACTAAAAAAAGTTTCTTTATATGAAAGATACTATCATTTGAAAACAAAGGTTTTTTATTTCGGGAAAATCCGATTAAATTTTCTCAAGTTATAGCCTTTTAACGTATAAATCAGAAAATTTTTGAACTGCTGTATCCTCGGCAAGTTCTATTTGTGTTAAATTTAAATTTTAGAACAATTCATTTAAAATACTTTAAAATGGTTTAAAATCCATATGTGTAACATGTACAATCCTTTTTAACCATAGTTTCCAAAATTTCAAAACTTTAACAAGCCATATTATATTCAAAATAATTTTAATTTCAAGAGTTCCTTTTCAAAAAGTTTTTTTCATATTTATTCCAATTTTACTTCCAAGCCGTTTTGGATTCAAAATTCAACTTTTTATTTGTTTCACCATTTTGAATAATATTAAATTCAAAATACCCATGACTTAACCAGTGTCTCGTGAAATCCATATTTGTGTGTGTTGTGTGTAGGGGTTTTGCATACAACAATAAAATATCACAACCATCATAAATCAAAGCACAACTATATCAATAAGTTGTATAATCCTATAACGCTCATCTTTCATTCACAGATAAACACTTAAATTTATCACAGATAAGTAAATTACGTTTATCACAGCTCAATCCAAATCAATCATATCACCAAACATCAGAATTCAAGGCATTCAATATAATCCAATCATCCATAAGCAAGATAAATTAATTACATAGTTTATAACTAATTTCATTTAAAACAAATAAATTAGTTACTTAGGAATTAATTACCTAATCCTAATTAATTAATTTTCATTAATGACAAACCATTTGTTATTAATTTTAATTAATGAAAGTAATTAATCAACCTTAATTATCCATCTTAATTAATTATCCTTAGTTACTTACCTTAATTAATCAATCAATTAACCATTAATTAATTACTTAAATTAATTAACCCTTAATTAATTACATTAATTAATTATCCTTTATCATTAATTAACCTTTAATTATAAATTAGTTAACCTTTAATTAATTAATTTTACTTTATTAATTACAATATGTGATTATCCTTAATTAATCACATAAATTAATGATCCTTAATTACATTAATTAATTATCCTTTAGTTAATTTATTAATTAATTAATCTTTAATTACTTGAGACCTTAATTAATTAAAAGATAAATTATTTATCTTAATTAATTACATAATTAAATCATTTAAATCTTATTTAATGAACCTTGTAATTAATTATCATTAACCAATTAACTTAAACATTTAAATTAATTAACCTTTGAAAACATTTTATCTTCTTAATTAACTCCTTAATTACATGATCAAGTTTATTTAAAATAAACTTTAAAAATAAAGGTTATATATATATATATAACATTAATTTAAGATAATTTATTTTAAAACCTTTATCTAATTCTAAAAATAAAATAAAACATTTATTATTTTAAAAGAAGTGGGTTAAGAAAAATTGTTTTTAATTAAACTTGATTTATTTTAAATTTTAAAATTTGTAAATATCCTAACATTACCCGAAACTAACCCGAGCCAAACTCAAAAACCCCGAGCTAAACCCCGAGCCAACATATCTCCTTTCTTTTCAACTTTATTTTTGTTTAATTTAAAAACTGTTAAAATTGCTAAAAACATACGCAAACAACTTCGAGCCATCACCACACTTCCTCGAGTTCTCCCTTGAGACCATTCTTCCTTCTTCCCGAGTTCAAATCAATACAGCATCATCAGATATGAATGGACACACGTGCACGTGCACATGAGTTTGTCGCCGTTCTGACCATCTTTGCCATCACCTACAGGTTGCTGACCTTCCCTAAAGTGGTCACAACTACCCAGATCATAGAAACGAACTCGAAATCAAATTAGAGCATACAAGATCCCAATGGCCAGAATAGAACATCCAAAAAACTTCCTTGTGCCGCCGCCTCAGGTCACCAACGACCGCACATTCACAACCAGAGATCCGTCACTCGCCTATGCTTCTAATCCCCCACCTGCGATCAACTCTGGTGTGACGATAGCGTTGCATTTTCCTCGACAACCTCTTTGTTTTGTATAGGGTCTTAAACCCTACCTCACCGTCGTTCAGCCACCTTGCTGCCCCAAAAAATCTCTGACCTTTTTCCCTAAGACCCCCATCCCCCTAGCTACCTCTAGCCCAAAACACGATACCCAACCTTTGCCGATTACCAAAAATTGATGAAAATTCCAAAATTGTTCAACTCGCAATATCTCGTTAACCACAACACTAAAAATCGTGAAGTCTATATAAAAAAATCATGGTTTCTAAGTTCGAATCTAGTCATGCAATTAAAACTTGGAATTTAAATACTTGATTTATTGTCTAGAATGGATTTTTAATGTGATTTCTTATTTTCTAAATATTTACTTAATATAAACACTTAAAACCATTTTCAAAATTAATATCTTGTTGATTGATGCGCTTTTTGTTCAAACATCATCAGCTAAAAGAGATTTGGGGAAGAGGAATCGAATTTTGAAATGGTTTTGTAACCTGTATTGATGCAGCCCAGCCCACAAGTTCAACAATGGAGTTAAGTCGTTCCAGATCCTTAGGTCGTGAACGACCTGAGGAAGGCGAGTTACAACTTATCAAAGTCCTAAAGACACTGCAGCAAGTTAATGAAGGTCATGAAAGTTGCGAACGACCTAACGAAATGGACGAGTTACGACCTAACAGCCGATCTCCTTATACTGCTATGAAGTTAGGTCGCTGCCTTTAAGTCGCTACAACGAGTTACGACCTAGATAGGTCGCATGAAGAGGTGCAGAAGTTTTTTCTCTTGAGTCGCTGAGGGTTTAAGTCATGTCATTTTCTTTTAAGTCGTTGACATTCTGTGCGTTGTATCTGTTAAGTCGTGGATATGTTAAGTCGCGTGTATTTGGTTCGTTGATTCATAAGTCGTCCGTGTTGAGTATATGTGTTGCATTGAGTTGTAAATGGTGTTAAGTCGTAAGTCGTGTATTCATTAAGTTGTTTACTATCTTAAGTCGTTGTTGTTGTTGAGTCGTCATACTGTTATATCGCTTGTGTTTGTAACCCGTAAGTCGGCAAGGAGTTAAGTCGGTCGTGTGTGTGTGGTGATGTAATAAGTTGAGTCGCTGAAGGCTTAGGTCGTGAGCGACCTTGGCTAAGTCGTAAGTCGTGGGGTGTTAGGTCAAAAATGACTTAAGGGTTTGGGTTGTAAAACGCTATAAATAGCGGTTGTGTTGGTCATTTGTAATTAGGTTCCTTTTGAATAAAATTCTTCTTTGTTAGCTATGTGCTTTCATCTAAATTGGTAGTTGAGTGTAATCTCCTATCTCCACTTATGGTATTCGAGTGCGCTTGAATCAACGTTTGTTGAAGCCAATTCGCGGAATCAAGTGCGCTTGATCAACACTCGAAGAATTGTAGATCTCTTCCACGGTATCGTGTGCGATCAACGTGTCAGAGATAGCTAGAATTAGGTATCTTCAGATCAACGAATTTGGGCATTTCAGTATTCAACAATCCACTGATTGCTACTTTCACCGTTCCATCTAATCTTCGTATATATCCGCTGCGTCAGTTTGGTATCGGAGCTAGACTTAGCCAATCATAGCTAAGCCGAGACTTGGAGCCGATTTTTGAAGTTGTTGAAGATTGTGTTCATCGTGTTCATCGCGAAGTTGCAACAAGTTTGGAGCCTTTGATCCATTTCGTTTTGGATCAAAGTGTGGAAAGTGTTTGGATTCGTGATTGAAGGGTTGAGCCGAGCTAAGAATAGGCCGTGCGCCACTTGTGTAGAAGTGTTGAAGTTTGAATTTGATTTGTTGAAAATTTGTGAAGTTTTGAAGTGTTTGTGTTGATTCAATCATGCCACCAAGGAGAGCTAATCGTCATCAAAATGTTGAAGCATTGTATAGAAGGGAAGAAGCCGAGCAAATGGAACAGCGCATTAATGAGAAATTTGATGAAGGTATTGGAAAGTTAGAGAAGTTGATGATTGATATGAATCAAACTCAAAGGAGGAGATCGCCAATCTCGAACCATGGAGGAAACCGAGTTTCGCCATCGGTTATGGAAGCGAGAAGGGTATCACCGCAATCTTTTAGAGAAAGAAGAGAAACATCAATTTCATCGAGAAGAGATCACCAAGAATATAGACATAAAGAGAGAAGAACTCCACGTGAGTTTGAAGATGAGCCATATCAAGATGAAGAGAGACATAGTAGAAGAGACATGCGTGATCGAAGGGATGTTGATGATCGAGAATGATATAGACATACATATGATTTTAATGAAGAGGGTGATAGAGCAAGCATTCATTATCGAGATCGAGACGAAGTACGTAATGTATATCGGGATGTAGATGATGAACGTCGATGGGAATTGGGTATGAAAATGGAAATTCCAGAATTCCAAGGTGGAATGGTAGTAGAAGAATTTTTGGATTGGTTGTCTAATGTTGAAGAGATCTTTGACTTCAAAGAGGTTCCGGAGAATCTATTGGTGAAGTTGGTTGCTACTAAGTTGAGGGGTAGAGCTATGGCATGGTTACAGCAAACTAAACTACACGGGAGAGAATGCGGAAGTTGAAGATTGAATCATGGGAGAAAACGAAGAAGCTGATGAAGGGAACATTCTTACCTTACAATTATCAGTCACTCATGTATTAGAGGTTGCAGAATCTGAGGCAAGGGACGAAGACTGTTAATGATTGTGCTGATGAATTTTATAAACTGATTGCTCGGAATGATATTATGGAGACGGAAGAACAGCTGACTGCTAGATTTGTTGGAGGGTTGAGAATGCAGATTAAAGACATGGTTAATTTGTTTGACCCTAGACCTGTAGCTGAAGCACATCAGAAAGAGTTGGCTTGTAAGAAGCAGGGAAGACGAGGAGGTGGTGTGTTTACAAGCTCCAATATTCAGAACAAAGGTGCTAGTGGGAGTTCCAATGTTTCGAAAGATGTCAATAAACCAGTTGTGAATGAAGTCGCGAAGGCGAAGGTCAACAACAGTTTCAAATGTTATAATTGCCAGGAAGTGGGTCACAAGAGTAATGAATGTCCGAAGCCGAAGAAACGAACTATGATTGCTGAAGTTGGAGGTGGGGATGTTGGTGAAGGTTATCCTAGTCCAGTTGAGGAGGATGAACAGGATGTTGCATCAGGAGATGAAGGATGTAATCTAATGGTGGGAATGTCTTGTTTATTACCGAAGCAGGAAGAAGAGGCTAGTTGGTTGAGGAGTAACATCTTTCAGTCAACGTGCACTATTCTGGGGAAGGTTTGTAAATTTGTGATTGACGTAGGAAGTTGTGACAATATTATTTCTACCGAAGCTGTGAGAAAGTTGAAGCTGAAAACGGAGAAGCATCCAAATCCTTACAAGTTAGCATGGCTAAGAAAAGGAGGAGAGGTGAAGGTGGATAGGCGAGTTCGAGTTCCATTTTCTATTGGGAAGAAATATAAAGACGAGATTTCGTGTGATGTAGTTGAGATGGATGTTTTTCATTTGTTTTTGGGAAGACCATGGCAGTTTGATCGAGCAGTGCAACATGACGGTTGAACCAATAGCTACAGTTTTATGTTTGAAGGCGTTAAGATTATTTTAGTTCCAAAGAAGAGACAGCAGGAAGCGAGCAAGTCAGAAGAGATTGAGGAGCTTAAAACTTTGCTGACTTTGAAGGAATTTACTGAAGAAGTAGAGGAGAGTGCAGAGGTGTTTTTGTTGATTGGACATGAAGCTACTGAATCTGTTGACGTTCCAGAGGAAGTAAAGCCGGTATTGGAAGAATTCAGAGATGTGTTTCCTGAAGAATTGCCAACGGAGTTAACACTGTTGAGGGATATTCAACATCAGATTGATCTTGTGCCAGGAGCAGTATTACCACACAGACCACATTACAGGATGAGTCCTAAGGAGCATGAAGAACTGAGAAGGCAGGTGGAGGAATTGTTAAAACAGGGGCGTGTTCAGGAGAGCTTGAGACCTTGTGCAGTGCCAGCTTTGTTGGTGCCAAAGAAGGATTGTTCATGGAGGATGTGTATGGATAGTCGGGCTTTGAACGAGATCACTGTGAGATACAGATTTCCCATGCCGAGGTTCGATGATTTAATTGATCAGTTGAGTGGGGCTGTTGTGTTTTCAAAGATTGACTTGAAGAGTGGATACCATCAGATTCGTATTAGACCGGGTGATGAATGGAAGACTGCATTTAAAACGAGGGAAGGTCTATGCGAATGGTTGGTTATGCCGTTTGGTTTATCGAATGCACCGAATACTTTTATGAGAGTGATGAACCAGATTTTTAGACCATACATTGGGAAGTTTGTGGTAGTTTACTTTGATGATATTTTGATCTACAATGGAAGTATGGAAAAGCATGTCCAGCATTTGCGTGAAGTACTATTGATTCTACGACAGGAGAAATTTTATGCTACAACAAAGAAGTGTGTGTTCATGACGCACAGTGTTTTGTTTCTGGGTTACGTTCTATCGAAAGAAGGAATTCAAGTGGATGAAAGTAAAGTAGAAGCTGTCAGGAGTTGGTCACAGCCAAGGACAATTACTGAAGTGAGGATTTTTCATGGATTGGTATCTTTCTATCGAAGATTCATTCCACATTTTAGTAGTGTGATGGCACCTATAACCGATTGCATGAAGGGAAAGAAGTTTGAGTGGTCGGAGGAAGCAGGGTTTGCTTTTGAGAAGATTAAGACACTATTGACGACAGCACCAATTCTAGTTTTACCGGATTTTCAGTTGTTATTTGAATTACATACTGATGCATCGAAGGTTGGGGTTGGTGGAGTTCTGAGTCAGAAAGGAAGACCCGATGCTTATTTCAGTGAGAAGTTGTCTGGAGCTAAGTTGAGATATAGCACTTATGATGTTGAGTTTTACGCAATTGTTCAAGCTGTGAAGCACTGGAGACATTATCTGTTTCAGAAGGAGTTTGTTCTCTATACGGATCATGAAGCTTTGAAGCATTTGCAAGGGCAGGACAAAATTTCAGCTAGGCACGCTTCATGGGTCGCGTATCTTCAGCAGTTTACTTTGTTGTTAAACACAAATCAGGGATGACGAATCGTGTAGCTGATGCGTTGAGCAGGAGGAACCATTTGTTGACAACGATGACTGTTGAAGTGATAGGATTTGAGCTATTGCGAGAATTGGTTGAAGAGGACCTTACTTTGCAAAGTTTGTTGAGAAAGTTAAGGATGGGAGTACTGATGAGTTTGTGTTGGTAGACGGATTTTTATTCAAGGGAAATCGATTATGCATACCAGATGGCAGTTTAAGAATGAAGATTATCAAAGAGTTACATGAAGAAGGCCATATGGGTAGAGATCGAACATTACAGTTGGTTTCTCACTTTTATTATTGGCCGTCAATGAGAAGGGAAGTTGAAAGGTTTATGCGTAGATGTCATGTTTATCAGGTTTCGAAAGGGACAACTACCAATGCGGGATTATATATGCTGTTACCTGTACCGACTAAACCTTGGGTTGATGTGAGTATGGATTTTGTTTTGGGGTTGCCTAGAACTCAAAGGGGGAACGATTCCATTTATGTGGTGGTTGATCGATTTTCGAAAATGGCACATTTTATTGCTTGTAAGAAGACGGCAGATTGTGTTCGTGCTGCTCAGTTATATTTCAAAGAGTTCTATCGACTTCATGGGTTGCCAGAGTCTATTGTTTCAGATAGAGATATTCGCTTTCTGAATCATTTTTGGCTAAGCTTGTGGAAGATGGTGGGAACAAAGTTGAACTTTAGTAGCACTTACCATCCGCAGACAGATGGACAGACTGAGGTTGTGAACAGATCGCTGGGAAATTTGTTGCGATGTATTGTGAAAGATAATTTGAAAAGTTGGGACATGAAGTTATGTCAAGCGGAGTTTGCTTATAATCATGATATCAACTGTAGTACGGGTTTCAGTCCATTTCAGATTGTATATTCAAGCTTGCCAAAGGGGCCGTTGGATTTAGTGATAGTGCCACAACCGAAGGGGACAGTTAAGCAGGCTGTTGATTTTGTTGAAGGTTTGACAGAATGTCATAGAATCGTTCAGGAACGATTGGAGAAGTCGAATGAGAAATATAAGCGATTGATAGATTTGAAGCGACGAAGTGTTGAATTTAACAAGGGTGATTTGGTCTACGCAGTGTGGACAAAAGATCGTTTTTCGGTGGAAACGTACAATAAATTGAAGGCGCGGAAAATTGGTCTAGTAGAAATTTTGAAGAAAATTAATAAGAATTCGTATCAATTAAAATTACCAGATGATGTTCATACTGCTGATGTTTTCAATGTTAAATACTTAATTCTGTATCATGGAAGTGAACTTGTTGTGGAAGAAGAAGATGTAAATTCAAGGTCGAATTTCAATCAACCCGGGGAGGATGATGCAGCCCAGCCCACAAGTTCAACAATGGAGTTAAGTCGTTCCAGATCCTTAGGTCGTGAACGACCTAAGGAAGGCGAGTTACAACTTATCAAAGTCCTTAAGGCACCGCAGCAAGTTAATGAAGGTCATGAAAGTTGCGAACGACCTAACGAAATGGATGAGTTACGACCTAACAGCCTATCTCCTTATACCGCTATGAAGTTAGGTCGCTGCCTTTAAGTCGCTACAACGAGTTACGACCTAGATAGGTCGCGTGAAGAGGTGCAGAAGTTTTTTCTCTTGAGTCGCTGAGGGTTTAAGTCGTGTCATTTTCTTTTAAGTCATTAACATTCTGTGCGTTGTATCTGTTAAGTCGTGGATATGTTAAGTCGCGTGTATTTGGGTCGTTGATTGATAAGTCGTCCGTGTTGAGTTTATGTGTTGTATTGAGTTGTAAACGGTGTTAAGTCGTATGTCGTGTATTCGTTAAGTCGTTTACTATCTTAAGTCGTTGTTGTTGTTGAGTCGTCGTACTGTTATGTCGCTTGTGTTTGTAACCCGTAAGTCGGCAAGGAGTTAAGTCGGTCATGTGTGTGTGGTGATGTAATAAGTTGAGTCGCTGAAGGCTTAGGTCGTGAGCGACCTTGGCTAAGTCGTAAGTCATGGGGTGTTAGGTCGGAAACGACTTAAGGGTTTGGGTTGTAAAACGCTATAAATAGCGGCTGTGTTGGTAATTTGTAACTAGGTTCCTTTTGAATAAAATTCTTCTTTGTTAGCTGTGTGCTTTCATCTAAATTGGTAGTTGAGTGTAATCTCCTATCTCCACTTACGGTATTCGAGTGCGCTCGAATCAACGTTCGTTGAAGCCAATTCGCGGAATCAAGTGCGCTTGATCAACGCTCGAAGAATTGTTGATCTCTTCCACGGTATCGTGCGCGATCAACGTGTCAGAGATAGCTAGAATTCAGTATATTCGGATCAACGAATTTGGGCATTTCGGTATTCATCAATCCACCGATTGCTACTTTCACCGTTCCATCTAATTTTCGTATATATCCGCTGCGTCATGCATACTTAGAACAGAGGCAATACATTCAAATGTACAGACATGCACACATATATCTTCATGTCTATAGACATGAAAGCACATTTTTACATCCATACGTCAAGGATTATCACATGCTAGTCCAGATATAAAAAGTTTAAGATTTAATCATGGTAGTTTACTCACCTGTTTAAGAAAACAGAGAAGCCAATGATTTTGAGAAACCTGGAAGTTCTTTTAATCTTTAAACTACTACTTGAATTTGAAAGCTGTGACTTGATTTGAATTTCATTCTTTAATTTGAGAACCTAAAATTGGTTGTTGATCTGATCTTTGAAAATCTAGAATTTGATCTTTGCTTTGATTTGAGTTGAATCTTTAGCTTGCATCAGATCAGGTTGAAGATTTATTGTTTTCTTTTAATTTTTGAATTTGCTTACTGTTTGATTTTGGATTTGAACAGAGGTTATTGTTTGCTTCAGATTTGAATTAGTTTCAAGTTGTATATGAACTTGTTTTGTATTTTGATAGAGTTGTTTGTTTTTGAAAAGAGCGAATGAAAATGGGAAGAGAAGGGGACGCAGTGTATTTATAACCTTGTTTATTATTTCTTTTAAAAATAGAAGAAATTCAAAAGTGTGACATTTGTATTTTTGCATGCTAAATTGGTTACAAATGTTAAATGCATGTATCTAATTATTTTACACATGTCTTAAATGTATGTTCAAATCTTTTACACTTGTAAACATGGATGTTATTAAATGTTTAAACATGATTTTATATTATTTTATCATAGTTTTAAATGTGTGTGTGTGTATATTTATATATGTTTTTATATTTTTATTAATTCATTTTCTATTTTTGATTAATACATTTCCTTTTTATATTAACATATGCTTTATGTATGTAAAACTATTTTTATTCATATATAATTTTAAAAGAAAGAATATAATCCTTTTATTGAATCTTAATTTAAGTTATCATACTTTTAAACAAATAAATATTTATCTATAATGTTTTTTAATGTACAATTTAACTTCAAACAGCTTTTGAAAATTATCCTATTGAATTCAAAATATAACTTCCAAATCATAATATACACATACACACACACACACACACACACACATATATATATTACATATTATAATTAGAAAACAAATTTTTTATTATTTTTAAAATATAGAGATTTTAAATATAATTTATTTCTTAAGGTATTTATTTTTGAATTCCAAATTCAAATTCTATTTACAAACACATATCCTATTTATTTTGGAAAATTTCAAATTAATTCACAAATTAATCCAAAAATTTATATAATCACTAAACTAAATTCCGATAAAAAACAGAATCGTTACACCCTACCTGTGCCATTAAGTAGCCAAACGAAATTGAAACAGTTGGAATGAATGTTCATACGTTTTATAGAAATAAACATATGTAATAAATTCCCATATGTGATATTGACACTCCAAATATAAATTATTTATCTTAAACAATTTTTCCTTTTGAAATTTATCGTTTTCAGTTCAAAGTGACCGGAATCTGATATCAGTGTTATCCAAAACCACTAGATTTAACAATCATTACGAACCTTTACGATTTTGGTCATAGAGTCCTATATGCTGGAATAGGGTTAATTTAACAAAAGCTGACCATTTTTAATGTGTAATTGTAATTAGGCATATTTATAATATCGATGGATTTTTGTAAAAAGTGTTGGGTTATAATTAGATAAAAACATGTCGTTTTTGTACGAGTTACCTTGGTTTTCGAAGATTTAGATAACTTTAGTAGTTCAATTTAAGTGTGTTTTACTCACGCTAGTTTCCAACCTAACTCGGGTGTTACTTTATTGTAATGCTCAGGTCAGACCGAGTATTACAAATTTTAGGTTAAGACGCTTTTGGAGCTAAAGAGATGAGCTGAATGGCAAAGACGTATTGCACGGAACTGATTATATTCTGTTGTGTAATGTAAGCTGCATATTTAGCATTTAGGGACAAGTTATTATAGCTATCCAGATTTATATATTGCTGATTGTACTTTGATAACTTGTATATATATTAACAGTTATAGTTTTCTTTGTATAAAAGCTATTATTGTATATTATATTTTGTTATGCTGCATTTGTGAGATTCTGCGTTGTTATTTCTGTTTCTTCTTTTATCTCTTTTCCTCTTAAACCCTAACAACTTGGTATTTTCGACACTCGATCACTTGGCACTCTATAGAGTGAGTGTATTAATGTCGACTTTCAGGGTCAAAGAACGGCCGGTCATTACATCGGACTTGTCGTTTGATTGTACGGACTCGAAACGCATAGAAAACAATTTAATTGAATTAATTTGAAATAAGCTGATTTTTAAAGCTAACTTCTTCATACGATGGAATTAAGACTTGAAACCTGCTCCATTGAGTTTATGAATATCAAAAATACCTATTTTGATATATGGGATGACTTACTTTCGTTTCAGTGACAAAACAGGCTTTTCGGGTTGTCACGACCCGATTTTTCGACGCCCGAAAAACCAAACCATGAGGGTTAAAGAAGAAGAGGTAGAAGAAGAACATAGAAGAGAACATCGGAATCTAACCATCGTAGCGGAATAAAATATAATGGATAATAACAGATCTTTACACAAAGAAAACTATATCTGTTTTATATATATACATCATCAGAATACATCAACAGAGTTCAACAACGTCAATAACATACAACTAGAGAGTCATATAAACTTGTCCTCAAAACTGAATACACAGTGGAACAATAATCAAGTACAGAAGTACGTATCGCCATCCTGCTTGTCTCTTGAGCTCCACAGCGGTCCATCTAGAATCTTTACTCTATAAGACTCGGTCTTACCCGAGCATTATAGTTAAATAACACCCGAGTCAGTCTGGAATACCAGCGTGAGAAATCACACTCAAATTAATTACTAGAGTTTCAAAATTCTTTGAAATCAAAAGCGTCTCGTAAGACCACGCCACAAATAAACATGTTGGCTTTTTACCTTATGATAGCCAAAACACTTTTTATTAAAATCCTTTGATATTATAATACTGTCTATAGAAAGTAAAATAGAATCTAGCTGAAATGCTTGCATCTCACTTTTCATAAATAGTTGGGCACAATCAAAACCGTACAGGCGCGTAGGGAGAATGGATTCCCAACTAATGACTAAGCATTGTACGTGGCCTAGATCACCGTCACAGTACGTGGCTTAGATCACCGTACCGAGGATTACTCCTAATCCCTGCAACACAAGACCGAGATTGCCCCTTACTGGATAATCCCAAGTAAGATCACCCCACGGTTGGGATCAGCAACCGCACCACTAAGCCGAATAAAAAGGGACATCTAGACAGGGACGACCTCACCCTAATGGGTACTGCCCACTTAGCCTTGCTGCATAACCCCTGATTTTCAGTCATTCCCGGTTGATGAGGCTTGAGGCTAAGCAATACCTTTTAAGAACATATCACTTAGAATGCTCATCGCCCACCTGACGATGTTCTGAAAGCATTCATCCATACAAGTCCGTCCCGGGTTCGAACGGAACCGAAGGCACTACTCCTACTACATCCATTTTGGAATCACCTAAGATTAGTAGCGACTAGCACTTGCACTTCACTACTCCACCTTCAAATCCAAACTCGTCTTCCTGACGAAAACGTACAAACCAGATCGAAGTGGTTTTCAGGAAATAAATCACGATTCTGATCTCTTCGAAATGATCAACGCATTGTCCAATATTGATAGTCGGTTATTTAACTATCAAATAACATTCACAAACAACCATCAACCATAAATAATTTCACCAAATTATTTATTAACCTCAAAATATCTTCACAAGATATATATATCCATTTTCAACCCTTTTGAAAACAATTTCGAACCATCTTCCTTTTTACGGAATAAATTCCCCAAATATTTCCTATTTCTACTGAAATCACCAAGTACAAAGCTTTAGATTTTAAAATAATTTAAAAACACTTTATTATAAAATATACTTTAAAACATTTAAATCGAAAACAACTTCAATACTTTACTAAAAATATATACTTTAGGAATATTTAAACTGAGGTCACTTTATAAAATACAAAACTAGATTTTCTCCTTTAAAACAAAATACTAAGTCACCTTTGAATAATTACTACGATAATAGATTTGAAAAATATTTCCTTTAGAATTTAAACATTTAAAAATAATAAATTTTCTAAAACATAACTTTAAATCAACTTTAAAACTTTTACTTATACTTAAAATTTGCTTCGAAAACGTACTTGGCTATCCAAGGAAATACACTTCTCTTTCACATCCTTTACAAATAAATCACTATTTATTTTTAGACAAATTTACCCATTCCTTTAATAAATTCCCACCATGAATTTATTCTTTCAAATATCCACTGATATATTACTACATTATTATAAACCCGGTTTATAAATTTCAAGTCTCACTTCCCTTTTAAAAATCCCGGTTTTACACCCTCAAATCAATTCCCAAATTGATTTCCAATTTACTTCACCTTTAAATAAATTCCCTTACTTACTCCATTTATTTCAAAATCCATTAACTTCAGATTTTATTTCTTCATTGTGATTTAAAATCTTTTTGACTGAAAATACCAATTTCATATTTTCCAGATTTCTCCTTTATCCTTTCAAATTAATTTAAACCTTGAATTTAAAGTAAATTTCTTTATTCCTTTAAATAACATTGCTTAAGTTTTAAAATTCATTATTACGCTGTTTATTCAAAATCCCCTTTTCTATACTCGGAACTTAGTTATTAGAATTTTAAAATCACTTTCATTCTTTTCCAATTCATTCTTAAATTTATTCGAATTTCCCTATAATTATTTTACTTAATAATTCACTCTTTTATTTTCTTTTCAAAATCCAATTCTATATATTTGATAACTCAGTGTACGGAAATATATTCAAGCAAACCATAGCATTCAACATTCCAAATATAATTCATCACGGAATATCAAATATTCATAACACAGAATATTAAATAATCTAAATAATTTTGAGGAATCCAGTTTGATCCCTCCAACCTGTTTACCTGCATCCACAGACGTTAGCATAATACCAATTCCACTTCGGGGTGGAATATCGCAGTATATAGGTTTTAAATATAATATCCTCCGCTGTTATGCGGCGCATAGGGTCTCATCTGCTATAAAATGCGGGAAATAAATCACTCCAATGTATACTATATATATACTACTATATATAATATAACACATCAAATTAATTCAATCATTCAACCAATTATTTAAATTTAACCATTTAAATTTAAATAGCAATCTAGAAGAGTGAGGTTAACTCACCTTTAAATTTGTTTGCAGTCCACTTCAATCTCAACTTGGTTTCCTGGGTTATAACCTTGTATAAACATTAATAATTTTTATCAATATTCGAGCCAATAGAACGATTAAATTTTCATATTTAATTAACCGGAGATTTCATTTTTAACAAATAAATTTAACTCTAAACTAATTTCCATTTACAGAATATTTTAGCAACCAAACAGTTGAATAAGTTAAGTAAATAAATTAGTTTCTAAAAATACATTATTTTTATTAAAATTACTAGATTCAAAAATCTAGCCTTTATAAAATTCTTCAGCATTTAAAATCCTTATATACTTAAAAACCATGGCTACAAATATCCTTCTTTTAGTCAATATAGATATTTAAAATATGGGTGTGTAAATATATTTTTGATATAATTAACCTAACCAATTTCATAAATTATGTTAAATAAATTACAGCATCAAGTTCTCAGTTTTTAAAAAAAAATCTATTTTCTTTTTAAACCTTATTGTTAACTTTTCTCTTTTCAGCTTCCTAACCTAAAATGTATACACATATTTATATATATTAATTTTAATTAAATAAAATTATCGAATACCACACTGCCCAATCCCAGCCTCTTGCAAACCCTGGCTGCATAGTTCCATCGAACGCCATTACAACCACCTCGACATCTCATCCGTTGCCATCCCATTAGCCCGCGTGCTTGCGCAGGAGGGCCCTGCCTTGCAGCTATCGACTTGAGCTCCCTCGTCTTCGACCCCATTCCGCAGCCAATGCGTCTTCAAGTACGGCATCGCCTCCTTACGAATGCAATTGCGACCCACACTCCCCATCGCGAACCAATACGCACCATTAAAACTCCCCCCAAACTCGCCTACAACAGCCCCTGCACCACCTAATACCGCTACCTCACCCTTACGTCATTCGCCACTAAGTCCGATGCCCATCCTTTCTCGACTATGAGAGTATCAAAGCCCTAGATCCTATCATGACTTCGCCGCCGATTCCTTGTTCGAGCCCCTCTATTTCGATTTGGCTTAAGATTAATCGGAGAAGGGGAATTCGATTTCGAAGAAGGTGAAAAGAAATTCACAGGCCATATTTTCAAAAGAGGGAGACTTTGATTCTTTTTTTTTTAAAATGCTCCGCCATTGTTGAAACATCTCATTCGATTCATTTTAAATGCTCGACCGTTAATATTAAAGAGGGGAAGCGTGTTTTAAAAGACTGAGGTGAAATGAGGGTTGTGTGAAGGAATTTCTCTGCTACAATGATCTGGAAAGGAGACGGAATAATAGCTGATGGGAAAGAACAAAGTTTTGAATTGAACAGATTTACAATTGAAAGTTGACCATTTTATAAAAATATATATGCCTTTAATTAAATTCAAATTGTCTCGATAAACGCAACTTAAAAACTTGACCTCCTATCAAGGCGTGCCGCTAGGCATTTATAATGTTATACCCCTATTCCGAATGCAATGGAAAAGGTTTCAAGTCCTAACTCGATTGTATGGAGAAGATAGCTTTTCGGACCAAGTTATAATATTAAATTTTCTATAGATTTCAGCGCGTTTACCTATCGTACGGCCAAACGATCATTCCGAACACTTCAAAAATTGAAATCCAATAATAGTACAACATTACGGATCCAATGGAACAGGTTTCGTCGAAATCCAAGACAGTGCTTCGGAAGGCTATGTTTAAACGTCAATTTGAACGATATATTTTCAAAACCTAACAAAACATTCCCAAATTCAATTTCAACACCTTTACTATCTTCAGTACTATCGATATAAATTTTACAAACACTTAAATTATTTTTAACAGGCTTAAAACTCTAGATTCAACATTTTACCCAATTTCCAGTAATTAAATCCAATAATTAAATTTCCAAATAATGGTGATATTTGAAATTTAAGTTACAAACTAACGTTTAAATATTAAAATCAATTAAATATCCCAGTTTAAATGGTCCAAAATTCTTGACCATCACACGGGTCGTTATTGTTGTTTGCACAAATTAGATATGTCTTTATTTTCTTATCGGGCATTGTTAGTATAAATAGATTCTTATAAACCCTAACAGTGTTTGATTCCTCATTACTGTACGTATAGTTCTGTCTACTTCTCTTATCTCAATGGTAGCAAACAGTTAAATTACAAACTCCATTATTCAATCTCCAAACCAATTTTAAAATCAAACTCCTCCAGACGAGCGCAACCTAGATCTACAATTCGTTTTTCAATCTAGACCATTTATCCAGAAATCAAAGATGAACCTCAACCGTTCATTTTAGGTTTTGGACGATCCAACGGTGGATCGTCTCCCGATCGACGATCGAAATGCGGCGTTGGGAAAAGGGTGGAGAGCATGCCTTATGGTGTACGTCATTCATCGTCAAGTGGTCTGGGTTCGCCATAATTCCTCCTCGAAGCAGCGGCGGTCGTAGGAGTTTTGGGGGAGCCTAGAGGCAGCGCCTTCGTCGTAGTGAAGCCATGGGAGGCAGCGGAGGTAGGGGAAGGCAAGGCCATGGTCTGTTCATCGTCAAAGTGATGAAGGAGGTGGAGATTTAAGCTTATGGTGGCGGCTGCATACGTACTCAAACGAATGAAGGTGGGCGGAGGGTTTTTGAACGCGTGAACCAAAGTGAGAACGTGGATGTGAGTTATATTTATTTTACTTATTCTAATTTTAAAATCATTTAACTTCTAATGATAATAACTTTCACGTACGAGGTCTAATTCATGCTTCAGTTTGTTTCGCTGGGATCATATCGAAATTCTGGACATTTTGGCACAGTTTCTGAGACTATTGAATTTTAGGCCTTATTTTGGATTTCAAATCGATTTGAAATCATGAGTGTTTTAACTCACTCACAACTACTAAATTATCTTACGTTAGTTGAATTGAATTTATGATGTGATATGGAATTGATTGGTTGATGTTTGGTATATTTATTTTATCATTCTATTTAAATTTAAATTTTATTGCATTTAAACATCTTTAATTTCATATTGAATTCAATTCTCAATTTCATACCCGTTAATGATAATTAGTTATCTATTGATGTTTATTGGTTGATTTAGGTGATGATTGTGATGTATGTTTAATTGTTGATATTTGATGATTTGACGTTATATTTATATCGTTATAACACTGCAAGTTCCCTTAGTTATTATTATAAATCCCTATGGATTGAAATGATACATACCCGAACGATCATATAAAATAGGAGAAAATCATTATGGCTTGAAATGATAAACCCAAGTGATTTCGTTGATTTGGAACTTGGGAATGTGGGTTGAAATAATATATATCCGTAAATATAAATTTTGGCGGATTGAAATGATAAATATCCGTATCACTTGACCATAGGGTAGAAAATTATACATAGACACTGGATTGGTTAAATTAAACGATTTTAAAACCCTTAAATCTTAATTTGGATTAAATGGTATTTTGAAGGAGATTGATTTATATAAATTGAATTACTTTGAAAATCCAAGTTTGAAGGTTGGAATTGGAAGTTGGTTTAAATCAAAATTCTAAAGTATTTTAATCTATCTCAAATCTATTTAAAGTATTTTAACCCATTTTAATCTAATTTAAATCAATTTACTCTATTTTAATCTATTTTAAACTATTTTAATCTATTTCAAATTATATTAATCTATTTACTCTATTTAAACTATATTAATACATTTTAATCTATTTTAAGCCATATTAATCTGTTTTAATCTATTTTAAACTATCTTAACTATTTTTAAAATTGTTTTAAACCATCTAAACTATTTTCTGAATTTCAGGTTTTGTAAAGTGGAAGTTTTATATTTTAATCCTTGATTTTTAAGTAGAATACGATCAAATGATGTTATAACATAAGTATGGATTTACATGACTTATTTGAGGAATATGATGATTTTAAATGTGGATTTAATCTATTTTTAAAAATATGAATTCGAAAGTGATATGATTTCAAATGTGATATAATTTTGAAAGTAAATATGATTTTCAAAATGATATGGCTTTGAGGATATGATATTTTGATATAAATTATAAACCAGTTTTGGAAATGTAAAAGAACCATCTTGTGTGAAATAAGTGTTTGGTTGTTAAAGAGACTGGGATCAGATATTTTCATACTCTCTTCCAATATAGAAAACCACTTTAACAACTTTGTACGTGGTGGAGATTCTAGAATGAAGTAGGATGGTTTGGCAAATGACTCTATATGAGGTATTTATGTATCCCTGACTCTCGTAAGTCAGCTTAGATGTGACTAAAACATGAGTTATACCTAGGCCAGGTGAGGTCGCACCTCCGATCGGACATGCTTCTTCGATGCAATATTATGACTTTGTGATTGATTTGGTGGCCACCCCACGAATTGATTATGGGAGTGTGTTCCGAGATGGGCGGTAGTAGCTACTATGCGTTACCACCAGCCTGATTCTACAACCGATAGAATCCTAACTTGGCATTGTCTCGCGTGCCGTGTTCACATCCCTACCGCGCCTTCTACAATTTTTTTTCGTACCATAGCTATGGAGTGCCCTCTGGGTAAACCTCCAGTTTACGTAGGAGGTTAGGGCACTGTATAGACTATGGGAATATATAAAATATGTTAAGGGGGACATAGGTAATGCCCTAACGCTACTTTACTTTACTATAGACACTATTGTAATAGCGTATTATACTATGTTTGTAGATAGTTTAACGGATCATTAGGAGATGGCAATCCTAAACATCCCTTAAGTTAGTGCACTCACGTTGACACTGGATAGGTGTAACGTCCCGGAAATTTTCGACTTTCGAAAATTCAACATCGATACTCACTTTATCGATTGCCGAGAAATCGAAGGCCGGAAACCCGAAATGTTATGGTTTAAGAAAAGAAAAGAGGTAGAGGAAGAGAAAAAGATAGAGAAAATAGAGAGGAAAGAAAATAGAACGGAACTGAAAGAAAAACAACAGAACAACAACAGAATCTCACAATTCGCAGCGGAACAACATATAATAATAAATGAATAATCTTTAAACAAAGAACTATATCAGTTATTACATTTTATACATTACATTTCATTACATCATATCATCAGAGTGTACAACAACAACAACAAACAAACAGTGTAGAGGAAAAAAAAAATACTATATACTAGAAATACGCCATGCCATCCAGCTTGCCTCCAGCAACTCCAGAATATCCAGAATATCCTGATAAACCTTAACTCTTGACTGCCCGTGTAGAAATTGGTGGGCACCCAGAGTTTAGGAAGGAAAACAATAAACTCCGAGTCAGTCATGTGACTGGTGTGAGAACTCAAAACAGTTTGTTTATCTTTAAAATCAAAATAGAGGAATATTTTTAAGGTCAATTCGCAATGCTTTTAAAAATGAGACTACCATAAGGCCTCCCGCACACACACACAATGCAAACGCAGAATCGGAGGAGATTTCTCCTTATGATAGTCAAAGATGCTTGATACGCATTTAAAAGAACATTTGATATTATTACTAGTGCATAGTGTAGGAAAATATTTCGAAAGTAGAATATAAATCTTAGCCAACATACGACCATTATCGTATGCCTACTATAGCTAACTATGTTCAATAGCAGGTTACCGCCACATTCCATAGAAGGTTATACAACTAAAAACGTACAAGTTTCGTATTGTTTCTTTGGATTTCCAACGAATGATCAGGCCAAGGAACTTCCCATTTCCACATGAGAATGCCTCTGGATGGACATCCCCGAGAACCAAACCGGATCTCTACCAACACAAGGCCGGGTTACCCCTAACTGAGTAACAACTGACCGAATATGCCATCCCCCGGTCCTTTGGGACCTTTCAACCGAGCGCTCGCAATCAATTCACACAATCATAAAGTGTTTTCAACATGAGTAAGTATCTGGGCTCCATACCATGATACCACCCTTTTCGAGAAGGAAATGCACACATCCTAAAGGGCGCTACCCCTCATAACCTTGCTGCATCTTTCCTGTTTTGACCATTTACGGGGTGTGAGGCTCGACGAAGTCACGTCCACAAAAACATACTTTATACAAAAGCCATGCTTTGGGTCAACAAATGATCATAGAAATGATCACCAGGATAGACGATCAAACAAATGATCCTATCACAAATAATCAACACAATGATCATATCACAGCAACACTCAGCATGTCACATTACCAAATTGGGAATATATCGCTGATAACCTTCAACTACGTAACCTCTGAGCTCGTACGTCTCAGAGAAGGGTGTTAAGCTAAAAGAATAAATTCTCCGCCACCAACAGAAATATATTTGAAAGAAATCTGCTTTATATCTCAATTTGTAATGTCAGACATACAATCCATACAAGTCTGTTCCGGGCTCGAACAAAACCGAAGGCACTTACAAATAAGTCCTTGCAATCCGGATATCCACAATCCTGATCGGATTCACCATCACATATGGAGAACTCTATACCGGAGCAACTCGGTGTAGAGTCAATCGACAGGTCATCCTATCGCTCTCGCAAATACCGGGTCTTCAACACCGATCTTCAAATGCAATTCATAACGACGTATCACATATTCGGAATGGGTTATACGACCCCATGGTCCTTTCCCGGTTAACCCGAATAGTGAGCGCTTATTCAAAAATAAGTGTGGCATTCAAATTCAAGCAAATCACAATAAATACCCATTCAAAGGGAAATATTGATAGTCGGTTATTGTACTATCAACGGATATGCACGACATCACCAGATTCCAAATAATTTTCCAAATTATTTATTTCCCAAAAAATGTCTTTACAAGATATATGTTTCAATACCTCAAAAATAAATCAATATTTATTTTTAACAAATTCCACTTCCTTTTATAAATTCCATAGTGAATTTATATTCCAAAATATCTATGAATATACGACTTCAATTATTCATTTCAATTTATCTTCAAAAAGATAAATTCTCTAATATTCACTTTATATTGGAAAAACATTTCCATACTTATTTAATAAGTAATTCACAAATCTTTTATTTTCAACTCTTGGAAAATATTCAATATACTTAAATCGAAATTAAGTATATATTTCATTCTTTAAGGAAATCATTCTCTTAACCATATTTATTTGGGCCAAAACGAATGTTGCGTAAAACATCGTTACGGCAACCCAAAATCACTAGTATAGGGATTCAAAATTAAAATAGATATATAAATCCCAATACTATACAAAACATTTCCTTTCGGAAATCATTTACTATAACAACAGTGTTATAGTCCACCATTTCCTTCTATTTCTCGAAAACGTCTATTTCAACAATAGATGTTGAAATCTATGGTTTCGAATCTCAACATATTTTAAACCATCGTTAGATCGTTTTAATCCAATTTAAAATATCACATTCTAAACATTTTCTTTAACATATTATTCACTATTCAAAAACGTGAATATACTACGTTTAACAAATTTCATCCTTTTATTCATTTTATTTCAAAGGATTATTCACAGCCAAAAACGTGAATATAACTCCATTAATAAGTTTCAACAATTTACTTATCAAAATAAGTCGTTTGCGAATTTATAAAACAACGTTTATAAATTCCTTTTCTATTTATTTTATAACAACTTCCTTTTATAAATTCCTTTATTAACCTATTCCAGTTTATGACTCAATTATAAACTAAAAGTTCATATTATAAGTTAAATACTTATAATTTATTCGTTTACAAAAACCGTTCGTTGGAACTACATAATTATAAATCCTATAACTTATAAGATTCAATGATTTATTCAAAACTATTCTTTTAATAACTTTATAAAATTTATAAATCTTACTATTTATAAATTTCATTTATAACTTCACCATTTTTAATTTTATAAATTCCATTCATTTACAAAATTCATTTTCACTTCATTCAAACACTTATAAAAACTCGTTTTATAATGTCAATTTTTCAATTTATAAATCTCTTAATATAAATCAATTTATATTATTCTTTAAAACGTCTTTGAATTCCTTTTTAATTTCACCATTTTTATTCATAAAATAATTAAATTTTATAAATCCTATATTTTCAACTTTTTATAATAAATTCAAATCCCCAATTTTAAACTATTTTATAAAACCATTAACCTTATATTTTCAAAAATAAATCTTTAATCGTATTTCTCAAAATCATAATTTTTATAACTTTAAAAAGTATAACTTTTATTTATTTAAAATAGATCAATTCCAAAAATATTTTATAAACGTATACTTTCAAAAATCACTTTGAAATCATTTTTAAAATTCCAAAATTTGGTCCAATGATGCTACACACCAAATAGCCAATCACGACAACAACGATATCATATATCGATATGATAATCCATCAAATATCAAAATATCTGAAATCAAATAAAAACTGTTGAGGAATCCAGTTGGATCCCTCCAACCTGTTTTCCTGCATCCACAAACATTAGCACAATACCAATTCCGCTCCAGTACGGAATTATCGCGGTATATGGGATTTAAAATATTATCCGCTTAATAGACGGCGCAATAGGGTCTCATCCGCTATACAAATGCGGGAAATCAATAACTCCAATATATACATATGCCAATATATATATATATATTGCTATTATATATAATACCAATTTCACTATTTATGAAATATTCGCGGTATATGTTTTTAATAAATAACATCCGATTACTAACGGCGCATAATATCTATTTTAACAATCAATAGATAACAATCATCATTCAAACATGCATTCAAATATTTTAAATCTAACTACTTAAAATAAAATCGAAACTGATTCGATTGAGTGAGAAGTTCTCACCTTGATTTCTATTTCGTTTTAGTGATTTATTTCGAGTAAAATTAAACGGACGTTTAATTTTACCCGAAATTCTCACTAACTCCAAACGACTCCAATCCAATTTCATCGCGTAGTGCTCGTCCATACGATTCCAACGCTTCCTGTTTCGCGCGTTTTCGACCTCGTATGAAAAAGATATGATTTTTTAAAGATTACACGATTTTTTATATAATAATTTCAACATAAATTTTATAATTAAAACCCACACTAGTTTCAGGCCGTTGATTTCATGATGCTTGGATCTGGACCATGCGCCCCCCCCCCTTTCTCCTTCACGTTCACGCGACCTCCCTGATAACGGCCGAACCCAACTTCAAGTATTAGGGTTAATTTTTGCTCCGCCCACAAGCATCGATACTCCATCATACTACCACCACTTCGAAGCTCTCACCAAGAGCTACCTTCAGCATGAAAACCACGAAGCTCGGCCCCTTCTACACCTTGAAAAATGCGCATGACTTCCGGCCATTCAAACCCATATTTTCGTCGATCCACAGCCCCGTTCTCAATCACAACCGTTGGATTCGTAGTTCGTGTTGTGCTTTACAAGTTTCATGTTGGAAGATTGTTGAATTAATGCTTGGATTTGAAGATATTGGAAGAAAATCGAAATGAATTCCTGGCCTTCGGTTGCAACTGGTGGATGGACATAGGAATTAGGGTTTTGTTTTTTTTTCTTTTATTTTTGTGTATTTAGGGGCCATTTATAGGAAATTTTTCAATCACTATTCATCTGGGAATTCCGAACTCCGATTTACGCGCCGTAACCAGCGTTTCTAGGGTTTACCCCGCGTTGCGGACACAATGGAACAGGTTTCGAAAGCTAATTCGGACATCTGTGCGAGTTATGGCAATAAACGTTCAATTTAAATTAAACCGATTTAAATGATTTTCTAGGCGTTTTAATTTGTACCGGACAAACGGTAAATCCAATTGACACAAAATTTGAAACCTTACAATAATATCACATTACGGATCCGATGAAACTGGTTTCGTCGAAATCCGAGACTTTTTGAAAAATGGCTATTTTAACTCGCCAAATTAAAATAAAAAAATAATTCGATGCGTTTCGAGCTGCCACGATCAAACGATAACTCCGATTGCTACGAAAATTGAAATCCGATAATAACTAACTATTACGGATCCAATGGAACCTGTTTCGTCCAATTCTGAGACTGTTCAAAAATTGACTATTTTCACTAGTCGATTTAAATATTAAAATATTCAATTTTCACAAATTAACTTTTAATTCGATTTTAAAAGTTCTAAAATATCATTCTAACTTCAATATGATAAAATAAAATTTTACAAATCATTTTCAATCATATTCAATCCAATTTTCAATTATTTTCATAATTTAACATATTAAATTATCGATTTAATTATCCAATTAAATCCAATTATTCGAAATAAAATTTATTCGACTTATAATTTCACTTATTAATATTTAAAATTAATTAAATAATCAAATTTTAAATTAATAAAATTCTGGGTCGTTACATACTTCCCCCCTTAAAAGAATTTCGTCCTCGAAATTAACAAGTAAGAAAAGTTATAGAATCTATTAATTTTTCAAAATTCATAATTAAACTTCTTATAATAACTTACTAAGTTTTCAAATCATACTTAGTTATCTTTTCAAAAACAATTACTATTGTTTAACTTTCAATTACAAATCAAAGTTAAAATTTTCAAAACTTTCCAATTTTCTAAAAAAAATTTCTAACGCCTTAAATTTCCGGAAAAATTCGCCATAGTCACTTTTGCGCGGCTCGATCCGAAAAAAAAATGACAGTATATATATCACAAATATACATCTCATCAAGTAAGTATAAAAGTACGATATTTAATCCGAGATATGTACCTTATATTTTATTAGCAAGCATATACGGCTAATATAGCGCGAAAGCGAGCTCCAAATGCGAAGCAAACGCGATCCGCACCTACTAAACACTCAACAAACAACATGAGAACATGCATGTAGACAATAGTATCGGTATACAACATATAGCAACATAATAACTATATATGCCAACATAGCAAATGCAATAAAAGCAATATATTCAACCATCAACCAACTAACATCCATAACCAATAAATATTCATTCATATTCTCATTAATATTCAATGAATTGGGTTTTCAATTTAAATCACATTTGATTCATTAACAGTGGATGTTTTTACTAACATTCATTTTCAATTAGTTTATGTTCACTAATTCATATTCAAGTTGGTTCACTTCCAAATCAAATTCAATTCTATTTAAGATTCATTTAACTTCCAATTGAATTTCAATTACTTTAGCTTTCAATTTCATTAATACTTAATGAATTATATACAATCAATCAACTAACAACCATATATCAACCAAAGTATATCAATTGCAACCAAATTCCTTTGCTTATATTCATTCAATTTTTTTCAACTTCTAATAACATTAGATTTTAATGAATTACACTTATATTCATTATTTCATATCAACTTAATTTACATTCAATTGATTATCGTTCAATCCATTAATTCAATTCAATTACAAAAGTTGAATTTCATTTACATAACTCAAGTTCATATTTATCACTTCACTTTATTAATTTACTTTGATACCAATATCAACTTAATTCAATATCTATTAAGTTATATTTCCATTTCAAACATTATCTGTTTTTCTTACCTTAAATTCCCACTTATAAATCAATTCAGATTTCAATTCTAAAGTAAATTTCCATGTAACTTTAAATTCATTTTTATTTTCAACTCATATTCATAAATATATTCATATAGTTTCACTTCTTATATATATAAGTTTATTTCACAATTGTAAATCACTTTAATTATAATTCAATTCTTATAATTCTTTTGCTTATACAATTATTCTTTTATTTAGATTATTCAAACAACTAAACAATCAACTTATATACACTTTAATAATTCTGAAAAATTATTTCTTTATATATAAAATATAATCAAGGTAAAATTATTTCATTTACCCTATTTAAAACAATACTGTGTCGAATTGTTCTATTCAAGTGTTTAGAGATCCCTATCAACAACGTTAATTACTCGTATTAACCAGAATCTATATACCACTCAACAAACCAATCATCACAATATAAAACAATTTTATATACACTAACAAATACGCTCTCATAGCTATTATTACACTCAAACTCATTCTAGAGTACTACTGACTCTATCTCTAATGAGTAACACCCAACAGAACCATGGTTGTCGCTTAACCATATGCTCTGATACCAGATGTAACGTCCCGGAAATTTTCGAGGCAGCGGTCACAACCGGTAGGCTTTTCAACCATCCCAGCCCCACCGTGGCTTACACTGATATCCCAAACTTGCTTTTACGGCCACCCTTTCGAATGTCACGGCTTCGCCTAACCAACCCCGTAAAGAGGACGTGTGGGGGTATGAGTCTCCCGTTCGCCACCAAACCGCGAAGCGAGAACCCCCCATCACATATCACCTAGCATAAGCAAGACTGGTGTGAGAACTCAAAACAGTTTGTTTATCTTTAAAATCAAAATAGAGGAATATTTTTAAGGTCAATTCGCAATGCTTTTAAAAATGAGACTGCCATAAGGCCTCCCGCACACAACCACAATGCAAACGCAGAATCGGAGGAGATTTCTCCTTATGATAGTCAAAGATGCTTGATACGCATTTAAAAGAACATTTGATATTATTACTAGTGCATAGTGTAGGAAAATATTTCGAAAGTAGAATATAAATCTTAGCCAACATACGACCATTATCCTATGCCTACTATAGCTAACTATGTTCAATAGCAGGTTACCGCCACATTCCATAGAAGGTTATACAACTAAAACCATACAAGTTTCGTATTGTTTCTTTGGATTTCCAACGAATGATCAGGCCAAGGAACTTCCCATTGCCACATGAGAATGCCTCTGGATGGACATCCCCGAGAACCAAACCGGATCTCTACCAACACAAGACCGGGTTACCCCTAACTGAGTAACAACTGACCGAATATGCCATCCCCCGGTCCTTTGGGACCTTTCAACGAGCGCTCGCAATCAATTCACACAATCATAAAGTGTTTTCAACATGAGTAAGTATCTGGGCTCCATACCATGATACCACCCTTTTCCAGAAGGAAATGCACACATCCTAAAGGGCGCTACCCCTCATAACCTTGCTGCATCTTTCCTGTTTTGACCATTCACGGGGTGTGAGGCTCGACGAAGTCACGTCCACAAAAAAATACTTTATACAAAAGCCATGCTTTGGGTCAACAAATGATCATAGAAATGATCACCAGGATAGACGATCAAACAAATGATCCTATCACAAATAATCAACATAATGATCATTTCACAGCAACACTCAGCATGTCACATTACCAAATTGGGAATATATCGCTGATAACCTTCAACTACATAACCTTTGAGCTCGTACGTCTCAGAGAAGGGTGTTAAGCTAAAAGAATAAATTCTCCGCCACCAACAGAAATATATTTGAAAGAAATCTGCTTTATATCTCAATTTGTAATGTCAGACATACAATCCATACAACTCTGTTCCGGGCTCGAACAAAACCGAAGGCACTTACAAATAAGTCCTTGCAATCCGGATATCCACAATCCTGATCAGATTCACCATCACATATGGAGAACTCTATACCGGAGCAACTCGGTGTAGAGTCAATCGATAGGTCATCCTATCGCTCTCGCAAATACCGGGTCTTCAACACCGATCTTCAAATGCAATTCATAACGACGTATCACATATTTGGAATGGGTTATACGACCCCATGGTCCTTTCCCGGTTAACCCGAATAGTGAGCTCTTATTCAAAAATAAGTGTGGCATTCAAATTCAAGCAAATCACAATAAATACCCATTCAAAGGGAAATATTGATAGTCGTTTATTGTACTATCAACGGATATGCACGACAACACCAGATTCCAAATTATTTTCCAAATTATTTATTTCCCAAAAAATGTCTTTACAAGATATATGTTTCAATACCTCAAAAATAAATCAATATTTATTTTTAACAAATTCCACTTCCTTTTATAAATTCCATAGTGAATTTATATTCCAAAATATCTATGAATATACGATTTCAATTATTCATTTCAATTTATCTTCAAAAAGATAAATTCTCTAATATTCACTTTATATTGGAAAAACATTTCCATACTTATTTAATAAGTAATTCACAAATCTTTTATTTTCAACTCTTGGAAAATATTCAATATACTTAAATCGAAATTAAGTATATATTTCATTCTTTAAGGAAATCATTCTCTTAACCATATTTATTTGGGCCAAAACGAATGTTGCGTAAAACATCGTTACGATAACCCAAAATCACTAGTATAGGGATTCAAAATTAAAATAGATATATAAATCCCAATACTATACAAAACATTTCCTTTCGGAAATTATTTACTATAACAACAGTGTTATAGTCCACCATTTCCTTCTATTTCTCGAAAACGTCTATTTCAACAATAGATGTTGAAAACTATGGTTTCGAATCTCAACATATTTTAAAACATCGTTAGATCGTTTTAATCCAATTTAAAATATCACATTCTAAACATTTTCTTTAACATATTATTCACTATTCAAAAACGTGAATATACTACGTTTAACAAATTTCATCCTTTTATTCATTTTATTTCAAAGGATTATTCACAGCCAAAAACGTGAATATAACTCCATTAATAAGTTTCAACAATTTACTTATCAAAATAAGTCGTTTGCGAATTTATAAAACAACGTTTATAAATTCCTTTTCTATTTATTTTATAACAACTTCCTTTTATAAATTCCTTTATTAACCTATTCCAGTTTATGACTCAATTATAAACTAAAAGTCCATATTATAAGTTAAATACTTATAATTTATTCGTTTACAAAAACCGTTCCTTGGAACTTCATAATTATAAATCCTATAACTTATAAGATTCAATGATTTATTCAAAACTATTCTTTTAATAACTTTATAAAATTTATAAATCTTACTATTTATAAATTTCATTTATAAATTCACCATTTTTAATTTTATAAATTCCATTCATTTACAAAATTCATTTTCACTTCATTCAAACACTTATAAAAACTCGTTTTATAATGTCAATATTTCAATTTATAAATATCCATTTATAAATCTCTTAATATAAATCACTTTATATTATTCTTTAAAACGTCTTTGAATTCCTTTGTAATTTCACCATTTTTATTCATAAAATAATTAAATTTTATAAATCCTATATTTTCAACTTTTTATAATAAATTCAAATCCCCAATTTTAAACTATTTTATAAAACCATTAACCTTATATTTTCAAAAATAAATCTTTAATCGTATTTCTCAAAATCATAATTTTTATAACTTTAAAAAGTATAACTTTTATTTATTTAAAATAGATCAATTCCAAAAATATTTTATAAACGTATACTTTCAAAAATCACTTTGAAATCATTTTTAAAATTCCAAAATTTGGTCCAATGATGTTACACACCAAATAGCCAATCACGACAACAACGATATCATATATCGATATGATAATCCATCAAATATCAAAATATCTGAAATCAAATAAAAACTGTTGAGGAATCCAGTTGGATCCCTCCAACCTGTTTTCCTGCATCCACAAACATTAGCACAATACCAATTCCGCTCCAGTACGGAATTATCGCGGTATATGGGATTTAAAATATTATCCGCTTAATAGACGGCGCAATAGGGTCTCATCCGATATACAAATGCGGGAAATCAATAACTCCAATATATACATATGCCAATATATATATATTGCTATTATATATAATACCAATTTCCCTGTTTATGAAATATTCGCGGTATATGTTTTTAATAAATAACATCCGCTTACTAACGGCGCATAATGTCTATTTTAACAATCAATAGATAACAATCATCATTCAAACATGCATTCAAATATTTTAAATCTAACTATTTAAAATAAAATCGAAACTGATTCGATTGAGTGAGAAGTTCTCACCTTGATTTCTATTTCGTTTTAGCGATTTATTTCGAATAAAATTAAACGGACGTTTAATTTTACTCGAAATTCTCACTAACTCCAAAAGACTCCAATCCAATTTCATCGCGTAGTGCTCGTCGATACGATTCCAACGCTTCCTGTTTCGCGCGTTTTCGACCTCGTATGAAAAAGATATGATTTTTTAAAGATTACACGATTTTTTATATAATAATTTCAACATAAATTTTATAATTAAAACCCACACTAGTTTCAGGCCGTTGATTTCATGATGCTTGGATCTGGACCATGCGCCCCCCCCCCCTTTCTCCTTCACGTTCACGCGACCTCCCTGATAACGGCCGAACCCAACTTCAAGTATTAGGGTTAATTTTTGCTCCGCCCACAAGCATCGATACTCCATCATACTACCACCACTTCGAAGCTCTCACCAAGAGCTACCTTCAGCATGAAAACCACGAAGCTCGGCCCCTTCTACACCTTGAAAAATGCACATGACTTCCGGCCATTCAAACCCATATTTTCGTCGATCCACAGCCCCGTTCTCAATCACAACCGTTGGATTCGTAGTTCGTGTTGTGCTTTACAAGTTTCATGTTGGAAGATTGTTGAATTAATGCTTGGATTTGAAGATATTGGAAGAAAATCGAAATGAATTCCTGGCCTTCGGTTGCAACTGGCGGCTGGACATAGGAATTAGGGTTTTGTTTTTTTTTCTTTTATTTTTGTGTATTTAGGGGCTATTTATAGGAAATTTTTCAATCACTATTCATCCGGGAATTCCAAACTCTGATTTACGCGCCGTAACCAGCGTTTCTAGGGTTTACCCCGCGTTCCGGACACAATGGAACAGGTTTCGAAAGCTAATTCGGACATCTGTGCGAGTTATGGCAATAAACGTTCAATTTAAATTAAACCGATTTAAACGATTTTCTAGGCGTTTTAATTTGTACCAGACAAACGGTAAATCCAATTGACACGAAATTTAGAACCTTACAATAATATCACATTACAGATCCGATGTAACTGGTTTCGTCGAAATCCGAGACTTTTTGAAAAATGGCTATTTTAACTCGTAAAATTAAAATAAAAAAAATAATTCGATGCATTTCGAGCTGCCACGATCAAACGATAACTCCGATTGCTACGAAAATTGAAATCCGATAATAACTAACTATTACGGATCCAATGGAACTGGTTTCGTCCAATTCTGAGACTGTTCAAAAATTGACTATTTTCACTAGTCGATTTAAATATTAAAATATTCAATTTTCACAAATTAACTTTTAATTCGATTTTAAAAGTTCTAAAATATCATTCTAACTTCAATATGATAAAATAAAATTTTACAAATCATTTTCAATCATATTTAATCCAATTTTCAATTATTTTCATAATTTAACATATTAAATTATCGATTTAATTATCCAATTAAATCCAATTATTCGAAATAAAATTTATTCGACTTATAATTTCACTTATTTATATTTAAAATTAATTAAATAATCAAATTTTAAATTAATAAAATTCTGGGTCGTTACAATAGGAGATATCAATCCCCATAAACATCTCCAATGCCGTCACACTCATACTTATTACTGTTGACTTAACTTACATAGGATCTTTTAGTTCTGACTTGTGACGACCCGGAATTTTTGAACATTTTAAATCGTAATATTTAATTGATTTTAATACCTAAAGGTTAGTTTCTAACTTGGATTCAAGTATCACTAATTATTTGATAATTAAATTATTGAATTAAATAAGTTGAAGTTGGGAAAAATGTTGAGTCTGGAATTTTAAGCCTGTTAAAATATAATTTGAAGGCTTAAAAAATTTATATTGATAATACTGAAGATAATAGAAATATTGGAATCAAATTTAAAAATCGTTTGTTAAGTTTTGAAATTTTATAGTTAAATTAAATTTAAAAATAATCTTCCGAGGCATAGTCTCGAAATTCGACGAAACCAGTCCCATTGGATCCATAATAGTTTATTATTATCGGGTTTCAATTTTCGTAGCATTCGGAGTTGATGTGTGAGCATACGATAAATAAACGCGCTGAAAATTGAATCGGAAATTCAATTTTATAACTGGTCCAAAAGCTTGTCTTCTCTTCTGCATTTTTACCTGAGACCTAGCATAGTTGAACACGCAATAATCACGTCTATCACCTTTTCCTAACAGGACATTTTGTTTTTTTTGACATAAGGTGAATCATTAATTTTTTTATTTAAAACCATTGTCTTCCTCAACACGCTTACATTGGTAATTATCTCGAGCCATCCGTTCCTTCAGCTTCTTAACTCTCCATCTCAATCGAACGAAATTAATTCGTTAAGAAAACAAAATGGGGTCGAATAAAAAAGGAAGAGAGGCGGGGCTTCATGAATTCCAAGGGTGGTTTCGATTTAGAATTTGGAGGCGAGGCGTGAGGGTTTCGACGAGCGTCAACATGGAGGGGCAGAGCAACTCGCGATGTTTGTGGACTAGGACGAGGCCTGGATTGCCGTGCGATAAATCGAGGGGAGGTCGCGGCGATTCTGGGCGACGGCAAGTTTGAGTATCGCGATGGGAGAAGTCGCGAGTAGAATCAAGGGTGTACGAACTCAAGTAAAGCAGCGAGAGTTCGTGGCATCCTCTGGTAAAGGCGCTCTTCCGTGCACGATTTGGGGTTGTTAGCTACAGAACTTTTTCTGGATCGATTGTTGGGTACGGTAATTTTATCTATTACATTATTTTACAGCGTAATATATGAAGTTTTGGTGATGAGAATTTTATAGGTTAAATAAAAAAAATTATTAGAGATTTAAAGGATTTAAGGATTTAAATTAACAATTGGATTTAAAAACCTATATAGATTATTTTGACAAATTATATATATACTTTTAAAAGGGAGATAAATTTGTTTGATTTATTTGTTTAATTATTTTGGAAATGATTAAAGAGAAATTAGTTAAAACTAAAGCATTAGCTAATTAAGTTATTTAGTGATTAGTTTGTTTAGTTAACTTATGTAGTTATTCCGGTAATTAGAAAATATTTTATTTAAAAAGGAGTTAGCTTAAAGCTAATCATTAGTTAAATTAAAGAAATAAATTGTTGATTAATTCAAAGATTAATAAACCTATTCAAATTATTAAAGATTGGTTTAACTAAATTATTAGTTGCCTAAGTTATTTAATGGAAATTAATTATTCGATAAATTAAAATATTAATAAATCGTATAACTATTTATACAAGGTTTTAAATCACGGAAGCAAGCCAATTTGGAATGGACTGCAAAACGATAAAGGTGAGTTAATCTCACTCAGTTAAATTTAAATTTAAATGATTAAATTTAAATAATTGGTTGAATGGTTGAATTGGTTGATGTGCTATATTATAGTATATACTACATCTTGGAATGTTTGATTTATATTGTGCTAACGTCTGTGGATGCAGGGAAAACAGGTTGTAGGGATCCAACTGGATGCCTCAACATTTATTTAAATTATTTAATGCCATATGTTATGATTATTTGATATTCTATGATGAATTATACTGGAATATTGAATGCTATGGTTCGATTGGATATAATTAGGTATGATGAATTACCAAAAATATATAAATTGGATTTTGGAAAGATAATGAAAGAAGTGAAATTGTAAGTAAAATAATTATAGAAATTTGAATAAATTTAAAAATGAATTGGAGAAGAAATAAAGTGATTTTAAAATTATAATAAATAAATTTTGAGTATAGAAAGGAAATTTGAATCAATAGAAAGTTAATGAATTTTAATCTTCAGTGATATTATTTAAAAGAACAAAACATTTATTTAAAATTTAAAATTTAAATTATTGAAAAATAAAGAAGATATTGGGAAAAGCTGAAATTCGTATATTTCAGTTAAAAGATTTAAAATCAAGCAGAAATTAATAAAATTAATAATAAAGTCCATAAATATTGAATTTTTAAATGAACTGAGTAAGTAAAGAAATTAATTTCAATGGAATTAAATTGGAGATTAATTTGGGAAATTGATTTAAGTGATTGAAGTTGGAATTTTTCTCTGGATAACCAAGTACGTTTTCAAAGTAAATTTGTAAATATAAGTTAAAAGTTTTAAAGTTGTTTTAAAAAGAAAGTTTTGGAAAATTTATTATTTCTAAATATTTAAATTCTAAAGTAAGTATTTTCTTTTAATCTATTATAACAGTAATTATTTAAAGAGTGACATAGTATTTTGTTTTTAAAAGTGTAAATTTAGTTTTATATTTTATTAAGTAACCTTATTTTTCAAATACTCATATAGTATGTATTTTTAATAAAATTATTGAAGTAGTTTTAAAATAAATGTTTTAAAGTATATTTCAAAGTAAAGTGTTTTAAGTTATTTTAAAAATCTAGTTTTGTGCTTGGTGATTTCAGAGGAGATAGAAAATATTTGGGAAAGTTTATTCTGGAAAAAAAGAAAGATGTTTGAAACTGTTTTCAAAGGGTTGAAAATAGAATATATCTTTTGAATATATTTTTAGGTTAATAAATAATTTGGGAAATTATTTATTGGTTGATGGTTGTTTGTGAATATTAATTGATAGTTAAATAACTGACTATCAATATTGGACAAATGCGTTGATCGTTTCAAAGAGACCGGGGTCGAGATTTATTTCTTCAAAACCACTTCGATCCGGTTTGTACATTTAGTGGAAAACGAGGTTGGATTCGAAGATGGAGCAGTGAAGTGCAAGGGCTAATCGCTACTAATCCTGAGGATATTTCCAAAATGGATGTAGTAGGAATAGTGCCTTCGGTTCCATTCGAACCCGGGACAGACTTGTATGGATGAATGCTTTCGGAACATTGTCAGGAGGACGATGGGCATTCTAAGGGATATGTTCTAAAAAGGAAACGCTTAGCCTTAAGCCTCATCAAATGGGAATGACTGAAAATCAGGGGTTATGCAGCAAGGCTAGGTGGGTAGCACCCAAGCAGGGTGAGGTCATCCCTGCCTAGATGTCCCTTTTTATTTCGGCTTAGTGGGCGGTTACTGATCCCAACCGCGGGGTGATCTCACTTGGGATTATCCTGTAACGGGTAGTCTCGGTCTTGTGTTGCAGGGGAGCGGGCGTACTTCTCGGTATCGTGATCTAGGCCACGCACTGTGACAGGTGGTACCCCAGTGCCTAGTCATTAGTTGGAAATCCATTTTCCATACGAGCCTTGTACGAGTTCTATTGTATTACCCACTCTGTGGCTAGTAGTTGGAATTTAATCATGTAACAATTTCGGCTATTTTATAAGTATTTATACATAGACCCTATTATAATATTAGAGGATTTCTATAAAAATTATTTTAGCTGTCGTAAGGCCCGACATGTTTTTTTGCGGCGTGGTCTTACGAGATGCTTTCGTTTTCAATAGAGTTTTGAAACTTTAATAATCAATTGAATGTGATTTTCTCACGCTGGTATTCCAGACTGACTCGGGTGTTATTTAACTGTAATGCTCGGGTCAGACCGAGTATTTATAGGATACAGGATATGATGCTGTGGAGCACAGGAGATGAGCTGGATTACGATACGTACTTGTTTATATATATATATATATATATATATATATATATATATATATATTTCGCTATGTTGAGTTGTGTATCCATTTGTATGGTATTGATGTTGAGCTGTGATTGATGTACTCTGATGATGTAATATATAAGCAGATATATTTGATTTTGAGTGAAGATTATTTATTATCTATTATATTTTATTCCACTGCGATGGTTAGATTATGTTGTTGTTTCCTATTTTCTTCTTCTATCTCTTCTTCTTTAACCTAAATGGTTCGTATTTCTATACAACTTGAGTTTATTGAGGTAGAATAGTGATGACTCAAGGGGTACGGATTTGCGGGTCGTTTCATTTGGTATCAGAGCTTGGGTTGGTGATAACCCTGGCTCTGGTGGGAAATTACTCAAATAGAGTCCGTAGTACTCTAGAATGAGTTTGAGCGTATAAATAGATATGAGCGTGTATTTGTTTTAATATTGTGATTAATTGGTTTATTGAGTGGCATATGAACCTTCATCGGCATAGTCTGGGCAACTGTATCGAAGAGGTTTCTAAACACTTGAATAGAACAGTTTGACACGGTATTGTTTTTAAATGTGGGTGAATAAAATAATTTTACCCAAAAATATATTTTGATATAAAGAAAAGTTTTTGTAAACTATTTACCCAATATATGGTTGCTTGGATGTTAGGAAAAATAATATTAAATTATTATCATTATTGAGTGGAAATTTAACTAGAAATTAAAATATAACCAAAGTTTAAGGGAATAAATTCATTATAAAATGAAATTCATAAATACGAATTATAAATGTAAATTATAAATTGAAATATAATCAAATGAGAATTTGTATGAGCATAAGCTGTGCAAATGAATTATAGTTAAAATTGATTTAAGAAGGATTTGGAAATTTAAATTCCGGAGATTTTGGAAGTGTTTATCGAAGTATTTGAAGATAAATAATAATATTATTGTTTTAGAGGTATTTCTGAAAGGAAATTTGTTTTAAATGGATTTTGAAAGTAATATAGCATTGAAATCACTTGGATTATTGGGAAGTAAATCTGATGATGACGGCCGCATATTCATTTTCGAATTTCTAAGTGACGGATTACTGCCAAAAATTGATATCTTTAGAAAAGCTAGTTGTTTTTTGAAAATTTCAAAGGAAATTTGTTGGGATAAAATCAAGATTGGTTTAAAATTTTGAGAAGTGTGATTTGGAGATGTTGGAGATTTCAAAATGATTTGTAACCGTAAGTCGGGTGTTTAAAAATCCTGATGAGATAGGTTGAAAGCTTATAAATTGAGATAATTTTTAAATCAGGAAGGAAATATAAGCTTTGAATGTTGGAAATTTAAATTTAAGGTGAAAAGTTAAAAATGAAATTAACTTGGATTGGGGAATAAAAATTTGACTGGATTGAAATTAATTGAATAGGCTGAAAAAAATATGCAGCTGTATTCGAATTAAGTTGAAATCAAATTGAGGTAAATAAATCTAAGTTAAAATAAAAATGAATTGGAATAAAAATTCAATTGAGTTATTGGAATGGAATTAGATTCTTACCTGAATAAATGGAAAATAGGTTGGATAAGGATTGGATTGAAATAAATAAATCAGAATATCTTATAAAAGAATTAAAAATACAAATAAAAATATGCTTGGGTTATAAAAAAGCATAAGGCTTGAGTTAAAAATAAAATAAAAGAAGAATATATTCAAGCCTATAATGAATGGAATAGTGTAAATAATAAGTTGTGACTTATAAAATTTGAAAGTGGGATAGAAAAACCCAAAATAAATATATTTTTGATCAATTGAAAAATAAAATGAAAATCAATCAAGTATTGGATTATAAATAGGGAAAGAACTAATTAGATAATAAATTAGTTAATGAAATATGTAAATGGAACCTAATCAGTTAAATAGAAGCTGATTTGGTGAGTTAATATTGAAGTTTGGAAATAAAACTCAAGTTATAGATCAAATTCGACTTGAATCATTAGTCAAGAAAATATAATTGAATATGGTTTTGCAATTAATTAAATGAATTGAGAATGAAATTGAATTGTGAGTCTATAAAATTGGATGGTAAATTAAAAGTAAATGGTGGAATCAGAACTTGAGTTATTAATTAAAATTTGACTTGAAGTGTTAACAAATTAGACATAATTGAAATGTATCGAATAAAAATGAAAACGGATTAAAATAGTAATGGTTTGAATTGCAAATAAAATCCAAATAAGTGGAAATAAATTGGAAATGATCTGGCTATTAATAAAATAATTTCCGATGAATTGAGTAAGGAAAAAAAAAATTCATAATGGATTGAGTGGATAAGCTAATTATATTGAATAAATAAATGGATGGAATAATTTAAAATAAAATGAAATTGTAGATTTAAAATGAGATTTAATTGAAACAGAATTAAGTTGAATAGAAAAGAAAATTTACTTGTAAAATGAAAATGAACTTATGTATAAAATTTGTATAAATTGAAGTAAATTGACTTAAGCTAAATAGATGGGGGAGTTGAATTGAACTTAACTTAAAACTAAGTTTAATAATATTGGATTGGTTTTAAATCAAGTGAAAATAAATTTTAATCGAAGTAAAATTCGGTGAGTTACGTATAATATTTAATGGAATGAAAATTCTTAAATAAATAATTGTAAACCATTTAAATTGTTAAGGAATTGAAATAACTTGGAGACAATAAGAAAATAGAATGTTTCAAGTTTACTAGAATGGCTTTAAATGAATGAAGTTAAGAAATGAAATGCAAATGAATGGACTGTGAATAAAATTGAAATGGAATGTGTCGAGCATAATAAAATGGTTATGAATGAATTCTAAATAGAAAGAATTAAATAATAAATTGAGTTGGAATCAATATTAAATGGTCATCGGCTTAAGTGGTTATTTACTTGAATGAATATTACCAATTTGCATGAGGAAAATTGATTGTTGAACGAAAATAGAAGAAAATAAAATTCTATGAGTCATTGCAAGTAAATAAAATTGATTTTTAAATCAATTGGAATAATATGGGCTTGTTGAAAATTAAAAATGAATTGAATGTAAGCGATTGAGTTTTAAACCATTCAAATTGATGAAGTTGTATAAGAATGGATTGAAAACCATTAAAATTTAATGAAAATGGTTATAAATTAATTGAAACAGTTGAATTAGTATGAAAACTATATAAATTGCTTACGGAAAGTGTGTGGTGTGTTTTTCTTTTAGAATTCATGCGTTTAACTATTGCAAATAAGTGAAATATTGTTAAACTTCATATATTTGGCACTTACATGTTTAAATTGAGTAAGTACAGGTATTGGAAGCCGTGTGGCTGGATTTTGGGCACGCTAACTGCTAAATAAATAAGCCGCTTGCTTAAAATGCTAAATAAGATACGCCTACGCAATAAAAATAGGAAATATGAACTGTTTTGGTTTTTCCGACCGTGTGGGTCGATGTATATATATTTATATCTTTTTTCAAATTGCAAAAGCTCCTCCGTACAAAGGAGACTCTGCCAAAAACTTTCGGAAATTTTGGGAGATAGAAAATTTTTGAATTTTTTTAGAAATTTTGGTTAACGACAAACGTATTCAAACTTAAAATTGAAATAAATTAGTAAATGGAACCAATTTAAAATAATGACATGAATTAGTTATAAATGAAAGATAAAATTTAAATATTCAGAGTTAAAGATAAATTGAATTCATATAGAAATGAAAGAATCAATTTGAATATAAATAGATGTAAACTAAAGTGGTAAAGTGAAAATAAATAAAAAAGCATATAAAATGCTTATGCTAACTTAAGAAAGGAATGGTGAATTCTTAACTGGAAATTGATATTACATATATAATCGAAGTTAATATTAAAATGAATAAATATTGACAATTTGTAAGGAAGGCGATAAAATGTTTTTGGAATGTTGTGACTGGATATTAGTACTAAGCAGGATATGCAGGTATTATAAAAGGAAAAAGGAAAATTGGTTTTGATTTCAGAAGATAAATTTGAATTGCCCGACCAAAAAGGTATGTGTTTAAATTTCTGTAAAATTTGATTGGATTTTTGGATCTAGCCATTTGGCCTTTTGTTTTCTTTTGGAATTTGAGAGCCCGTAGAGGCCTTTTGTAGTTGTACCGAGCTAGCCGCGCAAAGGAGACTCTGGCAAAAAATTCGAAAATTTAGAGAGTTAGAAATTTTTTGAGAAATTTTGAAAATTTTAAACTTGGTTTTGAACTATAATTTGAATAATTGAATAAGTAAAGTTATTTGAAAACTACGGGAGAGTTGAGAAGTTAATAAGAATGATAATGGTCTTTTGTAAAAAGATAGTTGGTTAGATATTGAATTGTTTGGTTTTGGAGATAAGTAAACGGGTATTGGATCATTCTTCCTAACTAGTAATTTCGGGGACGAAATTCTTTAAAGGGGGGAGGAATGTGACGACCCGGAATTTTTGAACATTTTAAATCAGAGTATTTAATTGATTTTAATATTTAAAGGTTAATTTCTAACTTGATTTCAAGTATCACTAATTATTTGATAATTAAATTATTGAATTAAATAAGTTGAAGTTTGGAAAAATGTTGAATCTGGAGTTTTAAGCCTGTTAAAATATAATTTGAAGACTTATAAAATTTATATTGATAATACTGAAGATAATAGAAGTATTGGAATCAAATTTAAAAATGGTTTGTTAAGTTTTGCAATTTTATAGTTAAATTAAATTTAAAAATAACCTTCCAAGGCACAGTCTCGGAATTCGACGAAACTAGTTCCATTGGATCCGTAATAGTTTATTATTATCGGATTTCAATTTTCGTAGCATTCGGAGTTGACGTGTGAGCATAAGATAAATAAATGCGCTGAAAATTGAATCGGAAATTCAATTTTATAATTGGTCCAAAAGCTTGTCTTCTCTTCTGCATTTTTACCTGTGACCTAGCATAGTTGAACACCCAATAATCACGTCTATCACCTTTTCCCAACAGGACATTTTTTTTACTTAAGGTGAATAATTAATTTTTTTATTTAAAACCATTGTCTTCCTCAACACGCTTACATTGCTAATTATCTCGAGCCCTCCGTTCCTTCAACTTCTCGACTCTCCATCTCAATCGAACAAAATCAATTCGTTAAAAAAAACAAAATGGGGCCGAATAAAAAAGGAAGAGAGGCAGGGCTTCACGAATTCCAAAGGGGGTTTCGATCTGGAATTTGGAGGCGAGGCGTGAGGGTTTCGGCGAGAGTCAACATGGAGGGGCGGAGCAACTCGCGATGTTCGTGGTCTAAGACGAGGCCTGGATTGCCATGCGATAAATCGAGGGGAAGTCACGGCGATTTTGGGCGACAGCAAGTTTCAGTATCGCGATGGGAGAAGTCGCGAGCGAAGCCAAGGGCGAGCGAACTCAGCAAAGCAGCGAGAGGTTGCGGCATCCTTTGGTGAAGGCGCTCTTGCGTGCACGATTTGGGGTTGTTAGCTACTGAACTTTTTCTGGATTGATTGTTGGGTACGTTAATTTTATCTATTACATTATTTTACAGCGTAATATATGAAGTTTTGGTGATGAGAATTTTACAGGTTAAACAAAAAAAATTATTATAGATTTGAAGGATTTAAGGATTTAAATTAACAATTGTATTTAAAAACCTATATGGATTACTTTGACAAATTATATATATACTTTTCAAAGGGAGATAAATTTGTTTGATTTATTTGTTTAATTATTTTAGAAATGATTAAAGAGAAATTAGTTAAAACTAAAGCATTAGCTAATTAAGTTGTTTAGTGATTAATTTGTTTAGCTAACTTATGTAGTTATTCCGGTGATTAGAAAATATTTTATTTAAAAAGGAGTTAGCTTAAAGCTAATCATTAGTTAAATTAAAGAAATAAATTGTTGATTAATTCAAAGATTAATAAACCTATTCAAATTATTAAAGATTGGTTTAACTAAATTATTCGTTGCCTTAGTTATTTAATGGAAATTAATTGTTCGATAAATTAAAATATTAATAAATCATATAACTATTTATACAAGTTTTTAAATCACGGAAGCCAACCAGTTTGGAATGGACTGCAAAACGATAAGGGTGAGTTAGTCTCACTCAGTTAAATTTAAATGTAAATGATTAAATTTAAATAATTGGTTGAATGGTTGAATTGGTTGATGTGCTATATTATAGTATATACTACATCTTGGAATGTTTGATTTATATTGTGCTAACGTCTGTGGATGTAGGGAAAATAGGTTGGAGGGATCCAATTAGATCCCTCAACATTTATTTAAATTATTTAATGCCATCTGTTGTGATTATTTGATATTCTGTGATGAATTATATTGGAATATTGAATGCTATGGTTCGATTGGATATAATTGGGTATGATGAATTACCAAAAATATATAAATTGGATTTTGGAAAGATAATGAAAGAAGTGAAATTGTAAGTAAAATAATTATAAAAATTTGAATAAATTTAAAAATGAATTGGAAAAGAAATAAAGTGATTTTAAAATTGTAATAAATAAATTTTGAGTATAGAAAGGAAATTTGAATAAACAGAAAGTTAATGAATTTTAATCTTCAGTGATATTATTCAAAAGAACAAAACATTTATTTAAAATTTAAGATTTAAATTATTGAAAGAATAAAGAAGAAATTGGGAAAAGCTGAAATTTGTATATTTCAGTTAAAAGATTTAAAATCAAGCAGAAAGTAATAACATTAATAATAAAGTCCATAATTAATGAATTTTGAAATGAACCGAGTAAGTAAAGAAATTTATTTCAAAGGAAGTAAATTGGAGATTAATTTGGGAAATTGATTTAAGTGATTGAAGTTGGAATTTTTCTCTGGATAACCAAGTACGTTTTCAAAGTAAATTTTTAAATATAAGTTAAAAGTTTTAAAGTTGTTTTAAAAAGCAAGTTTTGGAAAATTTATTATTTCTAAATATTTAAATTCTAAAGTAAGTATTTTATTTTAATTTATTATAGTAATAATTATTTAAAGAGCGACTTAGTATTTTGTTTTTAAAAGTGTAAATTTAGTTTTATATTTTATTAAGTAACCTTATTTTTTAAATATTCATATAGTATGTATTTTTAATAAAATTATTGAAGTAGTTGTTAAAATAAATGTTTTAAAGTATATTTCAAAGTAAAGTGTTTTAAATTATTTTAAAAATCTAGTTTTGTGCTTGGTGATTTCAGAGGAGATAGAAAATATTTGGGAAAGTTTATTCTGGAAAAAAATAAAGATGTTTGAAACTGTTTTCAAAGGGTTGAAAATAGAATATATCTTGTGAATATATTTCGAGGCTAATAAATAATTTAGGAAATTATTTATTGGTTGATGGTTGTTTGTGAATATTAATTGATAGTTAAATAACCGACTATCAATATTGGACAAATGCGTTGATCGTTTCGAAGAGACCGGGATCGAGATTTAATTCTCAAAAACCACTTCGATCCGGTTTGTACGTTTCGTGGAAAACGAGTTTGGATTCGAAGATGGAGCAGTGAAGTGCAAGGGCTAGTCGCTACTAATCCTGAGGATATTTCCAAAATGGATGTAGTAGGAATAGTGCCTTCGGTTCCGTTCGAACCCGGGATGGACTTGTATGGATGAATGCTTTCGGAACGTCGTCAGGTGGACGATGGGCATTCTAAGGGATATGTTTTAAAAAGGTAACGCTTAGCCTCAAGCCTCATCAAATGGGAATGACTGAAAATCAGGGGTTATGCAGCAAGGCTAGGTGGGTAGCACCCATGCAGGGTGAGGTCATCCCTGCCTAGATGTCCCTTTTTATTTCGGCTTAGTGGGTGGTTGCTGATCCCAACCGCGGGGTGATCTCACTCGGGATTATCCAGTAGGGGGTAGTCCCGGTCTTGTGTTGCACGGGAGGGGGCTTGCTCCTCGGTACTATGATCTAAGCCACGTACTGTGACAGGTCGTACCCAAGTGCCTAGTCATTAGTTGGAAATCCATTTTCCCTACGTGCCTTGTACGAGTTTTGTTTGTATTACCCACTCTGTGGCTAGTAGCTTGGATTTAATCATGTAACAATTTCTGTTATTTTATAAGTATTTGTACATGGACCCTATTATAATATCAGAGGACTTCTATAAAAATTGTTTAACTATCGTAAGGCCCGACATGTTTATTTGTGGCGTGGTCTTACGAGATGCTTTCGTTTTCAAAGGATTTTTGAAACTTTAATAATCAATTGAGTGTGATTTTCTCACGCTGGCATTCCAGAATAACTCGGGTGTTATTTAACTGTAATGCTCGGGTCAGACCGAGTGTTATAGGATACATGATATGATGCTGCGGAGCTCAGGAGATGAGCTGGATTACGATACGTACTTCCATACTTGTTTATATATATATTCCACTGTGTTGAGTTGTTGTGTAACCATTTGTATGTTATTTGATGTTGAGCTGTGATTGATGTACTCTGATGATGCAATATATAAGCAGATATATTTGATTTTGAGTAAAGATTATTTGTTATCTATTATATTTTATTCCGCTGCGATGGTTAGATTCTATTGTTGTTTTCTATTTTCTTCTTCTACCACTTCTTCTTTAACCCAAATGGTTCGTATTTTTGTACAACTTGAGTTGATTGAGGTAGAATAGTGATGACTCAAGGGGTACGGATTTGCGGGTCGTTTCATGACTCGAGTGTCTTGTCTTTTCAATATGCTCGGGTCAGTATGAGCTTGTCTTACATACTATTATTATTATTATTTTATTTATTCCACTACACCATGTTATTTTGCTACATTTATTTATTTATTCCTGTTATATGTAACTCTGATTTTGTGTTGTAAAAGAATAATCAAATGTTATTTGTAAATAGCTTTATGAACTGTTTATTTGATTATTATATTTTGTCATTTCGCTGCGAGAATCTGTATTTGTTTTTTCTTTCTTTCCTTGCATTTTCTTATTTACCACATAACAATCCTCCCTTTTAAATGTTTGAGTCTGACATGTTAGGTTTATTGTTGATTTAATCTGTTCAAAAAGGTGGGTCATTACATTTGCTATCAAGGCTTTGGTTTAGCGGTAAGCTTAGCTTTGTGGGGTCAGGCTCATATAGAATAGGGTAGTAATGCTCCAGAATGAGTCGCTAAGAGTGTATATATGAGAGGGCGTATTCGTTAGTGTTATAAAAGGTTTTGTATTGTGTTAATTTGTTCTGTTTAGTACTTATAAATTCTGGTCGGTACAAAGGACGCTATGACATCAATAGGAATTTCTAAACACTTAATAGGACATACCAACACAATATTGTTTTAATATATAGGTAAATGAAATAATTTGGCCTATTATATATTTTGTATATAAAATAATAAATTTTATAAATGATATAGTTGGATTTAACATGTTGTTTGTTAGGTAGAGAAATATTATAAATATTGATTGAAAAATAGGATTTACAAATAAAGTAAATATAAATTGGAAGTTTAGAACCGATGTTTCGGGATTTTTGAAAACTTCTTTCGAAAATTTTTGGAATATAATATTAGTAGTATTTAGAAATATTTTCTGATATAAATATTTCAATATGATTTGAAAGAAATGTTTAAAATAAATTCTTTAAAGGAAATAAGTTTTGCAATCCCTTCTCTGTCGCTCGAAATAATTTCAAAGATGAGTGCACGTATCATCGACGTTCATTTTTGAGTTTAAAAGTGGAAAGATCATTGTAGTAGTTTACTGCACATTTGTTTTGACAAATAAATCTTGATTTTGAATCCCTAAATATGATTCAATCTATAAAGGATATATATATATATTGTTTTCTAAATTACTGAAATGAATTCGGGATTTAGTTCTTAAAACTTTTTGATAATTAATAGCTTTTAATTATTGCAATGAATGAAATCTTGACTATATTTATAATTGAAAACTTCTAAAATAAGGAAAATAAGAAATTGGAAGCTTAATAATTAATGAAAAATATATGAGATAGGATATTGTGATATGTAAATCAAAGGATAGGAAAATAAAGAAATGTAACAATTAAACATTTTGTTAGCTTAAATAAATAAGAGAAACTTGTGTAGCATTCAATTGCATTCTAAAAGACATAACATATAACTTACCAAATATTAAAACTTGAAATGTTTAATAAGAATATGTAATAGAATATTATACAAGTAAACTAAGGAAATAAAGTGTTCAATGGAATTATGCTTTGTGAAGAATTAAGGTGTATAAAAATGTTATGAACTTAAGTTAATATTTTGAAAAGCTAGTAGTTATAATCTAGTAAAAAGGAGGAATACTGTAAGTAAATGATTATAAACTTAGGTAATGTTTGAAGCCAATTATAATTAGAGTAAATAGTAAAAGTGGATACTATATGTGAAAGAAATAAAAGTGAAAGGTGAAGATCTTTTATAAGTATGAGTTGCTTCATAAATGAATATTTATATAAAAAGGTAAATCAAACTAAATAGTAAATGTGAAGTAAACTGAAATAAAATGTATACCGTACTTCAATAATGAATTCATTTACGATCCAAATAATTGAAATAGATATAACATATGTAAGTAAACAATGTAAATTAACAAAATAAGCCTTATATAAATGAACGTGAATTAAAATTTTGTAAGCAAAGAATGTGAATTAAAGAAAAATCATTGTATGAAAAAAAGAAAAAGAAAAAGAAAAAGAGAAATATGAACAATAAATGATTTGAAAAATGATTAATGGAATAAACTTAAAATATTTGTTGAATTCTTTATTTTCTTTGGCTTATGGGATGTTAGGAAGTGATACTTTAGATTGTTTAAAGTGTATAAATAATCTATTAAGTTATCTAAACTGTTGATTGTATGGTAAACTTAGTAGTTTATTTATCATTGTATACGAGTAAAGGTTTCTAAACCCGAACAAACCATTAGTTTTGGTTGCTATGTATGGATGGTTGATTTCTTTGATTTGCATGTGAAGATTGTATGGTTTTGTTCGCAAGTGCTATAGTTATGTTGTGATAGTTTTGTTGTTATTAGTTGAAACAACTTAAATATTTCTCTTTTATATAATAATTAACCTCTTTGGATTATAAGTGAAATACAGGTTTATGAAAGCAATAACTAATGCTTTTAGTTTCATAAATAAGCTTTGTTTGCCCAACAAATAGGTATGTTTTCTGGTTACGACTTTATAGCAATATTATATTGTTTTTCCCGTTGTTTGGGATATATATTTTGAAACACGTGATGTAAATTTGATATTATTTTTTCATCTACACCTCTCCGTACAAAGGAGACTCTATCGGATTTTTTTTATGAATTTTGGACTTAGAAAAAATTTAAAAGATGTTTTTCAAACTTTTATTAACTTATATGTAAAACGATTTAATTGTTTAGAATTTGATATATTTCATTTAAATTATTTAATTACGTAAATTAATTTTTTAAATTTAATATTTTGATAAGATAAACTAATTTCTTGATTTCTTCTTTCTCTTTTCGAGAACGAAAAGTTTAGAGTGAGAGAGAGTGTAACGACCCGTAATTTTCCTATAATCAATTCATTGAATTTAATAAAAATTTAAAGTTTATTATTGGAAGAAAATAAATTTATGATGAAGAAATGGGAAACAAATTAGAAAGAAGTTTAATAATGAAAATTTAATGTAATAGATGACAAATTGAATGCAATCTCAAGTAATTGTAATAAATTATAAGGTTATAATTGGTTTTAAATTTAATTCTAGAAAATAATTTGAATTTTATATTAATTTGTGAAATAATACGTAAATTATTGCAATTGGATAAAATTAGGGTTGTGTAAGTATTCAGAACACTTGTTTTAGACAATAACTTATTAATGTAATTAATTAAGAAAAGGTAACAATTGTTATTTGTTACTAATTTATTTAATGTGTTGAATTAAGATGGAAATTGATTATAATTAAATTTACTTAAATATTACGTTAATACGAGTTAAGACGATAACTAAAAAATGCGAAGGTATTAAAATTACGAAAATATCAATTATGTACTTAAGGAAATAATTTATTTAATAAAAAGAGTGAAACTAAGATAAATGGATTTATTGGGACTTTAAATTTTAATTAATGTGAAAATCGACAAAAATTCAATATAATTGGAATATTGCAAATAATATGGTAAAAGATGATGATTGTAGAATAATAATGTAATAAGATGCAAATCAATGTTAACTAGGTCCATAGAGTAATGATTGAAATCGAATTTAATTGATTTATTGGAATTAAATATATCATTAATTGAATTTTATTTACAGTTGAAACTGAACATTGTAATTAGTGTAATATTTAACACTGAATTGATATTAAATTTGTTTTAAATTATTGTAAATGTCTAAGTAAACTAAAATTATAAAAATGGTTTGTTATTTAATTTGAAATTAAAAAGGGATTTAATCAATTTAATAATAATTTATTTAATTAATGTGTAGCCATTTTGGCCACTGTCTTAGATTTCGACGAAAACAGTTTCATCGGATGCATAACATTGAATTTATGTAGGATTCCAAGTTTCGTAGCGATTAGACTTGTCTTTTGATCGTAAGGACTCAAAACGCGTAGAAATCAATTTAATTGAAATAAAATTGAAATAAGATGATTTTTGAAGCTAACCTTTTCATATGATGGAATTAGGAATTGAAACATGTTTTATTGAGTTTAGAAATATTGAATACATCTATTTTGATATATGAGATGACCTACTTTCATTCCGGAGATGAAACGGGCTTTTTGGGTCATTATTATCGTTCGTACTAATTGGATACGTGTTTATTTTCTTATTGGGCTTCGTTGGTGTAATGACCAAGAATTTTAGTCATTTGAAATTGGGATATTTTATGGATTTTAAATATTCAAAAGTAAATTTTATAAGCTGAATAACTTCTATTTCGAATATAAGGATTTAATTGGATAATTTAATTGTTAATTTAATATTTAAAGTTGTTAAAATAATTGAGATTTGGATTTAGTATGAATAAAAATGATTTATAAAGTTGATATAAATTCTATTTGAATCAGAATTATGTTAGAGAACTTTTAAAATTGAAATAAAAGTCAAATTGTAGAAATTGAATATTTTAATATTTAATTGAAGTGTAAAAATAGTCATTTTTCACATAGTCTCGAATTTCAACGAAATAGGTTCCAATAGATCTGTAATGTTATATTATTTTAGGATTTCAAATTTCGTGTCAATCGGATTTACGGTTTAGTCGTGGCAAGCTGAAACGCGTAGAAAGTCATTTAAGCAAATTTTAAATCTAAATATATCGATTTGAAAACCTATCTTCCAAATACAATCGAATTGGCTCTCGATATATATTCCATTGTGTTTGAAATAGGGGTAAAACATTATAAACGCCAGGGGCACACTTCGTTTGGAGTTTGAAATTTTTTCGGATGAATAGCGGGTGTAAACTTCTATACAGCCGCCACTCATAGTTTTGATGGCCGATATCTTCCAACCTTCTTCCCTCGATCTCTCCAAATCCATACACTTTCATGAAAAACATCCAACTAACAAACTCTAGAGGGCAACGAGGTCTTCAACTTCAATGGTTGTGATCGATTTTATAGCTGCGGATCATTAGCGAGATGACTTTGAATGGCCGACGCTTATGCATAATTATCAAGGCGTAGGAGGTACCGAGTTCGATCGGTTTCTGGTCGATGATGGAGCTCGTTGTGGCGGTTTGAACGGCATTATTTGATCGTATTCTCGATGTTGTAGGGTGGTGCGGCAATTTGAAGTAGGGGGCGGCTGAGTAGGTTCATTCGAAATGATGAACGTGAACGAAGGAGAAAGCAACGATCGGTCTGGATCTTGACTTGATCAAATGAACGGCAGCGATGAAGCAAGGGTTTGTAAATAAATAAAAATTTGTAAATTGATTTATATATAAATTGTATAAATTTTAAAACATCATAACTTCTTCATACGATGCCCCTTTCTGACGAAACAAGTTGCTGGGTCCATGTTATCGAGCACTACATTATAGAGATGGTTTGGAGTTGATTGGAGCTAGTGTAAATTTTAGGTAAAATTAGAAGCTCGTTTAATTTTATTCGAAATAAAACACTACAACTGCTATTGGAACCAAAGTGAGTAAAAATCACTCTATCTGACTCACTGATATTTTCATATAAGTGAGAATAAATTTATTATGATGTTTGATGATTGGTTGGATGATATATGATATATTATCTATATATTGATTGATATATTCCTGTCCATTGGAGCAGATGAGACCCTATACGTTCCTATATATGAGCGGATGACCGTTTGTACGCGCATCTGTCTCGAAGTGGACATTGTACACATAATCTAATATGTGTATTTTCTACAGATGACAGGTTAAAGGGATCCAACTGGATTCCTCACCAGTATTGGTTTTATTTACAGATATTTTTATACATGTCATTTGTGACGCCCCACCTCTACACCGACGCTAGCCAAGGACACTATGGGGTAATACCGTCAACTAACACGGAAAATAATGCTGGTTAGGAGCGACCATCTATAGCCTTGCTCTAACTATCTATTGAATATATCGACAATAGTCATACCAAACAGATTGACATATCCAATGAATACTTAAAACAAAACCATAGGTGGTTGGAGGATCTATCAGAATAGAATATAACAACTCAAATGTAATATACATCACAGAACAGTAGATCATCATATACATATATACAGATACATAACAGAGTATACAAACTAATACATGTCAAGTGGTATAGTAAACCACAATATACAGACGAGTCAAAAGAATACATATCAGAGTTACTACTAAATAGGACTACACAAAAGCTATAACAAAAAGGAACAAGCTGAATAGTCCATGCGGAAGCAAAATAGGCTAAGTCCAAAAGCACCTAACCTGAAACAACTCGGTCTGACCCGAGTATGAAATACACAGGTCAGTCTAGCTAAACAAATCAGTTAGATAAACTGAACAACAATAAACCTGCAAGGTTACAAAGCATAATAGATATCTCTAAAAGAGATAACACAATCATCTAACGAAAGATGAATCATATAGAACAAGCCTCATATCATTGAAAACATATAGAAACAAAGGATAAGAATATCCCAAAGCAAGCCAAAAGGCAATAACAAATACCAATAAGGTATACAAGTTCCACAAGGTAAACGCTATGCATCATGCGGCTCATAATGACCAACATCGAAGGGCGATACCTAGGGAATATACATATGAATGAAACATCAGAAAATTTGCTCGAGCTCAGTACTGTACAAACAAGGATCCATGAGCCCGAAGACTCCAAACCCAATATCACCCATGCGGCTCATAACGACCAACATCGGAAGCGATACTAAAGGGCAACCCAATATCACCCATGCCGCCCATAACGACCAACATCGGAAGCGATACTAAAGGGCAACAAACCGTAGTGGTGAAGGTCGAAGACCCAGTACTGGACAACACTAACTGGCGGAATGTGTCATAACTCTCAAAAAGGAATCCGAAAAGTGGTAACGTGAGTCCCATAACCACTCGTTTGCACTAAACGGTTTACTATCCGTTAGTTAATTTCATACTCAAAGCAGTACAAAGTTCACCTCATATCATCGGTAAACCAAACCCGAAGGTCAAAACGATCAATTGAATAGGTCGGGATTAATCGGAAAGATAAACGCACAGATTCATGGTCCGTGTTTTGCCCAACCATTTAATCACCCTTCCACTTCGCTCGAAGTGCGAAATTGTGCGTGTGTTTAAATAGGATTTATAAATTGGAGAAACGAGCTTTTAATATGATTAGAAAGATTATTTTATAAAAACCCTTGGATGAAGTCAAAAATAAGTTATCAAAGTCAAAGAGGCAATAACAACCACTAAGAACCAACATGAATCGATAAAATCCGGAAAACCAATCAAAACGAGCATAAATAGGCAAAGCAGGAAAACAGGAGCAGGTCATTCGACTGAAATCCCTGTTCAGTTGACTGAAAATTGTCCAGAAAAGTTTCGGGCTTCAGTTCAGTCGACTGAACAGAGGATCCAGTCGACTGAACCCAATTTCCTGCATTTCCTACTTATTACCATTGAAGTGCAAACTCTCCCAACTTTCAATCGGACGAGCACGGACGCTAGGGATTTATGCCAAGCGGTTACCCGGCCCTATAAGCACTTCGATTCATCACCAAAAACATGATCAAAACATCAAAGTTAGGATTTCAAAGAATTGAACCCAAACACTAAAAATTCGGATATTCACCAATTCAATCCAAACTAAAAGCAAGTGCATATGAACAAGTGCTAGAAATTCATACCCAACATCAATGAAATCAAGAGAAGTAGATGTGAGTTCAAAACTCACCTTTAACCCAAAAACAAGAAGATGGAGCTCAATAACAAGGAGAAGACCAACCAAACACTACTTCAACTCAACAAGCTTCAATCTAAGAATAAAACACATATTTCCCAATTTAGGTTTAGAAAATTTTCTGAAATTGAAGGGGAGAAGAGTTGGAGAAGATGAAGAAGAGCTTACCAATGGATTCTCTTTGATTTTGGAGCAAGAATCAAGTTTACAAGAAGAAACTAGGGCTTGCAATTTCTATTTCCTCTTCCCTTCCACCATTTTCAGTTCTAGCTTAAGAAATTAAATGAAATGAAATGAGGATGAATGAAGAGAAGGGGTTGGGTTAGGGTATTAGTTAAACTAGTGGGCTGAACCCAAACCCAAAACCAAATAGAAAAAGGGTCAAAATTTCACAAACTCCAAACATATCAAAGATTATACTCAAAAAGATCGCAAACGCCATTTTGGAACCAATGGAGGTAGTTTCGAGTTCCAATTCGGCCATTTGCAGAAAGTAGCTTTTCGGAGCCAAAAATCCGACTAACGACGTTATATTTAAATTAAACATTTAAATATCAAATCGTTAAATATGCGGGTTGTTACAGATCTCCCCTCCTTACAAAATTGCGTCCTCGCAATTCCTAGAGACGATATTTGTGACAACTACATACATATAATCAATCAAAAGAAAAGGAAATAAGCTCTAGATGAAAAGACATACTCACCGTTCCAAAGCGAAGAAAGAAAACCCGGATAAGATCGCTCGACAAACTCTCTGGTTTCCCAAGTACAGTCATTGGGATTAGCGGACCATTGAACTTTAACGAGCGGCACGTCCTTATTCCAAAGGTGTCGCACGAATAGGTTGTTGTACAATAGATAAATCGGGTGAGACCTCAAGTTCTTGCAAATCAGGAGAAGTAATAACAGAATCCGACTCCCGAAGACACTTCCGAAGTTGCGAGACGTGAAACACGTCATGAATGCCAGATAAATGAGCTGGAAGTGAAACTCTATAAGCCACAGGGCCAACACGTTCAGTAATAGAAAATGGTCCTATAAAGCGAGGAGCCAATTTCCCAGTCGTACTGAAACGCATAACCCCTTTCAAAGGAGAAACATGAATAAAAACAAGATCACCAATTGAGAATTCGAGAGGCTTCCTACGGTTGTCCGCGTAGGATTTCTGGCGACTTTGTGCCTCTTTCATTCTCAACCGGATAAGATCAATCTTCTCGGAAGAATCACGAACAAAATCTGGACCAAGAATAAGCTTCTCTCCAGATTCCAACCAACAAGAAGGTGATTGACATGGCCTTCCATATAAGTCTTCGAAAGGAGCCATACCGATACTAGATTGAAAACTATTGTTGTAGGAGAACTCTACAAGAGGTAGGTGATCCTCCCAACTTCCACCAAAATCAAAAATACAAATACGGAGAAGATCTTCCAAGATACGATTCACCCGTTCAGTCTGTCCATCATACTGCGGATGATAAGCTGTAGAAAAATTAAGCATCGTTCCCAAAGCTTTCTGAAGACTCTTCCAAAAATGACTCGTGAATAAAGGATCACGATCACTCACAATAGAACTAGGAACACCGTGAAGTCTCATGATTTCCTTGACACATAACTTAGTCAATTGCGAAGCAGTCCTATTAGACTTAATAGGGACAAAATGAGCAGACTTAGTGAGGCGATCAACAATAACCCAAATACTAGAATGACCCGATTGAACGAGGTAGGCCGTCAATGAAATCCATAGATATCTGATCCCATTTCCACAATGGAATGTCAAGAAGCTAAAGAAGACCCGAAGGATGCTGATGCTCGGCCTTAAAACGCTGACAAGTTATGCAATTGCTCACATAACTCGCCACATTGCGTTTCATGCCTTCCCAATAATAAAGACGATGCATATCGGCATACATCTTGCTACTACCGGGATGAATGGTATACTTAGAACGGTGACAGTCATCAAGAATGTCATGCCTAAGTGCAAGATCAGATGGCACAAAAAGACGGTTCTTCTTACGAAGACACCGACGAGAATCAATGCTAAAATCTTGCAACGCCTCATCACAAGATCCAGACTCACAAAGCTGAATAAAATGCAACAAATCAGGATCACGCCGCTGAGCATCGGCAATACGATCCAACAAAATAGGTCGAGCTCCCAAACTAAATAATAGAATAGGAGAATCAGAAGATGAACCTCGATCCCGAATTTCACAAAAAGATAGAGTCTCAAGAATATTCCATTCGGCAAGCATCATAGAAATAATAGCCGAATGTTTGCGACTAAGCGCATCTGCAACACGATTACCCTTACCAGGGGTATACTGGATATCAAAGTCATAGGAAGCAAGAAAATCAAGCCAACGTTGTTGTCTCATATTGAGTTCCTTCTGAGTGAACAAATACTTCAAAGATTTATGATCGGTATAGAGAATGAAGCGCTCGCCCAATAAATAGTGTCGCCAAATCTTCAAGGCAAAGACAATGAAGGCTAACTCAAGATCATTAGTGGCATAGCGGACTTCATTCGGACGCAGCTGCCTAGAAGCATAAGCAACTACCCGATCCTTCTACATAAGAACAGCACCGAGACCACTACCACAAGCATCGGTGTAGACAACAAGATCATGATTCCCCTCGAGAACCACAAGAATAGGAACATTAGTGAGAAGTTCCTTTAATGACAGAAAGGAAGCTTCACACTTTTCGGACCAAATAAAACAAATGCCTTTCCGAGTAAGGCGAGTAAGAGGAAGCACAACACGGGAAAAATCCTTAATGAACCGATGGTAATAACCCGCCAATCCAAGGAAACTACGAATCTCATGTACATTCTCAGGCCTCTTCCAATTCTGGATGGCTTCGATCTTTGAGGGATCGACAGAAATGCCATCGGAAGATACAACATGGCCTAAGAACTTACCATATTCTCCCAAAAATGGCACTTGGAGAATTTGGCACTAAGCTGATGATGACGAAGGGTACTCAAGACAATTCTCAAGTGATTAGCATGCTCAGCTTCAGACTTAGAATAAATAAGGATATCATCAATGAACACAAGGACAAACTTATCGAGATATTCCCGAAATATTCGATTCATGAGATCAACAAAGAAAGCAGGAGCATTCGTCAAACCGAACGGCATAACGAGCCACTCAAAAGAACCATAACGAGTGCGGAAAGCTGTAAGAGGAATGCTATCTTCCACGAATCGTAATTGATGAAAACCTGTGGCAAGGTCGAGTTGAGAAATGACCTTAGCACCACTCAATAGATCGAACATACCATCGATCCTAGGCAATGGATACCTATTTTTGATGGTTAACTCATTAAGCTTGCGATAGTCAATGCAAAGCCTAAGAGTTCCATCGGACTACTTAGCGAAGACGACCGCGGATCCCCACGGAGAAAAACTGGACTGAATAAACTGCTTTGACTCAAGCTCTAAAAGCTGCTTTTTGAGTTCCTCATTTTCCTTTATAGACATCCTCGTGGGAGGACGACTAACTGGCTGCGCGCCTGGAATGAGATCAATGCAGAACTCGATTGCCCTCTTAGGTGGTAAACCTGAGACAGGCTCAAAAACATCAGAAAAGTCACAAGCAATAGGAATACGAGATATATCATCATCATCTCGCGAATCAAGAGAATATAAAACCATTTCGGAATTATCCACATCCCAAGAACAAGAGATAACTAAGTAGGCGAACCCGGATGTCAAAGATACAAAATTCTCTCCGAATAAATAATCCTGGCATCATATCTCACTAGCCAGTCCAGACCCAAAATCAAATCAAATCCCAGACAAGAAATAACGTTCAGATTCGCACGAAAAGAAAAACCACATAAAACAATCTCAACATCATCACACAGCAGGCTAAGGGTCACGAATCCCCCAATAGGATTCGCAATCCTTAAAGAAGTAACCAAACAAGAAACATCCAAATATAAATCATCAACGAGCTTTTTCGATACGAAAGAATGTGATGCACCCGTATCGAAAAGAACTCATATACTATGGTCATAAAATAAAATAGAACCTTCCAAAATGGATGGAGATATACCTTTGGGCTAAGAGGGACCTTCAGAAGCCTTGGCAGCATAAAGCCTGCTAGACTTGGCACCAGCCGAAACAGTAGGGCAAGCTGAAACATGATGACCTTCCTTCTTGCAATAACGGCAGAAGAGAGGTTTAGGACAAGCTCGAATAATATGATCCAGAGAACCACAATTAAAACACTTTCGAACGAAAGGTGTTCCCGAAGACTGAGGCTGAGAACTACGACCTGAAAATGCTGGGGGCGGTGTACGTGCTAGTATAGTATACACGGATCGTGTAATATGGATTACAATACAAATGCAGAAATAGATGATAATAGCATTGTAAATAGAAAATAGAAAAATCACACCAGACATTTTTATACTGGTTCGGAGCTCCGTCCTACATCCAGTCCCAGACTACTATCTGGATTTTCACTAATTACAACCTCGCTTCACCTGGAGGAACAGGTTTACAATTACCCGAACAGCCGAACGGGATTTCACGCCTCTACAACACTGAGGACTTCAACACTTGCCTCTTACAATACCGAGGACTTCAACAAAAACAATTACAATTGTTGTTGACAACTTGTGCTCTTGTAAACACGGATTTGTCACTTGTAGTACACTCTTCCTATAATCTTATCCTCAAATTGTGAATGATGTTTGTGAAGATTATGGAATTTATATTGCTTATTGAATCAAAATATATGAGATAGTGTCAATGATTCAATAAGGAATGAAAGTAGTTTAGAGCTTTTTGAATGCAAGTGAATTCAGAGAATAGATAGAGAGCATATATAATCTTAATAAAACTTGTTGTTTTAATCAATGATATTGATGTGTATTTATAGAGAGAAAATAGTTATAACCCTTGGTGAAAAGTTGCAGTCAAAAGTTATGATCATTGATGAAGAAGAAGAGACGCAACCATTGAAGAAAGATGTGTCTTTTGGAAGAAGTTGCTCTCTATTTAAAAACGGTCGACAGGTCAAAAACTAACCGGTAGACAGGTTTTTTAAAAATATAGTCGTTATGTGCATGTGTGCACGTTTATTGTGCACATTCAACAGGAACGGTCGACCGTTCATTTTTGGACCGGTCGACCGGTCTCTGTTAAGTTGCACAATAAAGTGCACAACCTATATAAATGTGTATATATATATATTATATTTTGTGCATGATTATTTGAGGATAGATTTTGACAATTTTATTACTATTATAACATCAAATAATCAACCTATAATCTAGAGTACCATATGTAGGTCTTGATTTGTCGATCGCTTTAATATTGTTGTCAGCAATCAAAATCTTCATAGAAGCTGTGACTCAACATTCTCCCCCTTTTTGATTGATGACAATATAAAAACTCAAGTATAGAATCTCCCCCTGAATATGTGATTTCCTGCAGACAATTATTAGCTTCTTTCATCCACAATTGCTCACATCGCCTTTGCCGATGATATAACCTTTTGAATTGTCTCCAAAAGTGACTGAGCCACCATCTGAGTATTTAATATTTGTTAGTAAGCTCTTGTCTCCCGTCATATGCTTTGAGCAACCACTGTCCAATATCCACTTTCCTCTTTTCTTCAGTGGGACCTGCAAACATAGAATTAAGTTCATGGTACCCACTTTTTATAGGGTCCTAAGAGTTAGGTCTTAGGAGTCCAAACCCATTTGGGTCCGGTATCCCCTTTATATATATAATTGTTATTAAAATGTACATTATTCATGAATTGCTGAATGTATTTGTTCCTAATCAAATTATTATTTGTTTTAGGAACCCATATTTTGATAGTCTTGACATTTCTCTTTTGAAATTTCACAACTGGTTTTGGTTTGAAATATAATAAACTAAGATTTTTCTTAGCTTCAGTTTTTTGTACTTTCTTCTTCCTTTTATTTCTAAGATGTTTCTTAGTTTCATGTTTGTTATATCCCAAACCTTGTTTATCTGAAATAGATTGTGAACTTTCAATGATTTTAGTCAAATTTTCTCGACCTTTGTTAAAGTTAGAAACATTTTGAGTAATGTCATCAAACTTTGTTTGTAAACTAGCTTTTTCTAGGTCTAGAATTTTGACTTTTGCTTTAAGTTCATGATTTTCAGTAGTGAGAGCATTATTTTTCTCTTTTTGAGCTTCTATTTCTTGACTCAAAAGAGATATTTGAGAGTCAACATTAGATGATGATTCTTGAATATTTTCAAGTTCTTCTTCTAATATTTTCTTCTCATCTTTTAACATATCTCGTTCAAACTCTGCTCTACTTAAATCTGCTTTGACTACTTTTAATTGACGTTTTAAGTCTTTATATTTGACTATCAATTCAGCATTAATATCAAGTAATTCATCAAATGTAGGAATTTGTACCTCATCTTCTGTTACCATAAAGCAAACATTAGCTTGTTCATTCTCCGAATCACTTTCACTTTCTGATGAAGATGACTCTGAATCATCCCATGTTACTGAGAAGGCTCGTTTCTTTGATTTGTCCTTCTTATATTTGAATTTGTCATTTTCTGACTTTTTATTTTGTTCTGGACAATCCTTCTGCATGTGTCCCTTTTTATGGCAGTTGAAACATTCTATAGCAGATGAAGATGGTTTATTTGATCCAGGTTTCCTTTTATTGTAGCGACTGGCTTTTCGATATTTTAGGAATTTTTTGAAACCTTTAGCAATGAACGCCAAATCTTCATCTTCAGAATCTGATTCATTTTCATCTTTCTCAACATGAAATGCTACATTTTTCTTTTCTTCTTTCTGTTCTTTTCTAGCCTGCAAATTTGCTTCATAGGACATTAAATTTCCTATCAATTCATCTGGCTTCATGACGGAAAGGTCATTAGCTTCTTCAATTGCTAATACTTTTCCTTCCCATTCATTAGTCAGAGAATGTAGGACTGTTGAAACAACATCAAAATCAGAATACTTTTGTCCTAACCCAATAAGTGCATGGTGAATAGTTTGAAACCGTGAATACATGTCATTGATTGTTTCATTTGGTTTCATTTTGAAATTTTGAAATTGACTTTTCAGCATGGCTATTTTGGCTTGTTTAACCTTGTTAGTACCTTCATGAGTGATTTTTAGCGTTTGCCAAATTTGATATGCAGTAGTGCAGATACTAACACGGTTATATTCATTTTGGTCTAATGCACAGAACAACATATTTATTGCTCTTGCATTTACGGCTGCTGCCGTTTTCTCAGCCACAGTCCATTCTGAATAATCAGTTGTTGGATTCACTATTTCTCTTTGAGTAGCATTCCAAGCATCATAGCTACTTGATTGCATAAAGAATGACATACGTGTTGCCCAATAACTATAGTTAAGACCATTGAAAAATGGAGGTCTTTGTGTCGATTGACCTTCCGTGTAAGTGGTGTTTTGAGTGCTAGTACTTGCGTTATTTGCCATATTACAAGAATATATCAAATAACTGTGTTACGGTTATATGATAACCTCGCTCTGATACCAATTGAAAATGCTGGGGGCGGTGTACGTGCTAGTATAGTATACACGGATCGTGTAATATGGATTACAATACAAATGCAGAAATAGATGATAATAGCATTGTAAATAGAAAATAGAAAAATCACACCAGAGATTTTTATACTGGTTCGGAGCTCCGTCCTACGTCCAGTCCCAGACTACTATCTGGATTTTCACTAATTACAACCTCGCTTCACCCGGAGGAACAGGTTTACAATTACCCGAACAGCCGAACGGGATTTCACGCCTCTACAACACTGAGGACTTCAACACTTGCCTCTTACAATACCGAGGACTTCAACAAAAACAATTACAATTGTTGTTGACAACTTGTGCTCTTGTAAACACGGATTTGTCACTTGTAGTACACTCTTCCTATAATCTTATCCTCAAATTGTGAATGATGTTTGTGAAGATTATGGAATTTATATTGCTTATTGAATCAAAATATATGAGATAGTGTCAATGATTCAATAAGGAATGAAAGTAGTTTAGAGCTTTTTGAATGCAAGTGAATTCAGAGAATAGATAGAGAGCATATATAATCTTAATAAAACTTGTTGTTTTAATCAATGATATTGATGTGTATTTATAGAGAGAAAATAGTTATAACCCTTGGTGAAAAGTTGCAGTCAAAAGTTATGATCATTGATGAAGAAGAAGAGACGCAACCATTGAAGAAAGATGTGTCTTTTGGAAGAAGTTGCTCTCTGTTTAAAAACGGTCGACAGGTCAAAAACTAACCGGTAGACAGGTTTTTTAAAAATATAGTCGTTATGTGCATGTGTGCACGTTTATTGTGCACATTCAACAGGAACGGTCGACCGTTCATTTTTGGACCGGTCGACCGGTCTCTGTTAAGTTGCACAATAAAGTGCACAACCTATATAAATGTGTATATATATATATATTATATTTTGTGCATGATTATTTGAGGATAGATTTTGACAATTTTATTACTATTATAACATCAAATAATCAACCTATAATCTAGAGTACCATATGTAGGTCTTGATTTGTCGATCGCTTTAATATTGTTGTCAGCAATCAAAATCTTCATAGAAGCTGTGACTCAACACGACCGACAGTCTTCTTCTTCTTAGAAGGAAAAGGCCTGGACTTCTGAATTGGAAATGGCCTCTTGTTGGGGTTCTTGGAAACCTCAACATCAACATCACTATCACACTCCTTCTCGACGGTCTCGAGATGAAGTGCCGAATCAACCAACTCCTCAAAAGAAAGTTTAAGTTGGAGCAACAAAGATTTCTTAAGATATTTCTTAACACCAGAGACAAACTTCAGATTCTTCTTATAAGAAGTGCTGATGAATTCAAGACCATACTTAGATAAAGCCTCGAATGATGCAACATACTCAGAAACAGAAGATTTCCCTTTCTTCAACTCAAGAAAGCGACGGGTCAATAAAAAAATTTCAGATTCAGGAACAAACTTGAGTTCATCGTCCCCGAAACTGAGTCCAAGAAAGAGTAGACTCATCAATCTCGGCTACAAGAAGCTCATACCAATCAAGAGCACGCTCTTCTAATAAGCTAGAAGTTACAAGAACTCTATCATGGTCAGAAAGATCCATGCGAGAGAAAATACGCTCGCACGTGCGAAGCCAAGCTTGGACTTCAAGAACAGACTCGGAGCCCTTAAACGGCTTTCCTCCAAGATGAGAAAAATCATTGCACTAACGTGCAAAGGCAGACTTGCGAGGTGGAGATACTCGAGGAGGAACTGGAGGCTGAGTGCTCCTAAACAATTCCAAAAACTGATCAGCAGACATATAAACGCCATCCGGATGTGTGCCACTGGATTGCCCAGCATCTAAACGTCGTCCCCTGCCTCTTCCAGCCATACGCTGAAAGTAAGATAAGAACAAGATTATTCACAAGGTAGATACTTCATTACGGAATACTACGGAATAAAATGCATTCCTAGACGTATTCCCCAAATTCTATCTGACCTTGATGGAATAAAGAGACACGATGATTCAAAGGTTTGTATCACTTGTGTACTTTGATGTACAGTATGTGCTCTATTCTGTGTTTGTCATACTTTGTTCTGAACTCAGCTCTGATACCACGTAGCGACGCCCCACCTCTATACCCACGGTAGCCAAGGACACTATGGGGTAGTGCCGTCAACTAACACGGAGAATAAGGCTGGTTAGGAGCGACCATCTATAGCCTTGCTCTAACTATCTATTGAATATATCGACAATAGTCATACCAAACAGATCGACATATTCAATGAATACTTAAAACAAAACCAAAGGTGGTTGGAGGATCTATCAGAACAGAATATAACAACTCAAATGTAATATACATCACAGAACAGTAGATCATCATATACATATATACAGGTACATAATAGAGTATACAAACTAATACATGTCAAGTTGTATAGCAAACCACAATATACAGACGAGTCAAAAGAATACATATCAAAGTTACTACAAAATAGGACTACACAAAAGCTATAACAAAAAGGAACAAGCTGAATAGTCCATGCGGAAGCAAAATAGGCTAAGTCCAAAAGCACCTGACCTGAAACAACTCGGTCTGACCCGAGTATGAAATACACAGGTCAGTCTAGCTAAACAAATCAGTTAGATAAACTGAACAACAATAACCTGCAAGGTTACAAAGCATAACATATATCTCTAAAAGAGATAAAACAATCATCTAACGAAAGATGAATCATATAGAACAAGCCTCATATCATCGGCAACATGTAGAAACAAAGGATAAGAATATCCCAAAGCAAGCCAAAAGGCAATAACAAATACCAATAAGGTATACAAGTTCCACAAGGTAAACGCTACTAATCATGCGGCTCATAATGACCAACATCGAAGGGCGATACCTAGGGAATATACATATGAATGAAACATCAGAAAATTTGCTCGAGCTCAGTACTGTACAAACAAGGATCCATGAGCCCGAAGACTCCAAACCAATATCACCCATGCGGCTCATAACGACCAACATCGGAAGCGATACTAAAGGGCAACCCAATATCACCCATGCGGCTCATAACGACCAACATCGGAAGCGATACTAAAGGGCAACAAACCCGAAGGCACAAAGCCGAAGGCACATACCCGAAGGCAACAAAACATAGTGGTGAAGGTCGAAGACCCAGTACTGGACACCACTAACTGGCGGAATGTGTCATAACTCTCAAAAAGGAATCCGAAAAGTGGTAAAGTGAGTCCCATAACCACTCGTTCGCACTAAACGGTTTACTATCCGTTAGGTAATTTCACACTCAAAGCAATACAAAGTTCACCTCATATCATCGGTAAACCAAACCCGAAGGTCAAAACGATCAATTGAATAGGTCGGGGATTAATCGGAAAGATAAACGCACAGATTCATTGTCCGTGTTTTGCCCAACCATTTAATCACTCTTCCACTTCGCTCGAAGTGCGAAATTGTGCGTGTGTTTAAATAGGATTTATAAATTGGAGAAACGAGCTTTTAATATGATTAGAAAGATTATTTTATAAAAACCCATGGATGAAGTCAAAAATAAGTTATCAAAGTCAAAGAGGCAATAACAACCACTAAGAACCAACATGAATCGATAAAATCCGCAAAACCAATCAAAACGAGCATAAACAGGAAAACAGGAAAACAGGAGCAGGTCAGTCGACTGAAATCCCTGTTCAATCGACTGAAAATTGTCCAGAAAAATTTCGGGCTTCAGTTCAGTCGACTGAACAGAGGATCCAGTCGACTGAACCCAATTTCCTGCATTTCCTACTTATTACCATTGAAGTGCAAACTCTCCCAACTTTCAATCGGACGAGCACGGACGCTAGGGATTTACGCCAAGCGGCTACCCAGCCCTATAAGCACTTCGATTCATCACCAAAAACATGATCGAAACATCAAAGTTAGGATTTCAAAGAATTGAACCCAAACACTAAAAATTCGGATATTCACCAATTCAATCGAAACTAAAAGCAAGTGCATATGAACAAGTGCTGGGAATTCATACCCAACATCAATGAAATCAAGAGAAGTAGATGTGAGTTCAAAACTCACCTTTAACCCAAAAACAAGAAGATGGAGCTCAATAACAAGGAGAAGACCAACCAAACACTACTTCAACTCAACAAGCTTCAATCTAAGAATAAAACACATATTTCCCAATTTAGGTTTAGGAAATTTTCTGAAATTGAAGAGGAGAAGAGTTGGAGAAGATGAAGAAGAGCTTACCAATGGATTCTCTTTGATTTTGGAGCATGAATCAAGTTTACAAGAAGAAACTAGGGCTTGCAATTTCTATTTCCTCTTCCCTTCCACCATTTTCAGTTCTAGCTTAAGAAATGAAATGAAATGAGGATGAATGAAGAGAAGGGGTTGGGTTAGGGTATTAGTTAAACTAGTGGGCTGAACCCAAACCCAAAACCCAATAGAAAAAGGGTCAAAATTTCACAAACTCCAAACATATCAAAGATTATACTCAAAAAGATCGCAAACGACATTTTGGAACCAATGGAGGTAGTTTCGAGTTACAATTCGGCCATTTGCAGAAAGTAGCTTTTCGGACCCAAAAATCCGACTAACGATGTTATATTTAAATTAAACATTTAAATATCAAATCGTTAAATATGCGGGTTGTTACATCGTTATCATGTGATATACGATGATTTGGATGACGTGATTGATGTATTTAGTGTTGTTGCAGCACTGGGCCTATTTCTGGTAACTTAAAAAAATTAAAGTAATGATTTCAAATTTAAAAGGATTTTCAAGTGATTTTGAAAATAGATGTTCCACTAAATTTTCAATTGTCAAGGAATGAATTTATTTTAAATAAACAAATGTTATAATTTTCATGTTATAAAAATTATGATTTTTGGGAAATATACCAGAATGTGATTTTTGAAATATGAAGTTGATTATTTTGGTAAAATAGTTTAAAATGGGATTTTGGACTTATTATAAATGTTTATGTATAAGATTTATAAAATTAATATTTTATAGATAAAAATAATGGGATAATATGGAGGTTTTGTAAATGTTAAAATGAAGTTATAATTGAATTTTACAGGTAAATAAGATTTATGAATTTATAAAGTTATAAAAAGAAGGAGGTTTAAATATGAGATTTATAAGTAATTAACTTATAATTTGGATTTTGGCATGTAATTGAGTTATAAATGAAATTGGTTAATAAAGGGATTTTATAAATGAATGTTTTATGAAATAGAAATGTGAATTTATAAACACTATTTTATAAATCCGGAAACAACTTATTTTGATAAGTTAAATATGGAAGTTTATTAAAGGTATTTCATCCATGATTTTGGAGCGGGGATAATCCTTTAATAAATATGTAAAAGTAATGAATTTGATAAGTGAATTATATTCACGATTTTGGATAGTGAATAATCTTTTAAATTAAATAAATGCTTTTGGAAGTGATATTATTAATTGGAGTTAAATGATTTAAAGATGTTTCAAAATGTATTAAGTATCGAAACCATAGATTCCAACATTAATTATTCAAATAGACGTTTTTGAGAAATAAGGAAATGATGGACTATAAAATTGTTGTTATAGTAAATGATATTCGAAAGGAAAAGTTTTGTATAGTATATGGTATTTATATATCTATCTTATTTCGAACCCCTATAACAGTTATTTTGGGTTGTCGTAACGATGTTCTACGTAACTTTCCTTTTTACTCAAATAAATATGTTTTAAGAGAATGCTTTTCTTAAAGAAAATATATACTTAATCATGATTTAAGTTTATGTAATATTTTCTAAGTGTTGAAAATAAAGAGATTTGTGAATTGCTTATTATTAAATAAGTATATGGAATTTTTTTCCAAATAGTGCAAAGTGAAATGGTTTTGAGATTATATCTTTCTAAAAGATAATTTGAAGTGAATATTTGGAAAATGATTTAATTAATAAAAGATTAATTAAAAGGTCCCAGTGATTGCTTGTGGTGCTAAATATTTGTTGTTTGCTTTGATACTTAAATAACCGACTAACAAATTTGGCCATTTTAGTTCCTCGACTTGATGTGGGAACTATTTAGTCATACAGTTATTACGTGGCCTTCTATGTAGGCTTGATTAGCAATTGTGTTGTGGATGTTGATTCATGTAGTACGGAGTATTACTCCAATCTATCGAGCTTTCTTCTTGGCCAAATGATAGCATGTTGAAAGTTGGAGACATGATATTTCTATGAGACTTAGTTTTTATATGAGATTGAGAAACGCTTTTGCGTTGTTTGTGCAAAGAGACATGGTTCGGTTTATCCGAAAACCACTTCAGACCGATGTATATGCGTTCGATATTGCAGATTATGATGATATTAATATTCAGGATTTTCATAATGGTGGACTGCTTGTTGGTTGTTTGGGGTTAAAATCCCAATATACATCCAGTAGCAGTAGTTCCTTCCTTATGAAACGTCCAATGCAAGGACTATTCGCTACTAATCTGTAACATCCCGCCTTTTCGCACGCTTTAAATCAACACATGTGCCAATTCAAACCATACGAAAGGGCGGATTGTTATAGGGTAAATAAGAAAAATGAGGAAGAAATAAAAAAAAAGAATCTCACACCGGAAGGATAAAATATAAAAATCAAATGTACAGTTCATGAAGCTGTTTACAAAATATTTAATTTTTCTCATACAATATAAATCAGAATTGCACATACCACCAAATAAAATCGATGCAGCGGAATACAGTGTAGTGGAATATAATATAATAATAATAATGAAATCTTCGTCTTCGTCCTCCAGGAATAAAGTCTTTGATCCTGAAATGCTATGACTGACCCGAGCGAATTCAAAAGACAAAACATTCGAGTCAGAACCAAAAGATCTTAGTAAGTTAAATCAACAGGAGTAAATATGAGTGTAGTAACTTGAGAGATGCTCGGGATTCACATCTCCCAAGGATCCGTTAAACTATTTACTATGTAGTAATATTTCGCTATTATAATAGTGTCTAATAGTGAAATAAACTTACTTTTAAATAGCGTTAAGGCTTTACATTTTCCACCTTAACACATTTATATATTCCCATAGTATAGTACCGTAATCTCCCCCGTACTGGGCGTCGTCACAGGACACTCCATAGGTATGGTACACAATCAAAATCGTATGAGGCGCGATAGGGTAGGTGACACGGCACAACTAGGCAATGCCAGGGTAGATATACCAATTACACATCCGGGCTGGTGGTAACGCGTAGCCGTAGCTACCGCCCACCTCGAGCCACACCCCCAAAAAAAGAAAATCAAAAGTGGCCACCGAATCAATCCAAAAGTTAAAGTATAAAATCGAAGGGATGTGTCCGATCAAAGGTGCTACCTCAATTGGCCCGAGAATCGTTCCTGTTTTAGCCAACTTATGCCAACTCACGGGAGTTGGGTCCACGTATTTACCTCAAAGGGAACGCCGCCACCATTCTACTTCATTCTGGAATCTCCACCGCGTACACGGTTGTTAAAGTGTTTTTCGGAGTTGGCAGAGAGTATGAAAACTTCCCATCCCGGTCTCTCCAACAACCAAACATTATAATAACACCGCGGTCTTTTAAAAATAGTTTATACTCTAAAACCAGAATAAAATATTCATTCCAAAACCATATAATACGATATCATTTCTATTTTAAAACCCAAATCAATATGATATCATTTTTATTTCAAATATATCTTTTTCCAAAATCATAATACTTTCAAATATATATATACTTTAAACCCATAACTTTTAACATAATTTTAAATACTTAAATGGTTTAATAATAAATTACCTTATACAATAAATTAGCTTTTTTTCTTAAATCAATTCCAAATACAGATTTAAATTCTCAAATAAACCATTTAAATTTCCATATATTTCAAAGTTTCAAATATTCCACCATTTCAAAACTAATTTTTAATTCATATATATATATATGTGTGTGTAAAATTCTCTTTACTATTATTTAGTTTTGAAATACTTGCTTAATAAATCCAGTATCCTTTAAATAAAACTTCAAATTTCAATAATTGAATATTCCTCAATTTATTTAGACTAGATATATTCACTTAAATCATTTTAGACCCAAATTTAGTTATAACATCGTATTCTTTTTAAATCTAAATTTCAAAACTATCTTCTCAACTTTAATTTATAAAAATCAATATAAACTCTATAATGGAATATAATTTTAGTAAATACTTATCCATAATATGTTCCACTTTATCATTAAACTTACTTCATACTTTAAACAATTTTATACATAGTTTTAAACCAAGAATTTAACTATATATAAAATAACCTTTATCAAATATCCGTCATCAATATTTCATGAAACCATATATATATTTCTTTAGAAAACCATATGGAAAATTATTGCAAAAATAATTATATATATATATATACCGTGGTGCCTGTATAAAATTTTCTATCCTATGGTCAAGTGATACGGATATTTATCATTTCAATCCGCAATTTAAAAATAAAAATGTGGTTGTATATCATTTCAAACCGCAATCTCGAATGAGATGAATGCATAATAACTTGCATTTTATAACAATATACGATACAACATCCATTCATCCAATATCATCCATCAACCATTTATCAAAATCATCATCAAATTCAAACAATACATCAATATATAACAGGTAACAAATAACAGGCATTTACTAGTAGATTATTATGCAAAATAAATTAACTGATAATTTAACTGACAGTTTATATGCAAAATAAATTTACTAATAATTTAACTATCAGTTTATATGCACTAATGAATTTAACTAGAAATTTAACTGGCAATTTATATGCAATAATGAATTTAAATAACAATTAAATTAAATAAATGCGATTTAATTGAGATGATGAATAAAAATATGCCAAACAGTCATAAGTAAATTTCTACTCATATCATAAATCAATTCAACAAACATAAGAAATTTTAGAAATTGTGAGTGGATTAAAACACTCACCTTTTGAATTTAAATTGAATTTAAATCCAATTTAAACCAAAAAATTTGACCCTCTCAGAATTCATCCAAACTTCCGTCACCAATCCAGAATTTCAATACGATCCTAACAAAAGAAACCGCGCGTAAATAGGATATCTTATGCGAAAGTTATGACGATAAATACAATTGAAATCAAAAAAAAGGAAAAAGAGAACGCTTTTAAACTCACCGCCACGTCATCTTTACTCACCTCTCTTACGTGCTACAAGGAAGCCACCTCCCATGAAAACCCTACAAGCACAGTACGCGACCAAAACCAGCAACGCGCAGTGTGACCGAGGTTCACTCCGATGAACGCACGCCGCGCCTAGGCCGCCGTGGCCTGAGCACCCCCCTCCCCTCTCGCGACGACCGGAAATCGTGGCAACCAAATCCCCCTATATATGCAGCCGCCGCCTAAAACGTGGAACCTTAGTTGAAAATTGCCGCAAATCTGACCGTTGAAACGTCAAACCAACGATGCCGATGCAATCCCCTCAGTCTCCTCTACAAAACCCAAAAAGGGTTTCCCCATCCGACGAAGTTCATCATCGAGCGATGAACGACCGAAAATTCTTCAATTTTTACTGATCAAACGATGAACCAAAATGAAAGACGATCAACAACAGTGAATCACCCCAGTCGAGAGCTTCAACCTATATTTTTTCCAGATTTTTCTGAGGACTTTGAAATTTATGCTTTGGATTTGATTTGCAGTTGGATCTGGATCTAAAGTTTGTTTGTCTGCCATTGAGGAGGAGAGAGTTGAGATGTACGTACAGACAAAATGAGAACTAGGAAGGCTAGGGTTTATAGCAGGATATTTATTGGCCAAATTGAAAATAGAATGGATGGATAAAACAAATATACGCGGTAACGCCAAAGTGGCACAAAAAGCCTGTTTCGACTACGGAACGAAATTGGGTCAATCCATGTATCAATATAGATGTTTTAAAATATTTTAAACACGATGGAAAGGGATTCAGGTTCAAATTGGATCGTATGAAGAAGTTATGCTAAAAACAATATTTTCCAAATTGATTTCAATTGATTTCAACTGCATAAATTTCCAAGCGTTTCGGTCCGTACGATCAAACGACAAGTTCGATCGCTACGAAACTTGAAACCCTATAATAATTCACCGCTATGGATCCGATGAAACTGGTTTGGTCGAAATCCGAGTCAGTGGCCAAAATGGCTATTTTTCATTAATTAAATAAATAAAATTTAATCAATTTTTCAATTTAAATTCGATAATTACCAATTCTTATCATTTTAAATTTTCCAATCATTTACAATGATTTAAATCAAATTCAACTGTCAAATTAGAGTTGATAAATTTATAAATTTCGGTATTAAACTCAATTTCATTTAATTCAAAAATTATAAATTTAATTTCCAAAATTTCTATTAAATTTACTTTTCATTTTATTATTCAATTCATTGATGTCAATTGGATGAAGTAAACATTGGCTCCATACCTATACATTAAGAACCTCCAATTTAAGCTAAATTTTCAATTTACGTAATAATTGAATATTTAATTTCATCCATTTGTAATTAATCCAATTATTATAAATTAAATAAAATAAACCACTATTTAAACTAAAATTCTATAGTTCATAAATTTTATCATCTTGTATTACTTAAGAAATTTAGACATCCTTTAAAACCAATTCTCATAGTAAATAAATTCACCAATTATGGTATTAACATTCAATTTAATAAACCCATTTATTTATAATTACTTACAATACATTGCTTTAAACCTGATTTCAATCATTCCATTAATTACATTAATAATTACTAAAGTAACGTTTATTGTCAACTATAAATATTATAACTACTTAACGGACATTGATTTTATAAATTTACACTTTATTACGTATTCTTCATCAGCTAACAAAATTTTGAATTCCTTTCCCAATTTACTAATTTCAATCAATCCTACTTTACAATCTGTTTCAAATAATAGGGTGTGCACTAATTTAGTTATTGCATTCATTCTTATTAATGTAACATTAAGGTCCCTTTACTCTAATTGATTTTCAATTTTATTATTAAACGAAATAAATAGGTAGTTATACTAGTGTTACTATGCCTTTAATTTCACTCATGAATTCCCTATTATCAAGTAACCATTACAGTTCTTAAATACTTATGCTTTTATTTAATTACCAAAATTAACCTTATCTTAGTATTAGATTAAAATTTTCATTGGTCACGTCCTATTGAATTAACATTCTCCAATTACCAAATTAATCTACATTAATTTGCACTAATTAAATAAATTAACTGCAATTGATTCCAAACTAAATTTTATGAACTAAATAAATAGGTAACTCATAACAATTGTTACCCTTAACTTTTAATTACATTCAAAAGTTCATTAATTACAACAAATGTTCAAATCAGCTATATAATTCTAATTTCCTCTTTTATTTGTGTTAACTATTTTATTTCAATTATGTTGAGATTTAGTCCCTTATACCCACTTAATATCCCAATTCATTTATTTATACTGGTTTCAAAAAAAAATATTTTATTATTAAATCGATTGCCATCTTATGCATATAATTTACATTTCTATTGATTTTACATTCAAAATTTTCAGTTATTAACTTAACTTACATAAGGTAATGTTTAATTACAATTAATTTCTATTAATTAAATACATTGGTGACGAACAATAGTTGTCACCATTGTACATTTTATACATTTGTAAGTTTGTTCTTTACAACCAATTATTACACATTACCTTATTACGTTTTACATCCCACTATAATCAGTGCACACAATAACCAAGCATAGCAGGTTTAAATACAATTGATTGGAGTTTCATTAAAATTATTGGCAATTAACTTGTATTAACCTTGTTTCATTTTACTTTAGCTATTATTCCATTATTAAATTGCAAATTTTTATTCCTTTCAATACTAACTCATAAAATATTATTAAATTAGCAAAATTTAAACATTGAAAATTTATGGGTCATTACACTCTCCCCCACTCAAAACTTTTCGTCCCCGAAAAGGAAAAAGAAGGGGAAAAGAAGAAATTTAGAAATCAATATATCTTATTCAAAACATTTACTTTATAAACAATTAAATTTACAAAATTAATTAATTTAGATAAAATATACCAATTTATAACCGTTAAATCTTTTTATACTCACATTAATAAAGTTTGGAATACATTTTCAAAAGTTTACGAAAAATTTCGGCAGAGTCTCTTTGTACGGAGAGGCTCGGGGAAAAATATAATATGAATATATCAATATACAACAAATATTTTCCAAAATAATATACATCCCAACCCGGGAAAATAATATAATGGCACTACAAACCGTAATCCGAAAGCGTACCTATTAGTCGGGCAATTAACGCTTATTTTATGAACTAAAAGCAGTAGCAATTACTTCCATAACCTGCATTTCACTTATATAATCCAAAAGGTTAACAATTATATAAAATGAATATTTAAGTTGTTCAACCACAACAATCAATCAATTCAACAACCAATTGCAACAAACAGCTTAAAACCTTCATACAGAATAAACACAATTCAATCATTCATTCAAACAAAACAAACAGTTGTTTGGGTTCAAAACTTTATATTGTGTAGAATGAAAAATAAACTATGAAGTGCACCATTTACTCAACAGTCTTGATGGAACTAAATAGATTATTTATTCATCCAAACAATTTTAGATTATCTTTGCCCAAACAACCACAAACCATCAAACAACAATTTCAACCAATAGATTACATTCATTTTTTTTTATCAATTTCATTTCAGACATTAGTTGTTTGATTTCTTTTCTTTCATATAATGGTTTATCTTTTTATTTTCATTTATTTCTTGCAAATTTTCATTTTTTTTATTCATTTCTAACAAAGTATCATTTTCCCTTGTACATATCATGAAATTTTCTTTTTGTTTTATTACATTCATTTATTCACTACTTCATTCATTTTATTTACAGTATTCATCTTTCTAGTTAATTTCAAAAGTAAATAACTTCACATTTACTCAAGTTTACTATCATTTATTTATAACACTTACCTTTCTTTTCTATTATATTAGTAGCATTTCAACGATTTGCTTAGGTTCAAAATCATTTATTTATAATCCTCATCTTTCTATTATATTTACTCATAATCACATTTACAATTATACTTAAGATTATAATAACTACAACCTCCAATTCTTATTTATTAAAGAGTTTGTAACATCCCGTCTTTTCGCACACTTTAAAACGACACACATGTCGATTCAAAGCATACGCAAGGGCGGATTGTTATGGGTAAATAAGAAAAACAGAGAAGGAATAAACATAATAGAATCTCACAGCGGAAGGATAAAATATAATAATAAATATACAGTTCAAAACAGTTTACAAAACAGTTATTTCACTTATACAATGTACATCAGAGTTAAACATACCAATACAACAATGCAGCGGAATATGAAGAGTGTGCAATACTATAAATAGAATAATACTGATTCTTCGTCTTCGTCCTCCAAAGCTAAAATCTGCTATCCTGAAACGCTCGGACTGACCCGAGCGAATTTGAAAAGACAAAAACACTCGAGTCAGACTAGAATATCTTATGTGAGTTAAAATAAACAGAAATAAATATGAGTACAGTAACTCAAGAGATGTTCGGGATTTACATCTCCTAAGGATCCGTTAAACTATTTACTATGTAGTATATTGCGCTATTATAATAGTGTCTATTTATAAAATAAACTTACTTTTTAATAGCGTTAAGGGGTTACCCATATAGCCCTTAACACATAATAGTCCCAGTAGTCCGTCCAATATCATAGTCCCTCCTGATCGGGAAGCCACCAGAGGATACCACACGGGCTACGGGAGAAATCCAAACTCGTACAAGGCGCGATAGGGTAGGTGACATGGCACAACTAGGCAATGCCAGGGTAGATATACCAATTACGCTTCCGGGCCGATGGTAACGCGAAGCCGCAGCAACCGCCCACCTCGAAACAACTCCCCAAATCAAAAAATAGAAGTGGCCACTGAATCAATCCAAAGTCATAGTATAATATCGAAGAGGAGTGTCCGATCAGAGGAATGACCTCATTAACCCGTCAATCGCTCCTGTTTTAGCCACCTTATGCCAACTCACGGGAGTCGGGTCCACGTATTTACCTTACAGGAATCGTCGCCACCAACCTACTTCATTCTGGAATCTCCACCGCGTACATGGTTAGTCAAAGTGGTTTTCGGTATCGACAGAGAGTATGTCCATATCCGATCCCGGTCTCTTTGCCAACCAATCGTTATTATAACACCGCGGTTATTTAAAAATAGTTTATACTTTAAAACCAGAATATAATCCATTTCAAAACCATAATATTTCGATATCATTTCTTCCTTTAAAACCCAAAACAATATGATATCGTTTATCCCAAATATAGTTTTCAAAAATCATAATGCTTTAACTTTATAACATCTGAAACCCAAATAATTTCAAAGCATAATATTTTGAAATCCATAATTTCAAACCATAACTTTTAAAACTCAAATGGGTTGGATATTCAACGGTATATAGAGTAAATGGTTTAACTTTAAAGTTTCTTCGTAAAGAAATAATTTCTATGGCTTTATAAATAAAATTCTTTATTTTAAAGTCTAAACCATAACTTAATTATCACTCTTTAATTCCAAAATCATTTCAATTTATATACATACATGCCTATATTCGTTTGGAGTATTTATATTTCAAAACTAAAGTTGGGTTTTCTTTTACAAATCAAATGCTTTATTAATTAGCCTTGAATATTCACATATACCCATAAATAAATAAACTCCAATTTCTAGTGATAACATATATATTTTCCAATTCAAATTATACTAGAATATTTTTCCAATTCAATTTATACTAGAATATTCATTCCAATTTATTTTGGGAAAATCCAATTAAAATATCATGTCTTAAAATTTGCAACTCAGCATTTAACATAGGATGTAAATTATCAAACTCCATTTCTAAATTTTCTTCCATTTTTAATAAAGAAATTTATGCACCCTTTTAAATTTCAAAATTTTCAACTTCATATATATATAAATATGGAAGAAAATATTTATCCAGTATAAAATTTAAGATTATTATAAACCGTATTCCATCCAAACCATAGAAATCACATTAAAATAGTTATATGTAGACCGCGGTGCCTGTATATAATTTTCTATCCTATGGTCAAGTGATACGGATATTTATCATTTCAATCCGCAATTTAAAATAAAACTTTGCGGTTTTATCATTTCAAACCACAATCCCGAATGAAATATAAAATGTATGCTAATTTGCAGTTTAATGATAACCAAATAAAACATCCATTCAACAACACATCCATCATCCAATCACAACCATCAAGCAATATCAATCAATAACAATATATGCTTGGTAATATACAACAGGTAATAATTGGCAGTTTTATTTCAAATTATATTTATCAACTATTAATCTAACAATTTATATTCATTGATAATTGGCATAACTGTTAACCAGCAGTTCATATGCAAACAATAATTTCTAACAGCCAATTAATATGCAATAAATCAACTAATTTAACAGTTAAATTCAATAAAATGCAATTCACAGATATGAATGAAATAACATGCCAAAAGCTCATAAATAAATTTCTATTCATTTCTAAAATTTATTTAACAAACATAAAAGCTTCTAGTAATTGTGAGTGGGTTAAAACACTCACCTTTGGAATTTAAATCGAAATTAAATTCAATTTAAACTCAAAATTTTTACGGCCTCCAAATCTGTCCAAACCAGCGTCATCAGGTCCGGAATTTAAATTCGATCCTAACGAAAAAAATTTCGTGTGAAACGGAGTTCGGATGGAAAAGTTATAGCCATTTAAACATTTGGAAATCAAATTTACATTTAACAAACAAAAGAACCATACTAACACTTGGACACGTCAGCAAAAGGATGGCACCCATCAGCTACCTCACGCGTTCGTTCGAATAGCTACAGACACAAACTGAACCCAACAAAACGTTGACCATCACCTTTGACCGTCGTTCGCTTCCTCCCTGGACCCACGTGCGCCCTGCCTTCACCACCCTGGGAACCTCCTCCTTCCCCTCTACCGAGCGCGCCACCTCCGGCCACCCAGAACTGCCGCCGCCGCCACTTACAACTAGGGTTTCGAAACCCTAGTTCAACTTTCCAGACAGATCTAACCATCAAACCGCAAAACGAACTTCGCTTATGCGATCCCCATCGTCCATTCTATAAAACCCAGAAAGGGTTTGGCGATCTGACGAAGTTTTCGACGATGATGATGGAAGGTCACAGACTGTTGGAATTTATTCTGAGCAAACCACAGCCCCAAATGGAAAACGAATTATACCAGTAGATTACGCGTATCGAATACTTCAACATATATTTTGTTGAGAATTTTCTGAATTTTTTTGAGTTTTGGCTTTTGATTTGCTATTGAAACTGGATCTGAAGTGTATACATTTGGGGAGGAGAAAAGAGTGAAGAAATGAACGTACAGCTAAAGAATAGAGACTAGGGTTTATAGCTGTATATATATAGGTTGGGCTGGGTTAGACTAGATAGGCTAGATAGATGAACGTACGCAACAGCTTATGGCCCAAAAAGCCCGCTATGCCTCCGGAACCGAATTTGTTAAAACTATATATCCAGATAGGTATTTTAAAATATTCTAAACGCGATGGAAAAAGTTTCGCGGCCAAATTTGATCGTATGAAGAAGTTATGCTAAAAACAAGATTTCCAAATTGATTTTAATAAAATTGATTTCAAGGCGTTTCGCGTCCGTACAATCAAACGACAAGTCCGATCGATACGAAACTTGAAATCCTACAATAATTCACCGTTACGGATCCGATGAAACTGGTTTCGTCGAAATCCGAGTCCATGACAAAATGGCTATTTTTAATATTTATTAAATCAATTAAATAAATCATAAAAATCCAATTTTTATATTTCAACTTCTAATATTGGCTAGATTCATTACTTATATAATTCCATCAATTTCAATTGATTTAACAAGCTTGGATGTGAATTAAAATCTATAAATATATCAACTTGCAGTGTTAATATCTGCACTTTCTTATTATTTGGGAATTAGAAAATATATTCTAAAACTCAATTATTACATCTTATACCTATATACTCTTAACTTAAATCTAACTAAATAAATAATCGGATTTCCATCTCAACTTGAATCCAATTAGATAAATAGATTTGATTTCCTTTTCAACTCATTTTTAATTGTAATTAACCCTTTTTACCATAATTAAATTTCAAATTATCAATAAACTTTTATTCCCATTTATTTGCCTTAATTTATTTAAGGCAATCCTAAATTAATATCTATTGCAATGATTTCAAATATCATTCCCTTATTTTTCTTGACTATTATAATTCCAATCTTAATGAATTCAATATTGTAAGCTTGATAAATCTATTAAATCCACTCAATTGTTTACAATTCCAATCTAAATTCAATAACGTAAAAATTTACGTTAGAATCCATTTTATATGCAGCAAATACCATTTGTTGACCTTAATATTCAAATTATAAATAAAATCTTGTTTTCTAAAGTTACATCAACAATGGTCAAACAAAAATTTGAATTAGCTTTAACCTTATTCTATGGTATTAACTATTGCAATAAATCCAAATTAATGAATGGTCTTGACTCCTATATTAACTACTTTGGTTTCAATTAACATTTTATGGTGAATATGAATTTCAGTGTATAATTGAAACCTTTATATCTATTTTATTTCACTATTCTATAAGAAAAATTAACGTTTGGTTCATCTTACTACAAATAACTCCCATTCCTTCCAAATAATACTTACATAAACTAGTAAATATTAAATCGATTAAATTGCAATAGATTCAATTGATTGCAATTCATTTCCAAATAAAATTTGATTTTTACTTGGTTATACACACAATTCCATAATCACTTACCTAACAAAATCATTATTACTTAAGATCTCATTTCCTCCACCTTTTCACTTCCAAGTTTCTATACTTTGATTTACACAAATTATTATAAATGGGATTTTCTTTGGTTTACATCTATCTGTATTTAACATTTCTCCATCACCAATTTATTTCACATTAACTGTGGTAAATTGGCAGATGAATTTTATATATTCCCAAAATTTTAAATTAACAATGAACAAGAATAGGTAACATACAATAGTCATTACTCCAAATTCTAGTCCTAAATAGGCTTTTATTACTTGTAAATAAATATTACTATTTATTTTCATAGTACAATCTCAATAATTATCCTATTTTAATTTGCTTAGGCCATTTATTTCACTATACATATCTGCATAAACGGACAATTTATTCAATTCATTGAGTATCAATTCTATTAAGTCATGTTTATATTTTTATGCATTCTTCTATTACTTTACAAATTGGAATAACTTTTAAACTCATACACTTAATAACAAAACCGTTATAAATCCAATAATTTCCAAATCAAAGTTTGTACATATTTTACACAACTATTATGATTCCTCACAAAACGTTGAATTTATTAAATGACCATTCATTAAAATTAAATTCCCTTAATTGAATCAATTGCTTATTATTATATAATTTTTCATTCTTTCCCATTATAAATTCATTAACGTATTTACGCATCTCCATCTTTCAATTATTAATAACCAAACTGATTACAAACACTGTTTCTATTCAATTTTCATAAATTTGTTCAAACTATGCTTTTGTTTACATAATAATACATTTTATGTTTCTATTATTTTTCTTTTCCTTTCACTACAGGCATAAATTATTACTATCTACACTAATTACATCTTTGTATTAATGAATACCATTCAAATTAATGTTTATACTAACATTCACAAATTTAACATTTGTTTGTTTCTTAAAATTAACTTTAACTCAAATTGTGAAAATTTACATTATCCACATCTATCGTCATAAAATTTTATAGTTACACTAAATTGCAACTACTATACCAAATTATCTACGTTTACTCCTAAACAAATTAGAAATTATATTAATTTAACTTATTAAATATTATTAATTTAACGGGTCGTTACAATCTCCCCCACTCAAAACTTTTCGTCCCCGAAAAGGAAAAGAAGGGAGAAGAAAGAATAAAGCAGTACATTTTATTTCAAATATTTATTTATAAACAGTATTTTACTGGATTAATTTCTTTTAATGAAATATACTTGTGTTATAATCAATATATCCTTTAATACTCGAATTATTAAAGTTGGAGAACAATTTTCAACAAAATTCTAAGTCCAAAATTTTCGAAAAATTTCGGCAGAGTCTCCTTTGTACGGAGGGACTCTCGAGGAAAATATAATATCCAAATATACAAATATATTACATATATATCCAAAATAAAATATCCCACATGGGAAAATATATAAAAGCGCTTTAAACGTAATCTGAAAACGTACCTATTTGTCGGGCAATACGCTTATATTTTTTTTTTTGGAACCAAAGCAGTAGCAGTGGCTTCCATCACCTGTATTTACTAATAAAATCTAAAAGGTTAAATATTTATTTTTAAAATGGACTATTCAAATGGATTCAATCATTCATACTTAATCAAATGCAACAACCATACATTTTAACAAACAGCACACACCACAACAAACAATCATTCACTCAACAAACAATCAGTTGTTCGGGTTCAAATTCTGAAGTTGTACGAATGAAGAATAACTATCAAGTACATCCGTTGCTCAACAGCCTTAGATGGAACAAAGGTAGATTATTTGTTCATCCAACAATTCCACAATTCCTTACCCAACAAACATACATCAACCAAACAATTCAAATCAACAACCCAATTACTTATTATACATTTACCTCATGCTTTAGGAGTTTGGTTTTCTTTCTTTCACTTATGGCCTTTACATTTTCTTACTAACATTGCAACTTTTATTATATGGTGAGTTATGTATGTTTTAAGAATGTAAGTGAAAATTTTACAAGCTTCTTCTCTCCATTCTTTTTACTAATTTATGGTTCAACAAACATATATTCGTTTTATAACTACCATTTCAACTTGCCCTTAAATTCTTAATCTGCTAACATTCATTCTTATAAGTGAAAGTTTTTATTTATTCATTAACTATGGATTGCAGTCATTTAAATTCTTCCTACTTTCCATTATATTAGCATAGGGGAGATTAAAACATACTCAAGTTAATAATCTTACAATCAATTCTTATTTAGAATTTCATTCTATTTACTTTAAGTTCATATCACCTATTAATAATTCTTAACTTATTTTTAGTAAAATTTCAATTGTAACTTAAGTTTATACCATTAAATTCTTATTTATACAGTAATTTATTGAATACTTCATTTTTTCTAAATTTCTACTTGTAAAAATTTCAATTCTAGTTTCTGATTTAACATTTCAACTTTTATATTTGGGTAAGTTATTTATGTTAAAGAAAATGCAATTGAACTTATAAAAGTTAAATCTCCATTCTTTAATTAAATTTAATGTTTATCCATATTACCCTTTGTCTCATATGTATTCAAATTCCTCTTATAACTTGCAATAATTCTCTTATTTAAATTAGAGGTTTCAATTCATTTATTACTTAACTTTTATTTCACTAACAAAATTTTAATCAATTAATTAATGGAAATTTAAGAATTAAATACCGGGTCAAATTTCAAAATTACTTTAAAATAATAGATAATATAATTTCTTACAACTCTTATATCTCCAATTATCTTTAAACAATTAAAATTTCAAATAAATTTAAAACAAATCTGTAGTAGAATTTACTACAGTGGCCTTTCCCCTTTGAGACTCGAAAATGAAAGTCGATGATGCGGCCGCCATCACCGAAATTATTTTCCAGCGACAGAGAGGAAAGTACAGAATTTATTTTCTCCAAAATCTTCTTTTAAAACGATTTTTTTCCAAATTATACTACATTTATATAAGAAATTACTTATAAACCCAATCAATAAATTTCACAAATTCTTTGGAAGCAAATTTTCAAAACCCCGGACTTAAGTTCTAAAATCTCCAAATTCGGTTTATTATGATTTCACTTAGCTATAATTTATTACAAATATTCCTATTGCCTAACATCCAATCTATAGCAACCAAATATATATATATATATATATCTTTATAAAATATTTTTATATATAGAAAATATAATAGGCAAAATTATTTCATTCACCTATATTAAAACAAATATTATGTCGGTCTGTCCTATTAAGTGTTTAGAAATCCCTATTGATGACATAGCGTCCCATGCATCAACCAGAATTCATAAATACAAAGCGGGACAGATTAACACAATATCAAAATCTTTTTATAAAACGAACAAATACGCTCTCTCATATATATACACTCAACGACTCCCATAGGATATTTCTACCCTATTAACAAAGAGTCAAACCCCACAAAGCCAAGGTTTTTATCGCTAAACCAAAGCTCTGATACCAACTGTAACATCCCGTCTTTTCGCACACTTTAAAACGACACACATGTCGATTCAAAGCATACGCAAGGGCGGATTGTTATGGGTAAATAAGAAAAACAGAGAAGGAATAAACAAAATAGAATCTCACAGCGGAAGGATAAAATATAATAATAAATATACAGTTCAAAACAGTTTACAAAACAGTTATTTCACTTATACAATGTACATCAGAGTTAAACATACCAATACAACAATGCAGCGGAATATGAAGAGTGTGCAATACTATAAATAGAATAATACTGATTCTTCGTCTTCGTCCTCCAAAGCTAAAATCTGCTATCCTGAAACGCTCGGACTGACCCGAGCGAATTTGAAAAGACAAAAACACTCGAGTCAGACTAGAATATCTTATGTGAGTTAAAATAAACAGAAATAAATATGAGTACAGTAACTCAAGAGATGTTCGGGATTTACATCTCCTAAGGATCCGTTAAACTATTTACTATGTAGTATATTGCGCTATTATAATAGTGTCTATTTATAAAATAAACTTACTTTTTAATAGCGTTAAGGGGTTACCCATATAGCCCTTAACACATAATAGTCCCAGTAGTACGTCCAATATCATAGTCCCTCCTGATCGGGAAGCCACCAGAGGATACCACACGGGCTACGGGAGAAATCCAAACTCGTACAAGGCGCGATAGGGTAGGTGACATGGCACAACTAGGCAATGCCAGGGTAGATATACCAATTACGCTTCCGGGCCGATGGTAACGCGAAGCCGCAGCAACCGCCCACCTCGAAACAACTCCCCAAATCAAAAAATAGAAGTGGCCACTGAATCAATCCAAAGTCATAGTATAATATCGAAGAGGAGTGTCCGATCAGAGGAATGACCTCATTAACCCGTCAATCGCTCCTGTTTTAGCCACCTTATGCCAACTCACGGGAGTCGGGTCCACGTATTTACCTTACAGGAATCGTCGCCACCAACCTACTTCATTCTGGAATCTCCACCGCGTACATGGTTAGTCAAAGTGGTTTTCGGTATCGACAGAGAGTATGTCCATATCCGATCCCGGTCTCTTTGCCAACCAATCGTTATTATAACACCGCGGTTATTTAAAAATAGTTTATACTTTAAAACCAGAATATAATCCATTTCAAAACCATAATATTTCGATATCATTTCTTCCTTTAAAACCCAAAACAATATGATATCGTTTATCCCAAATATAGTTTTCAAAAATCATAATGCTTTAACTTTATAACATCTGAAACCCAAATAATTTCAAAGCATAATATTTTGAAATCCATAATTTCAAACCATAACTTTTAAAACTCAAATGGGTTGGATATTCAACGGTATATAGAGTAAATGGTTTAACTTTAAAGTTTCTTCGTAAAGAAATAATTTCTATGGCTTTATAAATAAAATTCTTTATTTTAAAGTCTAAACCATAACTTAATTATCACTCTTTAATTCCAAAATCATTTCAATTTATATACATACATGCCTATATTCGTTTGGAGTATTTATATTTCAAAACTAAAGTTAGGTTTTCTTTTACAAATCAAATGCTTTATTAATTAGCCTTGAATATTCACATATACCCATAAATAAATAAACTCCAATTTCTAGTGATAACATATATATTTTCCAATTCAAATTATACTAGAATATTTTTCCAATTCAATTTATACTAGAATATTCATTCCAATTTATTTTGGGAAAATCCAATTAAAATATCATGTCTTAAAATTTGCAACTCAGCATTTAACATAGGATGTAAATTATCAAACTCCATTTCTAAATTTTCTTCCATTTTTAATAAAGAAATTTATGCACCCTTTTAAATTTCAAAATTTTCAACTTCATATATATATAAATATGGAAGAAAATATTTATCCAGTATAAAATTTAAGATTATTATAAACCGTATTCCATCCAAACCATAGAAATCACATTAAAATAGTTATATATAGACCGCGGTGCCTGTATATAATTTTCTATCCTATGGTCAAGTGATACGGATATTTATCATTTCAATCCGCAATTTAAAATAAAACTTTGCGGTTTTATCATTTCAAACCACAATCCCGAATGAAATATAAAATGTATGCTAACTTGCAGTTTAATGATAACCAAATAAAACATCCATTCAACAACACATCCATCATCCAATCACAACCATCAAGCAATATCAATCAATAACAATATATGCTTGGTAATATACAACAGGTAATAATTGGCAGTTTTATTTCAAATTATATTTATCAACTATTAATCTAACAATTTATATTCATTGATAATTGGCATAACTGTTAACCAGCAGTTCATATGCAAACAATAATTTCTAACAGCCAATTAATATGCAATAAATCAACTAATTTAACAGTTAAATTCAATAAAATGCAATTCACAGATATGAATGAAATAACATGCCAAAAGCTCATAAATAAATTTCTATTCATTTCTAAAATTTATTTAACAAACATAAAAGCTTCTAGTAATTGTGAGTGGGTTAAAACACTCACCTTTGGAATTTAAATCGAAATTAAATTCAATTTAAACTCAAAATTTTGACGGTCTCCAAATCTGTCCAAACCAGCGTCATCAGGTCCGGAATTTAAATTCGATCCTAACGAAAAACATTTCGTGTGAAACGGAGTTCGGATGGAAAAGTTATAGCCATTTAAACATTTGGAAATCAAATTTACATTTAACAAACAAAAGAACCATACTAACACTTGGACACGTCAGCAAAAGGATGGCACCCATCAGCTACCTCACGCGTTCGTTCGAATAGCTACAGACACAAACTGAACCCAACAAAACGTTGACCATCACCTTTGACCGTCGTTCGCTTCCTCCCTGGACCCACGTGCGCCCTGCCTTCACCACCCTGGGAACCTCCTCCTTCCCCTCTACCGAGCGCGCCACCTCCGGCCACCCAGAACTGCCGCCGCCGCCACTTACAACTAGGGTTTCGAAACCCTAGTTCAACTTTCCAGACAGATCTAACCATCAAACCGCAAAACGAACTTCGCTGATGCGATCCCCATCGTCCATTCTATAAAACCCAGAAAGGGTTTGGCGATCTGACGAAGTTTTCGACGATGATGATGGAAGGTCACGGACTGTTGGAATTTATTCTGAGCAAACCACAGCCCCAAATGGAAAACGAATTATACCAGTAGATTACGCGTATCGAATACTTCAACATATATTTTGTTGAGAATTTTCTGAATTTTTTTGAGTTTTGGCTTTTGATTTGCTATTGAAACTGGATCTGAAGTGTATACATTTGGGGAGGAGAAAAGAGTGAAGAAATGAACGTACAGCTAAAGAATAGAGACTAGGGTTTATAGCTGTATATATATAGGTTGGGCTGGGTTAGACTAGATAGGCTAGATAGATGAACGTACGCAACAGCTTATGGCCCAAAAAGCCCGCTATGCCTCCGGAACCGAATTTGTTAAAACTATATATCCAGATAGGTATTTTAAAATATTCTAAACGCGATGGAAAAAGTTTCGCGATCAAATTTGATCGTATGAAGAAGTTATGCTAAAAACAAGATTTCCAAATTGATTTTAATAAAATTGATTTCAAGGCGTTTCGCGTCCGTACAATCAAACGACAAGTCCGATCGATACGAAACTTGAAATCCTACAATAATTCACCGTTACGGATCCGATGAAACTGGTTTCGTCGAAATCCGAGTCCGTGACAAAATGGCTATTTTTAATATTTATTAAATCAATTAAATAAATCATAAAAATCCAATTTTTATATTTCAACTTCTAATATTGGCTAGATTCATTACTTATATAATTCCATCAATTTCAATTGATTTAACAAGCTTGGATGTGAATTAAAATCTATAAATATATCAACTTGTAGTGTTAATATCTGCACTTTCTTATTATTTGGGAATTAGAAAATATATTCTAAAACTCAATTATTACATCTTATACCTATATACTCTTAACTTAAATCTAACTAAATAAATAATCGGATTTCCATCTCAACTTGAATCCAATTAGATAAATAGATTTGATTTCCTTTTCAACTCATTTTTAATTGTAATTAACCCTTTTTACCATAATTAAATTTCAAATTATCAATAAACTTTTATTCCCATTTATTTGCCTTAATTTATTTAAGGCAATCCTAAATTAATATCTATTGCAATGATTTCAAATATCATTCCCTTATTTTTCTTGACTATTATAATTCCAATCTTAATGAATTCAATATTGTAAGCTTGATAAATCTATTAAATCCACTCAATTGTTTACAATTCCAATCTAAATTCAATAACGTAAAAATTTACGTTAGAATCCATTTTATATGCAGCAAATACCATTTGTTGACCTTAATATTCAAATTATAAATAAAATCTTGTTTTCTAAAGTTACATCAACAATGGTCAAACAAAAATTTGAATTAGCTTTAACCTTATTCTATGGTATTAACTATTGCAATAAATCCAAATTAATGAATGGTCTTGACTCCTATATTAACTACTTTGGTTTCAATTAACATTTTATGGTGAATATGAATTTCAGTGTATAATTGAAACCTTTATATCTATTTTATTTCACTATTCTATAAGAAAAATTAACGTTTGGTTCATCTTACTACAAATAACTCCCATTCCTTCCAAATAATACTTACATAAACTAGTAAATATTAAATCGATTAAATTGCAATAGATTCAATTGATTGCAATTCATTTCCAAATAAAATTTGATTTTTACTTGGTTATACACACAATTCCATAATCACTTACCTAACAAAATCATTATTACTTAAGATCTCATTTCCTCCACCTTTTCACTTCCAAGTTTCTATACTTTGATTTACACAAATTATTATAAATGGGATTTTCTTTGGTTTACATCTATCTGTATTTAACATTTCTCCATCACCAATTCATTTCACATTAACTGTGGTAAATTGGCAGATGAATTTTATATATTCCCAAAATTTTAAATTAACAATGAACAAGAATAGGTAACATACAATAGTCATTACTCCAAATTCTAGTCCTAAATAGGCTTTTATTACTTGTAAATAAATATTACTATTTATTTTCATAGTACAATCTCAATAATTATCCTATTTTAATTTGCTTAGGCCATTTATTTCACTATACATATCTGCATAAACGGACAATTTATTCAATTCATTGAGTATCAATTCTATTAAGTCATGTTTATATTTTTATGCATTCTTCTATTACTTTACAAATTGGAATAACTTTTAAACTCATACACTTAATAACAAAACCGTTATAAATCCAATAATTTCCAAATCGAAGTTTGTACATATTTTACACAACTATTATGATTCCTCACAAAACGTTGAATTTATTAAATGACCATTCATTAAAATTAAATTCCCTTAATTGAATCAATTGCTTATTATTATATAATTTTTCATTCTTTCCCATTATAAATTCATTAACGTATTTACGCATCTCCATCTTTCAATTATTAATAACCAAACTGATTACAAACACTGTTTCTATTCAATTTTCATAAATTTGTTCAAACTATGCTTTTGTTTACATAATAATACATTTTATGTTTCTATTATTTTTCTTTTCCTTTCACTACAGGCATAAATTATTACTATCTACACTAATTACATCTTTGTATTAATGAATACCATTCAAATTAATGTTTATACTAACATTCACAAATTTAACATTTGTTTGTTTCTTAAAATTAACTTTAACTCAAATTGTGAAAATTTACATTATCCACATCTATCGTCATAAAATTTTATAGTTACACTAAATTGCAACTACTTTACCAAATTATCTACGTTTACTCCTAAACAAATTAGAAATTATATTAATTTAACTTATTAAATATTATTAATTTAACGGGTCGTTACAGAGTTTCATTGAATACTTTCATTTTTTTTCAATTTTTTTTTACTTGTATAATTCTCTATTACAATTTCTTATTAAACATTGTAACTTTTATTGTTGGGTAAGTTTTATATATATATATATATATATATATATATTATGCTTTTAAGAATGTAACTGAAAGTTATCCAAGTTTTCTCATTTCTCTTAATTAATTTAATGTTCAATAATTATATCCTTTATTTCATAGGTTACAATTTTAAATTTCATTTAATACCATTAATAACCTAGCATTAAATCTCTTATTTTATTTAGTGTTTCAATTTATTAGTTAAATTCTGTTTCACTACATTAATTAAAACTATTAATTAATGGAAACTTAAGAATTAAACACCAGGTTTAATTTCAAATTATTTTAAAATAATAGATATATATAATTACAACTTACCTATATCCAAGTATTTTCAAAACAAACTAAAAATTCATTTTTGTTTATCAAAATAAATCTGTAGTAAAATGACAACAGTGGTCTTCCCACTTCGAAACTCGAAAATGAATGTCGATGATGCGTGCACTCATCACCGATATTATTTTCCAGCGACAAAGAGGGTAGTACAGAAATTTTTCTTTTTGAAATTCCTCTTTAAAACAATCCTTTCAATTTATATTGAAATATTCATATCAGAAAATACTTATAAACAATACTACTATATTCCAAAATTATTCGAAAGAAATTTTCAAAAATCCCGAAACTAAAGCTTTAAGTTTCCAATTTCATTTATCTTATTTTCAATCTTAATTCACTGTTATTTAAAATTTTCATTACCTAACAACCAAATATATTACAACCAATTATAATCTTTATAAAAATTTACTTTTCATATGTAGAAAATATAATAGGAAAAATTATTTCATTCACCTATATTAAAACAAATATTATGTCGGTCTGTCCTATTAAGTGTTTAGAAATTCCTATTAATGTCACAGCGTCTCATGCACCAACAAGAATTTATAAATACAAAACGGAACAGATTAACACAATATTAAAACCTTTTTATAACACTAACAAATACACTCTCTCATATATATGCTCAGCGACTCCCATAGGGTATTACTACCCTATTAATAAAGAGTCAGACCCCACAAAGCTAAGGTTTATCGCTAAACCAAAGCTCTGATACCAGATGTAACATCCTGCCTTTTCGCACGCTTTAAATCAACACATGTGCCAATTCAAACCATATGGAAGGGCGGATTGTTATGGGGTAAATAAGAAAAACGAGGAAGAAATAAAACAAAACAGAATCTCACAGCGGAAGGATAAAATATAAAAATCAAATATACAGTTCATGAATCTGTTTACAAAATATTTAATTTTTCTCATACAATATATACCAGAATTGCACATACCACCAAATAAAATCGATGCAGCGGAATACAGTGTAGTGGAATATAGTATAATAATAATGAAATTTTCGTCTTCGTCCTCCAGGAATGAAGTCTTCGATCCGGAAATGCTCGGACTGACCCGAACGATTTGAAAAGACAAAACACTCCAGTCAGAACTAAAAGATCTTATGTAAGTTAAAACAACAGGAATAAATATGAGTGCAGTAACTTAAGAGAAGCTCGGGATTCACATCTCCCAGGGATCCGTTAAACTATTTACTATGCAGTAATATTTCGCTATTATAGTAGTTTCGAATAGTAAAATAAACTTACTTTTAAATAGCGTTAAGGCTTAACATTTTCCACCTTAACACATTTATATATTCCCATAGTCTATACAGTACCATAATCTTCCCCGTACCGGGCGTCGTCAGAGGGCAATCCATAGGTATGGTACAAAACAAAAATCGTATGAAGCGCGATGAGGTAGGTGACAAGGCACAACTTGGCAATTCCAGGGTAGATAAACCAATTACGCATCTGGGCGGGTGGTAATGCATAGCCGCAGCTACCGCCCACCTCGAGCCTAACCCCCAAAAAAAGAAAATCAAAAGTGCCCACCGAACCAATCCAAAAGTTAAAGTATAAAATCGAAGGGATGTGTCCGATCAAAGGTGCTACCTGTTTTAGCCACCTTACTCTAACTCATAGGAGTTGGGACCACATATTTACCTCAAAGGGAACGCCGTCACCATCCTGTTTCATTCTGGAATCTCCACCGCGTACACGATTGTTAAAGTGGTTTCGGAGTTGGCAGAGAGTATGACAACTTCCGATCCCGGTCTCTTCAACAACCAAACGTTATTATAACACCGCGGTCTTTTAAAAATAGTTTATACTTTAAAACCAGAATAAAATATTCATTCCAAAACCATATAATACGATATCATTTCTATTTTAAAACCCAAATCAATATGATATCATTTTTATTTCAAATATATCTTTTTTCCAAAATCATAATACTTTCAAATATATATATACTTTAAACCCATAGCTTCGAACATAATTTTAAATACTTAAATGGTTTAATAACAAATTACCTTATACAATAAATTAGCTTATTTTTTTCTTAAATCAATTCTAAATACAGATTTAAATTCTCAAATGAACCATTTAAATTTCCATATATTTCAAAGTTTCAAATATTCTACCATTTCAAAACTAATTTTTAGTTCATATATATATGTCAAATTCTCTTTACTGTTATTCAGTTTTGAAATACTTGCTTAATAAATCTAGTATCCTTTAAATAAAACTTCCAATTTCAATAACTGAACATTCCTCAATTTATTTAGACTATATATATTCACTTAAATCATTTTAGACCCGAATTTAGTTACACCATATTCTTTTTAAATCTAAATTTCAAAACTATCTTCTCAACTTTGATTTATAAAAATCAATATAAACTCTATAATGGAATATAATTTTAGTAAATACTTATCCATAACATATTCCACTTTATCATTAAACTTACTTCATACTTTAAACAATTTTATACATAGTTTTAAACCAAGAATTTAACTATATATAAAATAACCTTTATCAAATATCCGTCATCAGTATTTCATGAAACCGTATATATATATATATATATTTCTTTACAAAACCATAGGAAAATTATTTCAAAAATAATTATATATATATACCGCGGTGCATGTATAAAATGTTCTATCCAATGGTCAAGTGATACGGATATTTCTTATTTCAATCCGTAATTTAAAAATAAAAATGCGGTTGTGTATCATTTCAAACCGCAATCCCGAATGAGATGAAATGCCTAATAACTTGCATTTTATAACAATATACAATACAACATCCATTCATCCAATACATCCATCAACCATTTATCAAAATCATCATCAAATTCAAACAATACATCAATATATAACAGGTAATAAATAACAGGCATTTACTGGCAGTTTATTATACAAAATAAATTAACTGATAAATTAACTGACAGTTTATATGCAAAATAAATTTACTAATAATTTATCTATCAGTTTATATGCAATAATGAATTTAACTAGAAATTTAACTGGCAGTTTATATGCAATAATGAATTTAAATAACAATTAAATTAAATAAATGCGATTTAACTGAGATGATGAATAAAAATATGCCAAACAGTCATAAATAAATTTCTACTCATATCATAAATCAATTCAACAAACATAAGAAATTTTAGAAATTGTGAGTGGGTTAAAACACTCACCTTTTGAATTTAAATTGAATTTAAATCCAATTTAAACCCAAAAATTTGACCATCTCAGAATTCATCCAAACCAGCATCATCAAGTCCAAAATTTCGACACGACCCTAACAAAAGAAACCGCGAGTAAATCGGATATTGTATGCAAAAGTTATGACGATAAATGCGATTGAAATCAAAAAAAACAAAAGGAAAAGGAGAACGCTTTTAACTCACTGCCACGTCATCTTTACCTCACCTCTCTTACGTGCTACAGGAAGCCGCCTCCCATGAAAACCCTAAAAGCACAGTATGTGACCCAAACCATCAAGGCGCAGTGCGACCAAGCTTCACTCCGATGGACGCACGCCGCGCCTAGGCCGGCCATGGCATGAGCACCCCCCTCCTCTCTCGCGTCGACCGAAAATCGCGGCAACCGAATCCCCTTATATATGCAGCTGTAACGACCCGGAATGTTGAGCAATACCAATTTAATAGTCTTTGTTAATAATTAAATTGATTTGATCATTTTATATTATAAATTGACAAGTTAAAAATTATTTTAAAGATTTATGATAATAATTTGTTAATATCTATCAATAATTTTTCTTTGCAATATGAATAGGCAAGATCAATTCTTTTGAAATTTATAATAATTTGATTTGGAAATATTTATTTTGGTAAATAAGAAGTTTTTAATGTTATAAAACTTTATATTCAAATTGTAATATATATGAATGTATATATTGTGATTTGAGATTTGTTTCAAAATTTAATATGGTAATGATAAAATTTAATGTTAGAATGTTTTTCTATTTGAAATATGTATATATATTTGTATATATATTTGAAATAGGAAAAAAAAATATTGATTTGAATTTAACAAGAGTTTTCAAACTTTAATATATAATTTGAAATTTAAAATGTTAATTTGATTTAATGTTTTTGAAATGACAATTGAGATTTAAATTAATTTCTTATTATTATAAACATATAGTTCAACTTGAGTTTTAGATAAGATTTAAATTTAAAATTTCATTTGTTTAATATCCTTTCATTTTAATTCTAACACAAGATAAATTTGTTTTAAAATTTAAGAGATAAATTAAAATAGAAGTTTCAAACATATAAACATTAAATTGAATCAAAATGTAAGTTATTTGAATTCATATGAATATTTATTAAAGGATAAGTATACACATTTTATAATCATATGAATATTACATAAATATATGTATATAGCTTAAATAGATTATTGAAAAGAAGATAACATTTAAAACATTTATGAAACATTAAAAAAATACTTTTGTAAACATTAATTAAACCTTAAGGATACTTGTAAGTATATTAAACTATGTAAGGGGCATTTGTAAGAACATAAACATTAAAGAGACACATGTCATTCTCTATAGTAATTAAATTTTAAATTAAATTGTAAATAATAAAAAGAAAGATTTTATTCTTCAGCAAAATCTTTCTCTTCATTTCACAAAGATGAATACAAATCTGAAAAAATGTAAATCAAAACAAAGATGAAAAAAAAGGAAGAAAATCTGTAAAAATCTGGAAATCCAAGAACAAAGAAGTAAGCTGGAAAATGCACATAGGAGAACTGATTAATCAACAGCAACTAGAATGTTTTCAACCTACAAATCAATTCAAGAACATGCAATTTGAAATCAACTACAGGGGAACTTGCTTTCAACATGCAAAGTAAAATTTTCAAAACCTGGAAACATTCTTTGTTTTCTGCAAATTACAGGCGAGTAAATGATTTTTTTTTAAAAACAGATTTTTAAAACCTGAATCTCATCATGTTTTTAGGAATGAGTATCTTGATGTTATTCGAATGCTTGAATTCAAATTTGATACATGTCTATCTTCTTCATTTGGTTGCTTGTGTGGATAAAGAATATGTTCTGTGTGTTCATAAATAGTTTTCAAATTTTGTAATAAATTCAATAACTGGTTTTTAGATTCAAACTTGACATTGAATTGTAGATAAAAGATGTTTGTAATAAAACTATCCATCAACTAAAATAGTTATAGGAAATTTAAGTGAATAATGTACTCCTATCTTACAAATTTTACAGTAAATCTTATTATGGGTCAAAAATTAATCGAATCAATTTTGGATTTGAATTATATAATTGAATTCCTAATGTAAAATCATGATTTTTGAGATTAGTATCATGATTTTTAGATTAGAAATTAAAGAGAATTTTCGTGTAAATTGTTTTGGGCATTTCGGCAAATTGATGGTGAACGACGGTGAACGATGCGTCGTGGTTGTCCAGGGAGGTCGAGAGGGTCTCGATGGTCGTGGGAAAAATGCAGTGGGAATTTATTAATGGTTTAGTTGACTGATAATGGAAGGATTAGGGTTTAACACCCTGATTTTTGTCATCGCTGTTCAATGGTGTTCACAGCGTCGTTAGGCAACCGAGGGAAACGCATGCATTGCCATGGAATTAGGGGATCGTGTTTAAGTTTCGGCTAAGTTGGTGAGGTGTATCGTGTAGGGGATGGTCGGCGGTGAGCAATTTCTGGTCACAGTGTTTCGAGTTCATGGGTTCGAGTGTTGAAATTTTCGATTTTCGAAAGAATGGTGGTTCCCGGTCTTGCGAGTTGTTGTCGAGGCCATTCGTGACTTGGTGGAAGATAGGGTGGGGTTCGCCGTCGACCGGCGTGGTCGTGCACGTTGATGTGAACGACCGTGTGCATCTGGGAAGTGGTTTAGGGTAGGAGAGGAGAAGAAGGGGTAGAACTCTAAGATAGCATCGGGTGATTGATGCCTTAACTCGAAGCAGCCATAGGGTAGGGAAGACTCGGGGTGTTTGCTTATTTTACTCGGGTTTGTCGCGTGTATTTCTGTGGTTTGCTTGAGTATGTTGGGCAAGTTTATGTTTTGGGTTCAAACAGTTATAAGGTTTTAAGAAAATGTAACAGTAAGGTTTATAAAGTTTAAAAAACAAGATAATATGATTTTGTAAATAATTCTAGATTAGAAAACAAGAGTTAAACAAGTTTGTTTATAATACTAAATTGTTTTAAAGTTGGTTAAACATGTTTTATATATATATAATTATGAAAGTTTAAAAATATAAAATAAGTGGATGTTGAACTAAGCTTGTATTAAATTTTTATTAAATAGCTTTGGAAAAGGGGTTTTAAAAGATTCAAAAGTTTAATTTAAAATCTGTTTAATTATAAATTGATTTCTAAAAGGTTATATTTTATTTTAAATAAAGTATAATGATTAAGAACTTGGTAATCAATTAAATAAAGTTTTTATTAAGTAATATGGAATTTTGATTTAATCAAAGATAATTAATTTGTGAAAATAATTAAGATAACTCGACTTTTATTAATAATCAAAGTGTTTTGGTTAATATAAATGATTTTATTTACATAATGGTTATTATGTTAATTAAGAATCTTTTTTACTTTTAGAAGTTAAGAATCATTTAATTAAATTTAAATGATTAAGTTAAATAATTAATTAAGTAATCGATGTCTGGAGAAATTAAGCAATAGATGATTACTTTATGAAAGTAATTAAGTAATGTGATTAAGAGTTAATCACTTGAGTTATTAATTTAAGAATTAATTAACATAACTAATCAAAGGTTTAAATTATTTAATTAATGGTAAGTTAATAAAGAATTAAAAGTATTTAATTAAGTGATTAATTACTTGTTAAAGTAATTAATTAAGAAAGAATTTAATTGATGAAGTAATCATTAATTAATGGAAATAATTAATTAATTAATAATTAATAATTTAAGGATAATTAATTTATAATTATTTTTAATTACTAATGCAATTAAAGTAATTAATTAAAGGTGATTAATTAAAAGTAATTACTTAAAGATGATTAATTAAAAGTAATTAATTAAATATGATTAATTAAAAGTAATTAATAAAGTAGTTTTAATTAAAAGTAATTAATCAAGTTTGATTAATTAAAAGTAATTATTCAGGTGTGACTAATTAAAGGATAATTAAGGAATAATTATCAGAATATTAAGGAATAATTAATCAAATATGATTAATTTAAAAGGGGTAATTAAGAGGTAATTAATTGGTATAATTAAGGAAGTAATTAATCAAGATGATTAATTAATATTGTAATTAATGAATAATCACTTAAAGTAATTAAGATATAATTAATCAGGGATGATTAATTAAGGTGAATAATTAAGTGATGTTTATTAATTAATTTGTAATTAATTAATGAATAGTAAGATGGATTGATGATAAATCCAAGTGATTAAGTAAGGATTAATTAAATTTAAGGATTAATTAAATTATTTAAGTTGGATCAACGTTGTGTATGGGTGTTTATTGATTGGTTGATAAGAATCATATAATGTGTTAATGATATTGGTTGATATTATATGTCATTGGTTGATATGTGATGATTTGAATGTGATATATCTGAGATGTGATATATATGCTGCTTTGTGATATGTATAGATGCATGTGATAATAGTGGATTACCTATCTGTGTGTTATGAATCATTAATTTATGTTAAGTGATATTTTTTGAATATCCATTGTTTAAATCCCTTAAGTATAACTTGGACATTAAAATGGCGTTTGGATTCGGTGAGACCGGGATCGGGTTTCCATATTTGGATATCCGAAAACCACATCGATTCCAATAAACGTTATGTTCTTAATCCAAGTGGAGCAAGTGAAGACTCGAGGTGTAAGGGCTATACGTCAGTATAACTCTGTGGGTGATTCCGTAATGAGTTTGACTGAATAGTGCTTATAGGTTCGAGATGGTGATTCAGAGTGCAAGGGCTATGGTCGTTGACTCTGAGGGTGATTCCAAAATGAGTGCAACGAGATAGTGCCTTCAGTTTCGTTCGAACTCGGAACGAACTTGTATGGATTGAATGCTTTCATAGCATCGTCAGGTGGACGATGAGCACTCTAAGATAGATGTGTTCTATAAAGGTAATCGCAGCCTCAAGCCTCATCAACCGGGAATGGCTAAAACAGGGGAGGTGCAGCAAGGCTTCGTGGGTAGCTCCCACTGAAGAGCAAGATACATCCCTGTCTAGATGTCCCTTTTTATTTCGGCTTTGTGGGCACTTGGATCTACAGCCAACTACGGGGTGGTCTTGTTCGGGACTCTTCAGTAAGGAATGGTCCCGGCCTTGTGTTGTAGGGGAGTGGGCGTACTCCTCGGTACGGTGATCTAGGCCACGTACTGTGACGTGCGGTACCCCAATAGCCCTGCCATTGATGGAAACCCATTTTCCCTACGAGACCCTACGGTTTTGTTTGTATTACCCACTTTTGTGGCTAGTAGCTGGAATTTAATGAATGTAACAATTTCGGCTATTTCATATTTATTTGAAAACCCTAGACACTATTATAATATCACTGGATTTCCTATCAAATGTTTTGGTTAGCGTAAGGTAAAAAGTTTTCCATGTTTATGTGTGGGAAGTCTTACATGATACCTTTTCTTTTCAAAGGATTTTCTAAAGTTAAGCAATCTTAAACCGTTTACTCACACCAGACCCCTATCCGACCCGACTGTTTATTTTCTGTTTTATTAAACTCTTGGGTACTCATATTATATATGAGTAGTCAAGTGATTCAGGTTATCCTTGACGAAATCTGGAGGAGCTTTGGAGCTGTAGGCTTCTGCGTGTAGATATATAGTTAGAGTTTCTGCTGTGTTGTTATCCTGTACGATGTCTTGTATTGTATTAGACAGAAACGTTATAACTGTCTAAATTGAGTTGTATAGTTGTGTACTCTGATATATATGATACTATGTATATATTCTATATTATATTTAAATCTATCCGCCGTGAGATTCTGATGTGTTTTTTTTTTGCTTCTTTCTTCTCTTTCTTTCTTTCTTCTTTTATCTCTTTCTTTCTTAATTAGTGATGCGATTTTCTGGTGATAGAAAGTCGGGTTGCTACAGTTGGTATCAGAGCATTACGTTGAGTGAATACCTAGGCTCTCAATCTTGAGAGAGCGTACTTGTAATTTATATATATATATATATATATATATATATATATATATATATTTATTCATATATCTACCTAATCTGTTGGGTTATCTGTTCGGATTTTCCAACATAGGTTATAAAGGTAGATAAGGTAGGAGTGTGTGGAACACAACTACCACTAATGGAAGAGGCTTGTATGTTATGGTTGGAGGTGTTTATCAAGATTGTAGACCTAATACCATCTTGAGTAAATTTTGTAGATTGGTAAAAGGATTTATTTGATTCCAGAGGAAGTATTTTCAAGGATTGGAGTATATTCTTAAAATGTGAGGTTGATTTGCTCTCGAATGAGCAGGATTTCCAAGAGTCGAATCTGTTAGCTGAGTAGAAGCGGGTGGTGGTATCTTGATAGCTTCAGGAAAAAATAGCTGTGTGATGAGATGCAGTTTCCATAGATGGTTCTGAGAATGTTCTTTTGGAATAAGATTAAGATGGTGTTGAAGGAACAGTGATGCCTACTGCAACGAGGATTCAGTTGTCTGGGAATTTTCTGGATCTCAAGCAAGGGTGTCTTGTCGTGGTTAAAGTAGGAGACTAAGGTCGATGAGTTACCTCATTTCGGACATGGTCTCAATTATTTTCTTAAGAAGATAAGTGGTTGGTGTTTGGTTTGGAGCCGAGTTTCTTGAGAAGATGTCGACTCGTCTCAAGGATTTTTGGCGGAATTGGATGATAGTTTTGAGTTTCAGGAGCTTGTGGTAAAGGATGATCTTTGGTTTAGCTATATCATTGAAGTGGAGTTTGGAAGCAGCAGCATGGATCTGTTTCTTCGATGATTCAAAAATCTTTGGGATTCTACTACCAGCAGAGTATGCAGATGGTGAAGGTTTTTTCATTCCTTTGGGAGCCTCAGTAGAGCAAGATATCTGTTAGAAGTGATCTATCAGTTTTCTGGTAGATAAGCCATTCGGGAAAGATTTATCTTGAGTAGGAAAAGCAGTTCTAGTTGGGGAGACGGTTCTTTGGAATCTGAACTGAGTGGGATCGCTAAAGTGACTTGCGAATAGTTTGGGAATCTTTGAGTATTCTTTGGCTTGGAAATTAAGGAATCTCATATGGAGGTAAAGGCTACTTATGAAGTCAGAGATTTTCCAGATGTTTCTTTTGAGGAATTCAGAAGTTGACCAGCATCGGAGATTGAGTTTCCTTATCGACTTGGATTCTAAGAGAAATATTGATGATTCAACCATATAGTGGGATGACTCTTGGGGCGAGAAGAGTTTGGTGAGGCAACTCAGGATTCATTGGATTGATCATCTTATTCTAAGTTGAGATTCCACTGAGATGTTTTGACCAAGTGGAATGGTCACTAAGATATTTATGAGTCGGATGAACTGTGTATGGAGAAAGATTTTGCTTGTGTTCCTCGATAGCATTCTTATCTACTCCAGATCAGAGTGGTGCAGCAGAAGCGAGATAGCAGTTGTTCTAGAATGGGAGCAACCAGGAGTTGCAGTTTTCTTGGATTAAAGGATTTTTATAGGGAATTCAAGTATGAAGAAATTTTCTGGATTTGGAAGGTAAGGTTGTCAAGTACAACTGTTTGGCTATTCCAGATAAGAGATGAAGGCTTGAAGTCCATCGATGTTTGTGGAATAGAGTTGTATTTTGGATTCCAGCAAATTATTTTTGGGAAAGCCACTTTGTTTAATAGGACCTAGAGATTTGGTTTGAGTTGGCCCAGTCTGTTGCATGAAGCAATTAGCAAGGATTAGGCTGATCGGGAATATTGGGGGTGACTCGGAGCATCAGAAGAGTTATGTAGTTAAGAGTTGAGGAGATTTGGAATGTGAAGTTGGAACTTGGATATTACTCTAGTTTTATCCAATCAAAGGAGATATAAGATTTGGTAAAACTGGAAAGTTCGCTTTGAAAGTATTTTGAGTTTTCCTGTAGGCTCTAGAGATTAGATTTTGATCTACAGGGTTGAATTGGTAGTTCGGATAATTAGAATTCATTATATTGCACATATTTCTAAGGAATATGTGTATGATTCTCTGAGTAATGGAATTAGCAGTTCAGAAGGATCTGGTAGTTGAGCTGGTTTGAGTTTAGTCTGATATCTTGTTCAGATTTGAAGGATCATATGTGGAAATTCTTGGTTATGGTAGTATAGTAATTAAGATTCTATAAAGTGAGTGTTCGAGTATATGTATCTGGAAACTCTTGATAATATTAGAAAGTTCTATTCAGAATTTTTGTCTGGATAGATAAAATTATTTGCTTGAATTGGTTGTTATGACTGATTGTGTGACTGCTATTTGAAAATTTTAAATTCCTTAGTCGGGTTATTAAATTATCTTTGCTTTTAATTTCGGGGACGAAATTATTTTAAGGGGGGAGGAATGTAACGACCCGGAATTTTGAGCAATATCAATTTAATAATCTTTGTTAATAATTAAACTGATTTGATCATTTTATATTATAAATTAACAAGTTAAAAATTATTTTAAAGATTTATGATAATAATTTGTTAATATCTATCAATAATTTTTCTTTGCAATATGAATAGGCAAGATCAATTCTTTTGAAGTTTATAATAATTTGGTTTGGAAATATTTATTTTGGTAAATAAGAAGTTTTTAATGTAATAAAACTTTATATTCAAATTGTAATATATATGAATGTATGTTATGTGATTTGATATTTTTTTTAAAATTTAATATGGTAATTATAAAATTTAATGTTAGAATGTTTTTATATTTGAAATATGTATATATATTTGTATATATATTTGAAATAGGAAAAAAATATTGATTTGAATTTAACAAGAGTTTTCAAACTTTAATATATAATTTGAAATTTAAAATGTTAATTTGATTTAATCTTTTTGAAATGACAATTGAGATTTAAATTTTAAATAACAAAGTTAATTTCTTATTATTATAAACATATAGTTAACCTTGAGTTTTAAATAAGATTTAAATTTAAAATTTCATTTGTTTAATATCCATTCATTTTAATTTTAACACAAGATAAATTTGTTTTAAATTTTAAGCGTTAAATTAAAATAGATGTTTCAAACATATAAACATTAAATTGAATCAAAATGTAAGTTACTTGAATTCATATGAATATTTATTAAAGGATAAGTATATACATTTTATAATCATATGAATATTACATAAATATATGTATATGGCTTAAATAGATTATTAAAAAGAAGATAACATTTAAAACATTTATGAAACATTAAAAAAATACTTTTGTAAATATTAATTAAACCTTAAGGATACTTGTAAGTATATTAAACTATGTAAGGGACATTTGTAAGAACATAAACATTAAAGAGACACATGTCATTCTCTTTAGTAATTAAATTTTAAATTAAATTGTAAATAATAAAAAGAAAGATTTTATTCTTCAGCAAAATCTTTCTCTTCATTTCACAAAGATGAATAAAAATCTGAAAAAAAATGTAAATCAAAACAAAGATGAAAAAAAAATCTGTAAAAATCTGGAAATCCAAGAACAAAGAAGTAAGCTGGAAAATGCACATATGAGAACTGATTATTCAACAGCAACTAGAATGTTTTCAACCTACAAATCAATTCAAGAACATGCAATTTGAAATCAACTACAGGGGAGCTTGCTTTCAACATGTAAAGTGAAATTTTCAAAACCTGGAAACATTCTTTGTTTTCTGCAAATTACAGGTGAGTAAATGATTTTTAAAAAAAAACAGATTTTTAAAACATGAATCTCATCATGTTTTTAGGAATGAGTATCTTGATGTTATTCGAATGCTTGAATTCAAATTTGATACATGTCTATCTTCTTTATTTGGTTGCCTGTGTGGATAAAGTATATGTTCTATGTGTTCATAAACAGTTTTCAAATTTTGTAATAAATTCAATAACTGGTTTTTAGATTCAAACTTGACTTTGAATTGTAAATAAAAGATGTTTGTAATCAAACTATCCATCAACTAAAATAGTTATAGGAATTTTAAGTGAATAATGTACTCCTATCTTACAAAATTTACAGTAAATCTTATTATGGGTCAAAAATTAATCGAATCAATTTTGGATTTGAATTATATAATTGAATTCCTAATGTAAAATCATGATTTTTGAGATTAGTATCATGATTTTTAGATTAGAAATTAAAGAGAATTTTCGTGTAAATTGTTTTGGGCATTTCGGCAAATTCATGGTGAAGGACGGTGAACGATGTGTCGTGGTTGTCCAGGGAGGTCGAGAGGGTCTCGATGGTCGTGGGAAAAATGCAGTGGGAATTTATTAATGGTTCAGTCGACCGATAATGGAAGGATTTGGGTTTAACACCCTAATTTTTGTCATCGCTGTTCAACGGTGTTCACGGCGTCGTTAGGCAACCGGAGGGAACCGCATGCGTCGCCGTGGAATTAGGGGATCGTGTTGAAGCTTCGGCTAAGGTGGTGAGGTGAATCGTGTTGGGGATGGTCGGCGGTGAGCAATTTATGGTCACGGTGTTTCGAGTTGATGGGTTCGAGTGTTGAAATTTTCGATTTTCGAAAGAATGGCGGTTCTGGGTCTTGCGAGTTGTTGTCGAGGCCATTCGTGACTTGATGGAAGATAGGGTGGGGTTCGCCGTCGACCGGCGTGGTCATGCACGTTGATGTGCACGACCGTGTGCATCTGGGAAGTGGTTTAGGGTAGGAGAAGAGAAGAAGGGGTAGAACTCGAAGATAGCATCAGGTGATTGAGGCCTTGACTCAAAGCAGCCATAGGGTAGGGAAGACTCGTGGTGTTTGCTTATTTTACTCGTGTTTGTCGCATGTATTTCTGTGGTTTGCTCGAGTATGTTGGGCAAGTTTATGTTTTGGGTTCAAACAGTTATAAGGTTTTAAGAAAATGTAACGGTAAGGTTTATAAAGTTTAAAAAATAAGATAATATGATTTTGTAAATAATTCTAGATTAGAAAACAAGAGTTAAACAAGTTTGTTTATAAAACTAAATTGTTTTAAAGTTGGTTAAACAAGTTTTATATATATATATAATTATGAAAGTTTAAAAATATAAAATAAGTGGATGTTGAAATAAGTTTGTATTAAATTTTTATTAAATAGCTTTGGAAAAGGGGTTTTAAAAGATTCAAAAGTTTAATTTAGAATGTGTTTAATTATAAATTGATTTCTAAAAGGTTATATTTTATTTTAAATAAAGTATAATGATTAAGAACTTGGTAATCAATTAAAATAAAGTTTTTATTAAGTAATATAGAATTTTGATTTAATCAAAGATAATTAATTTGTGAAAATAATTAAGATAACTCGACTTTTATTAATAATCAAAGTGTTTTGGTTAATATAAATGATTTTATTTAGATAATGGTTATCTTAATTAAGAATCTTTTTTACTTTTAGAAGTTACGAATCATTTAATTAAATTTAAATGATTAAGTTAAATAATTAATTAAGTAATCGATTTCTGGAGATAATCAAGCAATAGATGATTACTTTATGAAAGTAATTAAGTAATGTGATTAAGAGTTAATCACTTGAGTTATTAATTTAAGAATTAATTAAAATAATTAATCAAAGGTTTAAATTATTTAATTAATGGTAAATTAATAAAGAATTAAAAGTATTTAATTAAGTGATTAATTACTTGTTAAAGTAATTAATTAAGAAAGAATTTAATTAATGAAGTAATCATTAATTGATGGAAATAATTAATTAATTATTAATTAATAATTTAAGGATAATTAATTTATAATTAAGTTTTAATTACTAATGTAAATAAAGTAATTAATTAAAGGTGATTAATTAAAAGTAATTACTTAAAGATGATTGAATAAAAGTAATTAATTAAATATGATTAATTAAAAGTAATTAATCAAGTTGTTTTAATTAAAAGTAATTAATCAAGTTTGATTAATTAAAAGTAATTATTCAGGTGTGATTAATTAAAGGATAATTAAGGAATAATTATCAGAATAATTAAGGAATAATTAATCAAATATGATTAATTTAAAAGGGGTAAATAAGAGGTAACTACTTGGTATAATTAAGGAAATAATTAATCAAGATGATTAATTAATATTGTAATTAATGAATAATCACTTAAAGTAATTAAGAGATAATTAATCAAGGATGATTAATTAAGGTGAATAATTAAGTGATGTTCATTAATTAATTTGTAATTAATTAATGAATAGTAAGATGGATTGATGATAAATACAAGTGATTAAGTAAGGATTAATTTAATTTAAGGATTAATTAAATTATTTAAGTTGGATCAACCTTGTGTATGGGTGTTTATTGATTTGTTGATAAGCATCATATAATGAGTTAATGATATTGGTTGATATTATATGTCATTGGTTGATATGTGATGATATGAATGTGATATATCTGAGATGTGATATATATGCTGCTTTGTGATATGTATAGATGCATGTGATAATAGTGATATGTATAGATGCATGTGATAATAGTGGATTACCTATCTCTGTGTGTTGAATCATCCACTTATTTTAAGTGATATTTTTTGAATATCCATTGTTTAAATTCCTTAAGTATAACTTGGACATTAAAATGGCATTTGGATTCGGTGAGACCGGGATCGGGTTTTCATATTTGGATATCCGAAAACCACATCGATTCCAAGTAAACGTTAGGTCGTTAATCCAAGTGGAGCAACTGAAGACTCGAGGTGTAAGGGCTATACGTCAGTATAACTCAGTGGGTGATTCCGTAATGAGTTTGACTGAATAATGCTTATAGTTTGGAGATGGTGATTCAGAGTGCAAGGGCTATGGTCGTTGACTCTGAGGGTGGTTCCAAAATGAGTGCAACGAGATAGTGCCTTCGGTTTCGTTTGAACCCGGAACGAACTTGTATGGATTAAATGCTTTCAGAACATCGTCAAGTGGACGATGAGCATTCTCAGATAGATGTGTTCTATAAAGGTAATCGCAGCCTCAAGCCTCATCAACCGGGAATGGCTAAAACAGGAGAGGTGCAGCAAGGCTTCGTGGGTAGTTCCCACCGAAGAGCAAGATACATCCCTGTCTAGATGTCCCTTTTTATTTCGGCTTTGTGGGCAGTTGGATCTGCAGCCAACTGCAGGGTGGTCTTGTTTGGGACTGTTCAGTAAGGAATGGTCCCGGCCTTGTGTCACAGGGGAGTGGGCGTACTACTCGGTACGGTGATCTAGGCCACGAACTGTGACGGGCGGTACCCCAGTAGCGCTGCCATTGATGGAAACCCATTTTCCCTACGAGATCCTACGGTTTTGTTTGTATTACCCACTTTTGTGGCTAGTAGCTGGAATTTAACGAATGTAACAATTTCGGCTATTTCATATTTATTTGAAAATCCTAGACACTATTATAATATCACAGGATTTCTTATCAAATGTTTTGGTTAGCGTAAGGTAAAAACTTTTCCATGTTTATGTATGGGAAGTCTTATGTGATACCTTTTCTTTTCAAAGGATTTTCTAAAGTTATGCAATCTTAAACCGTTTACTCACACCAGACCATGTCTGACTGAGTGTTTATTTTCTGTTTTATTAAACTCTTGGGTATTCATATTATATATCAGTAGTCAAGTGATTCAGGTTATCCTTGACGAAATCTGGAGGAGCTTTGGAGCAGGAGGCTTCAGCGTGTAGATATATAGTTAGAGTTTCCGCTGTGTTGTTATCCTATATGATGTCCTGTATTGTATTAGACAGAAATGTTATAACTGTCTAAATTGAGTTATATAGTTGTGTACTCTGATATATATGATACTATGTATATATTCTATATTATATTTAAATCGTTCCGCTGTGAGATTCTGATGTGTTGTTTTTTTGCTTCTTCTTCTTCTCTTTCTTTCTTCTTCTATCTCTTTCTTTCTTAATTAGTGATGCGATTTTATGGTGATAGAAAGTCGGGTCGCTACAGCAGCCGCCGCCTAAAACGTGGAACCCGAGTTGAAAATTGCCGCATATCTGACCGTTGAAACGTCAAACCAACGATGCCGATTCAATCCCCTCAGTCTCCGCTACAAAACCCAGAAAGGGTTTCCCCATCCGACGAAGTTCATCGTCGAGCGATGAACGGTCGAAAATTCTTCAATTTTTACTGATCAAACAATGAACAAAAACGAAAAACGAACACCACCAGTTAATTACCCTAGTCGAGAGCTTCCACATATATTTTTTCCAGATTTTTCTGAGGACTTTGAAATTTATGCTTTGGATTTGATTTGCAATTGGATCTGAATCTAGAGTTTGTTTGTCCGCCATTGAGGAGGAGAGTGTTGAGATGTACGTACAGACAAACGAGAATTAGGGAGGCTAAGGTTTATAGCAGAATATTTATAGGAAAAATTGAAAATAGAATAGATGTATAAAACAGATATACGCGCTAACGCCAAAGTGGCCCAAAAAGCCCGTTTCGACTCCGGAACGAAATTGGGTCAAAACATATATCAACATAGATGTTTTAAAATATTTTAAATGCAATGGAAAAGGTTTCAGGTTCAAATTGCATCGTATGAAGAAGTTATGCTAAAAACAATTTTTTTCCAAATTGATTTCAATTGCATAAATTTCAAGGCGTTTCGAGTCCATACGATCAAAGGACAAGTCCGATCGCTATGAAACATGAAACCCTACAATAATTCACCGTTACGGATCCGATGAAACTGGTTTCGTCGAAATCCGAGTCAGTGGCCAAAATGGCTATTTTTCATTAATTAAATAAATAAATTTTAATCAATTTAATCAAATTTTCAATTTAAATTCGATAATTTCCAATTCTAATCATTTTAAATTTTCCAATCATTTAAAATGATTTAAACCAAATTCAACTGTCAAATTAGAGTTGATAAATTTATAAATTTCAGTATTAACTTCAATTTCATTTAATTCGAAAATTATAAATTTAATTTCCAAAATTTCTATTGAATTTACTTTTCATTTTATTATTCAATTCGCCGATGTCAATTAGATGAAGTAAACATTGGCTCCATACCTATACATTAAAAATCTCCAATTTAAGCTAAATTTCCAATTTACATAATAATTGAATATATAATTTCATTCATTTGTAATTAATCCAATTATTATAAACTAAACAAATTAAACCACTACTTTAATTCAAATTCTATAGTTCATAAATATTATCATCTTGTATTACTTAACAAATTTAGATATCCTTTAAAACCAATTCTCATAGTAAATAAATTCACCGATTATAGTATTAACATTCAATTTAATAAATCCATTTATTTATAATTACTTACAATACATTGCTTTAAACCTGATTTCAATCCTTCCATTAATTACATTAATAATTACTAAAGTAACGTTTATTATCAACTATAAATATTATAACTACTTAACGGACATTGATTTTATAAATTTACACTTTATTACGCATTCTTCATCAGTTAACAGAATTTGAATTCCTTTCACAATTTACTAATTTTAATCAATCCTACTTTACAATCAGTTTCAAATAATAGGGTGTGCACTAATTTAGTTATGCATTCATTCTTATTAATGTAACATTAAGGTTCCTTTACTCTAATTGATTTCCAATTTTATTATTAAACGAAATAAACAGGTAACTTATACTAGTGTTACTATGCCTTTAATTTCACTCATAAATTCCCTATTATCAAGCAACCGTTACAGTTCTTAAAAACTTATGCTTTTATTTAATTACCAAATTAACCTTATCGTAGTATTAGATTAAAATTTTCATTGGTCACATCCTATTGAATTAACATTCTCTAATTACCAAATTAATCTATGTTAATTTGCACTAATTAAGTAAATTAACTGCAATTGATTTCAAACTAAATTTTATGAACTAAATTAATAGGTAACTCATAACAATTGTTACCCTTAACTTTTAATTACATTCAAAAGTTCATTAATTACAACAAATGTTCAAATCAGCTATATAATTCTAATTTCCTCTTTTATTTGTGTTAACTATTTTATTTCCATTATGCTGAGATTTAATCCCTTATACCCGCTTAATATCCCAATTCGTTTATTTATACTGGTTTCAAAAAAAAATTATTAAATCAATTGCCATCTTATGCATATAATTTACACTTCTATTGATTTTACATTCAAAATTTTCAGTTATTATCTTAAATTACATAAGGTAATGTTTAATTACATTTAATTGCTATTGATTAAATACATTGGTGACGAACAATAGTTGTCACCATTATACTTTTTATACATTTGTAAGTTTGTTCTTTACAACCAATCATTACACATTACCTTATTACCTTTTACATCCCACTATAATTAGTGCACACAATAACCAAGCATAGCAGGTTTAAATACAATGGATTGGAGTTTCATTAAAATTATTGACAATTAACTTGTATTAACCTTGTGTCATTTTACTTTAGCTATTATTCCATTATTAAATTGGAATTTTTTATTCCTTTCAATATTAACTCGTAAAATATTATTAAATTAACAAAATTTAAACATTGAAAATTTATGGGTCATTACATAATCCTAGGGATTTCCCAATATGATGTGGTAAGAAAGTACCTTCGATTTGTCCTATTCCTGGGCAACTTGTACGGATGTTTGTCTAACATTGCATTTCTAAAGATTACATACATTAATTTTTACAAACGTGTAACAGTGGTGGCGGAGAAGGCAACTTCTCTTAGCTTAACACTAGTTGTTGAGACATATGAGCTTGCGGGTTATATTTTTGTGGAAGGAAATTAGTAGTCAACTGAAATGGCCGTGTAGCATTCAAAGTGACGTGATATGTGATTTGTGAAAGGTAATCGCTACCTCAAGCCTCATCAACCAGGAAATGACAGAGGGTTAGATGCAGTAGGGCTAAGTAGGTCGCTCCTAAGTAGGATATGATCATACTCTTCTAGATATATATTTACATGCTATGACATTGTGGTTTGTATGCTTTTAGGGCCCATGGAAAAGGTCGGTAACGACCAAAGGATGATATATTCGGTACTATCTAGTTTTAGAGATAGGTCGGCCTTGTGTTGGTAGAGGTTCCTTTGTGATGATCCTCGATGCATTCCTCCAGAGATGTACTACCAAAAGGTAGTCCTTTCACCTGGTCATTTGTATGAAAATTCAAACTCCACTACATGTGTGATAACCCGAATTTTTGGTCATCTGTAATTGATAAGTAACTGGGTTAGTCAATAGAAATACTAATTTTAACTATTAAAATACTGAATTATAGATTAAATAAATAAATCTGATCAAATAAATTTAATAATAAGATTTTTTTATTTTTTATTTTTAAAAATATTGATTAATAAATATGACTTGTAAATTAGATATGAAGTTTTAAATACAACTAATAAATGAAACATTTATTCATGTAAATAATAAGTAATTTACAACCTCTTTTATAAATTTATTTAAAATGATTAAGAATATTATTTTCAAATAATGAAGTAATGATTTGTTTCTATTTATAATCATACTCGGTTTATTCTTTAATTATTATCTATATATAACTAAGTATAAAAAAAATTAATAAAGTTAAAAGCTTTTCATTAACACTTAATTATAATTAATAAGTACTCTTAGGACAAGTATAGTTAAATGAGGTAACTAATGTAACAAATGTAAGATTTATAAATTATCTAAGCACATGTGTTAGTCAGGTAATTAAGGAGCATGACATGTGTCATTAGATTTAGTTTTTTCCCTTTTATTTTTATTTTTATCATTTCAGTTTATATAAGCTTGCCATCTTCCATTCTCAACTTTTTCTTATTTTAATTTCTAAGCAAACAAAATAAATTTTTAGCTGAAAACTTGTACTATAAAAATTGAGAAAAGAAAGAAAAAAAATCTGTAAACACATATCCTCAAATCAAAAGTAAATCTGAGAATCAAAACCATTTTCCTCCAAAATCTGTAATCTTTCCATATCAAAATGAAAATCAGTCCCTATAAAACCCTTTATCCCATAACCATCTTCAAACATTTTTAATCGTGCATCACCTGTTCATATGCAATTTCAATCTGTTCTAAAATCATGCATCTTCAAATCAATGCACCTGCCATTTTGACACAAAAGATGATTTGAAATCCTGTTCTAAAGTCTGGAAATCAGGCTACTGCATGCAAACTTGGGAACAAATGCATGTTTATAAATCAAAGCAACTCAAGTTTAAAAAAAATCAGAAGCATTTTCAAAATGGCTCTGTCTTCTATTCAAGGTGAGTGATCTAACCTAGTTTTCTCTATTTTTATAGAAATTCCTGTGAGTAAATAAACTATAATTTATTTTAAAACTAGGTGCTTGTAATGATCATTAATTGTATGATATGAATTACGCATGCATGTATGTATAAAATGTGAATTCCTGTATAAATGTATAAGTATGCATGCCTGAAATACTATGTATTTGTTCACAGGATTTTTTTTCAACAAATTTAATTTTTTTTTTAAAACTCACTTTTAAATCTCTTATAGGCTGAGAAATTCAAACAAGATTTTCTTGTTTAAACATAATATAGGTTCTAAGAATTAATTTAAGCATAATAAGTTTGGAGATTACTTGGGAATTTAAGAAGGACAGCGAAATTTCAAACCTATCAAAAATTCGACTCAAACAATTCATGTTTTCAGGCATATAATCGGTTTTGTTATTTAAAATCATTAATTTTAGGAATCAAATCACAATTTTTAGAAGTAGATTGAATGAGGAATTTGGGTTTGATAAGAAATTGAACTCTGGGTAATTTCTGATGATCTATGTGTTCTGGAAGGTTAGGGTTCTCACTGGAGATGGGGAAACGATCGGAGGGGTCGGCAAAAATGGTAGAAAGTGGATTCGAGCACTGTGGCGATAGTGGTTAGGGGATGTAGTTTTTTAACCTAGTTTCCGGTTCATCAGTAAAATTGATCACCGCGAACTCTAGAATTGATCGAGTGGCTCCAAATTTGAATAGAAGAATGATGAAGTGTGGAAGGAGTAGTGGCCGGAGGTGAAGCTCCTCTGATGATCGGATTTTGGTGTTGGAGGCAATTTCCGGTTTCGGCATTACTCCTATTTTGAGCTCAAAAGCTTGTTTTTGAAACTGGGGTTCTGTAATTGGTTTGAGGGTCGGAATCGAGTTGGGGAGTGCTCTCCGACTTGAGCGTATGGTTGCGAGTGGTTGACGTTGACGGCAGCGGCGTTGCAAGTGCACGGTGTTCAAGTTGGATCAGCTGTTTTGGGAAGATGGGTTGCTGTGTTTTGTATCGGGTAAATTCGTAGTTGGCTCGAAGTCAGGGTGTATTGAACTCGGAGCAGTTGTTATAAGATTCAGGGAAGAATGGATGATACAGGTTTATGTTTTAAACCTGTAAGTTTAGTTTGAATAATTTTCGATGGATTATTACTGTGTTTGTATCGAGTGAGATTGTTGTTGCAGGTTTTTGAAAAAAAACCTGATTTTAGTTGAATTGAACGAATTCAACATGTAAGTGTTTCTGGAGTTCATTTAGAATTTTACTCGGTTGATGTATGTATAGCCCGGGTTAGTTGTTCTAGTTTGAACTTGTCTTGTTTTCAAAATTTAAATTGAATTTTAAAAGTGTAAGCAAGGATTTAAAGTGAGTTTTAAATCTAAGTTTAAGTTATGAATTCAAATTTCATTTTGAATCATAGCTATATAATTAAGTATTTAAATAACTTAAAAAGAGGTTTATTGTTTAAAAATGTTTTTAAAGAAATCTGAATTTAAATTGGAAATTTAAATGTAAAAGAAGGTTTAAACAAAGTTTAAATTTAATTCAAATCGGGATTTGAATCTTCATTTTCAAAATAGATTTAAAGTTTTATAAATTTAAGAATTTGAACAAATTTGAATGATAAAGAAATATTTAAATGTTTTAAATTTATAAGGGAATTTTTTTAATTTAAAACTTGTTAAAGATAAATTTTAATTTAATGATTTGTATTTCATTTAATTATTAAGATAACTAAATGAATAATTAATTTAGTTAAGAAATTAATAAAATGAATAATTACTTAAAGTAATTAAGGGATTAATCTTAAAGGTTTAAGATTAATTATTCTTAAGAATAATTAACTTGTAATTTAAGAATATTTAATTAAATAAGATTTGATTTTAATTAATTAATCAAGTAATAAAGTATTAATTAAGTTATTGTTAACACTTAATTATTTAATTAATAAGGGGTTAATTAATGAGTTATTAATGGTTAATTAAGTTGTAATTAATAATGATTAAATTAGTTAATTATTTTAGATAAATAATTAATGAATTGTTAATAGTTAATGAAGGTCATTAACTAAGGATTAATTAATTAATTAATTAATGTGATTAATTTTTAATAATTAATTAGATTAATTAATTTAAAGATAATCCTTTGTGTAAATTGTTAAGTATAATTACTTATGGAAGTAATTAAGGAATTAATTACTCATTATAATTAATTGAGTTTGATTTGATTTGATTAAGTTAATTAATTCAGTTTAATTAATTTGAAATAATCATTTGATGATTTGCGGAGTAAAATTACTTAATGTAATTTAATGAAGAGTAATTACTTTGGGAATGTAATTTATAAAAGTGTAATTACTTTTGTAAGGTAATTAATAATTAATTACAGGATGTAATTAATTAAGGGATGATGTATAAGTGGAAGTAAATTTGGATTAAATTTCTTTGTGAAATTTATAAAGGAAATTACTTAGGGGAATAATTGAAAGTTTAATTAATCAAGGGGATTAAATAGAGATAATTAAATTAGGGAGTAATAAATTTATTTGATGAAGTAATTAAGGGTAGTTAATTACTGTTGTTATTTATCAAGGATGATTCATAATTATGGTTAGTAATTAATTAATAAAGTAATTACAGGTTAATTCCTGTATTGGGTTAAGAATAATTAATTTGTGAAATTAAATTAAGGATTAATTACTTAAATATAATTAAAGGATAAATAGAATGATATTGAAAGCCTTTGATAAATTGTTATTCCTAATATGTGGTTTGTGATGCTATGTAATATGATATGTTTGATTTTGACAGTGAAGATGTGATTATCTATTGATGATGACTTACTGTGACATCTTGTATTAAAAGTAGTATTGTATTTCACTTGAAAAAATTAAGTAAAGTTGACAATGGTTTCGAAGAAACTGGAGTCGGGTATTAGTAAATACCCGAAACCACTTCGATTCTTGTAATTTGATATGTGAAAACTAATAGGCTGAAGTAGAATGACTTAAGTAAATTGGATCATTTAAATATAAGTTTTGACACTTAGAAATTGATGTGTGAAATGGTTGATGACTATAACAACTTGTGAAGTGTAAATTGATATAAGTTACCATGGGTTTATTTAAATTGTATGTTTTTGTATTCCAAGTTCGATGGGTTTACTCACGCTGGTTTCCAGCCTGACCCGGGTGTTACTTTGATGTAATACTCGGGTCAGACCGAGTATTACAGATTTTCAGGTAAGGACGTTGTGGAGCTCAGAAATAAGCTGGATGGCAGGAACGTTTGGAGTATTTCCGTTGAGATATATTGTTGCATATTTAGGACATGTTGATTATATATGTTCACTGATTGTATATGTTGTAACTCTGATGTATATAAATATGAATTGACAGATACAGTTTTCTTTTGTATAACTGTTATTATTATGTGATATTATATTTTGATCAGCTGCGAATGTGAGGTTTCTATGACTTGTTGCTATTTTCTTCTTTTTTCTCTTTCTTCTTTCTATAACTATCTGGAATTTTCGGGATCGAAAATCCCGGGTCATTACATTTGGTATCAGAGCTGAAGGTTAAGCGAGAACCTTGGCTCTGGTGGGTATACTCATTAAGATAGGGTAAGTGGTACCCTAGGATGAGTTAAGTATATATATATGAGAGAGCGTACTTGTTATTTTCTTATATAAAGGTTTTTTTAAAATGATTTCAAAAGTAAATAAATCTTATGTAAGAAATATTTATATATATTATTATATTAAGGAAATTGGTTTTAGTATTAATTAAATTAAAGGTAACAGTAAGAATTAAATTAAGAAGTAATAGTATGCAACCAAATTGAAATTGGAATTAAATAAAGATAAGTTTGAAATGGATTCAAACTAAAATTGAAATCTTGAATTGGAGAAGTATTTCAAAATAAGATGAACTAGAATTGGTTTCAAACCAAACAAATAGACAGTCATTGTGTTTAATAATGGAATGATTGTTCTTCAATAAAAAGTAAAATGTTTTAAGGAAATAACCATTTAAAAAAGAGCAACTTGTAAGTTTGAAAGGATGTAAATTTATGTGGGTTTCAAATTGTGCAGTTTTGAAATCTAAATTTAAACATTTGAATTGATTTCAAAATGTTAAAGGAGATAATATTTTGAATATGATCTTATTTTAAATAAGAAATGTTATTTAATATATTCGAATGAAAGGGGGCCCTATTTCAAACAAGGGTTGTTTGAAATTTTAAAGGAATTTGTTTGAATTTAAAACCAAAGGTGGTTTAAAATTTAAAAGTAACCAGGTGTGTAAAGGAAACAAACTCTAGGGTTGAGTTTTAAAATCTGGAATGAGGTATGATGCCCAAAGTGATAAGTTTTTGAACTTAGTAAGTGGGAAGATTATTTATGTGAAGTTTAAATTTGAATTGGATTGATTTGGATAATTTGGAATTGTAATTAAAGTTGAATAATTTTAAATTCAAATGGAATTTGAATTGAATTTGGGAAGAAATCGAGAATAGTTCAACTTGATTTGGAAATGGAATTTGAAATTGGGATTAATTCAAACTGGAGTTGAAATGGATTGGAATTGAAGTGGGTTCAATTGAATGGATATTAGTCCAAAGTGATTGGAATAACTTGGGGTTGTAATTAAAGTTGAATATGTTTAAAATCAAATGGAATTTGATTTAAATTTGAAATGGAGTTGAGAATTAATTCAACTTGAATTGGGAATAAATCAAGTCCAATGGAAATTGGAGTTATTTAAAATTGAAACTGGGTCAATTTAAATGAAAGAGGAAATTTAAATTGAATTGATGAGAATGGAGATTGGGAAGTGAGTAGTTTTGACTCTGGACCATTTTTAATATAAATTGTTTTAATATAAACCTATTTTTCCAAGCTATTTCATTATATAAACAACCTTTCTTTTAAAAGCCAAACTATCTTATGCTTGTTTTGCAATTATTTCTGAAACTGTTTAACAATTTTCTAACTATTCTATAAACTAATTACTATTTTCAGCTACTAATTACTATTTTATAGCTATTTTGCAATTATTTAAAATTTCTATGACTATTTAACTATTTTCCAATTATTTTACAGTTACTGAACTATTTTACATCTATTTTACAAACTAATAATTATTTTTCAACTACTTACCTATTTCTTTAACTTTTCAAGTTATGTTCTAAATTTAAACTGGACAGAGTTTAAACTGTTATTGGTTAAATACCCAATCGAGATAAGAATTTAAGAAATAATCCAAAAATGGATTGAAGCAATTGTGAGTAAGTGAATGAAAATCAAAGTGAATGTGAATAGAAATGGAATTGATTTGGCTAATAACCAATAAAGATAAATACGTAGAGTGTACGTATGTTATTCTATTCACATAGTGATTTGATCCAGATTCGAGCACAGAATTTCGAGATAGTGTGTCGATCCGAGTTGGGATTTTTCACTCATTTTTGTAACAACCCGCATATTTATCGAGTTTGTATTTAAATATTTTATTTAAATATTAACTCGTTAATCGGGTTTTGGTCCGAAAAGCTACTTTTTGCAAACGGTCAAATTAGGACTCGAGACCACTTCCATTGAGTTCGAAATGTCGTTTACAATTCTTTAAGTATAAACATCGATAGGTTTGGAGTTATAGCAATTTCACTAACTTTTCCCGCCTTGGACTTTGGGTTAGTTTAGCCTATTAAGCCCAAGTTCCAACCCTCTTCTCCTCACTCTTCATAAATTTCCTAACTAACTCAAGCTTTGGCATTAATGGTGAAGAGAATGGGAAATTAAAACTCCAAGCTCAAATTCAATTGCAAATCCAACATTCAACTCCAAATTCAAGTAGAAGATATTGGATTCAAGCTTTGGATTGCTTCTCCTTGCTTTCAAGCTTCATCTTCATAAACTTTAGTGCAAAGGTGAGATTTTTATCTCACAATTCTAGTCTATAACTATATTGGACTGTTGGGAATGATTCCCTATCATGTTTGCATGCACATTTGCATTTGGTTTGGATTGGATTGGCGAAAAACTCCACTTTTTAGTGTTTTGGGGTGAATTTCTGGCTTAGGTCGCTCTGTCCCCCTTAGGTCGCCCAGCATCTATAGGTTGTTTGCGTGGAAAAGTCGTCACCTTCATTTGGGTCGTTTCTGGCCTTAGCCCATTCGCCCACCATAGGTCGTTAGGCCTTAGGTCGCTTGGAGTTAGGTCGTAGGTCGGCAGGTCTTCAGCTCGCACGCGTTGAAAAGGCGCGTCTGGAGTTAGGTCGTTCGCGAGTTTTAGGTCGTTTGCGAGTTAGCGCCCTAGGTCACTCGCGTATAGCTCGTTCGGAGTTAGGTCGTTAGGCCTTAGCTCGTATGGCCTATGCAATTTGGTTAGGTCGTTCAACCTCAACACCTTAGGTCGTAAGACCTTAGGTCGTACCCCTTAGGTCGTTAGACCTTAAGCCTTCACTATTGGAACTTGTTAGGTCGTAGCAACCATAGGTCGTAGGTCGCTCACACGGAGTTAAGTCGTAGGTCGTCTCCGACCTTATATCGCTCAGCCACGTTTCACTTTAAGTCGTTAGGTCGTTTGGACCTTGTTTCCAGTTAGGTCGCAAGACCCTTAAACCGTTAGGTCATTAGGTCGCGCCTCTTTTAGGTCGCGTCTCCTTTAGGTCGCTCGGCCATTGTGTTAGGTCGCATGAACCCTTAGGTCGTTATACCTCATTTTGCTTTAGGTCGTAGGCCGCTTGTCTTCACTTAGGTCGTACCGTTTTGGACGGGGCGCTGCCCCGCACCCCGCCGGGGGCGTTGCCCCCTGGACCCCCGCGACCTGACCGGGCAGGTCGAACCCCGTAAGCGGTGGCGTTGCCCCCGCACCCCCACCTTGGGGGGTTGCCACCCCCCTGGACCCCTCCTCCGTAGTGGATCTTATCTGAAAAACATTGAGCTGATTTCCTTGGATTTTATTCACATCTCCGTATGCGATTTTTGTGACTGATTGTTTCTACAATTGCTTCTGTGTTTTGTCACTTTATAATATAAAAGTTTCAATACTAGTAGTAAATATCAAAACTCTTTTAACAAACAATTTCAACTCTATTTTTAATAACAAAGCTCTTTTCTTAAACCGTTTTCCAATCTATTAGTATATACAAGCCTTTACCTCACTCGGATGAGAAATCTAATTAAACGACTTAGTAAAACAAGTGGTATGAAACGCTTGCGTTCACTTCGTCGGTTAATTCTTGGACTTGTTCGATTGAACCTCTTGTGACAATTTTATTAGTGAAGATTTACAGTTTGTTCGTAAATATTTAAGTTAAGCAAGTGGTTATGGGACATGAAGCTAAACTTCTATATTTACTAGCTTAGTGTAATTGACACTTCTCGTTGATCTTGATGATCGCTTTATGAATTAGACTAGCAATTGCGCGATGTCTCTTTCATTGCAAGGTTAGACTAGACACCACTTGTGTGATTCCATTCACACATACCTTTCTGCTTTTTGGTTAGTCTTGACCTCAATCTGTGTGATTCCATTCACAAATGCGGGGTAGCTCCCTATGGTCTTCGGACCGTCATGTGATAGGCCTCTTTCCCTTTTTATGATTTCTGGATTTCTCGTGTTGATTTCTGGAATTTATGTCATTGATTTGTTATGAGTACAAGTTTAGGGTATGATGCCCTCTTCGAATCTTTGAGAAGATGCTTGTGATATTGATTATCTCTTATTGATTGATCTTCTGTTGATCATTATTTACATACTTATAGTGGTATGTCGTTATGGATGTTTATGTTTATGCCATATCTTTTATGTTATATCATGTCATCTGATATTTATAGCTAGACTGATCCGTTTATTATTTTCTTAAATAATACTCGGGTCAGACCGAGATGTTACAGGTGCTTCTGCTTGACTTCTTCCCAGGGATTCATCACTCTAACTTTTGGCTAACTGTTTAGATTAGCAGTTTTTGTTGTATACACTTGAGATATAGACTCATAGTTGTATTCTTTTGTATAGCACGTGTTGCTATTCTTTTGTATTATCGTGGATCTTAATGACCACTAATCTGATGTACACTTTCATGTGTTAGTTATATATTCATATCTTCTTCCGCCTTTGTGATATGGATATCTGTGACTGATTTGTGATATGATTATTTCTATGTTTGTTTCCGAAGATTATTTATAGCCACCGTGTGATAAGCAATTACATGGATGGTCGCTCCTCAACAGCCTTATTCTCCGTTCTAGTTGACAGCACTACTCCGGAGTGTTCTTGGCTAGCGTGGGTATAGAGGTGGGGCGTCACAATTTTCGACGGCGAACCTGGATATGGATTGTTGATTGGTTCTGGATATTCTCTATCATAGTTATGGCTATGCAAGGATAATGACGGTTTCTGATCAAGAAACCAGATCTGTGTCCGCACTAGGAAGTCGGGTGGACGATACTAGTTCGGAAGTGAAATTGTGTGATCAAGTGAGCGATTAGATTGGTATAGCGTACGAATGATACGTGTACATCATACGGATTTGAATGAAATTGATATTGAAAAGAGTAATCAAATTTGAATATTTGATTTTGAGTAGACAGAGTTAAATATATTTGTTTTATAAAATGATACTCCCCTTGTTGAATCTTTTGCCAGTAGAAAAGGGTTTTTGGAAATGTTTGAAGTATAAAAGGCATTTATACAAGTTTGAAATGATCCAAAGTTTTAAAAGATTTTATGTATCTGAATGTATGTATGTGTGTATATATCTGTGTGTGTGTGTGTGTGTGTGTAAAGGATCATATGAGAATTTTGGAAAAAGGGTTTTGGGAACCTTTGGATTTGGAAAAGCTTTTGATTTTTGGGTAAAATCAATATGAGAATTTGAAAAGCCTAGTTTGAGAATTATCGATTTTGGAATAATCGATTTTGTGTAAAGGAGCTTTGTATGAGATCATACTAGGTGTATGATTTAAAGATACTATATATGTATAGTATAAAATGTTTTGATGATGCTCTGGGAAAAAAGGCGCTCCCTTGGAATGGACTTCTCAGGAGTACCACCGGGTGGTGCTTCCTTGAGCCTCAAGAGGGGGTTCTAAAGTTGATCCTGCGAGGAGTCCGGACGAAACTAGTTCCTGAGGATTGTTGGGTAGCGAAAGTCGAGGGCGCTGATGCCTACAGGGGCATTTGGGTTATGCTGTGACGACAGTGTAACTCGATGTCACCGCGATCTACTGTGGGGACCATAGAGAAAATCGTGTGGAGGATGAGTGTCAACGGTCTACACTTGATTTTGCCGGGAAGGCAACGCAACATTGGTAGACTGCGATCTATGGTCAAGCGGAGTGGAGAAGTTTCATTTCTTTTGGCAGCGAAATTCGAGGGCGCTGATGCCTACAGTTATATGGGTTTTTGCTGTGATAGCTATGTAACCCCAGTTATAGCTGCGATCTGTAGCGGGTTCCATGGTGCAATCGAGGGGCGAGAGGCCTACAGTTATCTGTGGATTTTGTCGAGACGACAACGTAACCATCGGGTTAACTGCGACCATGGATGAGGGTGATGATTTCCAGAGCATTCTCACCAAAGATATTCCTCTATTTTCAAAACCGTTTTCAATATTTTTAATCAAATTATTTTCAAAATATTTTCACTGGATGTTGAAAACGAGTCTGCCAAGTATTTGTAGATTTTCAGTCTTACGCCTAATCAACGTATGACCGAATTTCTATAAGAACAAGGATGGACTGGTTGAGACATCGAGTTATAAAAGTATTTTTATAAAACCTATTTTGGAAATATTATATAGATTTTAAAGGTGTTTGAAAAATGATCAAAGAATATTTTAACTGGTTTTTAAATATTAATTAAATTCTGCTTTCGTTCCTTTTCGAGGACGAAAAGATTCAAAGGGGGGAAGAATGTAATAACCCGAATTTTTGGTCATCTGTAATTGACAAGTAACTGGGTTGGTCAATAGAAATACTAATTTTAACAATTAAAATACTGAATTATAGATTAAATAAATAAATCTGATCAAATAAATTTAATAATAAGATTTGTTTCATTTTTATTTATAAAAATATTGATTAATAAATATGACTTTTAAATTAGATATGAAGTTTAAAATACAACTAATAAATGAAATATTTATTCATGTAAATAATAAGTAATTTACAACCTCTTTTATAAATATATTTAAAATGATTAAGAATATTATTTTCAAATTATAAAATAATGTATTGTTTTTATTTATAATCATACTCGGTTTATTCTTTAATTATTATCTATATATAACTAAGTATAAAAAAAAACTAATTAATAAAGTTAAAAGCTTTTCATTAACACTTAATTATAATTAATAAGTACTCTTAGGACAAGTATAGTTAAATGAGGTAACTAATGTAAAAAATGTAAGATTTATAAATTATCTAAGCATATGTGTTAGTCAGGTAATTAAGGAGCATGACATGTGTCATTAGATTTAGTTTTTTTTTCCTTTTATTTTTATTTTTATCATTTCAGTTTATATAAGCTTGCCATCTTCCATTCTCAACTTTTTCTTATTTTTATTTCTAAGCAAACAAAATAATTTTTCAGCTGAAAACTTGTTACTATAAAAACTGAGAAAAGAAAGAAAAAAATCTGTAAACACATATCCTCAAATCAAAAGTAAATTTGAGAATCAAAACCATTTTCCTCCAAAATCTGTAATCTTTCCATATCAAAATGAAAATCAATCCCTATAAATCCCTTTATCCCATAACCATCTTCAAACATTTTTAATCATGCATCGCCTGTTCACATGCAATTTCAATCTGTTCTAAAATCATGCATCTTCAAATCAATGCACCTGCCATTTTGACACAAAAGCTGATTTGAAATCCTGTTCTAAAGTCTGGAAATCAGGCTACTGCATGCAAACTTGGGAAAAAATGCAAGTTTATAAATCAAAGCAACTCAAGTTAAAAAAAAACAGAAGCAATTTCAAAATGGCTCTGTCTTCTGTTCAAGGTGAGTGTAGAAATACCTGTGAGTAAATAAACTATAATTTATTTTAAAACTAGGTGCTTGTAATGATCATTAATTGTATGATATGAATTATGCATGCATGTATGTATAAAATGTGAATTCCTGTATAAATGTATAAGTATGCATGCCTGAAATACTCTACATTTGTTCATAGAATTTTTTTTCAACAAATTGATTTTTTTTTAAAACTCACTTTTAAATCTCTTATAGGCTGAGAAACTCAAACAAGATTTTCTTGTTTAAACATAATATAGGTTCTAAGAATTAATTTAAGCATAATAAGTTTGGAGATTACCTGGGAATTTAAGAAGGACAGTGAAATTTCAAACCTATCAAAAATTCGACTCAAACAATTCATGTTTTCAGGCATATAATCGGTTTTGTTTTTAAAGTCATGAATTTTAGGAATCAAATCACAATTTTTAGAGGTAGATTGAATGAGGAATTTGGGTTTGATCAGAAATTGAACTCTGGGTAATTTCTGATGATCTATGTGTTCTAGAAGGTTGGGGTTCTCACTGGAGATGGGGGAACGATCGGAGGGGTCGGCAAAAATGGTAGAAAGTGGATTAGAGCACTGTGGCGATGGTGGTTAGGGGATGTAGTTTTTAAACCTAGTTTCTGGTTCATCGGTAAAATTGATCACCGCGAACTCTAGAATTGATCGAGTGGCTCCAAATTTGAATAGAAGAATGATGAAGTTGGAAGGAGTAGCGGCCGGAGGTGAAGCTCCTCTGATGATCGGATTTTGGTGTTGGAGGCAATTTCCGGTTTCGACATTATTCCTATTTTGAGCTCGAAAGCTTGTTTTTGAAACTGGGGTTCTGTAATTGGTTTGACGGTCGAAATCGAGTTGGGAAGTGGTCTCCGACTTGAGCATATGGTCGCGAGTGGTTGACGTTGATGGCAGCGGCGGTGCAAGTGCACGGTGTTCAAGTTGCATTAGCTGTTGGGGGAAGATGGGTTGCTGTGTTTTGTATCGGGTAAATTCGTGGTTGGTTCGAAGTCAGGGTGTATTGAACTTGGAGCAGTTGTTGTAAGATTCAGGGAAGAATGGATGATACAGGTTTATGTATTAAACCTGTCAGTTTAGTTTGAATAATTTTCAATGGATTATTACTGTGTTTGTATCGGGTGAGATTGTTGTTGCAGGTTTGTGAGAGAAAAAACCTGATTTTAGTTGAATTGAATGAATTTAAGATGTAAGAGTTTCTGGAGTTTATTTAGAATTTTACTCGGGTGATGTGTGTATAGCCCGGGTTAGTTGTTCTAGTTTGAAATTGTCTAGTTTTCAAAATTTAAATTGAATTTTAAAAGTGTAAGGAAGGATTTAAAGTGAGTTTTAAATCTAAGTTCAAGTTATGAATTCAAATTTAATTTTGAATCATAGCTGTATATAATAAAGTATTTAAATAACTTAAAAAGAGGTTTATTGTTTAAAAATGTTTTTAAAGAAATCTGAATTTAAATTGGAAATTTAAGTGTAAAAGAATGTTTAAACAAAGTTTAAATTTAATTCAAATCGGGATTTGAATCTTCGTTTTCAAAATAGATTTAAAGTTTTATAAATTTAAGAATTTGAACAAATTTGAATGATAAAGAAACATTTAAATGTTTCAAATTTATAAGGGAATTTGTTTAATTTAAAACTTGTTAAAGTTAAATTTTAATTTAATGATTCGTATTTCATTTAATTATTAAGATAACTAAATGAATAATTAATTTAGTTAAGAAATTAATAAAATGAATAATTACTTAAAGTAATTAAGGGATTAATCTTAAAGGTTTAAGATTAATTATTCTTAAGAATAATTAACTTGTAATTTAAGAATTTTAATTAAATAAAATTTGATTTTAATTAATTAATCAAGTAATAAAGGATTAATTAAGTTATTGTTAACACTTAATTATTTAATTAATTTGGGGTTAATTAATGAGTTATTAATGGTTAATTAAGTTGTAATTAATAATGATTTAAATTAGTTAATTATTTTAGATAAATAATTAATGAATTGTTAATAGTTAATGAAGGTCATTAACTAAGGATTAATTAATTAATTAATTAATGTGATTAATTTTAATAATTAATTAGATTAATTAATTTAAAGATAATCCTTTGTGTAAATTGTTAAGTATAATTACTTATGGAAGTAATTAAGGAATTAATTACTCATTATAATTAACTGAGTTTGATTTCGTTCGATTAAGTTAATTAATTCGGTTTAATTAATTTAAAATAATCATTTGATGATTTGTGGAGTAAAATTACTTAATGTAATTTAATGAAGAGTAATTACTTTGGGAATGTAATTTATAAAAGTGTAGTTACTTTTGTAAGGTAATTAATAATTAATTACAGGATGTAATTAATTAAGGGATGCTGTATAAGTGGAAGTAAATTTGGATTAAATTTCTTTGTGAAATTTATAAAGGAAATTACTTAGGGGAATAATTGAAAGGTTAATTAATCAAGGGGATTAAATAGAGATAATTAAATTAGGGAGTAATAAATTTATTTGATGTAGTAATTAAGGGTAGTTAATTACTGTTGTTATTTATCAAGGATGATTCATAATTATGGTTAGTAATTAATTAATAAAGTAATTACAGGTTAATTCCTATATTGGGTTAAGAATAATTAATTTGTGAAATTAAATTAAGGATTAATTACTTAATATAATTAAAGGACAAATAGAATGATATTGAAAGCCTTTGATAAATTGTTATTCCTGATATGTGGTTTGTGATGCTATGTAAAATGATATGTTTGATTTTAACTGTGAAGATGTGGTTATCTATTGATGATGAATTACTGTGACATCTTGTATTAAAAGTAGAATTGTATTTCACTTGAAAAATTTAAGTAAAGTTGACAATGGTTTCGAAGAGACCGAAGTCGGGTATTAGTAAATACCCGAAACCACTTCGATTCTTATAATTTGATATGTGAAAACTAATAGGCTGAAGTAGAATGACTTCAGTAAATTGGATCATTTAAATCTAAGTTTTTACACTTAGAAATTGATGTGTGAAATGGTTGATGACTATAATAACTTGTGAAGTATAAATTGATATAAGTTACCCCGGGTTTATTTAAATTGTATGCTTTTGTATTCCAAGTTAGATGGGTTTACTCACGCTGGTTTCCAGCCAGACCTGGGTGTTACTTTGATGTAATGCTCGGGTCAGACCGAGTATTACAGATTTTCAGGTAAGGACGTTGTGGAGCTCAGGAACGAGCTGGACGGTAGGAACGTTTGGAGTATTTCCGCTGAGATATATTGTTGCATATTTGGGACATGTTGATTATATATGTTCACTGATTGTATATGTTGTAACTCTGATGTATATAAATATAAATTGACAGATACAGTTTTCTTTTGTATAACAGTTATTATTATGTGATATTATATTTTGATCCGCGGCGAATGTGAGGTTTCTGTGAGTTGTTGCTGTTTTCTTCTTCTTTCTCTTTCTTCTTTCACTAACTATCTAGAATTTTCGGGATCGAAAATCCCGGGTCATTACAACATGCCTGCCATTTTATTTGTAGAACCTAATATGCTGGAATTTAATCAATGTAACAATTTCGGCTATGACCAATATTATTTGTACAATAAACACTTATAATATCAGATGATTTGATATGAAATGATTTAGTTATTGTGACGATCTTGTTTTTAGGCCAAATATAATTTAGTAATTAGTATGATTTTTTAGAATTAAATTGTGAATTAATCTGAAATTTTCCAAAATAAATAAGATATGTGTTATATATATATATATATATATATATATTGTAATTTGAAAATTTGGATTTGAAATTCAGAAATAAATATCTAAAAAAAAATTAGATTTAAAAGCTTTATATTTTTAAAAGTTAATAAAAATTTGTTTTCTAATTATTACATAGATATATATGTGTATATATATTGTGATTTTGGAGTTATATTTTGAGTTCAATATAATAATTTTCAAAAGCTATTTAAAAGTTAAATTCTATATTTAATAACACTAAGAATAAATATTTATTTATTTAGAAGTGATAACTTAAAATAAGATTTAATAAAATGGTTTATATGCTTTTCTTTTAAAATTATACATGTACTAAATTTAGTTGTATATGTACAAATATAAAACATATGTTAATATAAAAAAATGTATTTATTAAAATTGGAAATTATTATAAAAATATATAAAACATTAATGCATGCCATTTTACAAGTGTAAGTTGATATTAACTTTAATACAAGTGCAAATCATATAACAAGAAATTGAACATTTGTAGCTTAATTTCAACATGCAAATACAAGTGTCCTATTTTTAAATTTTCTTTTCATTTTTGAATTTAATAAATAAAAGGAAAACAAAGATATATATATATATATATCACTACTTCCACTTCCCTTTCCTTTTCTTTCATTCTTTTCAAAAACAAAAAATAAAACCTTATATAAGCTAAAGAAACTACAAATCAAAAAATTAAAACTAAAACAAACTATTTTCTTTTCAAACTTCAACTTGAAGCCCAAAGCAAGATTCAGATCACCACAACTAAAAACAATAACAACTTCAAGCTTAAATTGGAGCAAAGGAAGGATTCAACTCAGATAGATCAAACAACAAACAGATCATCTCAAAATAGTTTTCAAATTAAAATCATTTCCAGGCTCAAGCTTCTCTATTCAAATCAAAAACTAGGTAAGTAAACTATATATTAAAACTTGAATCTGCTTACATATCTTGATATTTGGATTGACACTTGAAGTATGTTATGAAAAATGTTTGTTTAGTTGTTAAATATGCAAACATGTTTGTATATATATGTAAATATGGGTGCACATGTCTGTGTATAAACATATACAGGCCTCTGTAATATAACAGGCTCAAGAATACACTAAAAAAAATTCATATCTCTTCATATAAATGGCCAGAACGACCTACGACCTAAGGTCCATACGACCTACGACCTAATGAGATAACTCCGAGCGACCTAAAGGTATAGGCCATTTTAAGGTCGGAAACGACCTAACTCCAGTGCGACTTTTCACACAGAACGACCTAACAAAGGCAGAACGACCTAGGGGCAGTTTTTCACCAAAAACACTAAAAAGTGGAGTTTTTCGCCAATCCAATCCAAACCAAATGCAAATGTGCGTGCAAACATGATAGGGAATCATTCCCAACAGTCCAATATGCTTATAGGCTAGAATTGTGAGATAAAAATCTCACCTTTGCACTAAAATTTATGAAGATGAAGCTTGAAAGCAAGGAGAAGCAAGGAGAAGCAATCCAAAGCTTGAATCCAATATCTTCTACTTGAATTTGGAGTTGAATGTTGGATTTGCAATTGAATTTGTGCTTGGATTTTTAATTTCCCATTCTCTTCACCATTAATGCCAAAGCTTGAGTTAGTTAGGAAATTTATGAAGAGTGAGGAGAAGAGGGTTGGAACTTGGGCTTCATAGGCTAAACTAACCCAAAGTCCAAAGCGGGAAAAGTTAGTGAAATTTCACTAACTCCAAACCTATCGAAGTTTATACTTAAAAAAGTTGTAAACGGCATTTCGAACTCAATGGAAGTGGTCTCGAGTCCTAATTTGATCGTTTGCAAAAAGTAGCTTTTTGGACCAATATTCGATTAACGACAAAATATTTAAATAAAATATTTAAATATTAAATCGATAAATATGCGGGTTGTTACAGACTCCCCTCCTTAAAGAAATTGCGTCCTCGCAATATATAAGATGGAAATAAAAAGTAACAACCATAAAAGCATAATAACACAAGAGAAATTTGAAATAAGAAGTTCACCTCAAAGAGCAGGAGTAAGCAAGTCCGGATGTGTACGCTCGATGAATTCTCTGGATTCCCAAGAACAATCCTTAGGATTTGAGGACCATTGAACCTTTACAAGCGGGACATCTTTATTTCGAAGTCGTTTAACCTCATAAGCTATAATGCGAATAGGATGCTGCTCATAAGTTAAATTCGGCGAAACTTCAATTTCTTCCACGACAGCGGGCTCAAGAATAGAATCGGAATCCCGAAGGCATTTCCGTAATTGAGAAACGTGAAATACATCATGCATAGCAGAAAACTGAGCCGGCAATGCAAGGCGATAAGACATGGAACCAATACGTTCAGTGATAGGAAATGGCCCAATATATCGAGGCGCTAACTTCCCCGATCGACTGAAACGTACAAAACCCTTCATAGGTGAAACACGAATAAAAACAGGATCCCCAACAGAAAATTCTAATTTCCTTCTTCGATTATCGGCATAGGATTTTTGTCTACTCTGGGCTTCTTTCATCCTATGTCGAATAAGTTCAATCTTTTCCGTGGAATCACGAATAAAGTCTGGACCTAAAACCAGCTTCTCACCGGCCTCAAGCCAACAAGAAGGAGATCGGCATGGCCTTCCGTAGAGTGCCTCAAAAGGTGCCATACCAATACTAGATTGGACGCTATTATTATAGGAAAATTCAACAAGTGAAATATGATCTTCCCAACTTCCACCAAAATCAAGCACACAAGCACGAAGAAGATCTTCAAGAGTTTGATTCACACGCTCGGTTTGTCCATCGGACTGGGGGTGATAAGCGGTGCTAAAATTAAGCTTCGTTCCTAAAGCTTTTTGAAGACTCTTCCAAAATCCACTAGTAAACAATGGATCACGATCGCTAACAATAGAAGTAGGAACTCCATGCAATTTTACAATTTCCTTGACAAATAGTTTGGCCAAAAGAGGAACGGTTCGGTTAGACCGAACCGGAATAAAATGGGCGGATTTAGTAAGTCTATCAACAATCACCCATAAGCTATCATGACCCGAACGAGAACGGGGAAGGCCATCTATAAAGTCCATGGAAATTTGATCCCACTTCCAAATTGGAATTTCTAAAGGTTGCAATAACCCACCAGGCCTTTGATGTTCGGCCTTGACAAGTTGGCAAGTCATGCAACACTTAACAAAGTTAGCAATATCAGATTTCATTCCCTCCCAATAATAAAGTCGCTTCATATCAGCGTACATTTTACTACTACCGGGATGAATGGTGAATTTAGAACGATGGGAATCTTCTAAAATATCTTTACGAAGATCTCCAATATTTGGTACGATAAGTCTACCAAATTTTCGAATGCCGCCACGAGAATCAATATCAAAGTCTTTCAAACCTTCAATATCAATTTTATCCTTAACATTTTTGCCAAGAAGAGCCAATTCAGAATCTAGCCCTTGAGCTTCAAGAATGCGGTCTAAAAGAGAAGGATGAGCCTCAAGGCTACATAAAACAAGCGATGAGCATAAATCGGATACACGCTCTCGAATCTCACAAGTGGATATGATCTCGAGATCGTTCCATTCGGATATCATCATAGAAACAACTGCTTGTTGCTTACGGCTAAGGGCATTGGCGACACGATTACCCTTACCGGGGGTATAAAGAATATCAAGATCATAAGGTGCAAGGAACTCGAGCCAACGCTGTTGACGTAAATTAAGTTCTTTTTGAGAAAATAAATATTTCAAAGACTTATGATCCGTGTAAAGAATAAATTTTTCTCCCAATAGATAATGACGCCACATTCGAAGGGCGAAAACAATAGCCGCGAGCTCTAGATCATGTGTGGCATATCTAGTCTCGGCCGGCTTCAATTGCCTAGAAGCATAAGCAACAACACATTCTTTTTGCATAAGAACGGCACCCAAACCAACGTGACTAGCATCGGTATAAACAACAAAATCTTGATTCCCCTCGGGAATAACAAGAATAGGAGCATCGGAAAGGAGTTCTTTCAATTTCTGAAAAGAGGCTTCACATTTGTCCGACCAAATGTATTTAACTCCCTTCTTAGTCAAGCCAGTAAGAGGCACGGCAATCTTAGAAAAGTCTTTAATAAAACGACGGTAATAGCCCGCCAATCCGAGAAAACTACGAATCTCTGTCACACTCTCCGGTCTCTTCCAATCTTGAATCGCTTCAATCTTTGAAGGATCCACGGATATCCCGGATTCGGAAATAATATGACCGAGAAACTTCACACGAGATTGCCAAAAGTGGCATTTAGAAAATTTCGCCTTTAATTGATTACTCCTAAGTGTTTCCAATACAATCCGAAGATGTTTCTCGTGTTCCTCCTCGGTTTTTGAATACACAAGAATATCATCAATGAATATGAGAACAAACCGATCGAGGAAATCTTTGAAAACTCGATTCATGAGGTCAACGAAATAAGCTGGAGCATTCGTTAACCCAAATGGCATAACAAGCCATTCATAAGATCCATATCGAGTACGGAATGATGTCAAAGGAATGCTATCCTCAGCGATACGAAGCTGATGGAAACCGGTAGCCAAGTCCAATTGTGAAAAGACCTTAGCACCACTAAGCTGATCGAATAGATCATCAATCCGAGGTAAAGGATATTTATTTTTAATAGTAAGATCGTTAAGCTTGCGATAATCAACGCAGAGCCTCAGAGTACCATCGGATTTCTTTACGAAAATAGCCGAAGCTCCCCAAGGCGAGGAGCTAGAGCGAATAAATTGCCTCGTCTCCAACTCAGATAATTGTTTACGCATCTCCTCATTTTCCTTATTGGACATGCGATAAGGAGGACGAGTAATAGGTTGAGCTCCAGAAACAAGATTAATTCTGAACTCAATTGCTCGTTTAGGTGGTAAACCTAAAACGGGCTCGAATATGTCGGAAAATTCACGAACAACATGAATACGAGAAATAATATCATCTTCATCATCATCATTGTTATCACGAGGATTTAAAGAATATAAAGATGCCACCAAACAGGATTCTGAACCTTTAAGATTAACAGAAATCTGATTAACAGATAGTGGATGTCGGAGATGAATAGTCCGCTCAGGACATAGGATATGGGCTTGATAACGGTTAAGCCAATCCATTCCGAAAATTATTCCAAAGCCTAAGTAACGCATAACATGCAAATCGGCTAGGAAAGAAAAATCGCAAAAAATAATCTCCACATCTTTACAAAGCAAACTAAGAGTTGCGGATCCACCAACAGGATTCGCAATTTTTAAAGAAGTCATCAATGCAGTAACACTTAAGGAAAAAGTGTCTACCAGTTCCTTTGATATAAAAGAATGGGATGCACCCGTATCAAAGAGAACTCTAATAGGTTGATCATGAAATAAAATAATACCATCAAGAATGGAATGAGAAATACCTTGGCCACGAGATGTGTTACCAGGGGCTTGAGCCACATTCAACTTTCCTTCCTTCTTGCCTTTACGCTTGAGGCATTGATGTATGTAATGATCCGGGATCTTACAATAGCGACAAGATTTGGGCTTAGAGCACTTATTCGCATAATGATCCCCAGACCCACAGTTGAAGCAACTCGCACCACTAGGAGAAGGAGACTTTGCCGCAAGGGTAGCCTGCTTACCCTTTTTGTTGGGATAAGGACCCTTGAATTTGTTTGGCCTCTTCTTGTTGTTGAAGTTTGGTTTTGCGCCTTCCACTTCAACATCACTCTCTCTATCAGCCTCTTCAAGACGAAGAGCGATATCGACGAGTTGATCAAATGCGACTTCTAGTTTCAGGAGCAGTGGCTTCTTAAGATTCTTATTTAAGCCATAAACGAACCTCTGGTTCTTCTTCAATGGGGTGTTGATGTATTCAACCCCATATTTGGAAAGCGACTCGAAGGGTGCGACATAATCAGTCACAGAGGATTGACCTTGAACAAGGTCTATAAAACGTCGAGCCAAGGTTACTTTCCCAGCTTCTGGTACAAACTTTAACTCGAAGCGTCCCTGAAATTGCTCCCAGGTGAGATCCGCTTCATTAATTTCTGAAATAAGGAGTTCGTACCAGTCCAATGCTCTCTCCTGGAGCATGCTGGAAGCCACCTGAACGCGGTGGAGATCGATAAGGTTCATGCGAGAAAAGATTCGATCGCATGATTTTAACCAAGCCTGGACCTCGATGATATTTTCCGAACCTTTGAAGGGCTTCCCACCCAAGTTGGTGTAATCGCTGCACAAGCGTGCAAATCCCGACTTTGGGTGAGTAGGTTCCGGGTTAGCTCCAGCTGCTTGAGCATTAGTTACTAAATCAAGAAGCTGTTGAGCAGTCATAAAAACTCCGTCCGGAGGAGCAGCACCAGATGATCCAGTTCTGGGACGGCCTGGTCTAGACATTCTCTTCCTTAAAGAAAGAAAGAAGAGAAGGAAGAAGGTTATTTACCAAAGAACATCAAGCAATCTTGATAGATAAAACAAGGAATCATAAAGGAAATAGGATGAATCGGTACGAAGACTCGAATTAATCCTATGGTATGACTCCTAAGATAGACCTAGGACGATGATCCTTGTTAAGTTATTCTACATTGTTCCGAAGTTTGGCTCTGATACCAAGCTGTGACGCCCCACCTCTATACCCACGCTAGCCAAGAACACTCCGGAGTAGTGCTATCAACTAGCACGGAGAATAAGGCTGTTGAGGAGCGACCATCCATGTAATTGCTTATCACACGGTGGCTATAAATAATCTTCGGAAACAAACATAGAAATAAGCATATCACAAATCAATCACAGATATCCATATCACAAAGGCGGAAGAAGATATGAATATATAACAAACACATGAAAGTGTACATCAGAGTAGTGGTCAGTAAGATCCACGATAATACAAAAGAATAGCAACACGTGCCATACAAAAGAATACAACTATGAGTCTATATCTCAATTATATACAACAAAAACTGCTAATCTAAACAGTTAGCCAAAAGTCAGAGTGATGAATCCCTGGGAAGAAGTCAAGCAGAAGCACCTGTAACATCTCGGTCTGACCCGAGTATTATTTGAGAAAATAATAAACGGATCAGTCTAGCTATAAATATCAGATGACATGATATAAAATAAAAGATATGGCATAAACATAAAATATCCATACTGACATACTACTATAAGTATGCAAATGATGATCAACAGAAGATCAATCGATAAGAGGTAATCAATATCACAAGAATCTTCTCAAAGATCCAAAGAGGGCATCATACCCTAAACTTGTACTCATAACAAGTCAATGACATAAATTCCAGAAATCAACACGAGAAATCCAGAAATCATAAAATGGGAAAGAGGCCTATCACATGACGGTCCGAAGACCAAGGGGAGCTACCCCGCATGCGTGATTGGAATCACACAGATTGAGGTCAAGACTAACCAAAAAGTAGAAAGGTATGTGTGAATGGAATCACACAAGTGGTGTCTAGTCTAACCTTGCAATGAAAGAGACATCGCGCAATTGCTAGTCTAATTCATAAAGCGATCATCAAGATCAACGAGAAGTGTCAATTACACTAAGCTAGTAAATATAGAAGTTTAGCTTCATGTCCCATGAACAAAATATAAATCTTCACTAATAAAATTGTCACAAGAGGTTCAATCGAACAAGTCCAAGAATTAACCGACGAAGTGAACGCAAGCGTTTCATACCACTTGTTTTACTAAGTCGTTTAATTAGATTTCTCATCCGAGTGAGGTAAAGGCTTGTATATACTAATAGATTGGAAAACGGTTTAAGAAAAGAGCTTTGTTATTAAAAATAAAGTTGAAATTGTTTGTTAAAAGAGTTTTGATATTTACTACTAGTATTGAAACCTTTATATTATAAAGTGACAAAACACAGAAGCAATTGTAGAAACAATCAGTCACAAACATCGCATACGGAGATGTGAATAAAATCCAAGGAAATCAGCTCAATGTTTTTCAGATAAGATCCCCTACGGAGGGGGGGTCCAGGGGGTGGCAACCCCCCAAGGTGGGGGTGCGGGGGCAACGCCACCGCTTACGGGGTTCGACCTGCCCGGTCAGGTCGCGGGGGTCCAGGGGGCAGCGCCCCGTTCAAAACGGTACGACCTAGTGAAGACAAAATGAGGTCTAACGACCTAACGACTCAAGGGTCTAACGACCTAAAAGTATTCGCGACTTAACGGGTTATAGGCCTAACTCGTGAGCGACCTACGAGATAGGCAAGTGGAACGACCTAAAGATGAATGGGTCGAACGACCTAACGTGAGCACAGGTAAAGCGACCTATCGGTCCAACGACCTAAGGGGAAAAGGCAACCTAGGTCTAACGACCTAACTGCTCGCGACCTAAGGGTCTAAAGGCCACGCGACCTAGAGGGAAAACAAGGTTAAGCGACCTAAGTGGGTTTGCGACCTAACGATATAAACGGTTGAGCGACCTAACGGTGCAACGACCTAAGGCCAAACGACTTAAGGGTTCCAGTGGAGAGCGACCTAAAGGAGACGCGACCTAAAAGAGGCGCGACCTAAAGGAGACGCGACCTAAATTAGGCGCGACCTAAAGGAGACGCGACCTAAAAGAGACGCGACCTAAAAGAGGCGCGACCTAAAAATATAACGGTCATGCGACCTAGCGACCTAAGGTCATACGACCTAGCGACCTAAGGTCCATACGACCTACGACCTAAGTTCATACGACCTAACTCCGAAGACGTTAGAAAATGGCCAGAACGACCTACGACCTAAGGTCCATACGACCTACGACCTAAGGTCATACGACCTAACTCCGAAGACGTTAGAAATGGCCAGAACGACCTACGACCTAAGGTCCATACGACCTACGACCTAATGAGATAACTCCGAGCGACCTAAAGGTATAGGCCATTTTAAGGTCGGAAACGACCTAACTCCAGTGCGACTTTTCACACAGAACGACCTAACAAAGGCAGAACGACCTAGGGGCAGTTTTTCACCAAAAACACTAAAAGTGGAGTTTTTGGCCAATCCAATCCAAACCAAATGCAAATGTGCATGCAAACATGATAGGGAATCATTCCCAACAGTCCAATATGGTTATAGGCTAGAATTGTGAGATAAAAATCTCACCTTTGCACTAAAATTTATGAAGATGAAGCTTGAAAGCAAGGAGAAGCAATCCAAAGCTTGAATCCAATATCTTCTACTTGAATTTGGAGTTGAATGTTGGATTTGCTATTGAATTTGTGCTTGGAGTTTTAATTTCCCATTCTCTTCACCATTAATGCCCAAGCTTGAGTTAGTTAGGAAATTTATGAAGAGTGAGGAGAAGAGGGTTGGAACTTGGGCTTCATAGGCTAAACTAACCCAAAGTCCAAAGCGGGAAAAGTTAGTGAAATTTCACTAACTCCAAACCTATCGAAGTTTATACTTAAAAAAGTTGTAAACGGCATTTCGAACTCAATGGAAGTGGTCTCGAGTCCTAATTTGACCGTTTGCAAAAAGTAGCTTTTCGGACCAATATCCGATTAACGACAAAATATTTAAATAAAATATTTAAATATTAAATCGATAAATATGCGGGTTGTTACAATATATATGTATGTATGTATGTATATTGTGATTTTGGAAGTTATATTTTGAATTCAATATAATACTTATCAAAAGCTATTTAAAATTTGAATTCTATATTTAACAACACTAAGATTAAATATTTATTTATTTAAAAATATGATAGCTTAAAATAAGATTTGATAAAAAGGTTTAATGCTTTTGATTTAAAATTATACATATACTAAATTTAGTTGTATATATATATAAATATAAAACATATGTTAATATAAAAAATGTATTTATTAAAATTGGAAAATATTACAAAAATATATAAAACATTAATGCATGCCATTTTGCAAGTTAAGTTGATATTAACATTAATACAAGTGTAAACCGTATAATAAGAAATTGAACATTTATAGCTTAATTTCAACATGAAAATACAAGTGTCCTATTTTTAAATTCTCTTTTCATTTTTAAATTTAATAAATAAAAGGAAAACAAAGTTATATATATCACTAGTTCCTCTTCTATTTCATTTTCTTTCTTTCTTTTCAAAAACAAAAACTAAAACCTTAGACAAGCTAAAGAAACTACAAACCAGAAAATTAAAACAAAAATACATAATTTTCTTTTCAAACTTCAACTTGAAGCCTAAAGCAAGATTCAGATCTCACAACTAAAAACAATAACAATTTCAAGCTTATACTGGAGCAAAGAAAGGATTCAACTCAGATAGATCAAATAACAAATAGATCATCTCAAAAAAAAATTCAAGTCAAAATCATTTCCAAGCTCAAGCTTCTCTATTCAAATCAAAAACTACGTGAGTAAACTATATATTAAAACTTGAATCTGCTTATATATCTTGATATTTGGATTGACACTTGAAGTATGTAATGAAAAATGTTTGTTTAGTTGTTAAATATGCCTGCATGTTTGTGTGTGTGTGTGTGTCTATATATGTGTGTGTGTGTGTGTGTGTATGGGTGTGCATGTCTGCGTATAAACATATACATGCCTCTGTTATATAATAGGCTCAAGAATACACTAAAAAAAATTCATATATGTTCATATAAACAATATTTGACCGTAATCTTTGAAAGAAACATGTTTGTATTATCAAGATCTAATTTTTAAAAATATTTTTAAGTATAATTAATTTGATTTTTTCTGGAAATTGGAAATTTGCAGTAAAAATATATAAAGTCAGAAAAATCAAATGTCTAGATTTCTCGTTTTGATTATGTAAACTAATTCATACTTAAAAATGGTGATTTTTGGTAACAGTTTCAAGATTTTTAAGATTGTGGTTGTCGAGATATCGTGAGTTGAACGGAGATTGATTTTTCATCTATTTCTGGTGATCGGTGAAGTGATAGGTCTCGGGGTTGAAGCTGGAGGTGGTTGGAAGTCTGGAGATCATCGGAAAAACGGTTGGAGGATTTTTAGATCATCAGTGTGGTTAATCATTGGCGATTTAGGTTTTACAATCAAGTTTGGTCGAGGTTGTATTCGAGGGTCATGCGGTGTCGTCAATGCACCGGAGTGGGCCGGTTGTGGGGGAATCGAAGCACGAAGGCGTGACATATCTTTGGACATGATCGCGTGGTGTCCGGTGGTCGATGGTGATGTGGCGAGGTGGTATTGGGTGATTTGTTTCTTTGTGGGTTTTATTTTTCTCAATTTCGAATTGGAGGTGGTTCCAAGTTTCTGGGTGGTTATGGCATTAGAAGGGAAGGTCGGTGACTCGATGGTTGGTCAGAGCCTTGGCCGGAGGTGGTCGGGCCCCGTGTGCACATGCACATGTGTCAATGGTTTTAGGTAATTGTTGTGTGGTTTGGGATCGAAGAAGATGAAGATGAACTCGGGTTTTGTTTCGAGGAAATGATATTAGAGCTCGAAGGTGTTCCCCGGCAGTTCACGAGTGTTTTAAGTATGCAATAGTTTTAATTTTTTTAAAAACAAAATAAAGTTTAAAAAGGAAGAAAAAAATGACTCGGGGGTTTGCTCGGGGAAATCTGAAATTGGCTTGGGTTTGATTCGAGTGTCGGGTACAAGTTGTAACAGTTTTAAATTTTTAAATAAAATAAGTTCTTAAATTTTAAAATAAAACAAGTTTTAAACTGTATTCTTAAAACAATTTCTTTTATTGTTTATCTAAACTTTGGGATAGTCAAAGTTTTAAATAAATCATTTTAAATAAATTAAGTTTAAAGTGTATAATATATATCCTTTATTTTAAAGTGAATTCTTAAGTTTATTTAAATAAATTTAAATGATATAATTAAGTAGTTAATTGAAAAGATGAGGTGTTTTTAATTAACTTAAGAGTTTTAAGTTAATTCATATATTAAAAATAAATTTAATTTTCAAGGTTATTTAAATAAGGTTTAAATGATGATTAAGTAATTAATTAAGATAAATGGTTTATCTTTTAATTAATTTAGGGTCTTGATTAATTAGAGGATAATTAGTTAATTAATTAATGTAGTTAATCATAGGATAATTAATTAATTAAGGGTTAATTAATTAATGTAAGTAGTTAAGGGATAATTACTTAATGAAATTGATTAAATGATAATTAATTTATTAAAGGTTAATTTGTTAATGTAGTTACTTAAAAGTTAATTACGTAATGTAATTAATTAAAAGATGATTTATTAATGTGAGTAATTAAAGGATAATTACTTAAAGGATAATTGTTTAGTGTAATTAATTGGTGATTAATCAATGTAAGTAATTAAGGGATAATTAATTACTTAAAAGATAATTACTTAATGTAAGTAATTAGTGGATAATTAAATAATTAAAGGTTAAAGGTTGATTAATTTATTATTAGAGGTTAATTAATTAATGATTAAAGGATAATTAATTAATAATTAAAGGTTAATCAATTAATAATTAAATGATTATTACTTGATAATTAAAGGGCAATTAGTTAGTAATTATAGTATAGTTACTTAATGTAAGTAATTAAGGATGATTAATTAATTTCATTAATTAATTGAAATAATAGCCAATGGTTTGTAATTAATTAATAATAATCAAGCAGGGTTATGTAATTTATTCATAAGTAATTAATTTATTAAATTAATTATAAATTATGTGATTAATTAATCTTTCTTATGGATGATTGGATTATATTGAATGCCTTGAATTGTTTGATATTTCTGATATGTTTTGTTCTATGATATGAATTGTTTTGGATTGAGCTGTGATAAATGTAAATTATTTATCTATGATGTATTACCGTGTGAATGTGAACTTCTGAACTTAATTAAAATTGTTTACTTAAACAACTTGGCCTTTAAAACGGCATTTGAATTTCGATGAGACCGAGGGTAGGATTCCAAATGGTTATCCGAAAACCACATCGAATCTTAAAGGGGGATCTTTTGTTTAAAAGAATAAAAATGGAAATTTGTTGTGATTTAACTATGATCTATCCACTTGTTTTTAAAGTAAGCACTCATTATTCTGTTAAGACGAGGGAGAACATTAAGTCATAAAACCAATTCTGAATAAAAATACGACGAAATGGGATTGCATTTGAAGACGGTGGTTAAAGACTGGGTGTTTTCAAAAATGAAAGGATTACGTATTGATTGTCTCTGCACCGAGCAACTCTGGTATGGAGATTACCCTTTGTGATGGGGAGTCCGGATGTGATTAGGGGATATCCGGATTTGCAAGGACTTTTTCCTTAATTGGGCGAAGTGTCTTCGGTTCCATGCAGACCGAGGATGGACTTATATGGATGTATGTCTGACATTACACATTGAGATACAAAGCTGGTTTTTGTCAAATATATTTTGTTTGGTGGCGGAGAATTTATTCTCTTAGCTTAACACCCTTCTCTGAGATGTACGGGCTCAGAGGTTATGTAGTTGATATTTACCAGTGATATATTTCCAATTTGGTAATGTGGCATGCTAAGTGCTGAGCATTGGATGATCGAAGCATGACTTTTGTGAAAAGCGTAGCTTTGTGGGACGAGACTTCATCGAACCTCACACCCCGATAATGGTCGAAACAGGAAAGGATTCAGCAAGGTTATGGGGGTTGCGCCCCTCAGGGTATGTTCATTTCCTTTTGAATAAAAAAATGGTATCATGGTATGGAGCCCAGATATTTTACTTATGTGGTTGTTGGAATTTTTTAGATGGCGCCTCGGTAAAGGTCGGTTACGACCAGGGGATGGCATACTCGTTACAGTTAGTTACCTAGTTATAGAGGTAACCCAGTATTGTGTTGGCATATGTGACGCCCCACCTCTATACCCACGCTAGCCAAGAACACTACGGTGTAATGCTATCAACTAGCACGGAGGATAAGGCTGTTGAGGAGCGACCATCTGTATAATTGCTTTGTGCGAGTACCGATATGCCAGATAAAAATATAACTTTTCATCTCAAGAGGAAATCCGACATACCGACACAAACTCAAAGCTACTACACAGTGGCTATAAAGGACTTCGGAAACAAATATAGAAATAGACATAACACAAATCAGTCACAGACAATTCATATCACAAAGGCGGAAATAGATATGAATATAACACTAACACATGAAAGTGTATATCAGAGTAGTGGTCAAAAAGATCCACAATATCACAAAAGAATAGTTACATGAACTACACAAAAGAATAAGTATACATTATGGAGTCTATATCTCGAATGTATACACCAAAATAAACTACTAATCTAAGTAGTAAGCCAAAAGTCAGAGAAATCAATCCCAAGAGAGAAGTCAAGCAGAAGCACCTGTAACATCTCGGTCTGACCCGAGTATTATTTAATAAGAAAATAATAAACGGATCAGTCTAACTATAGATATCAGATGAAACGATATAGAATAAGAGATATGACTATACACATAATAATCACAATTCCAAGCTGTGATATATATAAGTAATTGAAAATCAACGAGAGATTAATCAATATCACCAAATCTACACAAGAATCAAAGAAATTCCATACTCCTTATTTCGTTCATCAAACCACAAATGTTGATGATTATATCAATGTCAATCACAAAAGTCAATGACACACAAATTCACCAATGCACAAATATTGACAATAATATCAATGTCAATCACACAAGTCAATGACACACAAATTCACCAATGCACAATATTGACAATAATATCAATGTCAATCACAAAAGTCAATGACACACAAATTCCAGAATTCAATATGCGATATCCAGAAATCACAAAAGTCAATGACGCACAAATTCACCAATGCACAAATATTGATAAAACTTATCAATGGAAATCACGAAAATTGGTGAAACACAAATTCTAGAAATCGTCTCAAGAAATCCAGAAATCATAAAGGGGGGGGGAGGCCTATCACCAACGGGAGCATAAAGCTCGCCAACACATGTATCACAAACGGAACGCTAATTCCATGGTTGCTAACCATCACAAATTGAGCCGAAGCTCCATAAACGGCCCGAAGACCATGGGTTGCTACCCCACCAAATTGAGTCAAAACTCCACAAAACGGGGTTTAGTCTCCCTCGCAGACAAAGAGACATCGCACATTGCTAGTCTAAACCACAAAGATGATCGTCATAATCAACGAGAAGTGTCGATTACAGTAAGCTAGTAAATATATGAGCTTAGCATCATGTCCCATAACCACTAGCTTAACTTAAATATTTACGAACAAATTGTAGATCTCCACTAGAAAATTGTCACAAGAGTTTCAATCGAACAAGTCCAAGAATTAACCAACAAAGTGAACGCAAGCTTTCATACCACTTGTTTTACTAAGTCGTTTAATTAGATTTCTCATACGAGTGAGGTAAAGGTTTGTATATACTAATAGATTGGAAAAACGGTTTTATAAACGAATTTGGTATTAAAATAGTATTGAAATCGTTTGAGGAAAGAGTTTTGATATTTACTACTATTATAGAAAACCTTTATATTTTTAAAGTGACAAAACACAAAGAAGATTGTAGGAACAATCAATCACTAAAATTCACATACGAAGATGTGAATAAAAATCCAACGAAACCGATAAAGAATCCATCAAAATGGATACTCATAAATCCCTAAAAAGGAGTCATCAAAGTCATAACAAATGATAACAAGACATAGGAAACAACACGAATCGATTAAAGTTGGAAACCACACAAAATAGGCGAAATAGGCAAAATAACATCAGGTCGGTCGGCCGGCCCCAGGGCTCGATCGACCGAACCTTGTTTTGAAAAACTTCTCGGGCATCAGGTGGGTCGACCGAGCCAGGGGGTCGGTCGGCCGAACCAGAAACAGAGAAGTGCAATCTGCACTTATACTAGCAGGTCGGTCGACCGGACTAGGGGGGTCGGTCGGCCGAACCTGATGCTCTGCAAATTGATACCCATAAATTGATATGCAACCTCCACCAATTCGCATCCGAACGAGCACGGACGCTAGGGAATTATGCCTAACGGCTACCCGGCCCTATTGGCTCCTCTATGCAACACCAAAAACACATTTGAACCTCAAAGCTATGATTTTTAAGGATTTGGCTTTCAAACACTAAAATTGGAATATTCTCAAAAACAATCCAAATCAAAAGCAATTGCACAAGAATAAGTGTTAGGAATTTATACCTAGCAATCGAAGATAATTCATAGACTTAGATGTGAGATTAAAAATCTCACCTTTTCACAAAATCAAACAAGAAGAAGCTTGAAAGCAAATGGAGAATCAACCTCTCTTCAACACAACCCAAATGAGCTTGAATCTATGCTCAAAACAGGAACATTCCCAAAATTAGGTTTAGGAATTTCTGAAATTGGTAAGAGAATAAGTTGGAGAAGAAGAAGAGAATGCTTACCAGTGGGTTCTCTTGAATTTGGAGCTAGGAAATTGAAGTTGCAAGAGGAACTAGGGTTTTGGAGTTTTAATTTTCAATCTCTCCCACCATTAATACTCTAAAAACTGAAAAGAGAAGAGAATGAGGGTGAGTGGGGAAGAGTGGCTCAGATTTGAGCATAAGTTAACATAGGGCTGAGCCCAAACCAAACCCAAAGTGAAAAGTAGCAAAAATCAACTTTCTCCAAACATATCGAAGCTTATACTCAAAAAGGTCGCAAATGGCATTTTAAACTCAATGGGAGTGGTCCCGAGTCCTAATTCGACCGTATGCAAAATGTAGCTTTTCAGACTAAAATCCGACTAACGATGAAATATTTAAATAAAATATTTAAATATAAAATCGATGAATATGCGGGTTGTTACAGACTCCCCTCCTTAAAGAAATTGTGTCCTCGCAATATTTTAAGAAGAAGATATATAGTAACAACCATAAAAGCATATTCAACACAAAAGAAGTTTGAAATAAGAAGTTCACCTCAAAGAGCACGAGAAAGTAAGTGCGGATGTGTTCGCTCGATGTACTCTCTAGATTCCCAAGAACAATCCTTAGGATTTGAAGACCATTGAACTTTAACAAGCGGAACATCTTTATTTCGAAGTCGTTTGACCTCCGAAGCAATGATACGAATAGGATGTTGCTCATAAGTTAAATTAGGCGAAACTTCAATCTCTTCCACAACACCGGGCTCAAGAATAGAATCGGAATCTCGAATACATTTCCGAAGTTGAGAAACGTGCAACACGTCATGGATAGCAGAAAATTGAGCCGGTAATAAAAGGCGATAAGCCATGGAATCCAATACGTTCAGTGATAGGAAATGGCCCGATATATCGAGGCGCCAATTTTCCCGATCGACTGAAATGTACAACACCTTTCATAGGTGAAACACGAATAAACACAAGATCTCCCACAGAAAATTCTAATATCCTTCCCCAGTTATCGGCATAGGATTTTTGTCTACTCTGGGCTTCTTTCGTCCTATGACGAATAAGATCAATCTTTTCTGTGGAATCACGAATAAAATTTGGACCTAAAACCAGTTTCTCGCCGGCCTCAAGCCAACAAGAAGGAGATCGGCATGGCCTTCCATAGAGTGCCTCGAAAGGTGCCATACCAATACTAGATTGGAAGCTATTATTATAGGAAAATTCAACAAGTGAAATATGATCTTCCCAACTTCCACCAAAATCAAGAACATAAGCACGAAGGAGATCTTCAAGAGTTTGATTCACACGCTCGGTTTGTCCATCGGACTGAAGATGATAAGCGGTGCTAAAATTAAGCTTCGTTCCCAAAGCTTTTTGAAGACTCTTCCAAAATCCACTAGTAAACAATGGATCACGATCACTAACAATAGAAGTAGGAACACCATGTAATTTAACAATCTCTTTAACAAAGAGTTCGGCCAAAAGAGGAACGGTTCGGTTAGACCGAACGGGAATAAAATGGGCAGATTTAGTAAGCCTATCAACAATCACCCATAAACTATCATGACCCGAACGAGAACAGGGAAGGCCATCTATAAAATCCATGGAAATTTGGTCGCACTTCCAAATTGGAATTTCTAAAGGTTGCAATAACCCACCGGGCCTTTGATGTTCGGCCTTAATGAGTTGGCAAGTCATGCAACGCTTAACGAAGTTAGCGATGTCAAGTTTCATTCCCTCCCAATAATAAAGTCGCTTCATATCCGCGTACATTTTACTACTACCGGGATGAATGGTAAATTTAGAATGATGTGAATCTTCTAAAATATCTTTACGAAGATCACTAATATTTGGTACGATAAGTCTACCAAATCTCCGAATGCCGCCACGAGAATCGATATCAAAGTCTTTCAAACCTTCAATATCAATTTTATCCTCAATATTTTGGCCAAGAAGAGCCAATCCGGGATCTAGCCTTTGATCTTCAAGAATGCGGTCCAAAAGAGAGCAAGGAACTCGAGCCAACGTTGTTGACGCAAATTAAGTTCCTTTTGAGAAAATAAATATTTCAAAGACTTATGATCCGTATAAAGAACAAATTTCTCTCCTAAAAGATAATGTCGCCAAATCCGAAGAGCGAAAGCAATAGCCGCGAGTTCTAAATCATGAGTGGCATATCTAGTCTCAGCAGGCTTCAATTGCCTAGAAGCATAAGCAATAACACGTTCTCTTTGCATAAGAACGGCACCCAAACCAACGTGACTAGCATCGGTATAAACAACGAAATCTTGATTCCCCTCGGGAATAACAAGAATAGGAGCATCAGAAAGGAGTTCTTTTAATTTCTGAAAAGAAGCTTCACATTTGTCCGACCAAATGTATTTAACACCTTTCTTAGTCAAGCTAGTGAGAGGCACGGCAATCTTAGAAAAGTCTTTGATAAAACGACGGTAATAGCCCGCCAATCCGAGAAAACTACGAATCTCTGTCACACTCTCCGGTCTCTTCCAATTTTGAATCGCTTCAATCTTTGAAGGATCCACGGAAATTCTGGATTCGGAAATAATATGACCGAGAAACTTCACACGAGATTGCCAAAAGTGGCATTTAGAAAATTTTTCCCTTAATTGATTACTCCTAAGTGTTTCCAACACAATCCGAAGATGTTTTTCATGCTCCTCCTCGGTTTTAGACTACACAAGAATATCATCGATAAAGATAAGAACAAACCGGTCGAGGAAATCTTTGAAAACTCTATTCATAAGGTCAACGAAATAGGCCGGAGCATTCATCAAACCAAATGGCATGACAAGCCATTCATAAGATCCATAACGAGTATGGAACGAGGTCAATGGAATACTATCCTCTGCAATATGAAGCTGATGAAATCATGTAGCTAAGTCTAATAGTGAAAAGACTCTAGCACCACAAAGTTGATCGAATAGATCATCAATCCGAGGTAAAGGATATTTATTTTTGATAGTAAGATCATTAAGCTTGCGGTAGTCAACGCAAAGCCTAAGTGTTCCATCGGATTTCTTCACAAAAAAAGCTGAAGCTCCCCAAGGCGAGGAACTAGAGCGAATAAATTGCTTCGTCTCCAATTCAGATAATTGTTTACGCATCTCCTCGTTTTCTTTATTGGACATACGATACGGAGGGCGAGTGATAGGTTGAGCTCCAGGAATAAGATTGATTCTGAACTCAATTGCTCGCTTAGGTGGTAATCCTAAAACGGGCTCGAATAAGTCGGAAAATTCACGAACGACATGAATAAGAGAAATAATATCACCCTCATCGTCATCATCGTCATCACGAGGATTTAAAGAATATAAAGATGCAACCAAGATGGAATCTGAATCTTTTAGATTAATAAAAATCTGCTTAACAGATTGAGGATGTCGAAGATGAATTGTCCGCTCAGGACATAGGATATGGGCTTCATAACGGTTAAGCCAATCCATTCCCAAAATCATTCCAAAGCCTAAATAACGCATGACATGCAAATCGGCTCGGAAAGAAAAATCACACAAAATAATCTCGACATCTTTACACAATAAACTGATTGTCGCGGATCCACCAACCGGATTCGCAATTCTCAAAGAAGTCATTAAACACAAAAAATCCAAAGAAAAAGTATCAACAAGTTCTTTTGATATAAAAGAATGGGACGCACCCGTATCAAAAAGAACTCGAATAGGATGATCACGAAATAAAATAATTCCATCCAGAATAGAATGAGAAATACCTTGGCCACGAGATGTGTTGCCAAGGGCTTGAGCAACATTAAGTTTTCTCATGTCCTTATTCAAAAGTTTGGGACATGCAGATAAAAGATGACTCGGTTTCTTGCAATAGCGACAAGAATGGGGTTTTGGACACATATTCGCATAGTGTTCCTAAAAATTACAATTGTAGCATCCTCCACGATTAGGGTTTGGAGTCTTTGCTACAAAAGTAGTTTGCTTCACTCTCTTATTGGGATTAAGGCTCTTGAACTTAATATGCCTCTTCTTGGAAGTCCCAATATCACAAACACTTCCTTTACCAACCCCTCCATGAAGAAGAGTAACATCCATAAGCTGATTGAAAGAAACTTCAAGTTTCAAAGGTAGAACCATTTCGGGGTTCTTACTCAAAGCATAGATAAGCTCTTGATTCTTTACAACATCAAGAAGCAGCTGGGCAGACATAAATTCTCCATCTTGGGGAGTAGCACTAGATTGACCGGCGCTGGGAGGGCCAGGTCTAACCATTTCTCTTCTTTAAGAAAGAAAGAAAGAAGAGGAAAGAGTTATTCTCAAAATAAATTTCAATCAAACTTGATTGATAAAACAAGGAATCATACAAGAAAATAGGATAGGACGGTCCGAAGACCCGAATAAAATCCTAAAGCACGACTCCTAAGATGGACTTAGGACGATGATCCTTATTAAATTATTCTACATTGTCCCGAAGTTTGGCTCTGATACCAAGCTATGACGCCCCACCTCTATACCCACGCTAGCCAAGAACACTACGGTGTAATGATGTCAACTAGCACGGAGGATAAGGCTGTTGAGGAGCGACCATCTGTATAATTGCTTTGTGCGAGTACCGATATGCCAGATAAAAATATAACTTTTCATCTCTTGAGGAAATCTGACATACCGGCACAAACTCAAAGCTAGTACATAGTGGCTATAAAGGACTTCGGAAACAAATATAGAAAGATACATAACACAAATCAGTCACAAACAATTCATATCACAAAGGCGGAAATAGATATGAATATAACACTAACACATGAAAGTGTATATCAGAGTAGTGGTCAAAAAGATCCACAATATCACAAAAGAATAGTTACATGAACTACACAAAAGAATAAGTATACATTATGGAGTCTATATCTCGAATGTATACACCAAAATAAACTACTAATCTAAGTAGTAAGCCAAAAGTCAGAGAAATCAATCCCAAGAGAGAAGTCAAGCAGAAGCACCTGTAACATCTCGGTCTGACCCGAGTATTATTTAATAAGAAAATAATAAACGGATCAGTCTAGCTATAGATATCAAATGAAACGATATAGAATAAGAGATATGACTATACACATAATAATCACAATTCCAAGCTGTGATATATATAAGTAATTGAAAATCAACGAGAGATTAATCAATATCACCAAATCTACACAAGAATCAAAGAAATGCCATACTCCTTATTTCGTTCATCAAACCACAAATGTTGACGATTATATCAATGTCAATCACAAAAGTCAATGACACACAAATTCACCAATGCACAAATATTGACAATAATATCAATGTCAATCACACAAGTCAATGACACACAAATTCACCAATGCACAAATATTGACAATAATATCAATGTCAATCACAAAAGTCAATGACACACAAATTCCAGAATTCAATATGCGAAATCCAGAAATCACAAAAGTCAATGACGCAAAAATTCACCAATGCACAAATATTGATAAAACTTACCAATGGAAATCACGAAAATTGGTGAAACACAAATTCTAAAAATCATCTCAAGAAATCCCGAAATCACAAAGGGGGGAGGCCTATCATAAACGGGAGCATAAAGCTCGCCAATACGTGTATCACAAACGGAACGCTAATTCCATGGTTGCTAACCATCACAAATTGAGCCGAAGCTCCACAAACGGCCCGAAGACCATGGGTTGCTACCCCACCAAATTGATTCGAAACTCCACAAAACGGGGTTTAGTCTCCCTCGCAGACAAAGAGACATCGCACATAGCTAGTCTAAATCACAAAGATGATCGTCATGATCAACGAGAAGTGTCGATTACAGTAAGCTAGTAAATATATGAGCTTAGTATCATGTCCCATAACCACTAGCTTAACTTAAATATTTACAAACAAATTGTAGATCTCCACTAGAAAATTGTCACAAAAGTTTCAATCGAACAAGTCTAAGAATTAACCAACAAAGTGAAAGCAAGCGTTTCATACCACTTGTTTTACTAAGTCGTTTAATTAGATTTCTCATACGAGTGAGGTAAAGGTTTGTATATACTAATAGATTGGAAAAACGGTTTTATAAACGAATTTCGTATTAAAATAGTATTGAAATCGTTTGAGGAAAGCGTTTTGATATTTACTACTAGTATAGAAAACCTTTATATTTTTAAAGTGACAAAACACAAAGAAGATTGTAGGAACAATCAATCACTAAAATTCATATACGAAGATGTGAATAAAAATCCAACGAAACCGATAAAGAATCCATCAAAATGGATACTCATAAATCCCTAAAAAGGAGTCATCAAAGTCATAACAAATGATAACAAGACATAGGAAACAACACGAATCGATTAAAGTTGGAAACCACACAAAATAGGCGAAATAGGCAAAATAACATCAGGTCGGTCGGCCGGCCCCAGGGATCGGTCGATCGAACCTTGTTTTGAAAAACTTCTCGGGCATCAGGTCGGTCGACCAAGCCAGGGGGGTCGGTCGGCCGAACCAGAAACAGAGAAGTGCAATCTGCACTAATACTAGCAGGTCGGTCGACCGGACCAGGGGGTCAGTCGGCCGAACCTGATGCTCTGCAAATTGATGCCCATAAATTGATATGCAACCTCCACCAATTCGCATCCGAACGAGCACGGACGCTAGGGAATTATGCCTAACGGCTACCCGGCCCTATTGGCTCCTCGATGCAACACCAAAAACACATTTGAACCTCAAAGCTATGATTTTTAAGGATTTGGCTTTCAAACACAAAAATTGGAATATTCTCAAAAAAAATCCAAATCAAAAGCAATTGCACAAGAATAAGTGTTAGGAATTTATACCTAACAATCGAAGATAATTCATAGACTTGGATGTGAGATTAAAAATCTCACCTTTTCACAAAATCAAACAAGAAGAAGCTTGAAAGCAAATAGAGAATCAACCTCTCTTCAACACAACCCAAATGAGCTTGAATCTATGCTCAAAACAAGAACATTCCCAGAATTAGGTTTAGAAGATGGGTTTTCTCGAGTTAATACCCGAGTAGTATTCGGGTTGAACCCGAAGTTGCAGATTAAAACATGTTTTTTTTAAAAGTTAAAAAAAAAAGATTTTGAATTTTAATATAAATTTGTTTTAAACTCTTATAAATCTCTTTTGCGTAAAATAAGTATTCTTTAAAAATTGATTTAAAAGGTTTGTAAATTTGATTTAAATTTTGTTAAAGTTAATTGTATTAATCATTTTTAGATCTTAAATTTTAAAAAAATGAAATGAAATGAAATGTAAATTTAAAAATAAAGTTTAGAAGGCTTTATAAATGATAATTAAACCATTTCCTTAATACTTTATCTTAAAGTTAATTATGATTTAATGTTTTGAAATTAATTAAATTAAGAAGTTAATTAAAGAATAATTATTTATTTTATAAACTAATAATTAAGGATTTATAAATAAATAATTAAGGTGGTAAGTTAATTAATTAAGGTTAATTAATTTAAGAATCATTAATTAGATAAGTTAAGATTATTAATTAATGATTAAAATTAATAAATCAAGTAAGTAAAGACTAATTAAGTTTCAGTTAAGCACTTAATTAAATAAGTAATTAAAAATAAATTAATTTGTGATTAATAATTAATTAATTTATAATTAATAATGATTAACTAAATAATAATTACATAAGGAAGTAATTAAAGAATTTTATATAGTTAATGAAGATCATTAACTTGAGATTATTATATAATTAATTAATGTGATTAATTTTAATAATTAATTAAATTAGTTAATTAGGGATAATCATTTATGGAATGGTTTAAGTATATTTACTTAATGAAGTAATTAGTGGAATTAATTACTTAATGTAATTAATTAAATTAATGTGATTAGTTTAAGTTAATTAATTAGTTTGATTAATTTAAATAATCATTGGAAGATAGCTTAAGTATAATTACTTAGTGTAATTTATTAAGTATAATTACTTAGTGAAGTAATTAGTGGATAATTACAGGATATAATTAATTAAAGAATGAATGTAATTTGGGTCTAATTACTTAGTGTAATTAATAAAGAAGGATAACTACTTAATGAAAGTAATTAAGAATTAATTACTTAGTGTAATTAATTTAAGAATTGATTAAAGTTATTTGAAGTTAATTAAGTAATGTAATTAATTAAGGATAATTAATAACTGATTGTGATTAATCAAGGTAGATTAATGAACAATGATTAATTAAAGATTAATTATTAAATATGATTAATAACTAATTAAGAAGTAACTAAGGGATCATTAATTAGTGTAATTAATGATGTAATTAAGGACTGATTAAGTAATGGGTAATTAATCAATAATAATTGACTATAGGTAATTAATTAATATAATTAATCAAGGATGAATGTAATTATTTATAGTTAATTAATTAATGAAATAATTAAAGGTTAATTACTGTATTTGGTTAAGGATAATTAATTTGTGAAATTAATTAAAGGATAATTACTTGAATGTAATTAAAGGATAATTAATCAAGGATGATCAATCAAGGGGATTAATTAGAGGTTAATTAATTATTTGATTTATTGTAATTAATTAATGGTTATATAAGCAGGATTTATAGAATGAAGTAATTAATTTAATTTAATTTAAATTAATTAGAGATGAAATAATTAATTTAATTCATTTTAAATTAACTATAAATGGTGTGATTACTAATCCTTGTTTATATATGGATGATATAGATTTCCTTGAATGGTTTGAATCTCAGATATGAGATAAATAATGTTGTGTGATATGGATGCTTTGATTGCATTGTGATGACAATATGAATTATTTATTGGTGATGATATTATAGATTATCTATTTGTGATGATAATATAGATTATCTATTTTCGATTATAATGTTGATTATCTATTATGGTGATGTGAATTATCTACCTGTGTGTATATAGACAATTGAATTGAATTGTTTTAAACTTAAAACAACTTGGACCTAAAAGATGGCATTTTGGATTTCGATGAGACCGAGATCAGGTTTCCATATTTGGATATCCGAAAACCACATCGATCCAAATTAACGATAGGTCGTGAATCTCAAGAGAAGATGAAGATTCAAAGTGCAAGGGTTATCGTCGTTAACCCTGAGGGTGATTCGAAAATGAGTGTAACGAGATATTGCCTTCGGTTTCGTTCGAAATCGGAACGAACTTGTATGGATTGAATGCTTTCAGAACATCGTCAGGTGGACGATGAGCATTCTAAGAGACGTGTTCTCTAATGGTGATCGTAGCCTCAAGCCTCATCAACCGGGAATGGCTAAAACAGGGGAGGTGCAGCAAGGCTAAGTGGGTAATGCCCAAGTAGGACTAGATTTTCCCGTGTCTAGAAGTCCCTTATATTCGGCTGTATGGAGCAGTTGATTCGCGACAACTGTTGGGGTTGTCTTGTTCGGGACTGTCCAATAAGGGATGGTTCTGGTCTTGTGTTGCAGGGGATTGGAAGAAATCCTCGGTACGGTGATCTAGGCCCTGTACTGTGACGGGCGGTACCCCAGTAGCCCTTCCATTGTATGGAATCCAAAATCCAATAAGTGCCATCGGTTTTGTTTGTATTACCCACTTTTGTGGCTACTAGCTGGAATTTAATCATGTAACAATTTCGGCTATTTCATATTTACTTGAAAACCTAGACCTATTATAATATCACCAGATTCCCTATCAAATGTTTTGGTTAGCGTAAGGTAAAAACTTTTCCATGTTATGTGTGGGAAGTCTTACGTGATACTTTTTGTTTTCAAAGGTTTTTCAAAGTTAAGCAACTTTAACCTGTTTACTCACACCAGACCCATGTCTGACCCAATTTTTATTTTATGTTTTATTAAACTCTTGGAAACACATATTATGCATGAGTAGTCGAGGGATTCAAGTTAGGTTTGATGAATTGTGGAGGAGTAATGGAGCAGGAGGCTTCAGCGTTGTAGATGTACATAGTGTTCCGCTATTTTGGTTTCTCTGAGTTGTATTTGTGTTGTAATAACTAGACAGGTGTTTATAACTGTCTAGTATGTTATGTATAATATGTGCAACTCTGATACGGGTTGTATACTATGTAATACTTATGTTATTAATATAATTTATTCGTTCCGCTGTTGATAATCTGATATTGTTTCTTATTTCTTCTTTATCTTTTCTCTTTCTATCCCTTTCTTTTTTAATTCATGATGCGTCTTTCTGTATAGTGGAAGACGGGTCGTGAATGTTGGTATCAGAGCGCTAGGTTGAGTGAATACCTAGGCTTTGGAGTGTTTTCTTTCTTGAGAGAACGTATTTGTAATTTTGATATATATATATTTATAAACATTTATTTCTACCTATTTGTTGTGTTACATGTTCGGGTTTTCCAATATAGGTTATAAAGGTAGATAAGGTAGTGTTGTGTGTAACACGACTACTACCATTGGTTGGAGATTGAATGTTTGAGGTTGGAAGTGTATCTGTCAAGACTGTAGACCTAATACTGTCTTGGGTGAGCTTTGCTGTGGTGAAAGGATTTCATCGATCTCTGAAGGAAACCTATTAAGGTTCAGAGTCTGTTTTTGAAGTTGGATGAGTAGAGTTTTGATCTGTTAGTTGGCATATGTGAGTAATGGTATCTTGATACCTCAGAATGTAGTAGCTGCGTGATGAGATGTAGTGATTATGGATGTTTCCGAAGATGTTTCTTTTGGAGCAAGTTTAAGGAAGTGTGACTGCATTAGTGATGAGGCTGGGTTCAGCAAGGTATTTTTTTTTTGCTTTGAAGTCCGAGTTTCTCGAAGAGCTTTGGATAGGAAGTCTTTGGCATCTAGGTCAACGATGCAGCTCGGAGTATTCTGGGTGCCGGCAGGAAGGTCTTTAGCTGAGTAGTTTTTCTGGAGGTGGAGTTCAAAAGCAGCAGAGTGGATCCATTTCTTCGATGAATTGGTTAAATAAGCGTAAGCTATTCTGATTGGTAAAGTGAAAGCAGATTTCTTTGGATATTAATCTGGCTTGATCGCAAAAGTGACTTGCGATAGCTGAGTGTTCTATTGTGTTATCGGAGATTTTTTCGGATATCTTCAGGGAAGTCTAAGGTTTGTCCGCATCTGAAGATTGAGTTTTCTTATCGACTAGGATTTCACGAGTAACATCGTTGGTCCAGCTTAGTAGAAGGATGGTTCCTAGAGATAGAGTTGGTGAAGCAGCTCGGGTTTTGGTGGAACTTCTGATTTTTTTTCTTTTATGGATCTGTTGAACCATATTTCTAGGATGTGTTGTCCAAATTGTGCTCATGTTCATCATCAGCATTTTTCTTCTATTGCAGATCAGAGTTGCGCAGCTGAAGAAGTTTGGGAGTGCATCTGTTTTGCCTTTTCCAGATAGAAGAAGTAAGATCGGTCTTTTGATGTTTGTGGAATAGGGGTTGTGTTCTTGATTTGGATTGATCGTGGGAGGATCATTTTGTCGAGTTGTCTTGATATTGTTTGTTTCTAGAGGTATCAATGTAGGGTTGAGCTGATCAGAAAGGACATAGGCAGCCCAGGATCGTCTGAAGTGTTTTGAGGATAAGAGACAAACGAATTTGGATTCCGGAATTGGAGATTTGGTTTTGGATAAGTTTTCTCCGATCCAAGGAGCTATAAGTTTTGGTAAGTCTGGGAAGCTAGTTCTGAGGTGTTTTGGATCTTTTCTGTGTTCTTGTGAGGGTAAGTGTTTGGTTTTCAGAAGTTGAATTGGCAGTTTGGATGACTTGGATTTGATGTGTTTCACGTTTCTCTGAGGGAATACATGTATCTCTGGTTATAGAACCAGTTGTTCAGGAAGGTTTGGTTGTTGAGTCAGACTCGTCTGTAGTCTGATATCTTGTTTAGTTTTGTAGATCAAGATGTGTAGTAGCTCTATAGCTTAGTAGTATTGATTGTTTGGATTCTGTATAGCATGTATTTCGGTGTTTATACCTGGGAAACTCGAGGAAGTTATATTCAGTATTTTGTCTGAATAGTTAGATTTGTTTGATTGGATGAATTGGTTGTTATGGTTGTTAGCATATGATTGATATATGCTTGTGATTTAAAATTTAAAATCTTTGATGGGTTATTAAATTAGCTTTGCTTTTAAATTTCGGGGACGAAATTCTTTTAAGGGGGAGGAATGTGATGACCTGGAATTTTGGGCAATATAAATTTAATAATCTATATTAAAAATTAAATTGATTTGATAATCTTTGTAATAAAATCTGAATTAATTTAATAATCCAATTCAATAAATATTTAATTAGTGGATTTATCTTTCAAAAAGCTAATAAAAATGTTTTCAATCTATGATATATATATATATAGTAAATGGATAAGTTTTGACTTGAAGTATAATAAATAAATAAAATCCTGTTTTTAAATTCTAATATACTTTTTGATAGTTTGGAAATTATTATTTTATTTAATGTATAACTTTTCAAATCTATTTAATAAGTAACTATATGGTTTTAAATACATATGGTAAATATAAATTTGTTTAAATTATATCTTAGTTTAAGTATAAATTAATAAATGGTTTATTTTATTTTCTTTTAAATATTGCTTAATAAATATAATTTGAAATTTTATATAGAAATTTAAAATACAATTAACATATGAGATTTTATTTCATTTAAGTAAGATAAGTAATAAGTAATTTATAATCTCTTTTATAAATTATTTAAATATGATTAATGTGTTATTTTCAAATAATATTAATAAATGTGTAAATATAGATAGATTTTAAAAGACAATATTATTGTTATTTTTAAATTAAATATGTTGATATAAATTAGCTTTAAATTGGATTTTTAAATTTATGATTGAATTTGAATTTGAATTAATTTTGAATTCAATAGAATAAACTTTTTTAAAATTATTTAGATAAGCTTTCATCTATATATAATTTGTTTTATTTCATTTTCTTTAAAAAGAAATACACATATAAATTTACATATGAAAGTAATTTATAAATAGATAAGTATTTAATAAATAAAGAAAAGAGTTTTATTTACTTTTAGAATAAATATAAAATAAGTAAAATTACTTATAAGACAAGTGTAATTATATTAAGCCTAATATAACAGTTGTTGATTTATAAGCAAAGGCAAATGACAAGTGTTAAGTAGGTTGTACCAGTGTCATTTATTATTTTTGGTTTTTTATTTTATTTTAAATAAGCTACAAATTTACTTATATGAAACATATGCTTTCTTTCTCTAATTTCTTTTTTTTTTTCAAAACTAAGAAGAAGAAAAAAGAAAACATCAGCCTACATATTTTTCAAATCTGAAAATCAATTCCCCTCAAATCAAAATGTAAATCAAAATCTATAATTTCATTTTCAAAATCTGTAATTCACCGCCTCAAACCACAGAAAAAAATCATTACCTGCAATTCATTTTTTAAATCAAAGCCTGCAAAAATCATTTTCAACCTGAGAATATCAAAATAAGCAAACTGTGATCATTTGCAAATCAAAAATAAAGGCATGCAAGCATTTTCAAAAATCAAAAAGGCCTGTAGCAGATAATCAAGCAGTTTCATCTCAAGTTCATCCCTGTTCCAAATTATAGTTATCTTTGCAAGTTCCTGTAACCAGAAATTCCAGTTCATCAATCAAAGAAGAAATTTTAGCATGTAGTTTTCAAAAGCCTGAATCATCTTAGTTTTCAAGGATCAAGATTTCCCACTTGCAAATTTTCAGTTCAAACAACATAACATCTTAGTTTTTAAAATGTCTTCTCATCATCTTTCAGGTGAGTAAATTTTATTTTAAAAATGGTATTTTTTTTTAAAAAATCTATGATTAACTTGACGTATGTGATAAATTGTGATGATGTGTATTTGTTTATATGTTGACTGTGGATGCATGTTGAAATATGAAATGTCTGTGTATTTATATAAGTTTTCTGTATATAGATATTCATTTTCTCTGTTCTTACTTACATAGTATAATTTTCTAAAGGAATTTCATATCTCTTCCTTCAAGAAAATTAAAGTCTAGAGCTTTGAACAAAGTATGATTTTTACTGTATAATAACAAATCTGATAAAGGTTATAAGAATTTTAATTTTATTTATTTGATAAAATGCCGAGGAGATATAACGAAAATCAGAAATAGGTGAAAAATCAATGTTGTTATTTTTATGTTTTGATTTTAGAATCTGATCCAAATTTGTAAATGATGAATTTACAGAGAACAATCACGACTTTTAACTTCGTATTTATCGAGAAATGTCAAGTTAACCAGAATTTGGAAATGGTTGATTATCGATGATCGGTAAGTGTTTGGGTGTTAGGCTTTGGACTGGAGGAAGGAGGGAGTACGACGAACTCTGAGAAAATGGTCGTTGATTTTATAAGTGACTGTGGTGATCAGTCATCGATGATCCAGGGTTCGAAACCCAATTTTGAACTGTGGGTTTGCGTGACGATTTCAGGCATCATCGGCGCATCGTAGCGGAGCGCTTGAGGGGGGTTAGGTCGTGTAGCCCGTAACGCTACTCTGGTCAGAGTTTGGGAAACTCCGTTGGGCAAGGTTGACGACTTCGATCGATTTTGGATCATTCATGTGGTTCTGGTTTTGTTCGAACTGCCCATTTCTCGATTTCGACGAAGACCGTCTGATCTGATGGGCCGGAAGGAGGTAGGTTGATGGCGATGACTTGTCGACAATCACGGTAGAGGTCGGAGGCTTTCAGATTGGGTGTGTACATGCACTTGTGCACGATGGTGTCAGTGGGGGTCGCGGCTTCAGAAAGGAGGAGTTTTGCACTTGGTTTCGTTTGTGTTGATCTCGAGTGGATTGTGGGGTGACGCGAGGGAACACAAGTTATATTTGTGCTGTAACCAGGTTTCACAACTTTGAAGGCTTAACAAAATTTTGAAAAAGGGAAAAGATGGGTTTTTCTCGAGTTAATACCCGAGTAGTATTCGAGTTTAACCTGAACTTGTAGTTTAAAACATGTTTTTTTTAAAAGTTAAAAAAATGATTTTGAATTTTAATATAAATTGGTTTTAAACTCTTTTAAATCTCTTTTGTATAAAATAAATGTTCTTTAACATTTGATTTAAAAGGTTTGTCAATTTGGTTTAATTTTTTTTTAAAGTTAATTGTATTAATCATTTTTAGATCTTAAATTTAAAAAAAAAATGAAATGAAATGTAAATTTTAAAATAAAGTTTCAAAGGCTTTATAAATGATAATTAAACCATTTCCTTAATGCTTTATCTCAAAATTAATTAAGATTTAATGTTTTGAAATTGATTAAATTAAGAAGTTAATTAAAGAATAATTATTTATTTTATAAATTAATAATTAAGGGTTTATAAATAAATAATTATGGTGGTAAATTAATTAATTAAGGTCAATTATTTTAAGAATCATTAATTAGATAAGTTAAGATTATTAATTAATGATTAAAATTAATAAATCAAGTAATTGAAGACCAATTAAGTTTCAGTTAAGCACTTAATGAATTAAGTAATTAAAAATAAATTAATTTGTGATTAATAATTAATTAATTTGAAATTAATAATGATTAACTAAATAATAATTACATAAGGAAGTAATTAAATAGTTTTAAATAGTTAATGAAGATCATCAACTTGAGATTATTATATAATTAATTAATGTGATTAATTTTAATAATTAATTAAATTAATTAATTAGGGATAATCATTTATTGAATGGTTTAAGTATATTTACTTAATGAAGTAATTAGAAGAATTAATTAATTAGTGTAATTAATTAAATTAATGTGATTAGTTTAAGTTAATTAATTAGTTTAATTAATTTAAATAATCATTGGATGATGGCTTAAGTATAATTACTTAGTGTAATTTATTAAGTTTAATTACTTAGTGAAGTAATTAGTGGATAATTACGGGATGTAATTGTTAAAGAATGAAATTAATTTGGGTCTAATTACTTAGTGTAATTAATAAAGAAGGATAATTACTTATTGAAAGTAATTAAGAATTAATTACTTAGTGTAATTAATTTAAGAATTGATTAAAGTTATTTGAAGTTAATTAAGTAATGTAGTTAATCAAGGATAATTAATTATTGATTGTGATTAATCAAGGTAGATTAATGAATAATGATTAACTAAAGATTAATTATTAAGTATGATTAATAACTAATTAAGAAGTAACTAAGGTATCATTAATTAATGTAATCAATAATGTAATTAAGGATTGATTAATTAATGGGTAACTAATCAATAATAAGTTACTATAGGTACTTAATTAATATAATTAATCAAGGATGAATGTAATTATTTATAGTTAATTAATTAATGAAGTAATTAAAGGTTAATTATTGTATTCGGTTAAGATAATTAATTTGTGAAATTAATTAAAGGATAATTACTTGAATGTAATTAAAGGATAATTAATCGAGGATGATTAACCAAGGGGATTAATTAGAGGTTAATTAATTAATTGATTTAATTGTAATTAATTAATGGTTATATAAGCAGGATTTATAGAATGAAGTAATTAACTTAATTTACATTAAATTAATTAGAGATGAAATAATTAATTTAATTCATTTTAAATTAATTATAAATGGTGTGATTATTAATCCTTGTTTATATATGGATGATACAGATTTCCTTGAATGGTTCGAATCTCATATATGAGGTAAATAATGTTGTGTGATATGGATGCTTTTGTTGCATTGTGATGATAATATGAATTATCTATTGGCGATGATATTGTAGATTATCTATTTGTGATGATAATATAGGTTATCTGTTTATGATGATAATGTTAATTATCTATTGTGGTGATGTGAATTATCTATCTGTGTGTATATAGATAATTAAATTGAATTGTTTTAAACTTAAAACAACGTGGACCTAAAAGATGTCGTTTTGGATTTCAATGAGACCAGGATCGGGTTTCCATATTTGGATATCCGAAAACCACATCGATCCAAATTAACGATAGGTCGTGAATCTCAAGTGAAGATGAAGATTAAGAGTGCAAGAGTTATCGTCGTTAACTCTAAGGGTGATTCTAAAATGAGTGTAACGAGATAATGCCTTCGGTTTCGTTCGAAACCGAAGCGATCTTGTATGGATTGAATGCATTCAGAACATCGTCAGGTGGATGATGTGCATTCTAAAAGATGTGTTCTCCAAAGGTAATCGTAGCCTCAAGCCTCATCAACCGGGTATGACTAAAACAGGAGAGGTGCGACAAGGCTAAGTGGGTCATGCCCAAGTAGGACGAGATTTTCCCCTGCCTAGAAGTCCTTTATATTCGTCTATGTAGGTCAGTTGATTCACGACAACTACCGGGGTTGTCTTGTTCGGCACTGTCTAGTAAGGGATTGTTCCGGTCTTGTGTTGCAGGGGATTGGGAGTAATCCTCTGTACGGTGATCTAGGCCACGTACTGTGATGGGCGGTACCCCAGTAGCCCTTCCATTGTATGAAATCCAAAATACAATAAGTTCCATCGGTTCTAATTGTATTACCACTTTTGTGGCTAGTAGCTGGAATTTACTCATGTAACAATTTCGGCTATTTCATATTTACTTGAAAACCCTAGACCTGTTATAATATCACCAGATTTCCTATCAAATGTTTTGGTTAGCGTAAGGTAAAAACTTTTCCATGTTTATGTGTGGGAAGTCTTACACGATCCTTTTTGTTTTCAAAGGTTTTTCAAAGTTAAGAAACTTTAACCCGTTTACTCACACCAGACCCATGTCTGACCCAAGTGTTTATTTTCTGTTTTATTAAACTCTTGGGTACTCATAATATGTAGGAGTAGTCGAGGGATTCAGGTTAGGTTTGACGAATTGTGGAGGAGCAATGGAGTAGGAGGCTTCAGCGTTGTAGATATACATAGTGTTCTGCTATGTTTGCTTCTCTGAGTTGTATTTGTGTTGTAATAACTAGACAGGTGTTTATAACTATCAAGTATGTTATGTATAATCTGTGTAACTCTGATTAGGGTTGTATACTATGTAATACTTATGTAATTAATATAATTTGTTCGTTCCGCTGTTGAGATTCTGATATTCTTTCTTCTTTCTTCTTTATCTTTTGTCTTTCTATCCCTTTCTTTCTTAATTCGTGATGCATCTTTCTGGATAGTGGAAGATGGGTCGTGACACTAACCGTTCCATTCAAGTTTAAAATGATGCGAAAAATTGATGAGATTACCTTTAAATAAATAAACAAAAAACTGTTCCAACTTTATTAAATTGCACAGACCAATTTTCATTTCTTTAGAAATACCTATAGACTCTTCATATCAGTAAAATTGACCTTTTTTTGTTAAATTTCCTGTAAAGTACTTAAAACGGGCATATAAAGTGATAAGAGAGGTACATATTTTACTTTTTGTGCATATTAAAGATCTTATACGATGTGACATGCGAATACAAATTAAAGAGCGGTTCATCATACTATATATATTTTTGAATGCAAATAAGATAACAATGGTTTGAATAACACTGTTTTACTGGTTAGCATATAAAATTTTTTTTATTGTCAAGTTACATACTCAATCGTGCTGAGGATCTCATAAAAATTATACATAAAATGCCACAGATATTGTTTTTAGGGTCACACTCAATCAATATTTTGTGATGGATATATATTGAAATTTTTATGATCCATGCAAAATATTATGCATTGTATAAATATTATGGTTACCAACAAACAAGTATGGTCACAAAAATGGGATTCAAATGACTGCTTGTGTTTCACTTGCCTTTAAGGTCGCTTATTATATTAACCATAAATCATATTATCCACACTGAATGTTTATGGGTGAAATACTTTGATATCACAAATGGTTAAAACGATGATAAGGTAAAGATATTTTCATAATGAACTATGATCGTATATCTTGGTACAATCCAATATCATAATATTTGAAATTCTAATTTAGCTGGTGCCTAGACAATGCTATCTAAGGATGGGTAAAATTGCAAATAAGAAACATAAAAACCTCACATGCACCAAGCATTTACCTAGCTAACTAATTAGTTTAAGTACGAATATATTTATCCTTTCTAATGACATGGAAATTAAATATCAAGAGAGATATTTAATTTCAGAATCAATTTTGGGCTTGTCCAAAGAAACACAAAATTATTTAGAAACAATACGGTCGAAAGTTGATATACTTTTGTTGGATGTAACTAAGAAACCTAACTTAGTTATTGTTTGCACAAAAAATGGACAAACACCTCCAAGTCGTATTATTTTAGTTGAGTATGTGTGATTTCCAATGATTTTAGATGAGTATGTAAATATGAGAAAAGTAAGGGCTGAAATGTAAAAGACACGCAGATTTATAGTGGTTCGGCCAGAATGTGCCTACGTCCACTTTATATGTTATTATCTTTCTTCTTCCAGATTACAAGTACAATGCTTTGTATACAAGTGCATGAAAGTAGTTTGAAAGTTCCTTCCTTGCTTGAGCTCTCAAACTTGTCCCCAAAAATTGTCCTCCATTGTTGTACCCCTGCCCCTCTATTTATAGAGTGAGGTAGGGGGCAGGGGTCTTGGAAGTATATAGCTGCAGGTGGGCTTGGGCTGAAGCAATCTGGACTGGCAGCTTTCTGGTTCGGCGAAGCTTGGTTCGGTGGTAGAGGAGAGGAGTGTGGTTCGGTGCCACCTTGGGTTTGATTCGGTGGTTACTTGGTTCGGTTGATGGTGAGTTCTCGTGGTTGGTTCGGCATGGGGCAGCAGGGAGTTGGTTCGGCATGGGGTAGCAGGGAGTTGGTTCGGCATGGGGTAGCAGGGAGTTGGTTCGGTAGCTTATGCCGAATGAACTTGCGCATGTGAATGCCGAATGGGACTGTATGCTTGCATAGCCGAATGAACATGAGAGTATAAGGCCGAATGGACTTTGTATTTGGATTTTGAGTGGAACTCTGGGCTTACATACGCTTGCTGGTTGCTTCTTCTTAGCTTGATCGTGGTGGAGACGCGCTCGACATTGATATTCCAGTTTTGACCAAAAAAACGGGATAACAAAGTAGAGGTTGCTCGCGAGCCCGGGTGAAACTGCGGCTTCTTGGTCTTGAGATCTTCTGGGTGAAAATCCGCCCAACATTTGCCCCCCAAAGTGGGGCACGTGCTTGCACGTGTCGCGCTTTGTTTCTCGTTGGTGGGAAGACTCGTCTTGTAATGTCATGGGCTGGATGTTTATATCTTGTGGATGTCCTGCAAAGAGATTTATAGTTTTAGTGTGGTTTCAAATAACGACCGTTCGGGGTCGAAATATTTGTGATCAAGTGAATTGCGCCGTTCGAGGCGAGTTAGTGTACCCCGAGGGGGTTATCGATGCCAGGTTCACGTTAGAGTGGTTCCCTGGATCGTTTGTCAAGGTGGTTTATCGCTAGCTCAGAGCATGCCTAGGGGTTGTTCTCGACCCCGTACATGTGTAAGTAGCTTAGCCATTTCATAATTATCAAATATCCATTTGACTGATGAGCTTAAAAAGGGATGTCAAAGTGTAAATTCTCATGACGATAGGGTTAATAGCCATTCAGAGCGTGCCTATGGACCGTTCGTGGTCGCGTGCACGTGTAAATGATTAATCCATGTTAGTGAGAGATTCACGACTTATCCATTGTTATCATATTTTTTATTTTATTAGTAAGCTCTTAGAGTTCGGCACTTATCTGAGTGAAGCGCCCTGCGTGCCCCCAGTTCCTGGTCTTGGACGGTAGATAGAGGGTTCCATTCGGTTCTTGGTTGGTCCGGCTATTCTCATCCGGCTTCTGGTGGTCCGGTATCATTGGTCCGGTTGGGCGAGACATCTGGTTCGGTGGTTGTGAGTTTGCCTATATATAGAGGCCGTACCCCCCTTGTTTTTCTTTACCGAACGAGTAGAGCCGAATCACTCCATTGCCGAATCAAGTGTTTGCCGAACCAACCTTATACCGAACCAGGTATATACTTATTACCGAATACACACGTATGTCCTTGCTTCACCGAATGGGACTACTGCCTTGGAGCCGAATGAGATGAAAACCGAATGGGGTTGAAACCGAATGAACTTGGAAACCGAATGAACTTGGAAACCGAATGAACTTGGAAGCCGAATGAACATGGAAACCGAATGAACTTGTGATCTGGAAGACTTCAGCTTGCGAATGAAATTCCACACTTGCACGCACTTGTTTGTTTACTTTTCTATTTTCCTTGTTCTAATATTAGGTTTTTCTTGTGCTGCAGAAAATGTCTCGCAAAGCGGAAACACGATCAGACAGAAAGAAGTCTAGAGGCACAGGAGAGCCTTCTTCTTCCTCGCCCCCAGTCCAATCAGGATCCGGGCAACACCGACCTATTCCGAAGTCTCTAGTGGACGGATGTGGTCCACAGGAACTTTTGAACTCTCCCCCTGACTGCTTCCCAAGCTCCTTAAAGGAGGAGCAACTTGACGTTATATCCCGTTCCTTTGGGATAGACAGGGCTCTTATGTTGTTACCGGGGGAAGGGGTCATGCCATATGATCCCCCTGAGGGGTACTTCGCTTATAGCCGGTACCATTGCATGTGCGGGGCTATTCCTCCAATCAACGCCTGGATACTAAGCTTCGTCACTTATCTGAAGGTGGCTCCATTCCAGCTTCAGCCCAACTCTTATGCCATTCTGGTATGCTTATATGCTATCTTCCAGAAGAGATATGGGCGCGCCCCCTCCCACCGGGAAATACGATATCTGTACAATCTGAGGGGGTACAGGAAGGGGTCCCCATATATTAGCTTGGAGTCAGCCGTTTCCTTCAAGCCTGTTTTGGATTTATACTCGAAGTATAGCATGTTCAAGAAGGAGTGGTTCTTTGTCAGGGATGACTCCGTCTCTATTCGCCGATTTACCTCCGGATGTAAGTAAAAACTCTACTCATAATTCCTGTCTTGGCTGTAATTCACTCTCTTATGCGCTTTTATTTCTTGCTAGCGACAGGTGGTTTTGCGGTTGTGGAAGATGATCGCTTGGTTCGGATGGCAGCAGAAATTGAAGCTATTTCCGGGAGAGACAGATCGGCTGCTTATCTGATTAGGAATGCCAGGCTCTTGTCGTATAATTTGATCCTCCCACATCAGTCCGTAGTCAAACAGAGGGACACGGCAGAAGAGAAGGCTGCCCAGCCTAAAGGTGGGGTGACAGCGAAGGGTGGCAAGAGGAAGCCCTTTGCACAACGTCCAGTCGTAGGAGGCAAGAAGCTCAAGGAGTCCGATGGCCCTTCTCCAAGTACTTGCCCGGATGTCCCGGAGGAGGAAGGTGTAGAAGAGGAGGAAGGAGGTGAAGTTGGAGAAGGGTCGGAGGGTGGAGGAGATGGCGATGGTCAGGGTGGTAGCGGTGTTGCTGCTCTAACCTCTGAGCAGGACCTCGAACTGGATGAGGCTCTCCGTCGGGCCTTCGGGGAGTCAGAGGGGGAGTCGGAAACAGAGAAGGAAACGGAGAAGGCAGAGGAAACCGGCAAAGCTGTGGTTAGCACTGACCCATCCTCTAAGGGTTCCTCAGCTAGGGTGACCCCGGCGATGCAAGGTGAACTTTTGTCTTCTGCCGATTCCATTTTCGATAGGGACTTAGAAATTTTTTACGGTTCACTTCCGTCCTGGAATGAGATCCAGGACTTATTGCAGTATCCCACTCCTCCGCCGGGTTTGTATAACAGATGTGTCCCCTCACTTTTCTTTCTTTTTAACTTAACACATTTTTTGAATTGCGGATTATTGTATGTTCGTAACACTTGTTCTTTATTCCAGGGGCAGGCCAGGCGGGTAAAACGTCGGATGTTCGACACCGCCTTGAACAATTTAAGTCGAGGAGAGCTTCCGCGAAACCTTCTACTGATCGCACTGGGGACGTAGTCAAGTACCGCCCTCTTCTTGGGGTCATCGAAGAGGGCATTCAGAAGAGGAAGCGGAGCCGTTCCTTATTTGAGTCTTCTTCTGCTTCGCAGCTTCCTACTCTGTCTCCCCCTACTCAGCCTCCTTGTGATACTACGGAGGAGAGCACGGAGCCCTGCCCCCCTCCTCCTCCTTCCAAGAGATCTACTGTCATTCATATAAGGCGTCCCGATGTGCCTCGCCCCGTGCCTCGTGACCCTTTTGCCGGTCATCCTGATTTAGACCCAAGTTTTCGGGACATTTCATTTGATGAGACCACGGGCGAGCACCTACTTCCCCGCAACCCCATGGTACGTGTGCTGGATGAGGCCAAGTCCCTAGATCTTGATCTGCTTACTACTCGGGTAGTTACTATGGGGGACGAGGCCAAGGCTAATATTGACCGGGTGGCCGAAGAGACTAAGAAGTTAATGGAGCATCATGCTCGATTGGTCAAGGCCGGGGAGGAGATTGGGAGTGCTAATATTCGGTTAAGGCTAAAGGTTGCCGATCAGGCCAAGCAGCTTGCCGACCAAGCCATCCAGATCTCCCAGCATGAGGAAGCCTCCCAGCGTCTGAAAGAGACCATGGAGAAGGCCAGTAGGGCGGAGTTACGGAAGATGGAGGTTACCTGCAGGGAGCGGATTAACATGGCCATTACAACGGTGGATGAGGTTCGAAATGCGGATCTCGAGCGGGTAGAGGAGTTGTCGGGGAGACTCGAGGCTGCGGAGATGGCTCAGGCTGAGTTGAAGGAGGAGATGGAGGAGATGAGGAGGTCCCTTAGGTTGAAGGAGGAGGAAATGAGGAGGTCACTCCAGGCTGACTGCTTGAGATACCAATCAGAGAGGGACGTCGCCGTCGCTAAGTTGCAAGCTTCCGAGGCTCGGGTGAGGGAGTTTGAGGAAAATGAGGGGATGATGGATGAGATGCTTCAGGATATGTACTTCCATACTTGGAAAGAGGGCGGCTTGTCTTGGATGGACGATTACCCTCGGGTCATGGCCAAGGTGTATCTCCAGGCTTTAGAGGAGGCCAGGGTGAATGCGGGTAAGGAAGGCGGAGAGGCTTTCAACTTGAGTGCGGTTACTGCTCAGTTCTCAAAGGAGGAGCAAGCGGCGGTGAAGGAGGGGATGCGGCTACTCGCTGCAGAGGAAGCGGGCGTGCAGTTGGATGATGAGGATCAAGCGGCGGATGCTGGTGAGTTATTCTTTTCCCTTTCTTTTCTTTTCGTGTTTTCATAACTTGATCGTTCGTTTAATGAATTCCTCTTCTGATCTGGACAGGTGGGACTTCAGATCCACATGCTGGGGGCTCCGATCCTGCGGCTAAGTAGGCTGGGGGAGTTGGTGATGGAGTGTGGATGCATCTGCCATCTTTTTGTTTCTTTTTTATCACTGTTCATGTTAGTCTTTGATATGCAACTGTAATAAAATTATTTGCAAAGAATAACTTCGTGTGATCTTATAATATAAGCTGATTTTGTCATGTTTAAATGTTGTTGCTATCTTTATGTGCTGTGTGAGAAGTATAATTATGTATATGCCTGCGATTCCACTTGTGTTTGATGTTAAGTTTTTGCTTGAAATATAATTTCACGTTTTGCAATGTCAGTGTATGAATAAGTTATAGTTACGCATTTATGTACAAGAGAAGAGAGTACCGCCCTTTATGTTTTATTCGCAGGCGGTAGCTTTGAGTGTCTTGTGTAACTGTTCACGGGTATAGCAGAGCGCCCTGCTACCCAGCACGCAGGCTTAGAGCCTCATGAGTGAATGCTTCCTATTTGGTTTCCTGTACTTTAGAGTTTGTTATACAGGATAGGAGAAAAATATTTAAATGAAATGGAAATATAGTAAAAGTAAAACTTCCAGTCACGGAAGGCCGTCGATGTGCTTAAGTTCGTGGCAAACGGGTTTTGTAGTCACTTTCCCTAGCTGTGGGTCTTGGAGACATTTGTCACCCATCTTACGCCTCCGCGGGGAGTTTTCTTTTTTACCACAGCCGCACTTAAGACACATCGGAGCCGAGATCGCGCACGGTAACTACCCGAACCGTTATGGTCCGTAATCGTGGGTATTATTCGATTTACCGTGGCCGGCTAGCGTGGGTGCCGTTGGCCGTGAACTACCCCTGGCTGGCCACACCTTATGTTGGGGCTTAAAGTAGGTTCACAGTTACCGGCGAGCCGAACGCCGTAATGAGCTGCCATCGGCTATAGTCGGCCTTTATGATGACTTATAATCGGCTCATTACAGTTGGCTTTGAGGGCAGGCGCACAATGAGTTAACCCGCAGCAGAGGGATGCTGGAGCAAAAGTGTCTCATTGGCGAGTGCATAGAATCGTAGCGTACCTGTTAGGCCTAGTCCAGATGAGGCCGCGGTGCATCTTGAGTGGAGATGCCATAGGATTTTGTTCAACAGAAAGGGATAAAGCTTAACAAGCAGCCAAGATATGAAGGCACAAGGTAACAAGAGATAAGATTTTTAAAGTGGTTCGGCACGATAATGCCTACGTCCACCGTGTTAATACGCTTCATATGGGCGGTACGTGTTAAGCAAAGTATCGACGGAGGTGTCGGATGTTCCAAGCCCTCTGGAACACCACTCCGTCCACTGTTGACAAAATATAAGCTCCGTTGTTGTGAAGACCTTGATGAATTTCATATGGTCCGTCTACTGGTGCTTTCATGGTTAGGTAGCATGACAGGCTCAGCTATATCCGACCCCTGCCTGGCACCTCCCCCGTTGGGTTTGGTTCCAAGTGTTTCCTCAGGTCGGAATTCGGGCTGAGTCCGGGCTCGGCTCCTACCATGACCATTCGTTATTAACCTCTTCGAAGAAGAAAGGTCATTGTTGTCTCACAGATCCTCCAGATTGGGACTCGGTCCATGATTCGGTGTTGCGGGAGGATCCGCATGAGGATAAGATCTCCCTCTTGTAAGCTGCGATGCTTGATTTTGGAGTTGCATTGTGCTGCCACTTTTTGCTTGTGGGCTTCTGCTTTTAAGTGTTGCATCGTTTCTCCTCTCCTCAATCAGATCCAAAGACATGAGGAGGAGTTCTTCGTTTTCTTCTGGGTTGCAGTGGGTCCCATGGTGAGATGGCGCTACAGTTTCAACTGGGGGCATGGCCTCCAATCTGTATGCCAAAGAGAAAGGAGTATGCCCCGTTGATGTTCTATGAGAGGTGCGGCAGGCCCAGGGTGCCGTAGGAAGTTCGTCCACCCAAGCGCCTTTTGACTTTTCAAGCTTCTTCTTGGTTAGGGTTTTGAGAATTCTGTTGACAGCTTTGACTTGTCCGTTTGCCTGAGGATAAGCTACAGATGAGAAGCTTTTGTGAATTATGTGCTCTTGGCATCGGTTGGTAAACTCTTTGTTGTCAAACTGGAGTCCGTTGTTTGATATGATCTTGAGTGGGACTCCGTACCTGCATAGAATATTTTTTGATCAAGAAGTTGATAATTTATGTAAGAAGTTGATAATTTATGCCAAAGATATTTTATTTTAAAGGGTCCGCTTCCACCCATTTGGTGAAATGATTAAAAACATCCTTCTAGCCATCCAGGACAAAGTTTAAAGCAAGGGAGGGGGGCAAGAGTCAAATCTCTGTCCTGGTTGATATAAACGCTTTCCTCCCTTCTTGCCCCCAGCGTTATCTCTAGAGTCATTTCTTCAAACGTCCTTTGTTGCAGCGGGAGTGTCGCCATGGGTAGTCTTAGCCTGTTGTCCTGACTGTCTTTTAGCGGTAGCGTTTTCAAGCCTCATATACTTCCCAGCTTCATGGAAGAAGTCAGGTAACGTAGCTGGTTTATCTTTTGTTAACCTCCTAGCAAACTTGGTATCCGGATGCACGCCACTACAAAGGGCCGTTAGGATAAGTTTCTCATTGGCATCTTGAACTGTTGCTGCTGTGGCGTTGAACCGTGTTAGATATTGTTGCAGCGTCTCTCCGGATTTCTGTTTGATATTGGATAGAGAATAAGCATCCTTGGGTTGTTCCACATGGATGAGGAACTGGCTAATAAACCTTTCTTTCAACATCTCCCATGAGCTGATGGATCCTCGGGGTAGATGGCAGAACCAGGAGGTAGCTAGATCTGCTAGGAATAGCGGAAAGCATTTACATAATACTCCTTCTGTTGCTCCACTCATGAGCATATGCTGGGTGTATCTCTGTAAGTGTACGATGGGGTCGGAAGTTCCTTTGTAAGGTTCCATGGTTGGCATTTTCCATTCCCGGGGGGCGATGGTAGTTTCGATATTTCGGGTAAAGGGGCTGGTGACCCTAGCGCCTATCCCCCGGTCCCTTTGCTCTCGTTGGACACACTCTCTGAATAATCGTGCCATTCGTTCGTCAGAACTTGGAGCTGACAAAAATGAGCTTAGTTCTTCCCTGCGGGATCTATCTCGTCCAGATGACCTGTAGGGATGGTACAATCTATCACTTCTTGCATTATCCAGTGGTTGTCTCTGGCTGCTCGGATGCATGCTAGGACCAGCTACAGTTGCCCCCTGCCTTGATCTTACCCGGTGGGGTTCTGCTTCGAGCATTTCCATGGGGCCAACTTCGGGCTGGGTTCCAGCTTGGCTCCGTTCAGCGGGGTTTCTATGATTCCTGTCGATAGTTTCTTCGAAGAAGGAATACCTTTGCTGTCTCCGAGATCCTCCAGATTGAGACTCATCCCATGATTCAGTGTTGCGGTTGGATTCTTCAGCATCCCTTAAGCGTGACATAAGTTGGTCCACTAAAGCTTCTTGTTGGGATGTGAAGCGGTTGGTTACTTCAGCCACAACTCTGTCTAGATCTGCCTTAGTTATTGGTTGTTCGGTGGCAGGAGCTATCAGATTTGCCTGGTATCCATCTGGTGCTGCTGTTGAAATTGGATGATCCTCTTGATCTGGGGCTACTGGATCCGGAAGACTGCTAGTTGCGATGTTCTTTCCTTTGTTAACATCCTTCCGTTGCTTGGAAGGCATGATTTCTAAGCGACGAACGTCGTTATGAGGAAGAAGGTTGAGTGGGAGAAGCTGAAGCTTCGAGTTCAATTCTCAGTGAAAGCACCAAAAATGTTTGCACAAAAAATGGACAAACACCTCCAAGTCGTATTATTTTAGTTGAGTATGTGTGATTTCCAATGATTTTAGATGAGTATGTAAATATGAGAAAAGTAAGGGCTGAAATGTAAAAGACACGCAGATTTATAGTGGTTCGGCCAGAATGTGCCTACGTCCACTTTATATGTTATTATCTTTCTTCTTCCAGATTACAAGTACAATGCTTTGTATACAAGTGCATGAAAGTAGTTTGAAAGTTCCTTCCTTGCTTGAGCTCTCAAACTTGTCCCCAAAAATTGTCCTCCATTGTTGTACCCCTGCCCCTCTATTTATAGAGTGAGGTAGGGGGCAGGGGTCTTGGAAGTATATAGCTGCAGGTGGGCTTGGGCTGAAGCAATCTGGACTGGCAGCTTTCTGGTTCGGCGAAGCTTGGTTCGGTGGTAGAGGAGAGGAGTGTGGTTCGGTGCCACCTTGGGTTTGATTCGGTGGTTACTTGGTTCGGTTGATGGTGAGTTCTCGTGGTTGGTTCGGCATGGGGCAGCAGGGAGTTGGTTCGGCATGGGGTAGCAGGGAGTTGGTTCGGCATGGGGTAGCAGGGAGTTGGTTCGGTAGCTTATGCCGAATGAACTTGCGCATGTGAATGCCGAATGGGACTGTATGCTTGCATAGCCGAATGAACATGAGAGTATAAGGCCGAATGGACTTTGTATTTGGATTTTGAGTGGAACTCTGGGCTTACATACGCTTGCTGGTTGCTTCTTCTTAGCTTGATCGTGGTGGAGACGCGCTCGACATTGATATTCCAGTTTTGACCAAAAAAACGGGATAACAAAGTAGAGGTTGCTCGCGAGCCCGGGTGAAACTGCGGCTTCTTGGTCTTGAGATCTTCTGGGTGAAAATCCGCCCAACAGTTATTTTCATATGCCGCATTAAGTTTTTCATAAATATGCATTACGGCAAATTTAGGAGTTAGTTGGAAAAAGTAAGATAAAAACTATTCTACAATGAGTATAACACTTATTTTACTAGCCATCATTATCAAACTCATTTTCCAGTGTTCATGCAAGTAAGTATATGTTAGTGTATTCCATATCTTGGTTGCCCAGTGGTGTACAATATGGTTTTACAGTAATACAATAAATTATTCTATTCGCTTCTCTCTTTTTTCCTTTTTTTCTCTCTCTCCCTCTCTTTTTTCTCATTTTCTTTTCGTGTTGCCAGTATACAGTTTTTGTCATAATTAACTCACGTATACGCTTTTAAAACATATTTAATTAATGCTCCATATGTTACCCAGTGCATTTATTCAAAAGCCATAATCTACATAAACACAACGATGTAGAGATTTATAGATCAAAGAAAACTAACATCATGTGAGAAATACATCTAATGGGAAAAACCAAATGGGCTCAAACATGCAATTAGTTGGCAGCTTCCAACTAGTTCTCGTAATCGATTTTCATTTCGATCTAGAAAATACTTTCATATACCAATAGTTTTAGGAAATTTATTATCCATACGTAAACTTGTGGAAAATGTTTTGAATCCAGTTTTAGTGAAAATTAATTAGACTATATTGCAAAACTAGTGAAGTGAAAAAATTACTGGATCGGCATATGACAAGGAATCTAAAAAATGGTGAAGAAACAAGTCCATGGTTTGACCTTTGGTTTAAACATGATACATTTATAAAAAAATTGAGATTTAACAATCTATTAATAATGAGATGAATCAATGCTTCAGTTTCTATGGTAAAACAGGGTTAGAAAATAGCAGTAGCATGAAGGTAAAGGATGAAATAAAGCATATTACAGCAAGCTATAGATCAAAACCACCGGAATGCGATCTAGAACATGTAATATTAGCAACCATAATGTGTCTTGAAAATATAAAAGAGATTTCTAATAGTATAATGCACAACTTCGAGAAAACAACATATGAAGGACATACCATTACAAATTATGGCGGATTTGGCAAAAGTGATGGGCGGATTAGGCGAAACAAATGAAAGGAGGATTTGAAATTACGGCGATAAGCGAGCGACTCGCAACAAAGGAAGGCTAGAGCGTCGGCGATAGGCAGGCGACTCGTAATGAAGGAAGGCAGGAGCGACGGCTTTAACCTATTTAGATTTAAGGAAGAAAGATAGAAGCCAGGAGCAGAAGCGTGACAAACAACTGAAGTAATGATTGAAAGATAAATGGCGACTCTATCTAATGTCTTTTAGTTATTTACGAAAAGCCTAAATTCTGTCACGGAAATAACCGTGGTAATACAATGTAACAATAATAGAAGTTACAAATTTCCAACATAAATAACCGTGACAAAATGAAACGAAAAAAGTGTGACCAAATGGGCTGTTTGGTGTAGTGATATTTTAGAAGCGACATCTAGGAGCACGTGGGACCATCCAACATCGATCGCATAGTGATTGGAGCAAATAAAAAGGATCGGCCTAAAGTATTCCGATCGTTCTTGATCGATGAATTATTTGGGCCGATGGATATGGTGGGCTCTACTTGACCTAGAGGATTTTTTGCAAAGTTTTAGCTCTACCCATGTGCATCTTCTACTATAAATACAACAGGCATGGCTTTAGAAATTGAGATTTATCTTCTTCTTTCTCCTCCGGAGGCTCTGCCATTTGTTATTCTTAAATCGTATATCAATGGATCCTAGTTGATCCAAATATTCTTGTAATGGTAATTCAGTGAAAGATTAATAAAAGCGTGAAGTGGATGTAGGCCAAGGTTGCCGTACCACTATAAAAATCCATGTGTTTATTTATTTCTTCTGCTTTGTTTTTTAAATTTGATTCATTGTTTAAACTTTGCAAGTTTCTACGACCGTTGATGCCTATTTTTGGCATTAACATTTTGGTTCTTTCGCTGAGAAACAAATTCTCAGCTCGATTGGATATCCTTTTCTACTGGCGAGTTTCCATGTTCGCAAGATAAATCCAGCTTTTGATTGACAAGTTTGATATTCTGCTCAGATTGCACAGAAATCTAGATGGAAACTACTTTATAAGGAAATGAAACCATGTCCACTACCTTTGCCAAAGAAGGAGATGATGAGATCAGTGCCAACGTAGCTATATGATGTAGGATCGATTTCACCCTAAATGGGGGTGAATAGGGTGATACTATTATCTATAAAAATTATTGCGGAAGTTTATATAAAATAATTTCAACACAGATTACAACAGAATAATCGCTGCACAAATAGTAGAAGAATAAAAAAACCAGAAAACAAAACACACAGATTTACCCAGCTTCGGCAAAACCCTGCCTACGTGTTGCCCCCAAGATTTCTACTAGAAATTAAGCAGTCAGACGCTTACATACGTAAACTCATGACACCCGCTATCGACTAACCTTAATCTACGCTCAAAACCCTGCCATAGCTCAACCACTGAGTTGTGAATTCTCAAACTACACCACCTCCCCTAGTCACACGACCAGAAATTACAATGTCTAAAAGAGAAATTAAAAACACTTTAAACAATAAAATAAATAAATCCTAATTTTAAACACTAATGCCAATATGATATAAAAAGAAGCCGACCCAAAATTAAAGCATAAGAATAAAAATGTCTCCCTTCTTTTATTTCTGCTTGTATATTAACTTAGCCCGCTTCCTTGCTTGGTGAAAATGGTGGCTCATTCCTTTATTCACTTGCTCGAAAATTAGGGCTTTTCAATCGAAGAAGTGCCGACTTCAATTTGATCAATCAAATATGTGATTTCACTCCTTGCGCTGTCAATTAACCGTCTCCTTGTAGCTTGCTTCGGCTGCCACGATCGAGTTCGATTTTTTACTTTGGTATGTAATTTATCTCTTATGCTCTTCTGGTTAGTTTGCTTGAACTCGATCTTTATTCGAGTTGATTGATCATTGTTATCTGTTTAGCTCGAACTCGAATGAATTTTCTGCCGATGATGTTAAACGTTTATATACGATTCGATGTACTATAAATTCGTTCGTATATAATCATTTGAATTCGTCTGATCTTCGTACGATGCTTGTGATGATTTCTGACTTATTCAATTGCATATATTTGATTGCTTGATTATCTTGGCTGTCACGGCTTTGACTTTTGCTTTCCTTGATCATTACGGCTTTGATTTTGTTGCATTCAAACTTGACTTTGTTTTATAAATTGCCGCTTGTATTTTTCACCCATGGCGTCTTCTCGGTTTTGATTTCAGTCACTATGACTTCGGCACTGCCGCTGTTCTTTTCATTTGCTGTTGAACTTGTCTGGAGCATTTTGTCTCGACTTGAAATTTCTGTTGACACACAGTTTCTTTGTTCAAACTTGCTACCACCGTTTTGATTCTCTGACATTTTTAAAATTGACTTTGGTTATTCGATCACTGTCTTGCTTGGACATAATCTGATTGCTTGAGTACATTTACACATATATGATGTTGTACTCGGTTTTGATTGCCTTTGAATTCTGGTAGTACTGGAGTATAGTTCATGTCTTCACTGTTTATATTTATCTGCACTATTATTCATGAGTTCATATGCATTTGTTTCACTATTGGATATCATCATGCAGTCTTCATTTGACTATACTTTTGTTGTCGTTTGTTGTGACCAGACTTGAGTTTTATTCATGTGTACACCAATGCGTTTTGGTTTTCGCTACTTGTTTCAGGTCTCGACCATTTGATTCATATATTCATTTTTGTTTGCTGCACCACTATTGTCATCTGTTGCAGTTTTTCATGCTGTTGTAAGTTGTAAGTGCATTTGTAGTTGAAGTGGCATTGTATTTTAGTCTGGACACGTGGTTCATTGTGTAGCCTCGAGCTCTGTCTTTACTGCAACCATATGTATGCTGTATATTTTCTTGAGTCTGATCATTGTCGTTGCTTTACTGTTTATTTTTGTTGTCCATTCGCTTGTTAAAGCTGTTGCTCCTTCGAGCGCCTGTGCATTGGACTTGTATATGGTTGTATGCATATTTGTACCTTATTTTGGTTGAACTGTCCAGCCTTTCAGTTGAGACTATATGTAGCTTGTGTGGCCTTTGTTTCAAATTATTTGCATTTTGAATTGCACCTGTGTTGAATCCAGCTTATAGCTCGGGTTTGACCTTGTGCTGATATGGTCACTTTATTTTCATTGCACTTGAGTTGAACCCGGCTTTTGACCTTATGCTCACTTGTTCCTGTAATTTTATCATATGTATATATCGGTGTGCATGGCCTTTGGCATGTACAGCGATACACTGTGCATGTCACAAGTTGTTCGTGTATGATGAATTTAAAATTAAATGATGACAAACAACCCAAATAACTGAGGCAAATAATATTTTCAAAATACACATTTTATTTCATACTGCACAAATATTTCTTTTTCAATTTTACCGCTTCAGTGTGTATTTTTGCAGATAGCTCAGATGCCATATAAATTTGAATAGAGTCGAAGATAAATACGAGTGAATGAGTGATATGTAGTGAGATGCATTTGTAAATGAAAAATTGTGATGTGATTGAAATTGTAATGAAATTGAATTTTGTATATATATAGTGGGAGATCAAATTTGTACTATTCAAAATTGTAACAAAATACTTGTTTGAAAAAATATCTGTTTGAATTTAAACTCTGTGTTATTTATTTTAATAAGCAATTATTTATTTAATTATGTGAAAAATAAAATAGTACATTAACAAATACACTTAAATGAATATATATATATATATATATACATATATGTTTATTATTATCAAACAAATATCATATACTCGCATATTCAACAATCTTCCCCTTTTGATGATAGCAAACATATATTTAAGATTTTGAATTTATTAAATATATTTTATTATTCAATTTTCTCCCCCTATTTGAATGCTCCCTCTCTACACCAAGCTCCCCCTACGTATATGCATGAATAAAAAATATGTAAATGATCTTATACGCAAGTTAAAAAATATTTGACCTTTGTTTGCCCAAAATCTTAACCTTTCCCTCCCCCTTTTGTTATCAGCAAAAGAGTAATAATGTTAGAAAAAAGAGATAAACTGATAGACATTAATACAACATTAAAACCCAATCGAATATAAATATTAAATTTCAATAAAAAATCAAACAAAAATCTTAAATACTCTATTTGATGCATATTCCACTTTAGAGTGATAGAGATGATATCATCGTATAAAACCATACAGTTGTATCTATTTGTGCTATATTTACTTTAGGAATTTAAGTATCTACTAACCATGGATAACCATTAGGACTTTTAAATGAGATTAGTAGTATTCCAATTTTTCTTTTAAGAAAAATGAATTCAAGTATCTTCTAACCATGCATAACCGTGAGGACTTTTAAGTGAGATTAGAGTCAACTTGTCTATTTAATTAATCAATTTTAATATGCGTTCCATACATGCATAGCCGTAAGGACTTTTAAATGGGCATGGAAGCACATAAAAAATTCCATGTAATTCACCCATGCATAACCGTGAGGACTTTTAAATGAGAGTGAACACTTTGGATGTTTTTATTCGTTAGAAAAATTAAGAAAATGAAAACAAATGATTTCCCGTTTAAAATACCACATATTGACATACTATATTGAATTTCGATGAGGGATGGTCAATAGAAATATGATAGAAATAGATGGTCATGGAATTTTTACCAACAAAAAGTTACTATAACTCTTGTTTAAATTTCTAAAGAAATTTATTAATTATACTATCTCGAGTTATAATATATGATTAATATCAACACTTATCGCTTTTTCAATCACTATTTATCTTTTTGATAATCAGTAGGGATTCAGATAGTTAATGTAGTCATTTAAAATCAAATCCAAAAATATTATAAAATCAAATTTCCTAAGATGACTAATCTGAAATAAGGTCAACAAAAATGATTTTCTAGAAGGGATTTTAGAAAAATGTCTGCTATTTGAAAATAATTTGAAATGAAAAATATGCAGATATTTTCTTTGAAAAACAATGCAATTACTAAATGTATCAACATAATTCATGTTTCACTAGTAATTTTTCTATCAACTAGATTACCTGTGTAGCCTGCATCCGAATTTCTCTTTCACTCAAAATTATCATTTGTTGAATGTTATAGACCAGGCCGTAATTTGTGCAACAAAATATCTCAAAATCATTTTTAACAACTTTTAAATGAAATTGAATTGAAGCCGTGCAAATAAACAAGCAAACACAAAATATAATGTCAAGTTAAATATATCCACATGTATCAATAAAACATCATCATAAGACCAAACAAATTTATATGAATTAGTTCAATGATGAAAAGTGATCAGTCAACATTTCTGCTCAAATCAGAAAAAATAAGAACAAGTCAAATAAGAATAAGTCAGAATCAAAATCATCATTTATTTTATTGGCTAATTCAAATCAGATTATGGTGCAGATTATCACATTAATATATCATTCAAGATCAGTATACCATTACCTCTTTTACCTTTACGATAAATTTTCATTTGTCATCCACTGTTATTCTGCTACCATTGTACTAGGCTAAGGAACTTCGATTAGTCGCCCTTTGTGTGTCTGGAACAGCTAGAATCTAGATAACACTGCCGTTGTTCCTTAGCCTGCCACCACACACACACGAGAGAAGATTTTTGTGACCTATTTGTTTTACAGGTCCATGGTTGTTAGTGGCAGTAGATTTTGAAAAATATGTTTGTGGAGACCCAAAACTATTCATATATGTTCCTTTCAGCATCCAGATTTGTTTAACTTTGAGGGATTTTATATTCATGCCTTTTAGAACCCAAATTGGTATAGTTTTCACATGTTTGGGTGTATACCAACAAATATTTTGATTGTGTCCAATTTTTCTACAAATTGTGCACAAGGAATTGACTTGTTTAATTTCACCTCTATCACGTTCTGATTGATTATATCTAAGTACTTGTCTATCTGTCTTAACACATAGTTTCCCTAAAAGCATTTTTAACGATCTGTCACTTTTTGAAAATTTTCCTAATGTTGTAGACAATTGTTGGACTTTTGTTTTGAGAGATTAATTTTTGTTCAATAATTTTGTGCACTTTTTAGTAGAATTTTCTCTCTTAGTATTTTCACTCTCTTTCGAAATCAGAAATTTCATTTTCAAGTGATTTAATTTTAATTTTTGATTTTTTAATCTCTTCTTCGAGTGAAGGTTTATTTAAATTTATCAAAGTATCTCTTTGTGATTCAATTTTAGCATACTTCTCCCTAAGTCGTTCAAAATAGCCATTTACTTCGTGGGAATATATAAGTGTTCTGAGTGAGTAAGTTTTGATACCTCGTTTGGCTCATCATCGTCGCTATCAGTTATATCACTTCGAAAGCACAGATCTGCTTTCTCACTCTCACTGCTAGTGCTTTTATAATCATAATCATTTTTATTCCACGTGGCTGCAAAATTTCACCTTTTTGAATTCTTTTCTTGGCCGTGTCGATTTCGAGGAAATTGGGCTTAATATGGCCAGGTTTACTGCACTTGTGACAGATGATTTCCTACTCTTTCGGATTGTCTAGTGCTTTGGATATTCCTCTTTTCAATTTCTGATTTAGAGTTGGATTTCTGTATTTGTGATTCCACGTTTTGAATTTCTTCATTAATAGTGCCAGCTCAGCTGCTCCATCATCATCATCATCATTTTCCGTTGTTCCTTTAAGTGCTATTTATATCTTTTAAGTATCACATCCTTCTCGTTCTTCCTTGAATTTCATTTCTAGCTCGTATGTGGTGAGATTTCCGATTAGCTATTCAACTTTTATTTTTTCCAAATCCTTTGATTCTTAAATGGCTATAACTTTTGCTTCAAAATTCCATGGAAGGACTCGAATGATTTTTTGGACTATTTCCAACTTTGTGTATGATTTTCCTAGAGTTGTTGATTTGTATTTGAGATTGGAAAGTCATGCATACATCTCTTTAACATTCTCATCCTTGGCCATTGTGAAGTTCTCGTATTTGCTACTGAATATTGCCAGGCGAGATTCCTTGACTTGAGATGTTCCGTCGTTAGTCACTTCAAGTGTGTGCCAGATTTCCTACGTAGTTAGACAATGTGAAACATGATTAAATTCAAATGATCCAATGAACAAATCATAGAATTCATAGCTTTAGCATTAGCATTCTGTAACTTATTTTCTAGATTTGCCCACTGATCAAATGATTTTTCAATTTCTTGATTATCTATTGCTATAGTTGGTGTCATATATCCTGTCTCAACAATATTCCAAGCATCAATGGTTTTTAGAAAAAAATTCATTCTATTTTTCCAGTAAGCATATTCACCATTGAACATTGGTGGTCTAACTATGGACTGACCCTCAGCAAAAGCATTATTAAAAGAAGCCATTTAAAAAATTCAAATTCTAAACAAAAATTAGTTTTTTGAAAAATCAAATTTTTAAAACAAAAATGGCTTTTGTACCTCGCTCTTTCACTTGTAGGATCGATTTCACCCTATAGTGGGGGGTGAATAGGGTGATACTATTAATTATTAAAAGTATCGTGGAAGTTTAAGTAAAATAATTTCAACACAGATCACAACAGAATAATAGCATCACAAACAATAGAAGAATATAAAAAACATAAAAAAGAACACACAGGTTTTCCAGCTTCGGCAAAATCCTGCTTACGTGCTGCCCCCAAGGTTTCTACTAGAAATTAAGTAGTCAGCAGCTTACACACGAAAACTCGCGAAACACGCTATCGACTAACCTTAACTCTATGCTCAAAACCCTGCCACAACTCAGCCACTGAGTTGCGAATTCTCGAACTACACCACCGTAGTTCATCCCCTAGTCGTACGACTAAAAATTACAATGTTTAAAAGAGAAATTAAAAACACTTTAAAACAATAAAATAAATAAACCCTAATTTTAAACACTAAAGCCAATATGATATAAAAAGAAGCCGGCCCAAAATTAAAGCATAAGAATAAACTTGTCTCCCTTCTTTTATTTTTGCTTTTATATTACTTCAATCCGCTTCCTTGCTTGGTGAAAATGGTGGCTCGTTCCTTTATTCGCTTGCTCGAAAATTAGGGCTTTTCAATTGAAGAAGCGCTGACTTCAATTTGATAAATCGAATATGTGATTTCACTCTTTGCACTGTTGATCGACAGTCTCCTTGTAGCTTGCTTCGGCTACCTCGATCAAGTTTGATTTTTTACTTCACTATGCAATTTATCTCTTATGCTCTTCTCGTTAGTTTGCTGGAACTCAATCTTGATTCGAGTTGAATGATTATTGTTCTCTATTTACCTCGAACTCGAATGAATTTTCTGCTGATGATGTTAAGCATTTAAGTTCGATTCGATTTCCTATAAATTCGTTCTTATATATTCATTTGAATTCATCAATTAATTTATCTCTGGCCACTGATCTTCGTGTGGATGCTTGTGATGATTTCTGACTTATTCAATTTCGTATATTTGATTGCTGGATTATCTTGGCTGTCACTAGCTTTGACTTTGGCTTTCCTTGGTCGTTACGTCTTTGATTTTGTGGAATTCAAACTTGACTTTGTTTTGATAAATTACCGCTTGGATTTTTGACCCACGACTTCTTCTCGGTTTTGATTTCGATCACTATGACTTCTGCATTGTCGATGTTTTGTTCATTTATTGTTGAACCTGTTTAGAGCATTTTGACTCGACTTGAAATTTCTGCTGACAACAGTTTCTTTGTTCGAACATGCTACCACCGTTTTGATTCTCTGACATTTTTAAAATTGACTTGGGTTATTCGATCACTATCTTGCTTGGATATAATCCGGTTGCCTCGAGTACACACACACACATATATATATGATGTTGTACTCAGTTTTGATTGCCTTTGAATTCTGGTAGTACTTGAGTATAGTTCAAGTCCTCACTATGTATATTTGTCCGCACTTTTATTCATGAGTTCATATGCATTTGTTTCACTGTTGGATATCTTCATGCAGTCTTCATTTGACTATACTTTTGTTGTCGTTTGTTGTGACCAGACTTGAGTTTTATTCATGTGTGCACAAATGTGTTTTGGTTGTCGCTACTTGTTTCAGGTCTTGGCCATTTGATTCGTATATTCATTTGTGTCTGCTGCACCAATGTTGTCATCTGTTTCAGTTGGTCATGTTGTTGTAAGTTGTAAGTGCATTTGTAGTTGAAGTGGCATTTGCATTTTAGTCTGGACACGTGGTTCATTGTGTAGCCTCGACTCTGTCTATACTGCAACCATATGTATGCTGTATATTTGCTTGAGTGTGATCATTGTCATTGCTTTAATGTTTATTTTACTTGGCCATTCGCTTGTTAAGGCTGCTACTCCTTCAACCCCTTTGCGTTGAACTTGTATATGGTTGTATGCATATTTGTACCTTATTTCGGTTAAACTGTCCAGCCTTTCACTTGAGACAGTATGTAGCTTGCATGGCCTTTGTTTCATTCAAGAATTATTTGCAATCTGAAATGCACCTATGTTAAATCCAGCTTATAGCTCGGGTTTGACCTTGTGCTGATATGGTGACTTTATTTTCATTGCACTTGAGTTGAACCCAGCTTTTGACCTTGTGCTCACCTGTCCCTGTAATTTTATCAAGTGTATATATCGGTGTGCACGGCCTTATGACATGTACAGTGATACACTGTGCATGTCACAAGTTGTTTGTGTATGATGAATTCAAAATTAAATTATGACGAACAACCCAAATAACCGAGGAAAATAATATTTTCAAAATACACATTTTATTTTGCTGCACAAATATTTCTTTTTCAATTTTACCGCTTCAGTGTGTATTTTTGCAGATAGCTCAGATGCAGGATTCAATCTGGAATAGAGTTGAAGATAAATACGAGTGAATGAGTGATACGTAGTGAGGTGCATTTGTAAATGAAAAATTGTAATGTGATTGAAATTGTTATGAAATTGAATTTTGTATATATATAGCGAGAGATCAAATTTGTACTATTCAAAATTGTAATAAATGCTTGTTTGAATCAAATATCTATTTGAATTTAAACTCTATGTTATTTATTTTATTCAGCAAATATTTATTTAATTATGTGAAAAATAAAATAGTACATTAACAAATACATTTAAATGAATATATATATGTTTATTATCATCAAACAAAAATCATATGCTCGCATATTCAACATATGATTCATCAATGTCTTTGCATTTGCAAGTTTTAGTGCAAGGAAGAATGATCGGTAGTTGGCTAAGACCCATACATAGTAGGTGAATGATCCTTCACCACGAATCAAGCGATCCATCACCATTCCCGATCGTTCACTACAATGGGCTACACTGATCGTTCTTACCTAAGCTATCATGTCCAATCGTTTCCTCAACATGAATGTTGCTGCTGGCATTTCTACACGATTGTTTATCTTTGATCGTCCCTATACAGCTGCCCTTCAATTGATCATTCCAGCTCCATCTTTGGAGTCGAACGTTTTTGTTTTGTGTATAACCGATCATACTATATTGATACTCCTTCCTACTGAACACAATCCATCATTCTTATACGATCATTTTTACATGATCGTTCCAATTAAACCACCAACAACTGATTATATACGAAATTCTAATATGATCATTTTTGTACGATCCTTCCAATACCCCACCTGATACGATTTTTCCATTTTCATCCTTATACCTGATTGTTTTTGTTAGCCTCTCCATCCATCTATAATGGAAATATTTTTGCTCCTATACAATTGATCTACTATGATCATTCCAAGGTCATGAGGCAAGGTCGATCATTCTTATTTACATATCCATATACAAACTTTTTTCCATGGGCTTATGCTTTGAGGCCGATCCAACAATATTGGGAACGTTTTCTCCTCTTCAAACTGGCAGATTTAGTGCCTTCTAAGACAAAATGATTCGAGCTTTTCAAAGCTGGTTATTGTAGGTTTGATCCTTATAAGGAGGCATGCATGAAGGAGTTGCATGGAAATTCTGAAAAGTACAACGACAAACAAGATTTTAGAACCTTGGCTCGCACTAGAAGCATGTCTCAGGTAAAATAGAGTTTCTCCCGAAGAAAATCCTAAAGAAACCCCAAATGCCAATTATCAAGTCTTCGAATTTGCTGACCCTAAGTAATCCCACGGTGGACTCCAAACGATTATCAGAATTCTTGGGTCTGCCTCCAAGTGATTTATCGCTACCCCATTAATTTTGGTCCATCTCACTTTGTACGTATCTTGGACATGTGTATATTATTCGTGGCATAACAAGTAGACGTGGCCTAAAAACGTACAGGATCGACGATGACCAAAACCTTTGAACCCTATCAATAATGGGCTCTATTTATCAACTGGACCGTTGACGGTCGATATCCCGCTGAAAGGACCTACGGATAAAGTGAAATAGCGGGCCCACGATGCTGCTTCACTTATCAATGAGTTTCATTCCGATCTTCTCTGAATTATTTTATGTCAATTTCTGTTTGCGCCAAAATTGGTCACAAACCCCAAGTATTGTGAAAGCACCAGTGTTGGAATATAAATCAGCAGTATCCAAACACGAATCACAGATATAAGCAAGCAACACGCAGCAAAATAGAAATTATGAATAAGAACACACAATTTATAGTGGTTCGGCTATCTCCGGCCTACGTCCACTTCAAAGGTTTTAACTTTTATTGTTGTTCTTCGCTGATTACTCTTGGTTACAGCGGATTACAGTTGATGATAGCTCTTAAATTTGAATACAGTGATAATGAAGTATGGAATTCAATCCGGCAGCGTCTGGACGTTCAATGGTGGAAGCTCCAAAAGATCCCCCTTTCTGAAGGCTTCAGGTTGCTATTTATAGGTGTAGGAGGCCCAGATCTCGCTCAAACTTCGGGAGACTTCTTCTGGCACGTGAGTGGGCCCACACGACCGACCCCATCAAGTTTCGACTCGATCTGACATCGATTCGATGTGATTTCGAACCCATCAAGAAATGGTCCAATCGAGTTGAAACTTGGCAGGAACAATCTTTATCTTGTATGGAAACTACTGTGAAAATTTCGTCGCATTTGGATTAGTGGTTTAGGAGATACGATCGGTTCGAATGGGAGTTTTTCGGTTGGCTGTGTTGTTCGGATCGATCGCTTCGAACCCCTGAGCTCGAATCCATGGATTCACGTGGTTCAGTGGAGACGTGGCGCACGTCCTTCAAGTCGATCCGGTCTTCTCTCCGGGTTGAACGCTTCGACTCCATATACTTCGGCGTATTCGAACCAATGAAAGACACGTCATCATGGTTGGTTGGCCCAGTGGATTCGAATGAAGCTTCACAGGTGGGTTCGAATAGGACCTCTTTGATGGGTTCGAACAGGGCCTCTGTGATGGGTTCGAACAGGGCCTCTGTAATGGGTTCGAACAGGACCTCTGTTATGGGTTCGAACAGGACCTCTGTGATGGGTTCGAACAGAACCTCTGTGATGGGTTCGAACAGGACCTCTGTGATGGGTTCGAAACTTTGGTTTTCCCCTCCAAATTGAATCGATCATAACTTGAGCATATGAACTCGGATTGACTTGAAATTTGGGATGCTGACTTCTACGGTCTTTCCTGCCGTGTCCCATCAATTATGGCTCAATCTGGATTCGGACAAAATTCATCGATATCCATGGTTATCCTGCAATGCATGGTTGATATTCAGGAATAATAATCATTGATTTTTAGTAAATTCTGAGTATCTCAACTTTGCCAAAAGTTGGGATAACACTTTGCCCCCCAAAACATGCCTTTTTGTAAAAGGTATGTTTTGAACGGTCTTAAATCGAATGTAGTAAATTCATGTTTCATTCATAGCTGTAGTATTATCAATCAAGTTTATGGCTGTTCAAAGCCGAATCAGCATTCGTGAAGTTCCATAGTCTCTCCGGACTATTAATGTCTACTCTGAAACCTTACTAAGTCCATTCTAGACTTAGTGATTGAATAGAAAGATCCTATTGCACTCTGGCGTTGCCTTCTATCCCTTGCACTCTGGTCCTGGTTAGGATGTATAGCGATGTCATGGTCGTTCTGGACCGATCATAGCCTCTCAGGGCTCTTGCTAGATCCCATCCTGGCACTCTCCGGTGAAGGGGAGACAACGCTTAAGTGAGTTGATCCTGTCGATCTCCGGCGAAGCGACTCACTTCTTGCACTCCGGTTCAGCGTATCTGAACATTAAGCGATGTCTTGGTCATTCGAGACCGATCATATCCTCTACGGGCTCTTGCTGGATCCCATCCTGTCATTCTCCGGTGAAGGGGAAACAACGCTTAAGTGAGTTGATCCTGTCGCTCTCCGACGAAGCGACTCACTTCATGCACTCCGGACCCCGCCTCTCCGGGTAGGGTCATAAAGCGATTATTTTCATATTGGTATTAATGTTCATCCTCTTACTCTCTGGTCAAAAGGATTATTGCAAGAAGTTCTAATTTATTTATTAAAATTCGAGTTCTAAATGTTCAATCTCAAACATCAGAAAAAGCTAAACACTGCCTCTTCGGGCATATCGGTCTATCTCCATCTCAGAGCATGCCTAGGGATCTCTCCGGTTCCCGTGCATGTGTAAGCGGAGTAACTGTTTATTTTGAAAACAAATCTAAATAGAATTATTCGACCGAAGTTCAAATCCAGCACTTGGCCCTTGCTATTTTTAATCAGTGGATGACGAGTCATGATCCCGATCTAGGATCGTTCCTTTTAGGTGGAGGCGGTAGTTGTTCAGGCCTTACCACCGCAGTCCGTTCTCTGACAAATTGTGGCAATCTACCACCCCTGGCATGTTCTTCCACCTCATCCTTTAAGTGGCGGCGTTCATCTGTGGTGTGCCCATCCAGCTCATGGAATAGGCAATATTTTCCAGTCCTGCGTTCCCGCTCAGTGGGATCCCTTATAGGTGGCTTTCGATAGGGGAGTTGCCCCCGAGTTTCAGTGTAAACTCTTTCTAGGCCTGCATTTAGATCTGTGTACTGCCTAAATCTTGGTTCTCGGAATTTCTTCCGTTTACCAGGACCATCATGTCTATCGTCCTGTTTTCTTTTTCCCTTGTCCGCTCCTGACTGTTCTCTGGGGGTTCCATTGCTCTGCGCAACATTTGTTTCCAGCCTCTCGGCTCGTGATTCTTCTAATCGGATGAACTTTTCAGCTTTATGAAAGAACTCTCCAAGATCTTGTGGTGGATCTTTAGTCAGAGAATCTTTAAATTTGGTACCTTCCGCGACTCATGCCACCGCCGCCATCAAAATCATCGATGGATCCGGGCGATCTACAGAAGTCACTGTTACATTGAATCTTAGTAGGAAATCTTTTATGGACTCTCCGGCCCTTTGCTTGATCGAAGCTAAAGTCATCACGCTCTTGGGTCGCGTCACATGGACCCGGAACTGTCTCATGAAGCAGTCTACAAGCTCGCTCCATGTTCTGATTGATCCCGTCTCTAGTTGCCTGAACCAAAGTGCAGCCAAATCCGACAAATATAGTGGGAAGCATCATGCCATCACTTCCTCGGATGCCCCCAGCACTTCCATGTGCCTAATATATCTGGTAATATGCATGGTCGGGTCTGACCTCCTGTCATAAGGCTCTAGCGTTGGTAGTTTGAATTTTGGAGGGTTCCTTGCGTTTCGGATGTTCGGAGTGAACGGACTCCGACTAACTTCTTCCAGCCCTCCACTAGGTAGTCCTCCTCTCATGATTCATCGCATTAGGCCAATCATTCTCCCGTCTCCGTCTAGGGGTTTCCCCCTTGTCAAGTTCCTATCCTGTCCCCCGAGCCTCGAAGGGAATTCTGGTACATATTCTTCTGGTGGCTCGTTAGCATATGTACTGACTCCAGCTTGTTGAGCTCCGTCTATCGGTCTTCCAGCATCGGACCCTGAGGGTCTTCCCCCAGGTCCTTGTTGATCACCTTCAACTCCTATATTCTGGTCCTAAACCTGACCTTCATTAGCTTCTATAATCCTGATTCCTTGTCCCGCACTTGCAGTTGTTGTAGTTGGTCCAAGGTTCTGCATATTCACTGCCCTCATTTGTTTGAGGAAATTCTGCAGCATCTTCTGTTTGGTCTTCATCATGCTTTCGCGTATTGAATTAGCCATAGCCTCCATCTCGTCTCTAGTGATGTAGACGGAAGCTTGTCCTTCTCCTGCACCTGAGGACGCTTCTTGAATTCCTCCTTGTTGTCCCCGATCAACTCTTTGTCTTGTTGGTCGAGTCATTGTTTCTGAATTGGAATCCTTTAAACTTTCGAATCTGAACTCTGAATCTGATGTAGCGGGTGCTAGTTCTTCTCAGTGAAAGCACCAAAGTGTTTGCGCCAAAATTGGTCACAAACCCAAAGTATTGTGAAAGCACCAGTGTTGGAATATAAATCAGCAGTATCCAAACACAAATCACATATCTAAGCAAGCAACACGCAACAAAATAGAAATTGTGAACAAGAACACACAATTTATAGTGGTTCGGCTATCTCCGGCCTACGTCCACTTCAAAGGTTTTAACTTTTATTGATGTTCTTCGTTGATTACTCTTGGTTACAGCGGATTACAGTTGATGATAGCTCTTAAATTTGAATACAGTGATAATGAAGTATGGAATTCAATCCGGCAGAGTCTGGACGTTCAATGGTGGAGGCTCCAAAAGATCCCCCTTTCTGAAGGCTTTAGGTTGCTATTTATAGGCGTAGGAGGCTCAGATCTCGCTCAAACTTCGGGAGACTTCTTCTGGCACGTGAGTGGGCCCACGCGACCGACCCCACCAAGATTCGACTCGATCTGACATTGATTCGAAGTGATTTCGAACCAATCAAGAAATGGTCCAATCGAGCTGAAACTTGGCAGGAACAATCTTTATCTTGTATGGAAACTATTGTGAAAATTTCATCGCATTTGGATCAGTGGTTTAGGAGATACGATCAGTTTGAATGGGAGTTTTTCGGTTGGCTGTGTTGTTCGAATCGATCGCTTCGAACCCCTGAGCTCGAATCCATGGATTCACGTGGTTCAGTGGTGACGTGGCGCACGTCCTTCAAGTCGATTCGGTCTTCTCTCCGGGTTGAACGCTTCGACTCCATATACTTCGGCGCATTCGAACGGATGAAAGACACGTCATCATGGTTGGTTGGCCCAGTGGTTTCGAACGAAGCTTCACAGGTGGGTTCGAACAGGGCCTCTGTGATGGGTTCGAACAGGGCCTCTGTGATGGGTTCGAACAGGACCTCTGTGATGGGTTCGAACAGGACCTCTGTGATGGGTTCGAAACTTTGGTTTTCCCCTCCAAATTGAATCGATCATAACTTGAGCATATGAACTCGGATTGACTTGAAATTTGGGATGCTGACTTCTACGGTCTTTCTCGCCGTGTCCCATCAATTGTGGCTCAATCTGGATTCGGACAAAATTCATCGATATCCATAGTTATCCTGCAATGCATGGTTGATATTCAAGAATAATAATTATTGATTTTTAGTAAATTCTGAGTATCTCAACTTTGCCAAAAGTTGGGATAACAATTTCAATTTCAATTATGTTGTGAACTATGACCAACCTGAATTAAACTACATGCATACGATGTAGGTTTCCAAGTGCCTAGAGTTGGGCCCCAACCAATCTCCACAGATCCTTAGAATTTATGGAGATTTTATCTAGATAGGCGGGATTCGACCATTCATCGGCTACCATGTGGCCCTGACTAGGGACGTTGAAACATGGGATGGAAAAAATTGACAAGCTCAGAATCCAACAGAATGTGGACACGATCGACTATTTATCAACAACCGTCATATTTGACTTGAAGTAGTCACGATTGACTGCCTGCTGATTAGCCATGGATTTCAACAAGTGGACACGATTGGGGCTAGAAACCGATGCGACTTAATATGTCTGCTTAATAACTAACAATTTTCATTTGCTAGAAATAATTCGAAGAAAATTATGCAAGACTCGATCGTTCAACCCAGAGTGGATGTGACCCAATCATCTAACACCTACCACCTTCCTCGACTATATAAGAAGAGACACAATTACTAAGTGGACAAGAATCGACCTTCTATTTGCCAAGTTTTATCCTAAATGTTACCACCATAATCACATTCCATGGATGAATTGGTTCTACCATTCACTGGACAACCCCTCGATATGATAAATGAGGTACGGGCGGAGATACAACTACTCATGATGAAAACTTTAAGTCCCCGAATGTGGGCTAGAGTACTCTAAGTCCTTGACTGTGGACTAGAGTATAAACATTTAGCAAGGACACGACTTCCCATGACAAAAACTCTAAGTCCCCTCTACAGACTAGAGTACTCTAGGTCCTCGACTGCGGAGTAATGCACAAACATTCGATAGAGACACGATCGCCCACGATGAAAACTCTAAGTCCCGACTGCAGGCTAGAGTACACTAAGTCCCCGGTTGCGGACTAGAATATAAACATTCAACAGAAATATGACTTCCCACGATGAAAAATCTAAGTCCTCAACCGCGGACCAGAGTATAAACCATTTGGCGGAAACCCGATATCCCATAAAAGAAGTTTAAGTCCCGAGAGTGCGGAATGAAAATTCTGATCGAGTACGAATCGACCGCTCGCAAAATAATTCTAAGCCCCAAAAGCATATAATAGAATGAAAACTCCATGAATGGATGAATGTATGTTGACCGTTCTCGATTTCAGTAATTCCGACCTGAAATCGATAGAAGGAATACAAATTGCTAAAGACCAGAATATTCACGACTCGGTTTTCTATCCATAAGCTCGGTCCCACGATGCAACGAGAAAGAGTGTAAAGCTAAATAAATTGTAACTTGCCTTCTTACTTATTAATGTACGCCCCGGACTTGGGTGTATGAGAGAAAAACACGATGGATACGAATTTACTGTTCACTGATTAACCTTAAATCTTTTAGACCACGGTGTGGGAGTATAAACACGATTAGGGCGAGACTCGACTATCCACAGAGTACACTTATCCACATGAGCACTGGGATAGTGAGATTGCCTAAGAAATAGCTATGATAGGTTAACACTACGACTCATACCCTTGTTCCCAACGACAAAAGGCCACAAACATTGAGAGGCCTTGAGATGGATTAATCAAATTAGTGTTCAATTTAACCACCAACAAGTCGCAAGTACATAAAATGAAAAACGCTATAGCTCAGAAATTTAAACAAGTAAATGCAAAAGTCATATGCAAGAACAAAAGATTTTTTATTCATATGAAAAAGTTGTGATGATACAAGATAAAATTAAACGGCCATGCCCAAATGAATAAAACCAACAAAAAAGAAATGATTATTTAGATTATTTGCATATCTGGAGGTCACCCATTTGATTTCTTATCCCTCTTCCGCTTCTTTCGTGTGGCTCTCTTTGAACTGCTACAAGCCCCCCATTGATCCTTTACCACCTCGGCTTTTCTTGGAAGGAGTTTCCCCAGCTGTGTGGACCGATGCGGTATCATCTTTGAAAGTAGGAGGACGGGGGAATCTTCAGCACCAAAAGAATGAGGAACATCTTTCGAAGGAGTCGTCCCTTTAAGAGGGATCATCTAAAGTGGGTAAAGTATCAGCTCATCTGGTACCTGTTCAATTGGCTCTCGCTTGACCTTCCTTTTTTAAAGCTCTTGTCATTCAATTCTCTCTTTCATGCTTAGCCCACCAGTGGGATCAGAGGAGCCTATGCTCACCACTTCTGTGTCAAAAGGGATTTTATGGTGCGGTCGCCTCCCTCTTGAATAATGCCTCCATGGGTTGATCGTCAAAGTGAAAGCTTCTTCGTGAGTACTTTGACTGGCGCCTGAAGCGGTAACTGTAACAGACTTTGTTGCGACCGCCTGCGATTCCAGCTAAGGTTCTTGAGAAAGGAGAGAAGCAATAATTGACGAGTCCAAGGATGAGAAGGAATACGGTAAAAAGATTGGAAAGATCGATTAGTATCATCCCAACTTTACAAGAGAAGGGGAAAATCAATGGAACACCTTCTTCGGGGTGGACTCTAGTTTAGGCCGAAGCATCTTTAGAACTATGCTCTAGGATCATAGATAGTTGCGGTTTGTCCAGATCGTACCTGGGACGATCGAGGAGCTCGTCGTCGAACTAGTCATGACTTCAGATACTTGAGGCAGTTCAGTTGAAAGTCAGAATGTGACATCCGAATCCTTCACCCACCTTGTGTGAAGGAGCAGTCACAAAGTCTTTCTGAAGAGAAATTTGAATATCATGTAATATTTTAGGTTCATCGCCCAACAGCATTTCGCTTTCGAGTTTGGTTACATCGACTTTCTCTGAGCCGTGAAGCCATTTTTCCTCCGCGACGAGAAATTCCTATGCGTAATGAAGCTGGCAGGGGTAGTCTTCACCAAGCCATACTAAATTTCCATGTTTGAGAATGTTGGAGTTATAGAGAATGAGAAGAGGGCCGAGCTCATTCATCACATCTTCTCTCACCTTGTTTATGATCGTTTCTATATCGTGTTGAATGAGCATGTCGACATCTTTAGCTTTTTCGATGGTCGCATCTATCTCGAGCCTAACATGAACTTGCTCTTCACTAGAATCTTGAGCGTTATTTTGAGCTGCATCTTTGTCTTTAATCGCATCTTCTAGTTTCACCTTAAGTTTGGTGATTTCCTTCAAGACCGTAGACTCTTTGTTTCGAGCCGCACCTCGCTCAAGCGCCATCTTCTGGTTTCAATGATGCAGTAATTGAGCCATATCAAGATTTCTAGCATTCATATCTTTCATACATTTTAAGGCGGCGCCGACTTTTCCTTTGACTTCAGTTAAGGCGGTTCTAGAGGTCTCCAATTCGTTTGTCAGAGCTTCGATAATTCTCTTGTCTAAACCTCTTATCATATTATTTTCTCATTTTCTACTGCACGTTCGAAGGAAACTTTTTATATTTTTTCGCAACCTTCATCCATTCCCTATATTGCATATGGATGTCGGTGATGCAATTAATGGTCATTTTTTGAACATCATTAGGAACCCTCTTCAGATTAGGAGGAAAGTAGAATCCATCAAAGCATAAGTTCGAGAATTCCTTTCGAAGTTCTGCCATATGAAAATTTGGATCCACTGGGAAATCCTTAGAAAAAGTTTCAACCCCATTACTTTCCTTGCTATCCCTGTGAACTGCAGTATGTTCGCCATGGCGGCGGCGATCGCTTGGCCGTTGAGACTGAGTTGAGACTAAGGATCTTAGAGGCATTGGAGCTGCTGAAGGGCCCTGAAGAGAATCAATGGGCAGGTCACTTCAGCTGGTCTTTTACGACCTTTTTGAGGAAGAGATCTTAATCTCGATCTACGAATAGCCTGAGCAGGCATGTCCCTGTCGTATCTCTCTTGATAACCTCGATCGCGGCTGTGATGATAAATAAGGTGATAATATTCACGACTGCGATGGTAAGAGGAAGATGGAGATCCAGATGAGTGATGTTGTATGTCCCGTAGAGAATCAAACATTCTCCTGTTCCTCACCATCATTTTTACAAAGAAAAGCGGATATTATTCGACTTTGAGTATTGAAAAGTACAAGTTAAATACGGGTTAGTGTTGATCGTGAGAGTGTGTGTAAGTGTCCTAGTGTAACCCCCTGAAAGACCAAGTGCAGGAGCTTTGCTTATTGGTGTAACTTCCTTTCCAGATTGGGATCTTCGAGCTAGTTCTGACGGGAGACTCTAATCCTCCGATGTTCACATCAGTGAAATGATAAGCATTGAGATCAAGTGGAATTGCTAGATCGGACAAAGGATCTTGTGGTCGATTCATCGATGGTTTAGTTGGGTCAGAAAGATGACTTATTGGAGGCTTGTGTGTGATTGATTTCTTTCTTCTTTTAACCGTGGCCGTGAATAGAAAATTTGTTAGGGTCCGAAATCAACCTTGGAAGCGGGTCTATCATCATGAAGACCAGGTGCATCTTTGCTACGTCCTCCAGCATCAATATTTGCAGACTCTTGGGTGATCATGACTGGGGGCACCATGGGATGAATTGATTATCTCTTTGACTGGTTGCGGCCCGTGATCTAATCCCAGCAGTCTGGGCAGTTTTGGGTAGTCCTACGCTAAGACCCTCCTCCATTAAGCCAAAGGCGATGAGACATTCGTCCTTAAGAAAACATTCAATATTTCTATCTTTGGGCCGAGTGCTCTTACGAATTGAGACCGACTCTTCATAAACATCGCCATTGGGCCGGGTAACGACACTTGAAATTGAATAACATTGTCAGAATGCAGCCTTGATACTGTTTTCCCATCTTTTTATAAAATTAGTAAGAAACACTTATGTCTCTCTAGTCATAGTCGAGAAAAGTCAGGAGGAAAATGAACAAAGAACCATTCGTTGTTGAAAGCACTTAATTTGTTCCAAGTGTCGATCAAAATATGGCATCTCTTCGCCGACTTTGGAAAAGTGAATGATAGGCTCCTTGTCTGCCATTTAAAAGTGAAAAGAAATCAGATGTCTTCGATAGTGGGTAGATGGTACAGAAACCACATAAACACCATATATGTATATTTAAGGAGAGCATACCCATTTGGGTGGAGTTGTGCATGAGCAATCCTTAGATAGTATAAGATCCTCCGGATACATGAATTGAACAGCGGGATGCACCCTGCCCAATACATAAATTTGTTACGTCTGTGTACCCTTTCGGGAGGTCTATGAGCCCTATTGTCTCATGACGGAACAAACAAATTGCCAAAAAAAATCCAATGCCATATACAAATCCTTTGGAGATCATATTCTTTAACCTTTAAAGCTACTGAATTATGAGGATTTTTTGAGAATCACTGTGTCCTCTAGAGTATCAGGTGCCAGTTCGATAACTTCCAACAGAATGATGGAGACAATCCTAGAAAGATCAAACTGGGAACCCGAGCCTCCTGGTTGTTTCGAATTATGACTAAGTGGCAGGCTGTTAAACTCAGTCACTATACTAGATTCTACGTCCAAATTAGTCTTATGAGAAGAAGATCCAGCTGGCATGATTGCAGAGTGTTCGAAACACCTAGATTCCACTACCATCAAGCTTAGTAAAAATCATAATTAGAGAAAACGACTTATACCCCCTAATGCATAGTGAGTGTAAGTGAAGTGTAATAAAATGCAGATTATTATAATAACGAGTTATGCAAAATAGATGACAAAGAGGCAACAAGACTTAAAAATTTGTCCAAGTAGATGCAGTTCGAGTTTCACTGACAATTGATAGCCAACAAAAGTTGGACTATTGTTTGTGTTACGAATGTGTTTTAACATAGTAACTAAACATTATGATTCATGATGTTCATTCTAAGGCAATGTGTTATTAGTCATGAAGGCCATTTCATATGATAGTCATATTCAATAAGCATGTAAGAGAAATTGGAGCTCCTTGCTTAGTTCAAGCTCATTTATTTCTATACCATTTTGTGAGAAAAAAGGAGGAATGGTTCGTATGTGAAGTAAAAATGTTTGATTTAAATCCATGCCGGCGGTTCTAGCGTATTATAAATCAATCGTTCAAGGTATTAAAAGGCAGACCAACTGTCCATGCATGTATGAGCCGATCGTTTTTTAGATCAATTTATGCCTGTCATACCCAGTGAGCCTCCACATACCGATCATTCTCATGCCCAAGAGATAGCCGATCGTTAACAAGCTATTTTCGAGCTCCTTCTTTTTTGAACCAGAACCTCACTGATCGTCTACAACTCCTCCATCTCCACCAATTCATCTTTCTTAGGAAATGGCTACCTACCCTAATAATTCCATCGACACCCATTGAGATGATCTCTTCCTCTATCCTACACGATCATGAATGAAGAAAAGAAAAATTAAGATCCTTGTTGACTATCATAGGTTTGGATTTGTTCTAAGGATTGTGCGGCAGATTCACATAATGTTTTACCTATGTTTGAGATCTAAAATAGGGAAGTTTCGAAGTCGATTCAAATTCCAAGTGTGGTGGAAGAGGATGTTGTTGTGAGGATCGATAGAGGAAATGGAAAAGCACTCGTCTCATGACCATTGTATATGCGAACAAAATACGACTCTGAATTTATACTATCGATCGTCGGTAGTGGAATAATAATCAATCAGGAAGCTAAATAGACTTCCTTATAGCGATTCAGATGTTTTTTTGATTCAAAGCGTGTCATGTTATTCGCAAGACGTTGTTTGCAGGGGCAAATGTTATCCGCCTTTTGGCAAAGCCGCGATATCACCGATTTAACTATGAACAAATGGTCGATAGCTTCGAGAGCCAGTTATATATAGTACTATAGATGATAATCGAACAGATTCGAACCATAACCAAATCAAAGTAGAGCAAGCATGAAATCACTAGCCTTACCCCATGAAGTTATATCTCAAGTTTGGAATTGAATGAAGTTCGTGTACACAAGCTGTAGATGAGATAATAATTTTCTTGGACCGATCAGAGGACGATAAAGGAAAATAGTTCAAATCATCGAAGAACATTTGATTTCTTGGGATCCATGTAGCCAATCCATGTAAGACTTTTAGGACATCAATAGAGTGGCAAGTGGAGCATACTATAACGATCATGCTCCCAAAATAGAGATAGGATTAATGCTGATCGACGTACACTGATCTTTATTGCGAGGTTCAATATAAATATTGGTGTATCTCTTGTATGTTCATTCTTCGACCAAGAATGAACCATAATTTGCAATCTATATCTTAGAATGATCCCATTTTTAGAGCTATATCTAGGCGCATGTCGGACCCTCCAACACCGATTGCACAATGATTGGAGCAAATAAAAAGGATCGGCCTTATGTATGCCGATCATTCTGGATCATTGAATTATTCGGGCAGATCGACATAGTGAGCATTACTTGACCTAGGGTACCATCTTACCGAGTTTCAGCCCGAGCCATGGTCATCTTCTGCTCTAAATACAACAGGCATGGCTTTAGAAAAGGAGACTTCATCTTCTTCATTCTCCTCTGGAGGCTCTGCCATTTGTTATTCTTGAATCTTATATTAGTGGATCCTAACTGATCTAAATATTCTTGTAATTGTAATCGAGTGAAAGACTAACAAAAGTGTGAAGTGGACGTTGGCCAGGATTGTCGAATCACTATAAAAATCTACTTGTTTATTTGTTTCTTCTCCTTTGTTTTCAGTTTAATTCATTATTTAATCTCTACAAGGTTCTAAGGTGTTGATGCCCATTTTTGGCATCAACAGGTCCAAACTTGATGAATCCAACTCCATTGTGGAGATACTCTCGATATGAATGCAATGGAAAAACGGTGCCCTAATCGGGCCTTGTACGAACAAGATACGATCATTATGACATTCATGATAATTAAAAAATAATTAACATAATTAATTAGGTGATTAAACTTAATCACCTTCTCTCCCACATTATCAAACTCAGGCCGATCATTTTCAAAACCATCGCCGCGACTTCGTTCACATGCCGCCACCTCCATGAGCCGCTTAAGATCATCGCCCCCTGACGCCAGCTCCGACCTCGACGACCCCCACCCTATCAACCACGTTGCCAGTGACGCCTAGATGGCCGAGATCAAAACCCAAAAAAGTTGCTCCGATGACCTTATATTTCCCACCACATCGACGAGGGTGAAACCATAGCAACCCTCTCCATCTATGCTTCACGATCGACGGCCCTAGATCATCAACGGCACTGGAAAATTAAAACCCTGCCGTTATCTTCATTGGCGATTTCTCGCCGCCTCCCCTCGTCCCCACGATCCGACCAGCCAACACACTCCACTCACCCTTCGAACATTTTCCTAGTTTGGACGATAATAAGAAACAACCCCAAAATGCAATGATCAACTATAACCATTGGATGAGGCTAGGGTTAAGGTAATATTTTTAGAAGACAAGAAAACGAGGACCTTATACATTAGATTTTCAAACGCTATTCACCCTCCAAAATCTCGAACTCTAAAAAACATATGCGCACTGGCGTCCCTAGTTAATTACCCTTATTTCAAACACAATGGTACTAGTATTGGGACCCAATTCCATCATTTACAGAAGTATCTTATAAAATCAAATTATATTATAATTAATTCCTGAAATCAATTGCTATGCATTTCGAGCTCACACGACTACACAGTACATTTGACCGTCATGAAATTCGATGGCATATAACAATTCATTATTCAAATCCAATGGCACTAGTTTTATCAAAATCTAAGATAGTGCCCCGAAATGATAATTTTATACGTTAATTAAAATGAATTATTGTTAAACCAGTTTAATTATTTTAATTCTAAATTTAAAGCCTTCCATATCATTCTTATTTAAACAGAATAATAAGCTTTAAAAAATGATTTTACTCAACCTAAACCCCAGACTCAATTATTTTCCAATGTTTAATCATAAACCGTTCAAAAAACTAGCTTGTTACATTTTTCTTCCCTTAAAAAAATTTCATCGCCGATTCCAACACAAGCAAAAAAGCAATAATCACCCATCAATACCTAGCAGTATTGAAATCACTAGCAAATATAAAAACAATTACATAACAATACTATATAGTACTACAATCACTAATAACCACAAAACATGATTTGCCTAAATTTAGAAACCTTCTCATCGCACAAGGTTGACAATCGATCTATTAAGTATACCTTATGCTCAATAGCATCGGGTATTACTTAGTCGAGCACTCCTGCTACCTCAAGAAATTCAAAGAGTCATTCCCCAAACCTTCCACAAGATAACAAACATAGCAGATAATTATACTAGAATCCATACGATATACATATATCATTTGTATGTAATATCAACTTTGATCACTAACTCGATCGTTTTCACTTTCGAATTAGAATTGATCACCGGACCTCCCTAATGAATACTCTAATCTGTTTCTTGAAATCTTCGTTCTCCTCACATAACCAGATACAATGGTAGAAAACTTTAAGATCATATCAAGAATCTGTATGAAGTGTTCGTCGTCGAGAATTGAGTAAAAAAATCCTAACTTGAATCAATGTGAATCACCTCAAAATCCATGTGCTCGAATACTAGATTAAAAGCCAGTATGCGAAGAAAATGATCTACGCACAACTTACGTACTCTTCCCAATTGGTTTCCTTCATTGCACTAATTATTTTCCATTTTAATTCATATTCATTTCATCGATGTTCATTATCACCTAGTATTTCTTACTTAATACTATAATGACTATTGAACCATTTCATAAAATTTACTTCTTGTTATCTAGCATTACATAACTTAAGTTCATACTCGTATAATACTCCCTACATCCTTAGAATATATACAAAACATCCAATTCATTTTACTAAATATGGATATTCAATCAATTTAAAACTTGATTTTACTTACTACCATTTCAGATCAAGCGTTTTATAAAACTTAACTTTTCTAAAACACTTTGCTTCAATTTCTTATACAAATTCTAAAGTTTAGATAGTCCAAAATTATAAAATATTCCATTTCATTTCAATAAATGAAAACTACTGATCAACGTGCTAAACAAGATACACAACCATACTTGCCCAAATGCATAGGATACATAAGCCCATATGTATCTTAACCAAAAACTTGAGAATTAATCACCCGATTTCCATTTCAAATCATTTGAAATGTATGTATGTGTGTGTGTGTATAGCATACCAAGTAATATTTCCCATATTTAAATAAAAGTATTATTTTACCAAAACAACTTTGTAGCAAATTGTTGTGGTAGCATCCCCCACTTTACAACTTGAAAATAAATGCCGATGATGATGCATCATTAACAGAATCATTTTCTAGCGACAAAAGCAGGTTCAGTACATCCAAACCATGTCTTTTGGGCTTAAAAAAATCATTTCCAAAATGGCATAAAATACATCATAAATATTACTAAGTACCATGATATCGATTCCCAAATATTTACTTCCAAATAATGTAGTATTATTTTCCAAAATCTTAGAAAACAAATATCTAAAATGCCAAGATTTAATTTCTCAAACTCTCAACCAAAATTCTTTGAATATTTATTAATCATATTTATAAACCATACTTACATAAGCCACTTTCTTTTATAAAACTATTTGACAAATGTACATCCTTGTTTAAATTATAGTAAATAACTCCTATTGAAATTAAATTTTAACCCAACATTACCATCGAACGTCTTATCATCAAACTGTGAAACTTAATTCATAAGGTGTTTGTTTTAATATTCGTACAATTTATTATTTGTCCAACCCCTGTGGTGAATATGTAAAACTGCTCATAAACTAGTCGAAAATAACTGACCAAACAACAAATGATAATTATAGAATATAATAATTTTCTAACAAACTAACACATTAGGAATAATTTTAGCGATTTATGAAATTATTCTTTTATATTTAAAATTTAATTTAAGGTAAAAAAAATTCATTTACCAATTCCAAAACAATACCATGTCAGTTTGCCATGTTTAAGTGTTTGTAGATTGACATTTGCCATGTTTGAGTGTTTGGATATCCCTATCAATAACAATAGCAACTCGCATTGATCAGAATCCATAAGCCGCTCTATAAACCAATTATCACAGTACAAAACATTTTTTAACAATAACATATACGCAATCTCATATATGTATATGCTCAACTCATAATAAATCATTTTATTACCCTATCTCTTAATGAGTTGCACTCCACACTAAGTTTCTCGCTTAACCTTCATCTATGATGCCACATGTAAGGATCCGCCTTTTCAACTCTCGAATGTCGATACTAATACATCCACGGTATTCACATATAAGGCATCTAAGTGCCAAAAAGATGAATTTTTAGGGTAAAATAGGAAGAAAAAGAAATAGAAGAATAAAGAAGAGAAAATAATAATAGAATCTCACATGCGGAATGACAAAATATAATATCTCAAAAGATTTTTACCAAAAAGAAAATTTTGATATACATAAATCAATTAGAGAAATCTAACCTATCATCTGCATGGATAGTTATAACTATATGTCCTCACGAATGTTGATAGCTATAAATTAAGTAATGTAGTGGAAATAAAGTATGGTAGAAATCATCTAGCTCCTCTCTAATAGCTCCAATGAACCATAGCTAAATATGGAAATATACTTCAGCTGACCGAGCATTAAGAAAATAACACCCGGATCACTCTGATAAACCAACGTGAGAAACTTAAATCGTGTAGATTTCTCATATCTTAAAACCCTTTAAAATAAGGGTACCTCGTAAGACCACACTGGTCATCAACACAGATAGGTTTTTACCTTACGGTAACTAAACCATTTCTATTATAAAATCTAGTTATAGTATAATAATATTTAATATGTAAAATGTAAATACTCACATAGTTGTGATACAAATGAGTGTACACACACCAATAATAGGTATACAATTGCTATTAAGGTGCGTTCGCTAATTTGTATGATTTCCACATAGATCTCTTTGAGGAAGCCGAATTTGAACTATTGCATAAGGATCAGAGATATCCTTAAAAAGAATCATACATCTCTAGTGAATGTACCATAGGAAAACAATAGCTGGTCTTGCTAAGACCTGATACACCGCTCTCACATGTGTATCTCAATAAGTATATCTAGAAATGGAGTTGCATGTACCCTATGGCTTTTCCACCCATACTAGCTATGTCACATAGCTGATGAGCCTACTTCCGACATTCCAGCAAATAGATACCAACATCACAAAGCAATCACGAAGCCATTACAAAACAATCGTGAAGCAATCACAAAGCAACTACAAACTCTTCCAAAGCATAGAACACGTATATGGTTTTGAAGTGGTTAATTGCAAGTCATCTCATATAAGTACGCTCCCCCATTTACCAAGTGCTCCAAAACCGATCGATCGATTTGCTGGGAATCCCAACCCCGACTTTACGGTAAATAAACAAACAATACATAAGATCAGAGATTACCTTCAAACATTTTAAGCGGGTGGATTTCCTTATCGTTTGTCCTAGAGAGAAAAATGAGTTTATGCGTACAATATAGTATCACCAAAGAACTATATACCACATAATTCTCGTGTTTCTTTTAGATATTTCCAGAGTATATTTGGCCAAGATTTGATAGACGGTTATTTAATTATCAAATAAATAAATAATCTAATACAGTTAGAATAATAACATATGGGAAAACTAAGTCAAATATACGGTCCATAAATAAGTAATACATAAAGCATGATCGAAGCACGCAAGTATGATCAAGTTATATAAACGACTTCTAATCCCTTTTTCAATAATCTTCTTTTTAATTAACTTTCCTTTATTAATTAAAATCCTCTTTTATTAGTAAAAATCACTTTTACTAAATAAAATCTTTTATCAATGAAATGCCATTTGTTAGTTAAATGCCATTATTTAATTAAACATCATTTTTCACTTTCAACGCATTTCGATACTCTGAAACATATTCATATACTTGTCTTAACCGTACGAGTATATTCACAAATCATTATTAAAGGCTTTGAGACAAATGTTACTCAAATACTGTCGCTACAAACCCAAAACCATTCCATTTATGATTATCTTTAAAACATTCTTTTCAAAGATCCATTTACGTTTGTAAGTCTAATCAAAACGGGTTTTAGGCGATTGTTTTTAACACATTGCCACAACAGACCCAAAACCATTTCATACTTGTTATTCTCCTTAATATTCCATTATTAAAGATCTAAATATTTTCCAAACATATTTAATAATATTTTAACACTTTAAAACATTATCCAAGGGTTTAAAAACAAATGTTACTAAAATATTGCTTACGACAAACCCCAAAACACTTATTATTTCGTTACACTTAAAATTCTATTTTAAAGATCTAATTACTTTTCAAATGTATAGTTAAATGGGTTAAACAAATGTTGCATAAACACGGATACTATAAATCTAAAATCCACTTTTATACTTACCATTTATTTTAAAATATCCATTTAAAGCTCTATGTACTTCTCCATTTTATTAAACAAGGTTATATAACTTTTAGTCAATTTTACAAAATAATCCATTATAACATAAATGTTATATCCTAAAAACTCCTTTTTAAACCCCTTTACAAAATATTAAACTTCCTTTTAAAATTTGAATATATTAAAACACCTTTAAAAGGATAGATATTTACATGTACTAATTTATTTATAAAACGAAGATATTTAATAAAATACTATAAACGATTTGTAAATTGTTATAATATAAAATCGTTTTATTTCTTTAGTAAAATCTTTAACACATTCTAAAATACATATACTGAAAATATACTACTAAAATACTTACATATATTTTACAACCTCTATTTAAAAACACCATTTAAAACTTGTTTTATATTTAAAAACCATCAGTTTTCAATCCATAAACGATTTTAAGAAATATATTTAGACGTGTTAGTTCCCTAAAATAAGTACGCTACATACGTATCAATCAACATGAGAACCCTAGGATGTATTCCAAAGTTAACTTTAAAATTGTAGATTAAGATTTCAACGTGCATCCATAGCGATCTATTTGCTTCTAATACTGTACCTTCCATTTCCAAATTCCACAAATGACCAATCAAATTCCAATTATGTCAAACACCCCCAAACGTCTATAGAACAACCCCATATATATGTACACATATATTCCCACAATTTTCCCATAATTTATCCAATATATCCAATTTAACATATGTCAGTTATCAAGGATTTTAAAGAACATTTATATCGACTACATCACGTCTAACATATATATAATGCACTATCACTTTTACTAAAGTAATATCAAACGTGTAAACAAGTATCGTGGGCATTGATATGTGTTATAGATGATCAAACAGAGATTACACCACAAAATACAGTTATCATGTATGGATCCCGGATTTTAAATAATTTTAAATTGATAATTTATTTTAAATTTGAGTAAAAATTTGTGAAATTAATTAGGTAATTGATATAACATATTGGTTGAATTAAGGAATTTCTTTTAACTAATGTATTTGAATTCAATCGAATTGGGATTTATAAATAATGTAAAGTTCAAAATATACTTACAAAATAATAAAAATAAATAAATGAATGTTGAGTACCAACAAGAAAATAAAGATACAAATAAATTCAAGTATAAAGTAAATACATTGGCAATAATTATAATAATATATTAATTATGGATATTCATTCTTATTTCAAAGTAACAAGGCCAAAATAAATAAAACTATAAGTTTGTAGAAAACAAAACAAGGAATAAAAGAAAGTATGTAGGCCTAACACAAGTATAAAAATAAAAATGCAGATTGGGAATATCAAATCTTCGAGCTTGCAAAACAAGACAGTGCAAACATATTCAAGTATGAAACAAGAAGATAAAACAATGCATCAACCTGGGAAAGTAAGATGCAAAGCAAGTAAAATATTAGTCAACAAAACAAAATCACTTCAGCCGAAGCAAAAAGATATCAGCCGAGACAAAGAAATACAAGGTAAAGTAATAAACAAAGTAATATGTACATAAAGTACTTAGCAATAAATGCAACATACCTCAGGCATTAAATGCTAGCATAACATATTTTCTATCAGCCGAAAACAAGAAGTAAAGTAATAAAAATAAAAATAAAAAAAGAAAGTATCTGATGTTCTACCATACCTAATACCCTGTATAAAAACATGCAACCCTGTAACTTCTCTTCTATATATCAAATTTCCTCTTTATTTTAGTTCGTTCAAAACATAACTAAGCAAAGCCAGAAAAGAAGCAAGATATCAAAATAAAGATTTAACTGGAAAAAAAAAGCGAAAGCAAGTGTCACTCAAAACTTAAACAAAAGTCAAACTGAAGACTTAAAAGCTTCAGCAAGCAAAGAACACAAGCCTGTTCAACATTATCAAGCTCTGTTCTTCTTCTCAGACCAAATTGAGTAACAATACATTTTAAAAAGCTTTAAATTATTTTTAGATGTAGAGTTCTAGAATGTATGTGTTTGGTATGAATAAGAATGGATGTGTGAATATGGGTATATGTATATCCCCTGTATCTTCTCTATTACCAGCTTATTTTTGGCTCAAGATTTATTCAAAAAAAAAATCCTTTTCTCTTGAACCATTTTCTGTTATGATGTAGTCTATAAACAAAAGATATTTGTTTCATACTAGACTAGCGGTTAAAAATTTAAGTAAACAAAAACAAGTTGGATAGGGCTCTGGAAAATTAAAAGAACAGAGATGATCAAGTTAAGTCAAAAAATTTAAATTTCATAATTTATTAATTCAGGGTTATATATCAAATCTCCAATCGAAATCATGACTTTTAAACCTGGTCCGATGACTTTTAAGCAAATGGTTCAAGAGCAGTTTATTTTTGTTCGAAAATGTGATTTCGATCAATTTCTGGTGATCGACCGATTCGTGGTGGTCGAATTCGTGGCTGGAGAAGGAGTAGCCTATGGGGTGTCGGAGAAAAATAGTTGGAGGTGGCGAAGATGACAGTGATGTCGGCGGTGAACATTTAAAAATTTTAACCCTAGTTTAATGAGGGGTCGCATTTTTTTCTCGTTCGTCCTCCATAGTGCATCGAGTTGCATGCAACTTTAGGTGATGGACGAAGGGAGGTAGACGAGGTGGTGGCCGAAGTTTCGCATGTTCAGATGGTCAGAGCGCCGAAAACTTGGCGTTGACAAGTTTCGAAGGGGTGATATTTTTGTTGTTCCCGGTGTTTGCAGGTTTGGATGTAAGTCTCTATTTTGATTTTGGGTTTCCAGTTTGACTCTGATATTCATGGTTTGGCCTGGGAATGATCGATGACTAGTGGAGATGGTCGTGGATGATCGGAAGTGGCTGGAGTCACGGTGCATGTGCACCGTGCACTTTTGTTTCTAGTTGTAGTTTTTGGGTTGAAGCAGTGAATGGAACTCGAGATTTACTCGAGTAGTTCATGTATCTTACTCGAAGCATTTAGGATCTTGACTCGAAGAAGCAGGGGAAAAGATGCGAAGCATTTTGGTCTGGCTCGAGTCTGTTGTCTTGTTCCAATTTTTATGGAACCTGGTAGCAAAGTTGTTTTGAGTTTTTAAAAAAATTCAAATGGACTTTTGAATCCAACGTTTAAAAATGAATTTGGGTTTTAAATCAAGAAAAAAAACCAGGTTTTTAAAAGCAAGTTAAAACCAAAGTTTTTAAATCTGAATATTTTAAAACAAGTTTAAATTAATTTTTTTTAAGGTAATTAGTTTCAAACAAACGTTCAAATTCGATTTTGATAAAATTCTTCTATTTAAGGATTTTAAATGAAAGATTAAATAAATTGTTTTAAATTGAAATTTGCAAGTTAAAATGCAATGTAATTTAAAAAAAGCTAAATTTTTATCTAAAAATTAAGTAGTTTAATTTAAAGAATTTTCTTATATAAGTAATAAATGTTTTTTTTCATTTCTTTTAAAAAAAGTTATATATTTATATTTAAATTTGGCTAAGGTTAAATGGTAAATCATTTCGAATTGGATAAGCCCTTATTGTAGCCAGTTAAGGATAATTAATTGAATGATAATTAATTAAAGATTTATTAATTAATGAGTTATAATTAATTGAAGATTAATTAGTTATTGTAAGTAGTTAATTAATCAAGTGATTAAGATGAAATTACATTTAATGTAATTAGAATGTTGATTTATTTATAAAGATAATTAATTACTTCAAGATAATTAGTTAATGAAATTAATTAAGGTTAAAAAAATTTGTAATTAACTTAAGGTTAATCTAATTAATTTAATTAAGAATAATTAATTAAAGTGTTTGATAAATTAATTTATATCAAACGATTTGTAGATTAATAAATCAGGATTGGATAATTAATTCAATAAATCAATAATTTAAATTGGAAATAACTTGAATAAATTAGGATTAACGATTTATTAATCATGTTTATGAATGATTATTAAATGTTTGACCTTACTTATGAATTATAGTATTATATGAGATGCCTTGAATTGATTGTCCTAACTGATTTGTGATATTTTGTACTGTGGATTGAGCTGAGTATGATTCATTAGTTTATTTACATTTGTATATTATCTGTGAATCTGTGAATGGACGATAAGCGTTATAATTGATATCGCTTATCAACTATATTTCTGTGTTTGATCTATGATGATTGAATGTTGTTGCACTATTGTGTTAAACCCCTAGACCACACCATACACACATAAATATGGATTTCACGAGGAAATCGATTAAGTCACAGATTTTTGAAAATAGTTTTGAATTTGAATTTTAAATTCAAATGTTTTGGAAATGGATTGGGTTTAAATGTGAAAAGCTTTTGAAATGGAATTTCAAAGATGAAAATTTATTTTGAGTAACTTGATTGAGTTTTGAAATTTAAATATTTTGATTTAAATTTGAATTCAATATTTGAAATTGAATTCTATGATTTGGAAACCAAGGTTTAGATAGGTTATTCAACTTATAAATGAGTTTATATGTGTTAAACTATTTTAAAGGTATTGATTTGGGAATTTGAATTTAAATTCAAAGGCTTTAACTCGTGCAAATATAATTGGATATTTCTAAAACGAAAACTATTTGTTTCCAAATAATAAAAGCTTTCACATAAGTAATGAACTTCCAAATTGTGTTAAAAAGATTTCTAGTTTAAAATGAAAATAATTTCCAAGTTATAGAAACGGTTTGAAAGCTATAAGTTAAATCTTTGATTTAAAGATTTAACGAGTTAATCCAATTGGAATGGAAATTGTTTTGAGGTCTATGAATTGATCTTTGTGAAATAAATCTTTTTGTAATATAAAGATTTGAAATGGTAATTGGTTTAAACCATTTGAAAAGGGAAGTTTTTGGGTTTTCAGTTGTGACTTAATTGAAATCCCATATCCATATGTTTTTGAATAATGCGCTCACTATTCGGTTTAGCTGGGAGAGGACCTTTGTGTCATATATCCCATTCCGAATATGTGATACGTCGTTATGGATAGCATTTGAAGACCGGTGGTGAAGACCGAATATTTTCGAAAACGAATGGACAACTCGTCGAATGTCTTTGCATCGACTGGTCCCTGGTATAGAGACTCCATATGTGATGGGAAGTCCAAACATGATTAGCGAATATTCGGATTGCAAGGGCTTCTTTGGAAGTGCCTCGGTTCTGTTCGAACCCAGAATAGACTTGTATGGATTGTGTGTCTGACATTACATTTTGAGATATAAAGCAGATTTCTTTCAAATACATTTCTGTTGGTGGCGGAGAATTCATTCTCTTAGCATTAACACCCTTCTCTGAGACGTACGAGCTCAGAGGTTATGTAGTTGAAGATTATCAGTGATATATTCCCAACTTGGTAACGTGGCATGCTGAGTGTTGCAGATCATTTGTTGATCAAAGCGTGGCTTTTGTAAAAAGCATAGCTTTGTGGACGAGACTTCGTCGAACCTCACACCCCGGAATGGTCGAAACAAAAAAGATGCAGCAAGATTATTGGGGGTAGCGCCCCTTAGGGTATGTTCATTTCCTTCTGGAAAAGGGTGGTATCATGGTATGGCGCCTAGATACTTACTCATGTTGAAACACTTTATTTATTATTGTGTGATGTTGGTTATCGAGCGCTCGGATAAAGGTCCTAAAGGACCGGGGGATGGCATACTCGTGTCAGTAGTTACCCAGTTTGAAGGGTAACCCGGCCTTGTGTTGGCAAAGATCCGGTTAGGTTCTCGGCACGTCCTTCCAGGGGCGTTTCCATGTGGTCATGGGAAGTTCCTTGGCCTGACCATTTGTCGGAAATCCAAAGAAACAATACGAGCCTTGTACGGTATTAGTTGTAGAACCTGCCATCTAATATGGTACATATAGTAGGCATAATATAATGGTACCTATGCCGGCTAAGATTTATATTCTACTTTCAAAATGTTTTCAACACTATGCACTAATAATAATAATCAAACGATTTGATTTTATGTAGTAAGCATCTTTGACTATCATAAGGAGAAATCTCCCCCAAGTCTGCATTTGCATTTTGTGTGTGCCGGGAGGCCTTATGGTAGTTTCATTTTTAAAAGCATTGCAAATTGAATTTAAAACCTTTTGTTGATTGTTTCAAAAGTTAAACTGTTTTAGTTGCTCACACCAGTCCCTGACGGATCCGGAGTTTATTGTTTCTTTCCTAAACTCTTGCTGCTCAAAATGTTTCTACACGAGCAGTCTAGAGTTGGGTTTTTCAGATAGTCAGATGTAGTGGATTATCTAAAGTTAGTTCAGTCTTTGGATCACACCGCACTTGCTTATCTTGATGCATCATTATTGGGAGTTCGAGCTGTTGCTGGATTGGTTCTTGGAAATGGAGTTGCAGTTATTTTTGGAGTTCTTCCTTGAAGACTATCTTAGAGTTATTTGTTCCGCTGCTATTTTATTGTATCTCTGATGTATATTGATATTCATTGTATCACTCTGTTGTATCTATGTTGTATATCAATGTATTATTTCTTTTATTCCGCTGTGTTATTTACTTAATGTTGTTATAAGCTACGGTGAATCGGATTTGAACGGTTGAATCTATGGCATTCGAATACGATTTGAAGTATGGATGTCGATTTTCGAACGTGAAAAATCCGCGTTCGTCAGAAATCACTTGTTTTACAATACAAGGCAAGGTCCAAAATTAAGAACTTGCATTGTTCCTTATACAGTTTATATTTTCAACATAACAATAATTATATGCACAATAATTGTATAATCAAAAGATGATTAAAACTCACCAAAGTTCCATCCAATGCCTTCGTGTTCCAAATAGTCCAAAATCTAACATCATTCGATTTTGACTAAATTTCCCACAGGCTGCAAGCTTGACGTATCTAACTCCATTGCATAAATAATCTTGATATGAACGCAATGGTGAAAACGGTGCTCTAGTTGGACCTAATATGAACAAGATATGATCGCTAAAACATTTGAGATATTAACATAATTGATTAAGTGATTAACCTTAATCACATTCTTCCCACGTTAACAAACTCAGGCCTACCATCTTACAACCCTCGCCGCGACTTTGTTCGCCTAACTTCGCTATTGTGAGCCACTTTCTGACCGTCGCACACTGCCTGACACCAACCACGATCCCTACAACCCCCACGCTATCAACTACAACACCAACGACGTCAAGATGACCGAGATCAAAACCCAAAATTTCGGCTTCAATCATTTCAAATTTCTCACCGCCACCGATGTCGATAGGCTACTAAACTTCACCAATGTGAAGCCATAGCCACCCTCTCTAACTTCGTTTCACGGCCCTTAGCCCCAGATCATTAATAACGATGAAAATCTACACCCTAACTACTACCTTCTCTAGTGATTTTCCATTGCCTTTCCACATTCCAAGATGATCCAACCGGTCAACACACTCTACTCACCCTTACGAACATTTTCCTAGTTAGAACCTCAACGGACAAGAGGCATCGACCAACTACGGCCGTTGTATGAGACTAGGGCTAGGATTATATTTAGAAAAGAAAGAAAGTGAGGTCCTTATATAGATTATTTTCAACAACTATCCACCCTCCATAATCTCAACTCCAAACGAGATATGCTCACTAGCATTCCTAGCTAAATACTCCTGTTTCGAACACAGTGGAACAAGTATTGAGATCTAATTCCAATGTACAAAAAAGTTAGCTTTTAAAGTCAAATTATATTATAATTTATTCTTGAAATCAATTGCTATGTGTTTCGAGTTCGTAAGATGTCATAGTATGTCTGATCTTCTTGAAACTCGACGGCATATAATAGTTCATTATTATGGATCCAATGATACTCTTTCCATCAAAATCCGAGATGGTGCCCCAGGATGAAAATTTCACACGTTAATTAAAACAATACTAAACCAGTTTAATCACTTTTAATTCCAAATGTTCCATATCATTCTTATTTAATCAGAATTTAAATAAGTTTTTGAAATCATTTTTTATTCGAATTAAATCTAAGATTTAATTAGTAAATAATTCTAATATTTAATTTTAAACTGTTCAAAAATCCGAGTCATTACAATATTTTTCTTTAAAAGGAAAATATTTTAATTATAAGCATTTGGATTTTACATAATCTAAAATGTTTTACATATAAATAGAAATAAATAAAAAAAATTAGCACATTCCATTCTAGGTTACCGTACATTATCCAAAATTGTATTATCCAATGTGCACCTTGAAAAGGTTAATTCCTTGTGGGTTAAATGTTTAGACCTCCTTTATATAATGAAGACTTAATAAGAAAACAAATTATAGTAAACTTAGTATTTTATTCCTTTTTCAACTGAAACATGCATGGAACAAAAGTGGATAGGAAAAATAAATATTAATTTTGAAAAGAAGATTTAAAAAATGATAGCTTACTTCAAGAATATCCCCAACTTTAAAGTCTTAAAAATGCCGACAAATAGGTAAAACTTAGAGAAGAAGAAAATATATATCCATATGACAATCAAATACAACTGTGTTGAACCATATCACAATGAACCTATTTAAAAACCTATCCACTACTTCTGTTTGAGTACTTAGCCTTGACGCTTTAGAAAAGTTATCTTTAATGAAATTAACCTATAATAAAAATGTAGTGTGCCAATATGGGAAAGAATAAAACACACCCAAACGTTGAAGCAACTAATGGTTATGAAAGTGGGAGCAACATTGGTAGGAAGTCAAAAATGCTCATGAAGCACTGCTTGAAAGATAACAACAATTGTGAGCATCAAGGAATGCGAAAATAGAGACGAATGGCTTGAAAATAAAAAATAATGGAGTCCAATTGAAATAAATTAATTGCAAAAAAATCATCAATGATTGGATGCAAAATTCATTGACTATATGAAGCGGAGGGAAAATAATAGTGGAGATTACCTAATATCAACTACCTTTGCATGTCTAGGGAACATCCCAACAAATGTTTGGGGAATAGTGGTAGAGACCATGGTTGGAGTGAAGAATAGCCAACAAAAAATAAAAGAATGATGGTCAACTTGGTTACTATAATGACGCGTAATTTTATCACTTTGAACCAGAATATTTAGTTAATTTTAAACATTCAAATAATTATTTTAATGATAAATAATCCATTTTAAATATTTTATAATGATAATAAGTAATTTATAATGGTTTTATAAATATATATAAAGACATACAAACTTCATCGCATTTTGGTAGACCGACATCATATTTGTATTGATGGATTTTAATATTATGTAATAAGGTTTATGGCTTAAATAATCTTGTTTTAATGATTTAAAGATGACAAGAAATTTATTTTCATGTTTTGTTTATATAAAAAATAGTTTAATTAAAAAATAGAAATGTGACCGAGATACGAAATTTGGATTTACAACAGTTCAACAAATCAAAATGGTTTTAAGTTGTAGCATTCTTATTTGAACATATACATACATGAATTTACATACATAAACTCAAAAATATGTATACACAGTTAGTCACATCAAGGGTTTGTGAATATCTAAATATGTATATACATAAGCTTCATTATATGTATACAAATGAAAGCTTCATCCATAAGAGTCAAAAAAGCAAAATTAAAATCAACTACACATCATCTTACACACCCATTGCATCAAGTTACGGAAGGCACATGGAGGGGTATAGGTTTGGTGGATAGTTAAGGGAGCGAAAGAGGTATTTTGGTAATTTTATGTACAAGGAAATCTACCTATAAATACATATTCATATCCCTTCCTTTCTTCAAAAATTCACTCTCAAATTTCCTAAGCTTCCTTTCTTCTTCTAAGTCACAACAATGGCCTCTATCTCCTCTTAAGAATATTCCAAAATCGAGTTGAAGTTCTGTTGAAATAATCATAAGATACAGGGAAATATACCACTTTAAATTTAGGATCAAGTTAGTGATCACCTCTTCCTTTTCATTGCTGGGCTGAGCTCATAAAAAGACATCACCACCTCTCCATCCTCTCAAGTACAAGTTCGAGCACGCCCAAGGTCCCTACGGTAAGATTCATAAGCTTCGGTACAAAAATAGCGGAGCTATAGCCGATTTCATAGCACTAGAATTTAGATAACATGAAAGTGAGAACTCACTTTTACTTGGTTTGTTTTAATTCAAAAATATATATAATTGGTGATATTATTGCGTATGCGTTGTTTAATATGTTTGGATGATGACGGGTTAAATATGGTTTAGTTATGTTAATCACTTATTGATTTGGTTGAGAAAAGTAAGCTTATTATAATTTATGTGGGAAGAATCATATTTATCAAGATAGTGATGGCTATTAGATTTGCCATGAATATTCCATGAAAAGGTATTCATATTGTTCCAAAATAATAGGTGTATAAGAAAGGTTAAGAGACTCTTTAAATCTTAAACCAAAAAGAAATGTTTTTGAAAAGATTTGAAATTTTTCTGAAAAGAAAGAAATCGAAAAACATGGAGTTTTGAAATAAATAAAAAAGATCTATGATATAAAAAAATAATACTTCTAAAGGTGGAAAATAATATAGAAATATAATAGAGTTTAATGTAAAAGAATTTGGAAATAAAAAGATGGGAATTGCATATTATAATAATATAATATTAAAGGTATGGAATAAAGTAAAAATGAGACTTTAATAAAGTAAAATAGTGAAAGATTGGTTTAATATAATTTATTATGTTGCTAAAATGATTTTAAAAAATTTAGATAAGTTTTATAAAATTTGACTAAAGGCTTAAGCTGATTTCGGTAGTTCGCGATTTCGCGACCTAAAAAGTTAAACCGATGTATAGGATAAAATATGAGTCAGAATTCTTTGAATAAGAATTTTTCAAACCCTTATGATCATAGTTTTCACACGAAAAAGAAAAATCAAGTTTTTGTTTAATAAAGTTTGAAATATGTCCAAATCAAGTTTTCAAAATCGTCGCGTTTTGGCAGTTCATAAAATATTATTTTCAACTCTTTAAAACGGATGTTCTTAAATCTATAAAAAATAAAATAAATTCCATACACATGTTAAAAGCTTTTAGAAGGAATTTGAATTATAAAAATGGACACACACACAGATATATATATATATAGTGGAATAAGTGTTCTGATCTATAGCTTTAAAATCACTATGCACCGACAATTTAGAATGAAATTTCGTAACCGTTGAATAACAGATTTGAACTTGGGTTTCTTCCTGAATCTTTTTGAAATGATAAATAATTTTTTTTTAAGGTTCATAGTCGATCAAATAACTTGACTACCTTATGGGTGACAGAGAGGTGGTCTCTATGTTGGAGTTTGGAAAACCAATGGCCTGCTCCCCCTAGCTATCCGGATAGGCCTAACTAAGGCGATAGTTAATTTGATTTACTCGAATCATTTTTCTTAAGATAAAAGAAAAGATATTTGGAGTTTTCCAAAAAGGTTAAACAAGATTTAAAATATTATTTTGATGGTAAAGAGAACATTCTGGTTAAACTCTATATTAATTTCCGAGGAGGGAACTTGTACTCTCCGTGTGAATTTAAAAGGTGATTTCACCATTATTCGACGAATAGTACATGTTGAATATGAAAATTAGTATTGCATACAATTAATCTAAAATCTATGAAACCTCTTTTTTCAATACTAAATGATTTGAATTTTCAGTGAATGATGTCTTAAATTACACTGTTTTTGACCTATTTAAAACAAGTTTTGGAACATGAAATCTTTAGTAATTATGCTAATAATAGAATATGAAGGTTTTTCCTAAGTAGTTAGAAGGAAATGATTTGGTATTTCCAAAGTTAAAAAGTGATTTCATAATACTGTATACCTTGAAAACATAAATGGTCTGATGATATATATCTCTAATAGATATTTCATTTGATAAAAAGATATATTCAAAGTTAAATATTAAAAGAAGAAAAGAGAATGTAATGAAAGAGGCTTAATATTTATGTATACACATATACACATCTTTTTCGATAATTGTTTCGAAGAGACAGGATTCGGATTTAGGCGATTCCTATTAGAAAACCACTTCGAATTAATATATGCATTCCAAAGTGAAGACATGTTGAAAGCAATTTGAAGTCGAATATCTTCATAATGTAGGGTCGCTCGCCACTAACCTCATAATTACCATACATATACATACATACATACATACATATATGTGTGTGTGTGTGTATGGTGGCAATAGTACCTACATTGTGAAATCTTCAATATAAGGATTGCTCGCTATTAATCTCAGGTTGATTCCCAACATGATATAGTAGGAGTACCTTTGGTTTGTCATGTTCCTGGAAAACTTGTATGGGCGAATGTCCGACATTGCATTTCTAAGACCACGGACATTGGTTTTTAGAAATGTTACATCTGTTTGGTGGTTTAGGAGGTAACCTCTCTTATACTTAACACCCTTCCCTGAGGTGTATAAACTCAGGGTTTTACTTTTGTCGAAACCAGTTAGTTGTGTCATTAGAAATAGCATTATGGTATTCAAAGTGGGATTTTTCATGTGAAAGGTAAAATGTTACCTCAAGCTTTACACATGGGTAATGAAAAAATCATGGTAGATGCAGCAGAGCTAAGTGGGTCACTACCATTAGGGGATGTTCATCACATTTCTAGATTACCCCCTATATTTTAGGTTATTGTGTATACTATGACAATTGATAAGCCAGGAATGATCAAGGCGATGACATATTCGGTACTATCTTTGGTAGAGATAGGCCAGTTCTGTGTTGGTGGAGTGCACCGGGTTTGGGCCTCGATACATTACCCTAGAAATGCACCGTCAAAAAGTAGTCCCTTATTTTGTCATTGTTGAAAATCCATTCTCCAATACATACCTTTATGGTTTTGATTATAGAACCTGGTATAATTGAGTTTAATTAATGTAACAAGCTCGACTATAATTAATATGTTATTTGAAAGGGTTTTTAAAGAATGTCATTGGAAATATTATCAAATGATATGATAAAATTGTTTTAGTTTTATGTACGACATGGTCTAATGAGATACTCATCTTGTCAAAGGTTTTTTACTTCAAAGTTGATCATGACACTGTCATATCTTTATGATTTTCATATCTCATGCTGGTTTGACAAGCTTGATTCTGATATTTTTAATACTTGGGTTAGATCTTAGTAGTTTGAGGATTAGCTGAAAATGGTTGGAGTTTCCAGAGGATAGCAGGAGATCTTCATCGATGTATGGACGTATTACTTTTCCTTTGTGTTTGTTGTTTTTCAACATCTGTAAAGAGGTATTTATAACTGTCCAGGTTGAGCTTAGGATAGACTTTGATATGTGTATTTAAAAGTTTATCCACCATAAAGATTATTGAAATAATATATGTTATTCCATTCGTGTGAGACTATGTTCTATCTTCTTTTTTACCCTTAATAATTAGTTTCTCCAACAAATGAATGCTCGGCATGTAATACACTGGGAGTATTAGTGTTGATTTTAGATGGTCGAAAATCCCAGTCGTCACAGTTACAAGATCGCTAATGAAATCGATTGGATTAATGAAATCACCAGGTCGCATTGTAGAATCGATCCAAGCAAAGGCATAATAGCCGCCGGAAGAGTGGCGAGGATAGAAGAGAAACCACCAAGGTAGACGCAAAGAATGACGGTTGGAGAAACCTAATAGTGATGATAAGAGAGGGGACACTATCTGCCTCTTCGAAATTTAATCATACATAAAATTTAAGGTTAGGGAATAAAGGGGATGTAAAGGAATTAAAGTTCAGTCTGATTAATCAGTTTTAGAATACACATGGCTGATGCGGGTTTGAAATGAGAGGAGGCCTGTGAGCTAATAGTAAAGTTTAGATTTATGATAAATTTATGGAAGTAATTATGTGCATTCACCGATTATACAGTGTACGAATGCGAAGTTAATTTGAATGTCAAATCACCGACGTTAAAACCATGCAATAAGACCTTCCATAGAGTTGGATTTTTTTATTATAGTATGAAAAGTACATAAATATTTTGAATTCAAAATATAAAGATGATAAATTTACACAATAACAAAATTGCCATGAGACTATATTGAAAATGCCTATTATGGATTTTTTTGTTAAAGGTATGAAGATATCTATGTATAAAGTTTCATAGTAGCAAAGATATGCTAAACATATTAAGTTTTGTTACCAAGTAAGTTATGAGAATGGAGTTACTATGAATATCTAATACATATATTTGATTTTAAGAAACTTCATCAAAAGAAGAAAAATGCTATCATCTAAAATGCCTGGCTATATTTTTTGGTAAGTATTGAAGGTACTTGTGTTGTATTTATGTATAGAAAGGAAGAGTTGTGCGTTGTAGATCGGTATGTTCTACACCCTTTTTATGAACTCGGTTATAAGACCATATTTTTGGAATGTCACGTTTTATAAGTGCATACTTTAAGGGTTTATGTACGTAAGATAGAAGAATAATATAAGTTGGATCTATTATTATGGTAGTTCATGTTGGTATAGTTTGATCATTTTTTTAGATGTTTTACGTTGATTTTTGCCTGTATGTATGAAAATACAAAAAAGTTAAAATAATTTTGAATGTAATTCATGATATAAAATTGTATATAAAATAAAAATCCCTTTGCATTATATATTAATGATAAAATATTTTATTTATGAAATTTTTGATAATTATGAGTGATGGGATTAAGAGAACGACAAGAAAATAGTACATTGATTTTTATTCTCTCTCCTTTCGCTCCTCTTTGGGAATAAACGCAAAAAATTAAAGTAAAAAAATTCATCTTCTTTATCTCACTTTCTCTCCTTAATTTCCTATGAAATAAAATCATTCTTCCAAATATACTCAAAAATTCTTAATTGGTGACTTCTACAAATATCCAAATCATTCAAACTTGAGTACATAAGTTTGAAGGTTCACTGTGTTAACCTTAAGGAGCAGTTGACAATTATCGATTATACAATTTTGGTGCTAAATTCCGCTTTCAAGTCATTGGCCTTGGCTACAACACAACTCCTATCACATGTTTTTTCCATTGTTCATACTCATCAGCCCGAACGGATAAGACCCCCTTATTTGAATAAATTAATTTTATCTCTTATGCATAACATGTTTTCAGTTCAAATCAATCTACTATATATTTTACAAAATATATTTCAATAGGTTATACAAAATATTTAATTCAATAATTAGGTATTTTCATTGGTTTATTGATTTTTATTACTATTAATTAATATTTCTTTGGTTCGTATCAAACAACCATTTGAAAATTACTTACAAAATCTAAATATTTTATATTCACACCAACTGCATTGAAGGAAACACATACAGATCACAATGATAACATACAGTATCAAAGTAGAACAAGAATACTAGGCTGAGGCATAAGAGGAAATACATGCTCAACTGAGACGACCGCTCTCCAATGCCCATAGCTTATCAACACCCAATGAAAATATATCTGCATAGCTCATATCGAAGGCAACTTAGGCAGTACCAAAAGGGGTCAAAAGCACTCCAAAGGGCTACATGCATGGCCACTCAAAATATTCTCTAATGTAGAGCTATGCTTACAGGTAGATGACAAAGATACGGAGCTCCTCCTCTCTCTCTCATCAACAACTGGAGCATACTTCCATTGAGGAAATCAAATCGCAGTCATCTCAAATCATGGCTAGCCCCGAATACATTCCAATCATATGTGAAATCAACTCTAAGAATCAAACGTGGTGGTAAAACTCCATTGCAGCCAAATATGATAGCAAGTTAAGCAACGACACCAGAGATGTCAACATTGTAGTATGACTTAAGCATCAGGTAGTAGTCATCACCACACCTCTTTGCATACATCAATAACACCCCAACGCCTCATGACGCCCCTAACTTTCTTCTTTATATATCAACCTCTTCAAGATAGAAATGGTCGAACCATAGTGGCTTGGGCTTCCCGCCTAATTTTTCTAGTATCCAGCTTCAATTCTGCAACTCCCACCATTTTCGTGGCTTCCTATTTATTTGCAACCAATTTGGTCAAAAATACCCAAGAATAGATTTATTTAGAGAAGTAAATGAAGAAGTAAAATTGAAATTGAGGAATAGAATAAACTAATAGACAAATCAAAGAAATAATTAAAAATACAGGAATTAATGGTGTTTCGGCGTTGTATGATTATGTCCACTTTGAGGATTATCTTTATTGATTCACTAACAGTTTGATTACAACAGCAAAAAGTAAGGAAAAATCTTAATTATAATAAAGGATCAAGTAACAAACATCGTAAAGATCCTCAGATTGAACATCTAGGCTTGTATTTCTAGGTGAAATTGACTACCAATCTCTCTGACACTTCAGCTATAGGATCTTCTAATCTATATGGGTCCACCAAAGAGGTCGCTTGGCTAAATCCCAACGAAGAGGGATCAATACTAATCTCTTCATTGGTCGATTCTTCGACAGCGATCCCTATGGTGGCTTCTTCAAGCTTAGTTATGTTGGCCCTTCAAATATCATGTTATTTGGACTAGTGGAGCTCATGCTATTGATTGATCGTTGGTCCAACTCCACTTATGAGATGTTTTCTGCCGAACCCTTCAAATAGTCATATGTCAATCCTCCATTCTTTGGCCTTTTGACATGATATCCTGAAGGCAGGTTCCCTAGGGCCCATACAACTTGCTCTCCAAATTTCATCTACCTTGGACTTTTAGATTAAAAAATATTGATTGTTTGAAGCCAAGAATGCACTTGATTTCTGTCATGTGTTGATCCCTCCTTGATGGACCCAAGTCTTATGGTCCATCCATCCATGTCGAAACCTCTTATGTGCTATGTCGATCCCTTTCTTATGAGTTGAAGCATAATTTTCCAAGCTAACAAACCATGGTGATCCATCTACTTTCATCTATGTTGATCTCTTGCATTGCTTCAACCATGTCGATTCCTCGCCTAACCAACCATGTCGATCCCCTATAGTGCTTCCAAGCCATGCTGATCTGTTGCTTGTCTAAGCTAAAGTCGATATTTCAAACATTTTGCATTGTTCATCCACCAATTCCATCCAATTCTGGATTTATATAATCATATATACTTTACTTTCGAGTCCTGAAATCATTGCTCCGTGGTCATCGTTCTTAATAACAGTCGAATCTATCTTGTGGAGTCAGTTTAGTATAGCTGGGTCAGGATGGTAACACCTGCCCCCCAAAGCATATCTTGTGAGTAACATGACGTGCTTTGAATCGAATCAAGTCTAAATTGTCAAAAAGGAGTTCATTTAGCTTCATGAATGATTATTATTCCTTTGTCAAATTGTTTTTTCAAGGTATTGAATTCATCATTGATTGCAATTACGCTTGGTCTATTTCCAATAATATAAATCCAAGGCCATATTCTGTCAACATATATAAATCCGATTATGCAAGACTTATAAACTTTTTCTTCTAGTCTAGCCTTGAACTTTAAAGTCTCTGATTTGATTTCAATTTTTTTCGATTTCAAAGAGTTGAACCTTTAAGTCACTCTTACGCGCATTCTTATACACGTTTCTATTGTCGGCTCCCGAATGAGTTTGAACGCTCCTGGGTCATTGCTATTTTTATAACATTTTGCACATACATATTCATAGCCCAATCTTAACAATTATTTATTATTATATATATATATATTTATGTATGTATGTATGTATGTATTGGTGTAATCTATAGGGATGAGCATTTATTATGCCGATCTATCCTTTTAACCATGCAAATAGGGATCGACAGGCTTCCATTCCAACCCCTCTCTCCTTACTACACATGCAATATCCTTGTAGCTGAACCCTCTCCTACACACAAAATAAGCCTTACTTCCTCTTCACCTTTCCTATTAACATGCCTTCACATTGAAACTCCCTGACAAACCTAAGCTCTCCAACCTTTGGTCTTAAATTCAATCCCGATTCCAAATAACCCAACAACTTGCTTTTCCTTCATCTTCGATTCAATAACCCCCAAAAACTCGTCTTCATTCGAACCTCCATAGTTTCATATAGGTATGATTTCAAAATACCTTTTTTATTTATACGATTAAGTTATCAAGATTATTCCTCATGAATGGAATGATCGATCGTAGAGCGTGAATAATCTATCTCGTTAAGGTCTTCCCCTGCCTCGACAAGGTAGGGTTCCATTCTACTCCTTATTTTATCAAGACCAAGGAAAAGGAAGCCTAACTTGTTGATGTGTGTATAAGGTTGCGAATGACCTTAGGGTGGTTATTTATTACTGGAATAAAGGTTTTATAGATTGAATTAGGAGTAGGAAGAGGAGAGGAAGAGGGAAAACGAGGGTTCGGTGAAGGATTTTGCTAGGAGGAAGATTAGGAATACATGAAGGGTTCGGTGGTGTTGGTGACTCTGTATGAGGGATCGGTAGGATAGGTCTTGATGGAGGAATTAGTGGACTGTAATACTACAATGATATGGTCTGGTTGTTTTAGTTATGGTGTGGGATCAACATTCTCTACTCTGGGTTAAGGATCGGTATAAAGGCTTTGGATAGGGATAGGCATTCCCTACTCTGGGTTAAGGATTAGTATAAAAGCTTTAGATAGGGGATAGCATGAACTTGCATACCCATCTAACTTAGTTTATTCAAACAGCCACTACTAGTTTGCCTTGCTGACCTTGAACATATGATGACAATAGGCAGTCTAATATGCATACTTAAACTTTCGAATTTGAGATTGAACAATCAAATTTCTGGAACTTACAAAATGGACTAGGTGAAAAACTTGCGAATAAACTTACAAATGAACTTAAACGACACACTTCACACCTTATTATGCCGATGACCGATCCCAAAGCTTTTATAATTGATCCTTTTTGTCAGTTGAGATGGTCAACGATGACGATCCCCCTAGACAAACTCCGAATTATTTTGTTTTTCTGATTTCAAACTATTTATATCTATTATATATTGCACTGCACTGCACTAGTTCACATTTAGCATGGGGGAACATATTTTTTTTCTAATCTCGATTATCAATTGAGTATAGCCGATATAGATTCTAGACGCTTGAAACGTTCAGCTGATATGTCTTGTGATTCAATGATGCGAAAAATTGGTTCTAAAGCAAAGTCAAGTTCCGTATTTATGTATGGTAGGCCTCCTCCAAGCAATCATATGGGACAAATAGTAGTTTCTAACCCATAAGATGATCTTTTCTCAAATATTCTAGTCCTTTCAATGGAAAAATAATCCCTACTCCTGATGCTATAGAAGACGTTATTCTTCTAGATGTTCCAGTGGATTCATAGGTTTCCCTAATTGGCGAGGGTACTCTCCACTAGCTGGTTCTATCCATGGAATTCCATTTGGGGACATCTTGGTTCCTTCAAGATAGGACAGACCTCACTTGCCGATAGCAAGGTACGCAACATGCAACAGTTTATGTGTTGGGCTGGATGCATACCTCCCTTCAATTGTTTTGTCCAAGAAATGCTGAAATATCCTAGGATAGCCCCTACTCTACTTCACCCAAATGCTTTCGTACATGGAACCTTTTTTTTGTTCATGAATGTCTTATTTTGTCCGTCTACTCCCGAAGATATAAGATTTATCTACAACTTCAAACGATGATTAGGAAACCCTTCTTATGTCTTTTTCAAACCCTCGCCAATGTGCTAAGTTCTGATGGGTGCTTGGAACAAACTCTCTTGTTTAAGAATGAATGGTTTTACATGCGATGCCCTCCTAGGTTTGCAAGGTGATGGTTAGAAGCACGTAAGTATTGCCCTCACCTCTTTCTCAAGTTCAATAGTCCAAGTCATACCTTTTCCTTTGAATCTACTAACATCAAGAGATTTTTTTCAGGTGTTCACTCTCATCCTGAAGACTCTAATTTTTCAAGAGCCATTACTTCCATTTGCGCCACCCCCATTGAGGACAAGGACATTAAACTTTTTGTAACCGATGAGTTACTATCTTGTTTGGGTTGTTGGAAGATGGCCATAGTATTGGACTTCTTAGAAGTGCAGCATTACTAAGGAATGTTGCGGAACAAAGGAGGGATAACATCAACCCCATCGTGCCCCCTGCCGAGGCGACTCAGAACGATACCGAGGAGGGCGGGATTAAGGATTCTCAGGCTAGCAAGCCGGGAGATATCAATGTAGGCCTTGGGAAAGCGCCAATGGTTGAACTGGTGCATGACCGGCAATCCCACATACTCACAAAAAGAAAGAAAAGGTCGGCGTACATGCTTTGAAGAAGAAAAGCCTCCGCCGATCCGGAATTCGTTATCACTCCTGTTTAAGAGGAATCTTCTCTCGGCACTAGGAAACTTCGTTAAATAGATTTTATAATCTTTGAATTCCAGTTGACATTATGTTCTATGACTTTCCAAACATTAACATTGAAAGACTCAACTCTCCCAGGAGAAGTAGCAAAGGCATCCGACCTTCTGATAAACAAGAGAAAACGCAGATGAGCAAGATTACAGTCATCGGCCTCTTGGAGGGAACACTAAGACACTCACAACCACATGCATTTCACCATACACTTTTGTTGATCTCTCATGCGACAATTACTAATACGCTCTCATTTGGTCTTTTAGGTGCAATGTCTCAACCTAGAGCCTTCGATCGTTGTAGAAGTACTTTTCATACCGTCAATCTTGCCAGCATTTAGAGTTTACACGTGTAGGGAGAAGGATAGGGGTCAAAATAAGAATAATCATTCAAGGGTTTCTTTGTTTGTACCATAGTTGGGCACAACATTTTTCAGGCACGTTTGAAGAGATTAAAGTGGAGAATATAAATGAAAAATGAGGCAGATCTAACAAACACGCCAAAAACAAACAAACAGAAGTATAGAAACACACGGATTTAGAGTGGTTCGGCGTTGTAGCCTACATCCACTATGGAAAGATACTGTTTATTGATATTACTCGCTGGTTACAAATGTCTACAATAGTATAATCGAGATACAACAATAATTTCGGCAGAGTATCGGCCTTTCAGCATCAAAAGTCCCTTTTTCTAAAGGCCTATGTCAACTGTTTATTGGCGTAGGTAGTAAATATCTCGCTTAGATTTTGAAAGACTCCTTCTCTCACGTGGGTGGGCCCATGTGATCGATCTCCAAACATTTCAACTCAGCCCATGATCGATACGTACCAGATTCGTATTGATCGAGAAATAGTCATTTTGCATTGGGATCGATCATGGACATTCTTAAGATTGTACGCAAGCTCCTGTGAAAATTTGATGGCATTTGGACTTGTAGATTTGGAGTTATGATCGATGTAATCTTCACTGCGCAGTCGAGCTCGTATCGATTCATTCGTATCAATCTCGTTCGTATCGGGTGAAGGCACGTAGGCCAATGACGTTGCACTGTCTTCTAGGATCGATCCTCGTTTTATGCCCAATGACCGAGTCTTCCTTCTTCCTAGGCCTCGGTCCTATCCATCAGTTCATGCTCGTTTGTGTCCATTTGTAGGGTTTTACCTCGTATCGATTATGAAGGAAGTGCTTTTCATATCGATATACGCCTATGCTTTTTGTACCACTTTGATACAATCCCTTTCATACCATTCCAAACTGCTACATTCGTATCGGTCTCTTGACTGTTGCTTTGTTTCGTTGGTAGATGGTTTCATATCGATACTTCGCCGACAGATACCAACTATGCCAACAATGACCGATACGAATTGGGCAATAGGTGGAAGCGACACGACATATTTTTAAGTGATGGATACGAAGCATAGTTGACGTAATTGATACGAAGTGAGGGATGTTTTATGGACATGAGTGAGGCTTTCTGAAGGGATGGATACGAACCTTGATGGCTATGAATAAAAGGTGCTTCCCATCAAAATTGAACGATCCTTATCTTGAGCATAAAACTCTGACTGACTCAAAATTTGGAAGGTTGGTTTTTATAGCCTTCCTTGTCATGCCACAGCGATTGTGGCTCGATCCGGACTCGGACAAAATTTACCAGTACCCATAGCGAACTTGTTTGTAGCCGATCTTCAGGACAGACTATCCTTGGTTTCCAGTTAATTTCTTGGTGTCACGGCCTTGCCAAAAGGCGGGATAACATTTGCATCTAAAGTACATCTCGTGTGAACATGACGTGCTTTGAAAAGTTCTGACCTTCTGTCTAAAAAGTTCTATTTGATTTGATGAATAATCGTCGCCTTTTCGCTAAAGATGTAACCTTTGATTGTTTCTGGGTAATATAAAGACTGTATTGTTGACTGCTAATGACTGTACCGTGCATTGTTGTAATTGAGTACTGAATGATAGCAAACTGTTGATCAAGGTCGTAATTGTTATCAGGTGAGCATTTAATTCCTGTGAACTTTGAAAATTAAATGTTAATTCATTGCACACAAAATATTTGTTAACTGACTACCGTCTACATTAGCACGTTCATGAGTCATTGTCGGTTCAATTTTTTCTTTTGTATTGAATCTGTATTGATCCTTTCCTGAATCGATGTGAAATTCGAATTGTAACAACACTTGATAATCATTTCAGAGTATCTCTTCGTATCAATCTTCTCCTGGATCAATGTGAAAAATTGAAAAATTGTTTTCATATCGATGGCGATCGACACGAATTGGTTGGTTCTCAAAATACTTCATATCGATGGATTCAAATCTTGGTGAGCTTTTGGTTGATGGATACAAACGTAACATTTCGTATCGATGCATCTTTATGGGTTCGAACTGTTCACACGAGCTTTGTCTTTGTTGTTTCGTGTTGCTTATTGTATGGATTCAAATTACTTCACCTTGGATCAACTAAGAATGGATACGATGGAAGTTTAGTATCGTTGGTGTAGAAGGATACGAAGAGAGTTCTCCGCACGGCTAATCATAGGCCATTCTCGACCGGCCATTTTAACTAGGGGCGAATCTACACTTCCTTCGGTTCGAACCGTATATATGGCATTTTGTACTTAGATTATTTTTCACTTGCTTATTCTTCCTTTAGCCTTGCTTTCATATCATTCCAAGTTAAGGAAAATCAAAACCGCCTTTTGTCTTTGAGTTGTTCAATCCATCTAATTGTTTAAATTAGGTAAATCATTGAACTAAATCATCGTAAAATGATGAGATTGGAACTCTCGTGTCTTTCCACTTGTATCCATGGTAGATCCTTGTGAATAGGAGGCTATAGATAGTCGAAGCAAGGCTGTGGAAGGTGGAAAAGGAATCCGAGCCATCTGGAGAAAAAGGAGAGTAGATGGATGTGGTGGATTCGTACGTATCGATCATTGGTGGTAAAAAAGTTTTATATCGATCTGAAAGAAAGGGAGTTTCGTATCGATGGAGGGGGTGGTTTTGCATCGATCTATCAAGGGAGTCTGTATCGATTCGAAGTGATCGATATGAAAACTTGAGCTTGCTAATTGATACGAAGGCACTGCTGAGCATCGATACGTAATGGACAATTTGGATCGATACGATCTATCCCTTTGGTGGTCGATAGGAAGCAAGGTATCCCATGATCGATACGGAATCTGTTCTCTGGGGATCGATCTACATCTGAACCTTGACGGATACGAAACTTTTTTCACACTCGAGCATTCGACTCCGACGAGCTTCTACCTTGCATAATTTTGAGTTAATCATTTCACTGCATATTTGACTGCCCTTCGAAGCTCGTTGATGGAACTATAACTTGAGAAACTTTGACGAATTTCAACTGGGATCGGTTTCCAAAGTCTGGATGGCACGGTTGTGGTAGCCAACGATGGCGGTCACTCTAGTTGAATTTTAAGTCTCATCATTCGAACACTTTTTAAATCTTGTAGCACTTCATAAATAATATACAACACTGCACAACAAAACGCATTCATGCACTTCACACTGGGACAAACACGAGATTATTGTCATCTAATGATGATTTTTGCTGAGTTGATTAGCTATGGACACTGGAAGTTCACAATAATAGAAGGCTCAGAGTCTTCCTCTTCCCATAATAGAGATGCCGGCTATTGCAGCCGAAGTTATAAGTTTAGCTCTGGATGAGCTACCAGGAGCAGCCTTCGTCGGGAATCCACAAGACTATGTTCCATCTAATATCTCGAAGGAAATGTTAGGTAGAATTTGCATAAGGCATGGATTATCGAGGGATGACATCCTACTACCAGGGGTAGATGACAGACCCCACTCTCCCCCAGAAGGGTATACCACTTTCAATAAATTCTCATGCACATCTAGGACACTCCTTCCACACAATCAATACATCAAAGAGGTGTTATCCTACTTAGGGATTACTTTGTCATAGATGCACCCGAACAGATTGCTTCACTGAATAGCTTATTTATTATCTTCATGGAGCATCTTTTTCGACCCCCGACTCCAGAGGAAGTCTGGTACCTATTAAATATAAAGAGCCGAGGGGATAATCCATCTTTCACCTTATTACAAGTAGTGTGGAACTGTCAAGTCATGATCGGACAATATACGAAGCTAAGTTGTTTCAAAACTGAATTGCTCTACGTCTGATGCCCACCGGGTATCGCCAAACGGTGGCTTGTCAAGCATAAGTACTTCAATCTTTATGCCAATTGACGGGGTAATCTTATTTGATGTCAAATCTAACATTTACTTTCTATCACAGCTTCAATTACACGACCGACCAGTTTAAGGAGATTATAAGAGTTCTTCAAAGAGTGCCTTTTGTGGATAGAGGAATTGACGAATTTCTAACAGACGAAAACTTGAGAGCCGTCGGGATAATTGGTGGAAACCAAAGCATCGGGGCTGAAGAGTCTCTTATGGCGGTTCAGCGAGGAAAGCTAGGAGGAGAGATCCCAGAATTGTGATCATCGAGAAAGGTGACGATGAGGATATGCCCGTCGGGAATGAACCCGCACCCGGGCCTTCACAAAGCTATCGACATTCTGAGAGAATAAGGAAAGGCAAGGGCGCTACTCATATAGCTCTGAGATGCAAGTCCGTTGTCATGTCTTCAATGGTAGCGGGTGTGGTAATTTCATAGGCTCCCTCCTCACATATGGAGAGCCATTTAGAAGGACTTGCATATCTCCCAATTCTGGATGATGTATCTCTTCAACAGGACATCGGGTTGGAAGGGCTTCAAAGTGCCTTAGATCTAGGAGAGCCAACTTCTCCGAGCATGGCTACAACAACCGGTTGATTGGGAGGTTAACACATGCATGCATACACTTCATGGCACCAAACAACTAAAATCTATGAGCCGTTCAATTTTCGGCAATAACAAACTTTTTTTCTTTTTTTATTCTTCAAATTCAATGTCGAAGCAACCAACTACGCTTGTTAGCCCCCGCGCTACAAGCCAATCGTCTAGTTCATATGAGGAGTCCCGTAGACATGATTCTAACTATGGGCACCGACATTCCAGCCAGGATAGGGATTACTATGAAATGGAAAGAGCTAGGGAAAGGGAGAGATAAAGAGAAAGAGAGAGGGAAAGAGATAGGCGAGACAGGCACAGTCTCGATCATGCTCTCCTCCACCCAGGGTTTCATTGCAACCCCCCAACTCTAGGACGCAAACTATTGGATCATCTGCCATCCAGTGCCTTAAGTTCCAAGGCTTGGCGAACATCGCTATGCAACTGGGGCGGACACTTCTATCGCTACCACTTTAATGACTATAGATATTACAAGGGAGGGAGCCGCTCGAATTGCCCAATTGATAAGAGAGTTTCCTAATACCTGTTTCGATGGATTCCACTTTCCTCCCAATTTGAGGATGCTTTCAGATGCGGCAGAGAAAATTTTACATGACCATGTTTATCATGCCTTTTGCCAATATCACGAGTGGAAGAAAACCGCAAAGAAGGCCTCGACTATGGCATTTGAGTGCGCAAAGACAATTGGGGAGCTACAAGGAACTATTGCCAAGAAAGAACAAATAGTCATAGTGCCCACTGTTGAAAATTACACTTTGAGAAATTCTGAAACTGAGACTCTGAAGAAAGCTAACGAGGCCAACAGGGAAATGGAGTGGATGAGGTAATCGATGATATGGGCCACAAAAATGTCATCATCACAGCTTAAACAGACAATGCACTTAAAGAGCTTAATGAGCTTAAGGCAAAGTACGCCAAAGCCATCGAACAAAAAATGATGCAAATAAGGTTTCCCAAGAGGCGTGCGATGCGACCAAACGATGGAGCTTAAAGGAGAGCGAGATGCGGCGGTGCTAAAGATTTAGGAGGCTGAGGCTAGGATTGAAGCTGAAGTAGGCGCCGCCGAAGCTAAACTAGAAGGCGATATGGAAGATCTTTTAATCACTTATAAAACAATGTCTTGAGATACCGTGGTTTGAGCTAGCTCGATGATTACCTAACCCATTTGCACAACACTTGGCGTCGTTTGGTTGCGGATCAAAAGGCAGAGCTTCATACTGAATCAGTTGATGAGTTCAAATTGGAGAACCGAGTGCTGACTGAGGACGAGAAAAGAGTTCCACATGATGTTGTTATCATATTTGAAAAAGAGAAACTCGTTACTCAGCATCCAAAAGCCGGAGAGGGTTCTGATGTTAAGCATCATGACACAAGTTCTGAAATTCCTATGCCAACCCTACCCGAATCTACTCTTGCAGTCGATCATATACCTATACATGCCAATGATCCCGACCAACCGTAATTGTCTCTGGCTCGCGAGCACATCTCCGAAGGAGTCTCGGCTCCACCCACAAGCCAGCCTGAGGAAGGTATTCTGAACACTTCTCAAATTCATTCAAAGTCTGGAGTATTATCATAAGACATCACTAATATTTTATCTTATCTTTATTCAGTGATAGAAGTTGCATAGGCCTTGGCCCCTGCAGCCCAAGTGCATTATCAAGAACATTAGGCTGCCATGACAGAGGCGACGACTACCACAACTACTACGTCGACCGAGGAGTTCAGTAAGTACTTTTATCTTCAATGAACAAATGGTGGAAGAGCTCCTAGGTCATCAGAGAGATCCACTATTAGATTTGCCTTTTGTCATGAGCGGAAGTGCATTCACGGCTAGTTCTTTGGCTCCAACTGTTAGCATTCCACCAAACACTCAAGCAGCTCATAAAGAAGCGGTACTGGCAGTGATCAGTTTTGAGATGGAATGTGCCGCATTAGATAGTGATATTGGAATGTCCTGTCCCGGCTCCTTTATGTATGGTATCTCCGGGTAGTCAATCATCATCATAAGTGTACCTCATGTGTCTACTTATATAGAAAGTGCCGCCGTCCCTCCAACTACACACTTCGAAATTGTTCCAATTTTTGTGAGTTCGAAGGAGGATGTTACAATTCTTCCCCCGGCCAGGGATAAGTCGAGTAAAGGCAAGAGCTCAAAACGACACCACGGTGGCAGCTCAAGTGGGTCGACGCAGAAGAAGAAGGAGAAGAAGAAGCCTAAGGAGTGGGCGTGTATCTTGGTGTCCCCTTTTTTGGTAGATACGTAGGAGTTACATTTTTGGTTTCTGTAGGTCGTGTATAGATGTGGGTTGGGCCCCTGCTAGTATGAGTTTTTAGAATAAGCTTTTATGTACTTATTTTGTTTCCGAAGAATAGCTGAAATAAAATCTCCCTTCGCTTTTTTGGCACAACTCTGAGTTTATTTTCTTAAGTGTTTCAGCACTTGAATTTTTATTCAATACACTTATGAAGCTTTAATCTTTGGGTCTAATTTGTGTTCGGTTGCTATGCTCCGGAGTCAAGGCTTTGAGCCTTAACCAGAAGTTAAGTCGACATTTTGATGTTACTATCTCAATCGGCAGTTGGTGCTCGAGTTATGCCCCCAGTTCTGGGGAAGAGTTGAAGTGGTCGGACGACGATTGCTTTTCGCTTTTGACACTTTTTAATTTCACTTAGTTGGAACTAAGTTGCTGTGACATAAGTCCAAGTGGTCGGATCACACTCATTCATGTATTGACAATGGCGTCCACATTCTGGGAATTGAACTTGCATGCTGGCGGTCAATCATGCCTGCTTAATGCTTAAAGTTACAACTCGTGGGACTTAAAATTATTTTTCAGGCGATCAGTCACACCCGTTTTAATAATCAGAACTGCGTCCACACTTTAAGGACTTGGGTTGATTTGTGGGTGGTCAGTAACACCCGATTTGTGTTTATACTCCAGTCCGCGCTCTAGGGACGTAGAGTTAGTTATGGGTAGTCAGTCACACTCGATCTATGTTTATACTCAATCCCGTGCTCTGGGGACTTAGAATTAGTTGTGGGTGGTCAATCACACCCAATTTGTTTACTCTAGTCCACGCTCTAGGAACTTAGAGTTAGTTGTGCATGGCCAATCACACCCAATTTGTGTTTATACTCCAGTCCGCGCTCTAGGGACATAGAGCTAGTTATGGTTGGTCAATCACACCCAATTTGTGTTTATACTCTCCATACTTTGGGGACGATAAACTGATCGGGATCATGGATGTTCGGATCACATCCATTTTGAATAAAAAGCGAAGTCGTAGATGGATGGATCCATCCTCCTTGAATTTGGATTGTTGTTTATATGTTTATACTCAAGCTCGCACTTTAGGAGCCGGAATTAGTTAGAGGATTGTCGTGTATCAATCCTTTTTGGCTTCAATGTGATAGCTTACCCTCGAGATCGATTTTCACTTAGCGAGTGACCGGTCGTATCACAGTCACTCCCTATTTGAGTAAGCCCCACCGTAGGATGGAGCTTAGCTCTCCGTGAATTGTGATCATAACATATGGTCCTTATCATGTTGGCTTCATATGCGAAGGGACCGGATAAATTATGTTGAGCATGAGATCTCTAAGTTCAAAGGTTCAGGGTCGGACCTTAGCATTATACAATCGGGTGACTCAAATTTGGTGCGCATCTACCCTCAAATCAGCCTCTTCATGCTTCTCACCTAGTAAGTCCAGAGATTCGGCAAGCAATATAGTATTTGTCTTCGGACCATAGTAAGTCACATGGGGAGAAGGTACTTCCAGTTCGATCGGATTAACGGCCTTCGAATTGTTATAAAGTGAAAATGGAGTGTGGCCGGTCGCGGTCTTGTAGGTGGTTCGATATGCCCATAAGGCCATGGGAAACTCATTGACCCATTTGCCTGTGGCCTTTTCCAGTTGCATTTTCAAAATGGATTTAATGAATTTGTTAACAGCTTCGACCTGTCCATTCTCCTGAGGGTGAGCAACTGCCGAGAATTTTTTCTGAATATGGAAACGTTGACAGATGTTCTTGAACTCGGCACTATTGAATTAGGATCCATTGTCGGTTATAATTGTATGTGGGAGGCTAAAACGACAAATGATGTTGCGGACAAAAAAGTTGATTACTTTCTTCATCATGATAGTAGCAAGGGGCTCAGCTTCCACCCATTTGGTAAAGTAATCAATTGCAACAATGGAATTCTACACACCACCTTTAGCTATAGGTAAAGATCCAATTATATCGATGCCCCACATGGCGAACGGCCATAGACTGACCGTTCGAGTAATTTCAATAGGCGGGGCTCTTGGTATCCGAGCACGTTTCTGACATCTGTCACACTTCTTGACATAATCTGATGCGTCCCGATTTAAAGTCGGCCAATAATACCCACATCGGAGTATTTTCTTAGCAAGGGCTTGCCTACTAGTGTGATCGCCACATTTCCTCTCGTGCGCATCATGTAGCACTCATTTGAATTTGTTGTGGGCGATACACCGGAGCAAAGGACTAGCATATCCTCTTCAATACGTAAATCCATTGTACATAATGAATCGTGAAGCTTTCCAAAGAACTTGTCTTTTCTGACTTCTACGCTTGGGAAAGTTCCGTGCTCGAGATAATTTCTAAAAGGGGTCATCCATGATACTTTCGGGTGTGGCTTCATGAACCCGGTCTGTCTCCATATGACCGATTCTCGGAGAGGTAAGTATCTCAACAGGGACAAGTCCTATTTGTTGTGCTTCACCGATGCTGGCTAGTTTTGTCAAAGAATCGGCCTTCTGGTTATGATCTTGGGGTATGCAATAGGAGGCATAATAATTGAACTGATTCAATACTTTCTGGACCAAGCAATATAAGTAGCCAACCTCAGGTCTCTTACTTTGTATTCTCCCGAAATTGACCTACAACCAAATGTGAATCGTAGTAAATTTCCACAGCAACAATTTTCAAGTCTTTGGCGAGTCTGAGTCGAGCAAGTAAAGCTTCATCTTTGGCCTTATTATTGGTTGCATGGAAATCAAACTTCAAAGCATAACATACAGATCGACCTTATGGGGTTTCTAGTACAACTCCAGCACTTGAGAAACGGTCGTTCGATGAACCATCTGTGTATAGCTTCCTTATGTATTTAGGAGATTCATCGATTTCAGGCAAGTCCTTTGGTATAGTGAACTCAGCAATGAAATCTTTCAGAACTTGTCCTTGAATAGCCCACTTTGGTGTGCAAGTAGTATCAAACTGACTCAACTCGATGTTCCACTTTAACAACCTAATAGATGTCCCGGGTCGCGTAGGGACATGTTGTAACTGTTGGTCTGTGTAGACTGCGATAGGATGAGCCTAAAAGTAGGGACGGAGCTTTCTCGAGGCAATGAAGAGACAGCAAGCCAGCTTTTCCAACTTCGGATAGATCGGTCGTTGTATCCAACCCTCCTCCTAAATTAATGCAACACTAATTGCATTCTCCGACACTGCCAAATAGATATATAACTTCTCAAGATCAATCAGCTTTGACGGAATAGGTAGCGTAGATAGGCGGTGAACCAGTGCTGGGAAAGCACCCTCACACTCCTTAGTCCATTCAAAGTTCCGCTTTCCTTTCCTGATCAAGTCAAAGAAGGGAATACATTTGTCGATGGACTTGAAGATGAACCTGCTGAATGCTGCTACCTTCCCATTGAGGTTTTGCACTTGCTTTATAGTTTGGCAGTTTCGAGATTCTGAATCCCCCAGATCTTCTCGGGATTGGCTTCAATTCGTCGAGCATTGACAATGAATCCAAAAAACTTTTTGGAGGCGACTCTGAAGTGACACTTCGATGGGTTGCATCATTTGGTGTTCTTAGAGGATGTTGAACATTATTTCAAGGTCTTTGACAAGTCATGACTTTACAAGCATATCGTCCATGTACACCTCCATAGTTTTTCCGATCTGTTTGGCAAATATTCGATTGAAAAGTCTTTGATAGGTCGCCCCTACATTTATAAGCCCAAACGACATCACTTTGTAACAATAAAGTCCGAGATTGTTGAAAAAGCTGGTATGCGCTTGATCGGGTAGGTGCATCGGTATCTGATTGTAGTTGGAATATGCATCTATAAAAGACAAAAGCTCGTGTTCGGCCGTTGATTCTACAAGCTGATAAATTCTAGGAAGCAGAAAATTATCTTTGAGGCATGCTTTATTTAGGTCTAAGTAGTCCACACAAGTTCTCCATTTCCCATTTGATTTTCTAACAAGCACTGGGTTCGATACCCATTCTGGATATAATGCAACTTGGAGAAACCCACTCTTGTTTAGTTTATCCACCTCTTCTTTCAGGGCAGCAGATCTCTCTGGATCCATATCGCGCCTCTTTTGCTTGACCAGGACATGCTGCGGGTCAATATTCATTGTATGGCTCATGATGTCCAGTGAGATCCCACACATGTCTGAGTCTGTCCAGAAGAACATGTCGAGGTTTGCCTAGAGAAATTCAATCAATAACTCTTTCATCTATTGGCTTAGCTGAGACCTAACCTTTTTCGTCCTAGAGTCGTCGTCATCATCGATCGGAACATCGATCGTCAACTCTAGTGGGGAAGCCTGACTGTCTTTGACTTCCTCTTCATTATCGTCGTCTCTTGGATCAAGATCATTTATGAATTGGTAGTGGTGCCCCGGCCTAGGCCCAGGCATTAGCTGTCAATTGTCAGTAAAACAGATGCATAGAGATTCCTCTATGTCCTTACCCTTCTCTTACCACTGTGTGTCCCGCAGCTCAGCAACATAATAGGCACGTCCAGCTGCCTGATTTCTCTGAACAACTCTAACCCCATTGTTAAATGGGAATTTCAAAGTTAAACACCAAGGGGCAATAGCTGCTCTAAATTCCGCCACGGTCGGTCGACCCTTGAAAGCATTGTACGGCGAATTAATATCCAACACAAAGAATTACAACATCCGGACTCACCAGGGTTCTCCAACTCCCAACTCCATAGGCAATTCTACCATTCCAGAGGGTATAGTCGCACTTCCATTGAAACTATGTATACGGGATTGACATGGCTTCGGGTCCTTTGCTTCCATTTTCATTTGGTCATTCACTCGCTTGAAAAGTATGTACACTGAGCTTCCATTGTCCACTAAGATCCTCTTTATCTAAACAGGACTATATAAGCTGAACTAACTATTAGATCAATGGTAGGGGTTTTGATTCTATCGGCATCTCTGTCATGAAAAATGACGTCAACTGTCATCGTCTTCTGTTGTTTAGCCGGAGCCCCATTGTCAAGATTAGCGCAGCACTCAAAGTCCGCATGCATAATCGAAGTCGCATACGACTCCATTTCCCTCCAGCTCCAATCCGCTGGATGCACCAATAACTGTGTTTATAACCTACCTCCCACCAGTACATGCGGGTTCCTCCAGTTTAAACTAATTTGGTACTTTATTCTAGTTTGATGGACCGCACCTCCAACCTACGGTGTTCGAACAAATTGTTCCAACTTCCTATCTCGGATTAACGTCTCAATAATACCCTGTAAGTGGCGACATTCATTGGTATTGTGACAATAACAATCATGGAATCCAAATTGAATTTGCTTTTCGGACGAATGCTACGGAGCAGGCCTCTTATATTGGCCAGTATTACAGGTTTGCAAGTACACATTCTGCAGGGATGTATTCAAAGGAGTATAAGTGTCAAACATAGGAGCTTTATATCGTGGTCCGCGATTTCGGTCCCACTTCTTACCTGACTTCCATCTCCATTCTACTGGTTCTACTTATCCTGTATATTCAACTGCACCTTTTCGAAACTCTCATCGGTTTGTTTCATAACGACATTGCTCTGGATTCCTTCCACACTGGGCCCTACGTCATCCTTTTTCTAGACTGTTTTACATCTTCCTTCGTCAAGAACTGGGCTAACTTGGAATAGAAAGGGTCTAATGACACAAGGGGTTTCCAGCCAACCAGTTGCCAAATTTGGAATCAGGATTGATTCCTTTAGTCAGACCCATCAATATGGAATTATCATTGAAGTTACTAATCTTGGCACAAGCGGCATGGAACCTTTCTAGATAACGATTGAGCGTCTCTCTAGGAGCTTAAGTGACGCTAGATAAGGTGTTCACGTCCTTAGGTTTTGTAACATGCAAACGAAATTGTTCGACAAATTTCTTAGTTAACTATTCAAAGCATGAAACAGATCGGGGTGGCAAGCGAGTAAACCACATAATTGCGTTGCCCCGAAGAGAAATTGAAAAACTTCTACATTTGACTACATCGTCAGCTAGTGTGGCATTCATCAGCCACTCATATTTCAAAATGCACTGGTTAGGGTCTGAAATCCCTTCGTAAACAAGTAAAGTTGGCATTCAGAACTGACGAGGCGATTCATCATAAAGGATGTCATCAATGAAGGGTGTGTGACTCTGGGAGATTCCCCAATCATCATTGGAGAGGCCCTGACTTTCACGAATCATTTGACAAATCATGATCGGGATGTCTGGCATCTGAATATTCTGGGCATGCTGGGCTAAGGTGTGGTTGGTTTCCATAATGTGAAGATGGCCCAGGCTTGGTCGATGGTCCATACCTCGCCTCCATGTGTCGGAGTATAGGGTTCAGGAGTACAATCGCATTGACGAAGGTTCGAATCTGTTCGGCTTTGAATGTGGGGTTCAAGCCAATAGCAGCGGCAGCATCATGGTTATCAGTGATGTGATAAGAATTGTCCCTCCTCGGGAGGAGGGGCCTGCCTGGTGACAAGCAGATGGACCAGGTCCTGCTTGTCCAAGATTCAAAGTGCCCTGATGCCCAGGAGCTTGCTTGTAGCTTCCATCCAGCCGTGGACGAGTAGATTTGTGATGGTAATCGGAAGAAGCAAAGCCCTCAGTGGATGAGTAGGAAGCTTGATCCCTCCTAGATCTCCTTCGTCTTTTCGGATCTAATTGGTTGGTTAACTCAATGTTGGCACAATCTGCTGGGTAAGCTGCAGGCGACTTTGAGTCAGTTCTTGCATCAACATCTGAAATTCCTCCCTGGTAACAAGGTCTTGCGGATATGAAGGTCCTAAGGAGTTCTGACCGGTAGCGGGTTGCTGCACCAAATATGTCTATCTCTTCCTTCCTGATCCGTAGCAGTTGAGGCAGTCCTCGTAGCAACCATGGTGAAGGGTGATGCTCCCTCCTAGACTTGATGAAAATATGAATAGGAAGGAAGAACTTCTGAATGTGATATCTGGATCTTCTCCTTAGATTCTTGCAATCCAATGACGGTAGTAGATCCAAAGAGCAGGACAAAAATTAGGTTTTCTCAATGAAAGCACAAAAGTGTTTGTACCAAAATTGGACATAACACTCTTCAGGCATGTTTGAAGAGATTAAAGTAGAGAATATAAATGAAAAATGTGGCAGATCTAACAAACACACAAAAAATAGACAAACAGAAGTATAGAAACACAAGGATTTAGAGTCATTAGGCGTTGTAGCCTACGTCCACTATGGAAAGTTGCTATTTATTGATATTACTCACTGGTTATAGATGTTTACAATAGTATAATCGAGATACAATATTGATTTTGGTAAAGTATTGGCCTTTCAGCATCAAAAGTTCCTTTTCTGAAGGCCTAGGGTAACTAATTATAGGCGTAGGCAGTAAATATCTCGCTTAGATCTCGAAAGACTCCTTCTCTCACGTGGGTGGGACCATGTGATTGATCTCTAGACATTTCGACTTGGTCCATGATTGATATGTACCAAATTCGTATTGATCGAAAAATAGTCTTTTTGGTTTAGGATCGATTATGGGCATTCTTGATGTTTTACGCAAGCTCCTTTAAAAATTTGGTGGCATTTGGACTTGTAGATTTTGAGTTATGATCGATACAAGTTTGGATCCTCAATGTGCCGCTGAGCTTGTATCAATACGTTCGTATTGATATCATTCATATCAGTTGAAGGCACGTGATGGCCAATGATGTGGCGCTATCTTCTGGATCGATCCTCTTTTTATGCCGAGCGACTAAGTCATCCTTCTTCGTAGCCTTGGTCGTTTCCATCAGCTCATGCTCCTTCGTGTCTGTCTATAGGGTTTTATCTCATATCTATTATGAAGTGCTTTTCGTATCGATGTATGCCTACATCTTTCATATCGATCTGATACAGTCTCTTTTGTATTGTTCCAAACCACTGCACTTGTATCAACCTCTTGATTGTTTCTTTATATCGTTGGTGGATGGTTTAGATCAATACTTCACCGATCGGTACAAACTTTACCAACGACGACCGATATGAATAGGGCAATATGTGGAAGCGACACGACATAGTTTTAAGTGATGGATATGAAACATGGTTGGCATGATGGATACGAAGTGAGGGATGCTTGATGGACATGAGCGAGGATTTCTGAGGGGATGGATACGAACCTTGATTTATACGAACAGAATGTGCTTCTCATAAAACTTGATCGATCCATATCTTGAGCATACGAACTCCGATAGACTCGAAATTTGGAATTTTGGCTTTTATAGCATTGTTTGTCATACCACATCGATTGTGGCTCGATCCATACTCAGACAAAATTTACCAATATACATAGCGAACCTATATGTAGCCGATCTTCGGGATAGATTGTCCTTGGTTTCCAACTGATTTCTTAGGCTCACGGCCTAGCCAAAAGGTAGGATAACAATCTTCTTCCTCTTCAAAATGCAAACCCCAGTCCTAGACATCTTATCAAGGCAAACAATCTAACTTTTCGACTCATAGTTGGGATCATCCTTCCTATCGTGGTCCTTACGTCACTGCATCTCACGAGTACCATTTTGGCACCTCCAGCTCTAGAAAATCTCATAAATGTCGATCAAGAAAACATCCACTTGCTACCTCTGATCTACCTTTACTGCTAATGCTCCCGACCTTTCTACATCAGAGAAGTTGGCTAAGCTCAAGGCCACTTTTTCGAAAATTTGCTTTGATGGTCTCAAATTCCTTCCTTCCATTCAAATAATTCTAGGCCAAACTAAGGAAAGTTCTCTCGCATGTGTCAATGTCTTAATTATGCAGCACGAATAATTTGTACACTTGGCAGAAAAAGTCTACAAATTATTGAGCAACAACCCAGATAGACCGCCTCAAGTTGGAAGCTAAACAAGATAAGGATATAATTAAGCATCAGGACACTAAATTATTAGAATTTAAAACCTAACTTGGTGAAGTAGCGAAAAATGCTAAGAAAATGACAGAGGTAGTAAGTCATATGGAAGTTCCTCATGAAAAGAACTCGATGCAGTACTTTATCATAGCGGGGTACTCGCTTTAGAAAAGGACTCCTTGCAAAATGAGAAGACTCTCTGGCTCGTCATGTCAAGGAACTTGAAGAGCTTTTTAAGAAGGAAAGGGAGGAAAAAAACAAAGCTCAAGAGGAATCACAAAAGTATTTCGATGAAGTTATTAAAGCCTAGAGCTTAAAGGCTAAACTCGACCAGCAATTTACTAGAACCGAAGCTCTTAAAGAAGAAGTTCGAGAAGATGGCTAAAAAAAGATGGTTGAAAAAGTTAACTCCCAAGTGAAATCTTCTATGGAGTCAGGTGGGAATGAGATTAAGGACTTATTCGACTGGTTGATTATTGAATACAATGCCAAAGTCCCAATCCATCATGACTAAAGTTTTCTCGATGAGGCTCATCTCATATTGATCATTGAAGCTTGGGAGCACATTGTTGAGATGAAGAAAAAAGAACTGGATGACCCTAAGTTCAAGATAGAAGAATTAGTATGGGAAATTCTTCATGAAAACAGCCTTCTGATCTAGCTACCGCAAAATTCAATTTTTCAATGCTTCTAAACCTATTGAAAGAGGAGAAAATATTGCCAGGTCTTCAAGGATTGATCCTAAGGGTCCCTCTCCATCCTAAGTAGCCAAAACATCAATTTCTCCTGGTACGGAGCAGAATCTTGGCTGAGATCCGAATAAGCCCGGCTTAGAATCGAAGATGTTATCCATAATTTTAGAAGGAGTCACCTCAGTAACTACGGAGAGTCAACAAGGTGTTTGTATCATGCTATACTCCTCAGTATATGAAAAGTTTTTGTTCTTCGTGCACAATTATTTTTAGCTAATCTCCTTGTTTTAAAAAATTATGCTAGTCTTCTAGGCCCAGTCAAACTCCCAAAAGTGGTGTAGCTGTAGAGTAATATGAAAAAACAGTTGAAGACCCAACTGCTGCTGATGTTTTAGGGCGCGATGCGTAAGTCATCGGTACCTTTGATGAAGATAAGATCGAGGATTCACTCCTAACCGACGAGTCTGATGACATAATAATTACCGGTGCCTCATAACACATTGATAAGACTAACATGTAGGAGTGGATCAAAAAGGAGGAACTGTTGAAAATAAAAGATAAGAGTGAACCCGACAAGTTGGAATTAATGATCCCCATCTTGTCCCATTGCAAATTATTCCACTGGGCAGGTCGATCCTTGGTGAACTTCCTCCTGCCTCTATAAGCTTTCTGGCCAAAGGCAGCAAGGGGTCCCGAAAGAGAGGTACAAGTGGCTCTACCCCCGAGAAATCCAAAAGAGATAGGAATTCGAAGAAGTAGTTGTTACTTCAGCTCAATTTTTATAGTTTGCATAGTCATTTCTTTCACTAGTTGTAGTCAGACGGGTATGAATCTTGATCTTTTGGAATAACTTGTACTAAAATTTTGAAACTTATTATGTAAATAAAAGTTTTTGTTTTCTATCAAGCTTCGTGTGAATTGTTGTTTAAGTAGTTGATGATTAATTTAAAATTCGATATACTTGTCATTCGTTGCTTGTAAAATCTGGTAACAATTCACCAACTCCAACCCAAGGCCCTTAGTGGTCGTGGCCTCGAGTCATATCAAACACCAGGCTCAGACCTTAGTGTTACTATACACACCTATTTTTTGATAACATTATTTAGAAGATTTAATTAGTTAATTAAATACAATAATTTAAATTTAAGTGATAAGGGGAATGAGACTTAAATTAATTAATTAAGCTCGTGCCTAATAAACTAATTAATGGGCTAAAGAATGGTTTATAGGTTAAACAAATTACATAAGGGTATAATTGGAATTTACTGCCCAAGGACCCTTACCCATGTATATATTTTCATTTCTACCGTTTTTCCCATTCACGTCATTTTAAAATCTATAACGCAAATTAAAAGAGAAGGGAATGGCCAGCCATTAAGAGGAAGAAGAGGAAATCAAATTAAAGCTAGAAAATCAAGCTTAAGAGAAATCTATCTTGATCCAATCTCGTTATATAGAGCAAGGTGAATAATAATTCCATCTCTATTTTTGAATCATATATTATCAGATTTAAGGATAAATTCTTTTTTATGATATATTAGATGATGATATACTTGATTCATGATTTACTTGATTTAAACAAGGTTGTTTAAAATGGTTTTTGCACGTTTTTAGGTTAAAACCGAGATTCAATGTTTATTAAATGCCACGAGAGAATTTTATGTTATGATAAACATATTTTTGGAGTTAGGTTTCAATTTTGAGAATTTTTCAAGCTATGGAAAAGATTAATATGAATTTCCAAAAGAAAATATAGTTATTTGGGTTAATAATTTATTTTGGAAAATATAATAAGAATTTGGGCCCAAAACTTTGATATGTTAGATATTATGATTAAAGTGAATTGCGAAATTTTTAGGGATTTTCCAAAGTGATTTGCTATTCAAAATGAATTATTTTATAAGAGGGACTTCTTTGCAAAATTAGAAGGGCTTAATTGATTAATTTAACCATGATTTAGATCTGGATTAGTGGCAGTTATTTTTTAAAAAGAATTTGAAAAAGTTAAGGCAACCAATCTAGTGTTGACACATGGCAGGTTAGTTAGAGCGAAGCTTACTTAAACAAGAATTAAACCTAGTTTATTCAGAAAAGTGGTTCCGCCTACTTAGGAAAGCGCCTTCTGACAATCTTTGTCGAAACCATCTATGCGATACCAATACACAATGTATCACCATGATGGTATGTAGGGGATTGGAGATAGTTGGATAGTAGGGTGTTGAAAGCATAGATTTCATAGGGGCGAAACCTCGGTTTGTTTTAAAAGAAAAGCACTTGCCTATGTTTTGTCTTAAGCCTTCGACAAAGTCGAAGCATGGGGTCTCAAAAGAGGTTTTAAAAGGTTTCAAAAGGGATGTTATTAACTTATAATTTCTTTCAACTGGGTCCTCACTTATAACAAAATGTTTTGAAAGAAGCGGTTCCGGCCTACTCAATACCCTATTGCCGTTCTATGGCCTTTCGATGGTGTTGAAGGTATCAATATTGTTGGAAGGTACTTGGTTTTATATAGTTTTAGCCACTTCCTATAGCCTTCTAAAGGGGTTTGGGGTTTGGAAGGTGATGGTTTCGAAAGGGGTTTCGACACTAATCTTCTAATGTTTCCCCAGATGTTTTATGCTTTCGAAAGAGATGGTGCCAACGCCATCAAATTTTCCCCAATATTTGGTTCTGAAACATATGCTTTCGATTATATTCATTTTGACCAAAATTATGTTTTAAGTACAAACCCAATGATTTCGAAAGAGGTACTTTCAATGTTTTCGAAAGTGTTACTTCCATTGGTATTGAAAGGGGAACTTTAAACTGGTTTCGAAGCTAAGCTTCTAAAGTAAAATGAAAATACTTTAATGCATTCAAAAGGTTTCAAAATATAACTTTTAAATTATTATAAGGCAGGAGCCTAATGTTTTTAAGAGATTTCAAATGCGGTTATCATATGAAGTCGAAAGCTAAGTTTCAAAGGCATCAAAAAATTTTATGACCCAAACTCTAGTTTAAAGGGAAATACCAATGGTAATTCTAAAAGAGTCTATAATGGTTTTAAGAAGAATCTATCTTTGATAAAGAAAAAAATGTTAAAGGGATTAACCATATTTTATATTAAACCCACAGGAGTGGTATTGCTACGTTGTCATATTGCTTCTTCTACTATGAATATATTCACTTTATAATGGACCCACAACTCCATTTTGGGGATAAAAGGTAGGAGAACCAGTTTGGTTAACCTAGTAGAATATAAATTTAATAAACTCTTGAATGAGTAGAATTGCATCTTGGTGGTTAGGAAGACAAAAATGTAGGATGCTAAATAAGTTTGTAGTTAGCCTATGAAAACTCAGTGTAAAGGAAGATGTCAGATAGACAGGTTCATGGTTAGCCCATGAAAACTATGTGTAAAGGAAGATGTCATATAGACAGGTTCAAAGTAAGCCCATGAAAACTATGATTTGATACAGTTACGGCTAGTAGATTTGTAGTTAGCCCATGAAAACTATATTCGGATGATATATTGATAGATGTCAATAGGTTCGTAGTCAACCCATGAAAACTAGGGTTAGAAGAAAGAATATTGGAGTTACCAATAGGTTCCTGGTCAACCTATAATAACGAGGATAAGAGTAATATTGGAGTTACCAATAGGTTCATATTGATCAAAAGAAAACTATGTAATTGGACATGAAGTCCTTAGATGTTTAACTTGTTATTAGTAAGCCCATGAAAACTAATAGGTTAATAGTAATCCTAGAAACTATAACTGATGCAGATAGTCTAAAACTGAATTGGGACGGGTAATTTAAACGAATTTATTTGTTTTGCATATCATCGTATTTTACTATTTTAAATTGTTTTAACCATTGTGGATGCTTGAGTACAGTATATGGTTTTATAAAGGTTTTGAGATACTAGTGAGGGGAACCTCGTTCCACTAAGCAGCGTGATCTCACTAGATATCTAAATGATTTGAGATAGTAGAATATTATTCATACCAGACTTTATGTCTGACTCGAAGTTTATGTTTTCTCCTTAAACTCTTGGATACTCAACTGATTTTGAGTAGTTTGAGAGTCGAGGTTTTCAAGTACCTCTTAAGATGAATAAGCTTTAGAATATATACAAGAGGCATGATAGATATTTAGAGATCTCTTTCTTTCTGATTCAACTATGTTGATTGTAATGGCAAAGTTGTTAATTGCCTTTATATACTTTGATAATCTCGGAGGGCATCTTCATATGTCGCTCTGGGTGTATGTTATAATAAATATATTTTCTCCGAACGTGGTTTGAGAGCATAGGATTATGTATTGAATTGGAAATGTTTTGACATGGAATGTGATTTTATTTGAAGTTCAACTTTCTTCCATATTCATGTGTTTCTGTGTATCAATGAATCTAACACCATGGTATTTATTTGTCGAGGATTAATAACCACAGATGACTGCAATATCCGTGGCTATTAGTTTTAGGCCTCCAAGTAGAGGAATGTTACAGTTACGCTGTCGGATTCAGCAGTTTTTGAATAAATCTACTCCTACCCCCGGTATTTATTTGGCAAGGCCAAAAGTCAGATGGTTGATTCCAATCTTAGCGAATTTATACTCCTCATGTCAGTTTCAGGCCGGATTTTGTGGAATAGAGAATGGTCGAAATCCACTCATCTATTCATTCATGCTTATATCCACATTCTAGAATAAGGTTCAGTTGATGGGTAGTTGGTTCGCACCTAGTCTATGTTTATACTCTAGTCTGCACTCTAGCGGTTTAGAGTTATCTTGCAAGCGGTCGACTCATGCTCGATTTATGTTTATACTCCAGTCCACACTTTGGGGACCTAGATTTATTTTAAGGGTGGTTAGTTCACATCTGATTTATGTTTATACTTTAGTTCACACTCTAGGGACTTAGAGTTAATCTCAGAGAGCAATCAGGTCATACTCTTCTTGGTTGATTAGTTTTCTCCTAGAATTTGGGGTTTTGATTTAGCGATTGATCGGTCATATCATGTTACTTTGATTTTGTTTTAGTCCCACAGTCCGCGCAAGAATTTTTCAATCTTCAGATTGTTGGCCATATTCCTTACTTGTTGCATATCCCATTCTTTGGATTATGAATAGGATTTATTAGACCAACAAGTTAATTAAGCTCATCTTGTTTGATCCCATCGGAAGTTAGAACGATTGATCGATTTCAAACTCTGGAAGCCTGTTCAGACACATCAATATCAATCTGTATCGCTCTGTAATTAATAATGCGTATCAAACATAAATATAGATGAAGCCTGAAAATTTATTTATCAAATGGAAAGGAACAACATAAATTGCCTTGTTACATATTAGTAAAATCAAATTCTAAAGCAAAACTCTAGAAGTAAATAATATTGCAATGTAAAGGAAATAAACTAAGTGAAATAGCATTATAAATGTTCGCTATTCCATGCTCTTGGAAGTGTAATGCCAACAACAGTTGCTAGTTTAAAGTTCCTTCTCCAAGCCTCTGTTCAATGACATACGGCCTTCCAAATTAGATTCATGTGTGCAGGAAAAACCCATTTCAGGATAAGTTCGCCAATTTCAAAGGTTCTTGGTCGAACTTTAGTGTTTTGATACATGGCGACTCGATGTCGGTGTGCAGCTACCCTTAGATCGACATCTTCGCGCTTCTCATCTATAAAGTACAGAGATTCTAAGAGGAGAATTTTTTTTTTTTTGGGGATCGTAGTAAGTCACCCGATGAGAGGGGATTGTTCAAAAGGGATAACGGCTTTGGTACCGTAAGCAAGGAAAAATGGAGTACGACCAATTGTGGATTTGTGAGTGGTTTTGTAAGCCCAAAGTTCCATAGGGAGATCATCTACCCACTTTCCTCTAGCCTTCTTAAATGCTTCTTTAGAATATACTTATGATTTTGTTTGCAGCTTCAGCTTGCCCATTTGCCTGAGGGTGGGCGACCGCTACAAATATCCTTTCAATATGATATCTTCAGCCAATATCTTTAAATTCAGTACTATCGAATTGAGTCCTATTATCCATTACATGAGTCCATGAAAGAGCATAGCGACATGTAATGTTTCGGACTATAAAGTTAGTTACTTTCTTAGCCGCGATTGTAGCTAAAGGTTCCATATTGGCCCATTTGGTGATGTAATCAATTGCAACTATAGCATACTTCGTGCCACCTTTAGAGATCGGTAAAGAATCAATAATGTCTATACCCCACATAATGAATGGCCATGGGCCGGCCATTTGCGTGATTTCTGTTGATGGAGCTCTTGGGACCATTGCATATATCTAGCATTTATCACATAGTCTTACATAATCGGTGGCGTCTCGATTCATGGTTAGCCAATAATAACCATAAAAGAGTATTCTCTTTACTAGAGTTTGTCCCACAGTGTGATCTCTGCATTCCTCTTCCATCATGAGCGATAAAGCGGAGTAGAGGGGCCGAGAAACCTTTCCTGTACCTAACTCTTTCTTGCATAATATACCGTGAATCTTTATGAAGGACTTGTCGCTTTTCATTTCTTTTTTTGGGTAAGATTTCATGCGCTAAATAGCCCTTAAATGGAGTCATCCACGATCCCTTTTCAGATTCCGCCTCCAGTGTTTGATTGATTTCCATCATGTTTATATTTGGGGTATCTAATATTTTGACTAGGAGCAAGCCCGTTTGCTATGCATCGTTGGTACTAGCTAACTTTGCCAATGAGTTAGCCACTCCGTTCTGATTGCATAAAATATGTGAAATGTCATAGTATTCAAATTTTGTCAATAACTCATGAACTCGGGTAAGGTATGGGGCAAGCTGTTGTCTCCTAGCCTGATAGTCTCCTCTAACTAGATACACCACCGACTGTGAATCGCAAAAGATTTCAAGAGATGTAACTCCAAGTTCTCTAACGAGTTTAAGTCCGGCAATCAACGCCTCATACTCGGCCTCATTGTTTATCATTGGGAAATCAAGATTCAAAACATAACAAATTGACTAGTTTTCATTGGTTGCAAGTACAATCCCAGCTCTAGAATAATGACCACTAGATGCTCCATCACTATAAATAGAGTAGGGATTTCACTTCCTTATGGAAGATCACCTTGCACAGTAACTCTGCTATAAATTTCGCATATGCCTGACTCAAGATAGCTCTTTGAGGGAGATAAGTGATGTCGAACTAGCTAAGCTCAACATTCCATTTGAGTAACCTTCCAGACATCTCAAGAACTATAGGCCTATCATAATCGATGGTCGGTGTAAATATTGACCGAATGTGGCTGAAAGTAGGGATGAAGCTTATGTGATGCAATTGCATTGAATATGCCAATTTTTCTATTTTCATTAGTTCCTTTCTGCTCCTGTCAATCATTTACTAACATAATACACCAGCCTCTGGATCCGATTCTCCTCGCGAATCAAAGCAGCACTTATAGCATGTGTTGATACAACCAAATAAATGTAAAATTCTTCATGATCTACCGATTTTAACAAGATAAGGGGTCTCTCCAAATGATTCACTAGATCTTGAAATGCATCTTTATAATTGTGCGTCCATTCGAAGTTGTTCCTTTCATAATCAAATCAAAGAAAGGAATACATTTGTCGATAGCTCTGGAGATAAATATACTAAAGGAGGCTACCTTCCCAGTAAAACTCTACACTTGTTTGATAGTTCATGGCACTTGGACATCTCGCATAGCCTGAATCTTCTCAGGATTTGCTTATATTCGACAAGCATTGACAGTAAAGCCCATGAATTTTCTTGATCAACGCCAAACGAACATTTCAAAGGATTAATTTTCATCTTGTAATATCGAAGGATGTCAAACATTTCCACCAAATCACTAATGTGGTTACTTGATCGTCGTGACTTCATGAGCATATCAATTACATATATTTCCATTGTTTTTCCCATCCGATCTTTAAACATCCCATTGACTACGCGCTAGTAGGTTGCTTCGGCATTCTTCAATCCAAACAGCATTACTACGTAATATTATAGTCCAACATTCGTAATAAAACAAGTGTGCTCCTGATCGGGGATATGCATCGGGATTTGGATATATCTCGAGTATACATCCATTAAAGATAGTGATTCGTGTCCCGCAATTGAATCAACTAGCTGGCCAATCCATGGAAGAGGAAAGCTGCCTTTTGGATACGCTTTGTTCAAATCTAAACAATCAATGCACGTACTCCATTTTCCGTTTGCTTCTTCACAAGTACGGGGCTAGATATCCATTCAAGATAGAAGGCGTCGTGGATAAACCTGTTGACTATTAGTACATCCACCTCCTTTTTGAGAGCAATAGATCTCTTCAAATCCATTTCGCTTTTTTTTTGCTTCATCGGAACATATTTCAGGTCAACATATGCATGGCTCGTAATGGCAAGCGAGATTCCACACATATCAGAGTGAATCTAACCGAATACATCAAGGTTTGCTTGGAGAATACTAGCGAGTACTTTCATCATTGGGGGCTGAGCTGTAATCTAATCCTCAAGACCCGTGAAGGTTCATCGTGGCTGACCATGATATCAATCATTAGCTCAGCCGGTGCAGCCTTGGTCTCTTTGGACTCCTCTTCGTCATCTCTTGAAACTATGTCTCCACAAAACTATTGCTGCGCCCAAGCCAAACCTCATGCGCTAGTTATCAATCTTCAGCAGCATCGACATAGACAATCTTGTCCGCACTTTTCCTTTTCTTTACACTGGGAATTCCTCAACTCATCTACATAATGGTCACATCTTGTCGCGTGATCACCATGAACAACTTCTACACAATTATTGGTTGGAAACTTCAAAGTTAAATACCTGTAAATCAGCCACACCGGTCGGCCTAGAAAAACATTGTATGGAGAGTCAACATCCAAAATAATAAACGGTAAGACTCACACTCTCCATCATTCACCTTCTCTCAATTCAATAGGTAATTCAACATAACCGATAGCCTCGGTCGCAACGTGGTTAAAACATGGAATACGAGCTTTAGATGCTTTTAGGTTTGTATCTTCCATTCTCATCTAATCATATGCCTTTTAAAAGATTACATTCACCGAGCTTTCATAATCGATTAAAATTCTTCTCGCCAATGAAGGACCAATCATAGCTGAAACAACCATCGGGACAATTGTTGGGGCCTCTACTTTGTCTGCATCCCTCCTTCTAAACATGATATCATCCGCCATTATGCGTTGCTGTTTCATCGGAGCCCTTCTCCCATACTTGAATAGCCTTCAAAATCTACATGCCTTATGCTACCATTGCACTCTACCTCTTGGCAACTCTTGTCGCGGGGTCCGGTTTTTCAACTATCATATTTATCACCAGTCTTCCATTGGTCCATGAAGGCTCCCTAGCCTTACACGGAACTTGTCTTTGATTGGGGTCAAAAGTCCTCTGTCCACTATCCTACGGGGTTTTCACAAAATGTTACAATTTTTTCTCCCAGTTTAACTGTTCTATAAAATTCTTGAGATGCCTAGATTTATTCGTATTTTTCCCATAACACTAATGACATGATAGTATTTCCCAATCAACTTCTGCTTGTCCATTGAATCATTTGGAGGCGGCTTCCCGTATTGCATGGTATTGTAAGTGGATAAATAAATATTCTCCACGGATGTGTTTAGCGGTGTGCAGTTGTCGTACATTGGAATCGTAGGCTTTAGTCTCCCAGAATCCCTCTTTCATTCTCGATTCCTATCTGCATTTCTCTTTTGTTAATTTGGATTATTTTGAAAATTCGCTTGAATTTTCCCGAAACTATCATTAGACTGGTTTATTGATATATTGCTTTGTACTGCTTCTCTATCCAGTCGCAAAAGTTCTTTTTCCTACAGAACCTAGCTTCCACCTTCCCTGAAAACTGAGCTGCTTTGAGTAGAAGCACTCCAATATGGCAGGTGATTTTCAAGCCAGCCAATCACCAACGGATTCCAAATCAATCCCTCTCGTCATCGGCATAAGTATAGCATGATTATTTAGGTCACTGACATCCGTGAAGGCTTTATGAAATCTCTCCAAATATTCCTTCAACGATTCCTTTGGAGCTTGCATCACGTTGGAAAGGAACGTCTTTAGGACGAGTCGCATGCGTTTGGAATTGCTCCACAAATTTGGTTGCCAACTCATTGAATTTATAAATTGATCGCGGAGTAGTCTTGTGTGTCGCGTCGTCGCTAATCCAAAGAGGGTTATAGGAAAGCATCTGGACTTGATCACATCATTAGCTCTTGCAGAATCCATTACCTTTCATATCTGATAATATGCCGCCCGGGGTCGGTTTTTCCCTTGTAGATAGGCACTGATGGCATGTTGAACCTTCTCGAATATTCCACATGCATAACATTGTTAGCAAACGAGGTATCGCTTCTTGGAATTTCCCAATCATCATTAGTCAAGCCTTGGTTATCTTTCACCAACTGTCTGACCATTGCTGGTAAGTCTAGCATCTGGTCGGGTAGTGCCAAGCTATGGTCATGCTTTACCTCACGTGAATGGTCTAGTTGATGTCTATATGCTGTTTCACACCTTCGTGGTTCACCATTCTCTTGATGTGCATCTTGAACATTTATCTCGTCGTCATTTCGACAGGGTATCTAGTCAGCATTCGATCGTACTCCACCATCCAAGCTTCCGGGAGTAGCTCCAATGCGATTCCACAAGTGCAATAGGATAATTCTCCTTCGAAGGAGGGATTGGTACCGATCACTAGGGAGGGATCGGCACTGTTCGGTCTTGGGAAACGATATTGGTTTACCAAGCGACTCTTCGATGTTTTTATGTGATCTCCTTCGACCCTACGATGCCTACGCCTGTGGTATTCATCTGATGAGCTTGAACTTTCCGATGCTGAGTAAGGTGGAATCCCTTCTGGCGTTCCCACATTGTTGCTGAGTAATCTGGTTCTTCAGGTTAATATTAGTCCGAATTGCTGATTTAGTTATCGATAGCTTTCCATCAATTCTCTCATTAGATTATGAAATTTGGCTCTGGTTATAGAATTAGTACGGTTCTGAACCTTATCCAGATCAATGTTTAAATTCGTAGCCTGATTTCTTGGGTCTCCTTGTTGAATGCTAGCGGTCTCATTTCCATCCACATTTTGGGAAGTAGATCTAGTATGTCTCACCATTATCGATCTCCTTGCCTAGATTTTAGTAGTTTTGAATAGTATATGCAACTTTATGAAGATAACTATGGATATCCTTTGGTGGATTTGCCCAATCCAGTAGCAATAAAGGGTATCCTAACAAGATAAGAATCTGTTTCTTAGTGAAAGCACCTAATTTTTTGCAACCAAATTGATCCCAATCACCTAAGAAAAGATTTATGTAAAGAAGTAAATGAAAAAAGTAGAATTAAAACCGAGGAATAGAATAAACAGACAACAAATAAAATCAATAATCAAGAACAAAAGAATTTATAGTGGTTCGGAGTGGCATTCCTATGTCCACATTGAGGACTATCTTTATTGATTCACTAACAGTTTGATTACACAAGCAAGAAGTAAGAGAAAAGCTTGATTACAATAATGATTCAAGTAACCAGCAGCATAAAGTTCCTTAGAATAACACCTTAGGCCAGTAATAATAGGTGAAGGTGACCATCAATCTCTCTGAATCTTCGCTATAGGACCATCTAATCCATATGGCACAGTAGTGGGGCGCTAGGCCCAAATCCCACTGAAGAGGGATAGGTACCAATCTCTTCATTGGTGGATTCTTGAGCAGCAATCCCTTTGGTAGCTTCTTCATGCTAAGGTATGTTGGATGTTCAAATATCATGTTATTTGGACTAGTGGAGCTTATGCTATTGATTGATCTTTGATTCAACCCTACTTATGAGCTGCTTTTTGCCAAACCCTTCAAATAGTCATATAATGGTCCTTCATTCTTTAGCCATTTGATAAGCGATCCCTAAGGAGTCCTTCCTAGGATCCGTATACCTTGCTCTCCAAATTTCATCTGCCTTGAACTTTTAGATCCCAAAATATTGATCATCGAATGCAAGAATGCACTTGGTTTCTATCATGTGCCGATTCCTTATTGGTGGACCCAAGTATGCCAATCCATCCATCTATGTTAATGCCCCTTATGTGCTATGTCATCCCTTTCTTATGAGTTGAACCATAACTTTCCAAGCCAAGAAACCATAGTGATCTATACTTTCATCTATGCCAATCCCTTTCATTGCTTCGACCATGCCTATTCCTCTTCTAACCAAACATACCGATCCCCTATGGTGCTTCCATGCAATTTCGATCCCTTGCTTATCTAAGCTAAAGTTCATATTCAAACATTCTGTATTGTTTATCCACTAATTTCATCCAATTCTGGCTTTATATAATCATTATTACTTTACTTATGGGTCCTACAGTCACTGCTCTGTGGTCATCATTCTTGATGACGGTCGAATCTATCTTGTGCAATCAGTTTAATATAGCCAAGTCAGGATACTGGGTAACACTATCAAAGAAAAATCATCAATCCAGAAACAACAAATAGGTATTGTAGATGAACGAAAAATGGCAATATCTGGAGGCAGAGATTGAAGCAAAGGATAAAGGGCAACAACAACAATCAATCACGCTTATTTCCATATAATAAAAGAAGGCACTTGAACATATGGAAAGGGGTTGAATTTTCCAAATTCCAAATCCGATCATAGAAAAATATTGCATGTTTAAGGGAAATTGAAATAATCTATACTAAAATAATAATATATAGTGGATTATCCTATGGACGCAGGATTAACAATAATACAAACCACGTAAATTTTCCACATCCATTATTTTCACTGCTTTTAAATGCATGTGTGGCACTAGATCACATGAAATGACTTTGAGGTTATAATAAGCAGTTAGAGTGCGACTACAAGACTGTGTAAGCATCCGGTAACATAGTCACTTCCAAAAGGAAGTCTTAACCTAAGTTAAATCTGTTGATTCAAATTCATAGGAGTGATCATTGTCAAGGTCCAGTAAAGTATTATGAATTTGAAAATTCTCACCAACATTTATGGCACTAGAAGGAGGATTCGAAACTTTGTTCCTCTTTTCTCAATTCCCAGCAAACTCGCTACTCCTTGTACCAAGTTTCTCTTTCAACAAGCCAGTCAACACTTTCTGACAAATTATGAATCCCGCCGGTCCATTCAGTCCCCTATCTTAGAAATGGAAAATTAAAGCCTCCATCGAAACATCAATCAACCCCGGCCTTATTACAGTCCATACCTCTTCAGAACAGGCAGACCAAGGGCTTTAGGGGCTAAATGGAACGGTAACCAAGACCACTAGAAGATCGATGACACCTTCCCCATTCACAGCCCACTACCATCACTCACTGTTTATCACTAAACAGCCGACGATGCCTTCCTCGTTCGCAGCCCATGCCAAAAAAGAGGGAAGATCATACCAAGCATGCAACCAAGAAAGCGTAGGACACTACACCCAGACAAGGTGTTAGGTCGTATCAAATTTGCAGGTAAAGATTATGGCCTAAGGGTCAAGACTGGGGGAATAAGCTAGTGTATGAGCTTATTCTAAACATGGAAAGAAAACAAAATACATGTAATTTTCCACAAGTTATTGACCAAGTACAGATCTTGATACTACTCAAAGCTTGCCTCGTATTTATTGAAAAACTGAGTCACCAATACTAAGTTAGCTCGTTACATGCCTACCAAAATGCAATTGTTTATTTTAAATATCTGTACATAAATTACAAAAGATTACAACATGAGTCCCATCATGAAGTGATACCTTATAATGAAAGCTATGTTAAGAATCTGATTCAGAATGAGAAGACGAGGTAGTTACGACAGCTCCATATCGATATGACTTGCAGGAACATGATGCCGAAAGCTGAGAAGAACTGCCTCCAATTGAAGATCAAGGGATTGAACATTCAGCTTTGTAAAAACAGTAGATGATCGAGCATGAGTGGTGCGATCATGAGTAGAACTGTGGTAAGCAACATGGGGATCATGATTGGCCCCAACCTAGACAGTCTCATAACCTTGAGACTTGTAGCTATAGTTAGCATAGTTGTACAAGAAGAACATATTAATTCCAGGCCAGCAAAATCTAGAAACATCAATTGGTAGCCAATTTATAGTGTTGTCTTGTACACCTCCTTTTTGTGAAGCTCCAGAAATAGATATGCCCTATTCGTCCCACCTAAGGAAACTTTAATGGAATCTAATCGAGCTTTACATTCCGATTTGAATATCTTGTTCTCAAGATCAGTCACATGCTCCATGTCCAAACGCTTAATTCGTTTAATTTCTTTCAAGAATTGATCTTTGCTTTACTCATCATGTCGTAAGGAGGAGCCAAAGAGCCTCTCCATATTTAAAAAGATAAGGCGAGATGTGAGTTTGTGGCATCCCCAATTCTCCATTAGAATAATCCTTTAAATCTTTAATCTTAGCCTCATAATAACTCTTTTCATCACTCTTCAACTTGAGAATCTCGTCTAGGTTGGCCCTGGAGGTATCACAGTAATTGCATCAGGTCTAAGAGAGGCGCATGTAGCTAAAGTCATTGGAGGACCATCTTCTATGCTCATGTGCCATGTAGTCTTTTTATCCATCTCTCCTTTTCCTTAACTTTTTGATCTCATCTCAATACATTGCCCGATATATGCTCTCGACACTCTTTCATAAGCCCTTTAATTTCGATGCTTTGGTTGAGGCAGAATCAAATTTCTCATTGAGGGCGAGTATGTCCGAACCCTGATCAAGAAGAGTTAAAAAAATAGTTAGACAAGTCCATGCACATTGGGACTAAATAATAATATAAATATGCTAGATAAGAACACTAGAATCTTACGAATTATGTAGAGAAATATTATTCAATTAAAAAATTCATAATCATGCCAAGTATTGCCAAGTTAAAAAAAATCGTTATCCTAAGGTCTTAAATACTGAAATGATGTCTAAAGAACATTAGGAAAAGGTGGGGCTATCTTAGCAGGAAAGGTCCTACGAGGGTTACAACATGCCCTTGCCTAGTGATCCATGGGTTGTTCGGCTGTCGCTTCGAAGTCCTTTTTGTTGCTAAAAAAATTCTTGTCCAGCACGGGTAGAAGAACTTTACGACATCTCATGGTCTCTGAGTAAAGCCTCTACACTCTTATTTTTTATCTTGTCTTTCCTAAGCTTTTTCGAGTATGAGGCAATCAGACCTCGATCAACTTGTAGTGAATTCTCAAGCTTGTCTATCTCTAAAATTGCTTTTCTCCTTGTATCATTCGGAGTTTCAATTAGCTAGGATCTTGCTTTTTTAATTTGTCTGGAAAAGCCATTGAATAACCTATGGGCGACATTTCCCATCCATCATTAGAAAGGCGGGAAGGCCAATTACCTATAGGAAGGGAAGAACTAGTGTTTTAGCCGGACAATGTAATCGTCCTCCCATTTTCAATAGACTCTTTCTCAACGAGTAGTCTGGCAATTGCTACAAACATCTCCTCTCCCTGTTCTTGTATTGTGCGATCTCACTTCTATAAACAATACCATAAATCTCTTCACCCTCCTCTAAGGTGTGCTTTATTCCTTTCAACTTTGACACAACACCCTAACCACGTGCCCAGTCTTCTATTGCAATCATACTAGTGCTCAAGCGCATTTTTGGCTTTTCTAAACTCCCAATGAGAAAATTTCAACCCTATTTTATGCCTCTTATTCTCATCTCTAAGTTGAATGGCCTCATCCTCAGGTGCCTTCTCCTTCTCAATCGCATCAAAACCTTTAAGGTTCGAAAAGACAAGGGTAATAAGAGCACCATGACGACAGATATCGTTAATCTCGGCCAAAGCTTTGTGAGAACAACATTGATCAATGATAAAATATAACTTGAATACATGATCGAAACACAATAGATAAACTCTTAACATTGAACATCCATCATATGTTATACTACTCTATATGTTAATGAACATAAATATCGTGTGTAAAATAACGAAGTTACGAAGAAGTCAGTCACTATTCAAGACTCTAGGCTTAAGCCTAAACCACTCTAAGTAGGAGCTGTTAGGTGGGAACAAACCATTCTCTAGCATGTATCGTCATCGGCACAACACGAAATCACTAAGGGCCTCCTTCTCTCCTCAACTACCTAATCTATCCTGGATAATAATCTTTGATTTTCATCCTTAAGCTTTATAAAAGACTGTCTTACTCTTTTTCGCATATGTATATAGCCTATGTGCTTAAACCAGGGTGATCCAACGTTTGTTTTTTCGAGTCTAGCCATGCTCTCCCTCAACATTTTGTGAACATGTTCTTTTTAGAAGACTAAACCAAACAATAAGGAAAACACGACCATTGGTAAGATAATAAAATGGAAGACATGTTTCAGCTTTACAAAAGACTGTCTAACTCTTTTTCGCATATGTATATAGCCTATGTGCTTAAACCAGGGTGATCCAACGTTTGTTTTTTCAAGTCTAGCCATGCTCTCCCTCAACATTTTGTGAACATGTTCTTTTTAGAAGACTAAACCAAACAATAAGGAAAACATGACCATTGGTAAGATAATAAAATGGAAGACATGTTTCATTACACATGCTAAAATAGATTTTAGAATCTTTACACAAAGGAAGACAAAAAATGAAATCAAACATCTATTTGGGAATTTAGATTAACCTTATGTGCTATTGTCTCCTCTCTTTCCTTAGATTGCAGGTCTTCATTGTCAACATCTACCATGTCCCACTCGGTGGAGTGCTCAGAATAGCTATAACTGCATTTTGCATTGCGATCATTTCATTGTCATACTTATCTCGGAAATATTCATAGATCAATCTAGCCAGAGACTCATCCTCCAATAATTCAAGCTTAATCTCTCTCCTAAAGTCATGCTTAGCTGAAGTATAAAGACAATAAGTTACATTAGAAGTGAGATTATTAAGCTTCTTTTTTGATTGGGTCAATTTCTCTGTCTCTACTTCCAAATCCTTTGTTGCCTTGGCCAACACCTTTTTTCTCTCTCCTAGCTCACGCTCTCTCGAAGTCAGAACATTCGCTCTAGCCTTGGCTTCCTTCTCAACCCTCTCTTGGAATATCCTAGCATCTTCTTTAGCCTTGGCCTTAGTAGAAACCAATGCAACCTTCTCATTATTAGATGACACAAGATCAGTCTCAAGTTTTGTTACTTGATCAAGAAGCGAGGTTTACGTACTCTTCCTCTCACATGACTTCATCATTAAGGATGCGATTTATAAGAAACTAAATTTTGAAAGATATACATAGCAAATTAGTAATTAAAAGAAGAGAATAAGAGAAATAAGATTACTTATTTAGGATTAGATTTTCCGCAGTTCAGACAAAAATTAAAAAGAAGACATTTTAGGAGTCCAAATGGGAAGGAAGGAAGGCGGGGAAGATGAGACAACTTATGGCTAAGTTTGCTCCGTAGTTCTCTACACTCTCTCAATAAAAGCAGATATAGCCTCTTCGGGCACAAGCAAGTAGCCTGCACCGGGGGCAAAATCATTCTGCAAAGAAGAAGCAATCAGTACGATTGAGGTAGAAATAGGAAGGAAGAAATGACCTTAGTAAGAAGAGGCGGAACATCTAAAGCAGAAGGAGGAGTAGTTAACCTTTTGGGGGCAATGGAGGAACCACTATATCCATCATATAGTCATTTTGAGACTTGGCTTTGTTTCGATGCCTTGTAGAGCCTAGGAGAAGTTTCAAAATGCATCGTACATACGAAGAAATAGGAGCAATAAGATTAGAATTAGAAGGATAGTAGTTTCCAAAAATCTACTACGAGTGACTTATACCTCCTTATTCGGTTGAAGAAAAAGGGGGCTTAAGTATGCTATGAGAAAATATGTAATGAGGATTGAATAAATTTCGATCCTTCAGCTCTGTCCGTTAAAAAGTTATTTATTTTCTTTCTTTTTCATCTAATCTTGAAATATGTCGTCTATGGGAATCATATAATTTTTCATTTTCCTCAGAGGAGATAAAGCTGATGGAATATTAACAGAAGGAAGAAGGAAAGTCATCCAAATTTAAAATAAGGAAATGAAGTTCGGCCTACTTTTTAGTTTTCTGCTGAACATCAAGAAAAATGGAGTCCTTGGCCCGAGTGTAAAAGAAACCATTATCCCCCTTTGAAGGACTCTTCCTAATTTCAAAGTGAAACCGAAGTTCCTCGCTAGTCAGAATGAAGAGATTTTTGGCATAAGTACAAAAGTGGCAAGCGCAGGAGTACAAGAAAGAAGGAAAAGTTGGAAAGAAGCAATATCAAAGAAAGTAAGCCATTGATGAATAATCGAGTGCAGGGGAAGATGAAGACCAAATCAGATGAGTTCTGGAGTAAAGGAAATAAATCCACCCCGTGGTATATTAATGTGCTCATGAGGATTGGGAACCCTAGTTTCATAACCAGAAAATTTAAATTGTCTAAGAATGCCTGTGGCTCCTTCCAATCAAGTGATTTTAGAGGGCAGAAGGTTATAGGATGAAAAAGAGAAATCCATGTAAAATTTCAAGATTACTTCCAAGAAGGATCAAATAATAATCAAGGCAACTTCTCTTATTGTCAATCTAAAGAAAAATCCCAAAATTTGGAAATTGGAAATCGATCTAATAGAAATTACTTTTAGAAAAAGGATAAAAAGAAATTAAGGTAAGATGAAGAAAAGATATACATACTTAATTCGGATAATGGATGCACAATCGAAGAAAAAAAGAATTTTAGTAGGATGCTGATCGATTGCCAAAATAATAAGTATAAAGATTGAGGAGGATTTGCCTAGTAAAACGAAAATCCTAATTGAACAGTGATTTGAAAATAGATGAATATGGGAATGGCATACATATAAGACCATTAAATGCAAAAATACCTAAAAAGGCTTTTTCCACTACCGATAAGAAAGGAAGGTAGACAGAATTGATAGGATATGCAAACGGGGTGCTTAAGGCAACAAGTCTACCATGACCTGAAGTCGTCACAGACTTGGAGGACATGTGCTACACCCATTTTTACCCCGAGCTTAGGGGTAGGTCACAATGACATCAAATAAGATCAAAATAGAACAAGAATACTAGGCTGAGGCATTGGGCGTAGTACATGTTGAACTGAGGTATCGCATCTCCAATGCCCATACTTTTCCAACACCTAACAAGAATATATCTGCATAGTAAATACCAAGGGCAACCTAGGTAGTACCACAAGGGGTCAAAAGCACTCCAAATGACTGCATGTAGGGCTATTAGTGATACGCTTTAATGTAGAACCATACTCATAGGTAGACGATAAGGATATGGAGATCCTCCTTTATATCATCAACAACCCAAGCATACTTACAATGATGGAAACTCAAACTGTAATCATCTCAGATCATGGATAGCCCCGAACATGTTCTAAGAATATGTAAAATTAGCTCTCATAATGAAACAAGACTTTACAATTTCATTACTACCAAATAAGATAAAAGTTAAGCAAAGACAATAGAGAAGCCAACACAACAGTATGACCTAAGCATCAAGCAATAAATGCTGCACCTCTCCGCATACATCATCAACATTCCAAAGCCTTAGGGCGGCTTCCGCTTCTTCTTAAGACATTTGCATCTTTAGGCCAAAAAAAGGCCGACCTTCACAGGCTTGGTTCTCGTCAAATTTTTCATGCATCCTACTTCAATTCCCTTGACTCCTGCCAATGCCGTAGCTTCCTGCCAAAGACATGTCATCAATCCAAACACAACTAATAGGCATTATAGATGAATGACAAGTGGCAAGATCTAAAGGCGGAGACTGAAGAAAAGGATAAAAAGAAATCACGACAATCAATATGCACTTTTCCACACTATAAAAGAAGGGCTTGGAAGGTGTAGAAAAGGGTTGATTTTTGTAGAGCCTAAACCTGATCATAGAAAATATTGCATTCTTTTGGGAAATTGTAATCATATATACTAAAAAAAAAATATACAGTTGATCAACTCATGGATGTAGGATTAACAATAATTCAAACCATATAAAATTTATATGTCATTTACTTTCATTGCTTTTTATTTGCCCACATTACACTTGAACATGAATTGTGACTCTTTCGTGAAATGATTTCGATATTCAAACAAGTAGTTAGAGTGTAATAACAAGACTATGTGAGCATCCCGCAACACGGTTACTTCTAAAAGGCAATTTTGACTAAAGTGGAATCCGGTGATTCAAATTTGTGGGAGTAATCTTCCTCTAGGTTGCTTCATGATCCAATCAAGTATTGTGAAATCAAAAAATCTCACAAACCTTATTTATTGCAAATACTTTATTTAAGTTTATTATATTATATGAAACAAATTGGCTAATTAATTCAATATATAAACAAAGTATTTTTATTAAATAATCTTAAACTCTATAAAATATATTTTTAATATAAAAATTATCAGAGATAGACCAAAGTTTTGTAGTTTTTGTTATGAGTAGCTACCATGGATAAACGTTTTGCACAAAAAGTGGAGTATTGAAGTAGGGTTCAGTAATACATGTGCTTATCACTTCAATCGGAATATTCGAGATGTAAGGGTCACGCTGTATTTCATGAGCCTAATTTACTATCCACCCACGTATATTATGTAATGAGTTGTTGACCTGTTGTTTTAGACATTAGGCCAAACATACGCCAGACCATAAATACTTTGCAAACTTATTTACTTAATAATGGAAATCTAAGCTTGATTCAATGAATTATAAAAAATAGGCCATGAATAATTTAGTGTATTAAAACTTAATTTGTTACCTTGGTATCAAATGTGGGGTTATTATAGTATCTAGTAAATGGATTTCTTCTATTTGTTTCTTTTCTTGTTTATTGGTTTTCCTTGTTAGAGCAGTACACTTACACATGTGTTAATAGGGTACATTTCCTTTGTTTTTGCTATTGAATTTCTTCACTTGGTTCTTCTTTTTAAAGTGTGTGTGTGTGTGTGTGTGTGTGTGTGTGTGTGTGTGTGTGTGTGTGTATTAGTGGACATGTGCTACCTTTCTTGTTAGTGAACATATATTAGTGGACAAGTTGTGTTGAATTAAGTTGTTTATCATTTATATCTTGTTGTTAGATACCATGTTATTTCCATATACCATTAGATAGTATTTTATGGTATATGAAATTGTGGTGATAGTTCATTTTACTATCAACACCTTTTATTATTGTATATATTATGAGTAAAATATCTATTAATTACATATATGTATGTGTGTAACATTGTCTCATTATTTTCAATAGATTAAAGCCTGGCAAAAGAGTGAAATTTGATTAAAATTTAGTCTCGAACAATCGTATCATCACTGTTACTTTTGGTAGTTAAGATAGTTTAAAGATCGAATTTTGGTCTTTAAAATTCATTTGAAATATGTTAAAGTTCGATATATTACCCCTTAAAATTTGAAATTGAATGGTCAAACTCAACTGTATTTTTAGAGAAGTGATTCAAAGACTTAGATATCAGTCTTTGATCGGTCTCCATTTACAATTCAATAACTGAATTGCTCGACTTAAAACTAACAATTTTAGTCCTTAATTTGACGTCTTTTTACTATATTAGCATATTGATCATGGTTTATTTTTATGATCATTTAGGAGGTGTTAATATTTACTGTTCTAACAAAGTCTTACAAAAAATACTTTAAAAAATATATTTATTAGATAGAGTTTAGCGATTGGTGTTAACGTGGTGATATATTGATATACAAAGATAAATGTTAATGTATTAGAATGATCTAATGATACACTTGCATTTTTTTATATAGACTTCCTCATCAGCTTAATGTTACAAAATATTATTTGAAGCTACAAAATTTTGATGAGTTATAACTGAAAAATAAATGATACGTCAAAACCGTAGCATTGTAATTAATTTCCGATCTAGTTGTTTTAAGTAATACCCATGTGACTTATAATTAAAACATTTACAAAACATTTTAGTAAAGCATAAGATTAAAAATTTCAACACCTATAGAAAATATATGTTAAAGAGTAGAGATTATGTGATTGTTCATTCTTTCAGTCCTAGAAGGAATTCAAAAAAAATTGCAAAATGAGGGGCAACCAAATAATGAAATAAAACTTCAACTTCGCAAGGATTTCATCATCTGGTAGCAATACCTTCGAGACAATAAATGAGGACATTCAACAAGGAAGATCTAGCTTTGATATTTAAATGAAGGTACATTTAGTTAAAACAAGAAAAATAATAATTTACTTTACTATTGTAATGCATGAATGAAATAAAATCTTCTTCCATGTTTTTGGTGCCTTGTGCTCCCAAAATTTCCTTGTTCAATGCAACGACTTAATCAATAGCTATTTTAAAACAATAGTACTTCAATACACTATTTTAAATATCCTTCCTAAATTTAATAAATTTACTATTCATATATAAGTTGGATTAAAAGATGGTTTGTATTAGTTATATTTTCTCATACTTTCTAAAGTAATAAAAAAATACTTGAAATATACATTAATGTTCTATGTTGCTATATAGAGCCACCTAAAAGGTTCGGGTTGTCCAAGGCAAACATAATTTTTTTGTCATTTCGTTGCCCCTAATTTCTTCGGTAGAATTTTATTTTAATATGCATGAACTAAAGACATATTTTGCTAGAAAACAACACATACATTGCGTTAATTTGGACAATTGTGAGATAGCAAAGCATGATCTAGAGCTAGGTCCTTCCCAATATGCATTTTGTACTCCCCATTTTGTGCTGTTTCAATCCAAAACAACGAAATGGTTAAAAAGATCATATTTAAATATACTCATGTATAAAACACACGTCATTACATTGCTATAAAAAGGCTTAGCACATACGCTGGCAATTCAAACCCAGCAAAATTTGGTTTCACTTTGCAGCAACATTAACCTTTAATCATTGTACAATATAGGCTTTAAATTCATAAATAAAATAGTAGTGAATTTTTTAAGGCTAATTATACATTTTATAGTCAAAAAACGAAAAAAGAAATAACATCTAGAAATTTGATTATATATGCGTAATTTAGTGACACTAACAAACATGCCTGACACAATTAGTATAGTTGTCATAGACAGGCCAAAACCAATAATGTGGGGGGGAAAATTAAAAATTCGACTTTCAATGCAACAGCTAGGAATCAATCCATGGATGACAAGCACACATTTAGATAACTTACCACTTTTACAAGTTATACTTTCTTGTAAAATTGGATGAATTTTTTTTTATTCACATACTCTCTAGTTATTGCCTCAACCCACTTTGATGTCCCTCCCTTATCCGTTGCCCTAGGCAGCCGCTTTGGCAGCCTTGCCTTAGGGTGGGCCCTGTTTCTATATAGATTATATCAAGTAATTGAACTAGAGTTACCTAATAGGCTAAAATAAACATGAATTTAATTCATATATTGGAACTAATTTTAAGTAAATGATTATTTTATGGTTGATGCATTAGAAGTATTTTTATGCTTACACACGTATATTCTGTTTACATCAACCATATGTCTATTAAGTTTCCTTCTATAATTTATTGTTGCAACATGAAATATCACTTTTTATTTGTATCGTATATGATAAAAACGAAAAAGAGAGCTAATTTTTTAAACTTATTTCTTTAGATTAATAGCTCAGAATGAAATATCACTAAGCATATATAAAATGCACTTAAATATTGAGTAACTCATGATTAAATAACCACATAATTTTCTTTTATAGTTAATTGAAATAGTGGTGCAATTTGTAAATAAGAAAAAAATATCTGTAATTGTTTCTTACCTAGAGAGAGGACGCAATTCTTTTGTACTGATATATGTGCAAAGAACTTCATAAGTTATCATATAAAGAACGAGCTTATACACGATGGGTAGTAAAGTAAGTTCCTAACAAATTTGAAATTGATCATATTAGATAAATAAGAATGGTACAAACACTAATATTTGGAATATTTTTTCCCTCTAATACATTTTCATATGTTTGTTTCTTAACATAGAAACAAAGGTCATTACGTAAATAAAAATGTAAGTTTAACTTCATAGATGTGTGGAATGTAAATCTATGAATAATATACATTCGCTTACTCAATGTCAAACACAGGTCATCCTATTATGCTAAATGACTGAATTATTATATTGAACAAGTGTCATCCTCGTATACTAAATGATCGAATTTTAAACAACATAAAATGATCTATTTTCTTTCTTTATGCCCTCATGTGCACTATAAATCTCAAACATTGATTATAATAATATTATTAATATGTATAGTCTATTAGATCACACAAAATGATTATGATCAAAAAATACATGATTGATAGTTGAGTGAGCATATTATGACATGAAGTTTGATGAAATGAGACTTGATGTCGCTTTAAACATCAATTGTGAGGCAGCATAGTAAGCGAATTCGTTGATGTAAATCGAATCCGTCCAGGATCTCACACGATTAGCGGAAATAATCGGTGAATCGATGATAAATCAATGAATTTAAGAGTACTGAAAGGCCCAAATCCATTGATCACGAAGATACCGGACTTTAGCAATCTTCGATACGTTGATCGCGCATGATACCGTGAGAGAAGATCTTCAATTCTTCGAACGTTGATCAAGCGCACTTGATTCCGTGAATTGGCTTCAACAATCGTTGATTCGAGCGCACTCGAATACCGAAAGTGGAGATAGGAGATAACACTCAACTACCAATTTAAATGGAGGCACAAAGCACAAACCAAATTTTATTCAAAATTCAACAACCCTTTTACAATGACAATGCATCCCTATTTATAGGGAGAATACAACACACACGTCTTAACCTCGTACGACCTAACAATATACAAATTACAACTCAGCGACTTAACAAATATATCACACAATACAACGACTTAAGAAAACAAAGATGTAACATATGCGACACAACATCTTTGGGCAGAGCGACCTAACTCCCTGAACAAAATAAGCCTCGCGACCTAGGAAATTGCTCACGACCTAGCTTCATTCGCGACTTAACAAATCATCAGCGACCTAAATGTCTTTGTCTTGCGAGCTAGGGCCGGAGAAATTACCGAATCAACGAAGGTCGTGCGCCATTCGCGACCTATGGTGAATCAACGAAGGTCGTTCGCGACCTTATGGTTGATTGACGAAGGTCGTTCACGACCTATGGTGGAGCAACGAAGGTCGTGTGCGACCTTATGATTGAGCAACGACTCAGGTGGAGTGTTCTGAGGCGGAGTGACGCATGAAGGTCGATCGCGGCCTAGGATAGGTCGTTCATGACCTAAAGAGGGGCGATCAACTGGAGCTGGTTCGCGATTCACGTGACTCATGGCGGAGTGGCGACTCAAGGCGGAGCGACCTTGCGAGCTCGTTCCCGATTCCAGGCATGCTACTGCATCAAGTTGTATCGACAATTGAAGATGCACCAATAATGAGAGATATACTATATAGTTAGCGTATGAATTTAACAAGATTTTTGATTAAATGAACGAAGAGCTAAGAATTAGAAAAGAATTTAGAAGAAATTCTAGATCTTGGATATTATCAAAACCCGATGGATCATAGACCAAATATGGAAGACAGAAAAAACAAATACTAGATTTTAATTGAACCTGATGGATCATGAATAGGCTATTAAATAGTCTTTTTTTTTATTTGCTGTTACATGAAGGTGAAAGCGTATGTTTATGAATTGTACGTAGTTTTTTTTTTCAGATCAGCATTTTCAAAAACGCTACTAACAAACATTTGATGATAAATATAATCAAGTAATCTCAAACATAAAAAGTATGACTAAACTTTTTGGACCACAATAATTTTACACAATATATATTAACTCATCGTTCTATTATTCTTCACTTCACAAGCATTACATATTATGCATGTTCATTAATTTTCAAGTCTATGCTACATAAGTTTAATGTGGATTTATCCTATGTTTAACATATAAATTTCAATATGAACATATTTTGTTATGTAGATAGCATTTTAAATCCAGAATGGAGAAATTACGCTCTAAGTGAAATAATGTTCGAAATTTATTTTAAAGTAACAAAATTTCAATATTAACATCATTACACATTTTGACATACAAAATAAAAACTAAATTAGAGAAATACCGCATTAATTTAGAAGACACTTACAATAATACGTAAATTTCATCAAAAGACAATAATTAGATAAAACATTGTAAACAAACACAATCTATGAAATAAACTATTAAAAGAATTATTATTACTGGAACAAGTTATTGTAGTTTCCTATGCTACAATACAGAACAAAATATTTTTAAAATAAACGCCTACATATGCACAGAAGTAGCAAATATCCAAATGAAAGGAGTGTTGTATAGTAAAATTATAACATTTATAAGTTGCAAGAAATAAACAAAGTGAAAATACTTTATTGTGACCTAAAATATGTAGAAACTATGGTTTACTTAAACGTAATTTTTATTTTTATCCACAGTTTTAGTCAGTTTATCCACCCTAAAAATAGAATTATTTGACTTTTAAATTTATACTAAAATTATTTATTTCATCCTTGGTGTACTAACTCATAAAAAAGTATTTGGATTAACTTAATAAAAATCAAGTTGTGGATTAGCAAATGGAATTTGTGGGTGAAAATAAAAGTTACCGTAGATTTTTGTGATGCATTTTTACTGTACGTATTCTCCATGCTTAGAAGTTACTAGTTTACAACTTATGAAAATATTACTTTTTTGTCTTTCCTGAATGGTAACCCAGATTTATGCAGTGTAAACATTTAAGATGTCAAAATTTGTGCATGGAACCAAGTTAGGTTCAGACTATTTACCATACATGCAAGCTAGCTGTTCGTTTTCTGAATTGATCATATCTTCTTATTATAACTTTAGGTTATCATCTTCTGAAGACAGCAACTCTTAGATAATCAAAGTAGCCCTATTGTTACTGACTAATACAGAATTTGATATGAAAAAATTGTTACATCGACTGATATGATGATCTGCTATAATCAAGTTGTAATTACCTACTGCGTTTGTGTGCTCCGATTGTTTTCTCTTGTCCTTTATTTGTTATTCTAATTTCATTGTTTTAATTAGTCTCGAGTTCTAATTTGGTCATGAAACATACTATCAGGTTTGGTTATGGATCATCTTAATAGCGGATGAAATGAGGAGTAGGCATGCCAGGTATTTTCTTCTTTGCAAAAGGCATGCCAGGTATATGGTCACCAACTACTATATATAATATTTTTTTGGAAAATTGATTCTTTATCATATACAATATGGTACGTAAAAGTTGCCTAGAGAAACAAATAAGTGATTTATTATGCATACAAAAATTCACCCATACGGGTGAGTGAAGGAATACTAAATAAAATACAAGGAGGATGGGGACAAAATTAAAACAAAAAAAGGTAAGCAAGTTCATCTGAACCGATGTTAAGTATGCTTTCCAATTAAACCTGCCCTTCATATAATAATCAGTTGAACATGAAAGTTCATTCAAATCTATCAATACTTCTCTTGAAAGCTGAACCGATGAAAAACGGTGACTTTGAGCTGAACTTTGACAAAGGCATGCTCTCGATTCACTACTAAGTCAGTTGAATAGAGAAAGATACAATTATCTTCAATAGCTTTCTACTGGAAATAGAATTATTTTAATTTTAAATTTATACTAAAATTATTTACGTCATTCATGGTGTATTAACATAAAAAAAGTGAGTGGATTAACTTAATAATAGTCAACTTATAGATTAGCTAATAGAAATTGTGGGTGAAAAAAATTTTACCGTACTTAAAATGCATATGATACATTTTTCACTGAAATCATAAACCAAACATGCATTTAACCTGGGTGCATTAAATACCATGGTTACTTTCCATAAAAATCACATAGTAATCGATAAAATAATATTATTAACGAGTTAGATTTCAAGAGCTAACAAGCTCCTTAAGTATTTTCTGAAATGAACAGTATTTCATTTATTCTTTCTATTTGTGCCCAACCCTACTCACGTTTAATTTAAAAATCATAAGTTACTTCATGCCCATTCCATAAAACTCTAAGTCACAAAATGATGAAGAAGAATATATATCGACTGCCATGTAAATCAACAATTGCTTCTCTCCGTCTTTTCAGTGTGAAAACTTCCAACTTTATTTTTTTTGTTAGCCTATTTCTCCTTCAGTCCCGTGATTATTCAGGTAATTTTCAATTCTTTGGATCTGTTGTTTTCGATTTTCTAACCTAATTCAACTCCTTGATTTGTTCGATTTACTTATGTCATTGTTTGCTTTACTTTCTTAATCATCGGAACAAACGTAGTTGCTTCATTGGTTTTCTTCGTCTATATTTCATGTATCGTTATCATTCCTTACTATTTTTTTTAATTATTATGTTATCCATGTGTAGATTTAATGATAATTTGGATTGGTTTTATATTTAGAGCACAATGATTTGAGATTTGGTTGGAAAAATCAGATCTGTCAGATAATTTGAGGTTATTTACATGATTTATTGGTTTATTTACTTCATTTATTTGAAGGTTCTTTGTAAACAACATGCATGATTATATCTTTGCCTTCATGCCACTGTCATGAGCATAAAAAATTGATACATTTATTTTGTTGCATTGATCAGAACATTTTGACATTTCTACTAAAAAAATTACTAAACAAAATCATCCTTTGAAAAATAACATAAGAATCTATAAAGAAGTGAGAAATAGCCGATTTAATTGCCGATAGTCCTACAATAACACAAAAGTTCGACAATAATTACAAAGTAAATATAGCTACGGTCCATGTGCGAAGTACGGGTCTGCACTAGTTTACTTAATAAAAACACCTGTGTATCTCTCATTCTTTATCAAATCCATATCATTTAATACCTTACACAACATTCAAACACATTTTTCATTTAATTTTAATTTTTTAATTCAATAATTTCTCATTTTCACGTTATCTTTTTTTGTTCTTGGCTACAAACATTGATCATGAGTTTTCATTAGAAATCAAACCAAAAATTAAAACTAATATTTTTTGGAATATCAATCCAATATCGATACTAATGCTTCCAATATTATTCAACTGAACATGAAAATATCGAGATAATTTGGTATTTATAACCAATCAAATTGATATGCATACAAGTTAAAATATGTAATCATGTCCCACAACGTATAGAATATATAACATTACCTTTTAAGCAAAAAATATGAAGAACGCAATATTTCTTATAATATCGTAAAAGTATAACACCCTCATAGTATTTGTATTAGTTTCATACTGAAGGAATGAAAAATAGTAAAGAAACGTTTGTTCAAGTTATGAAACAATAAACATGATTGATTAAAAATGCTTTTGAAATATTCCTATAAAAAGAGTCACGTATAAGGAAATGATTGATTAAAAATTAGCTCTCTAACTAATTAGCATTAAAGGATGATTATTCTGTATCCAATTCTGTCAATATGTTTAATTTAGATTAAAGATAATTAGTTTCAACTAATTCTTTTATTTTTTTTAAGTTCAAATCAAATGAAGCATATAACAATCAATCTTTTTTATCAGTTACATGGTAGTATCACTTGATATGATCTTTCCTATTTGAAGTTGTTTAACTTATAAACAACACCAGTACTATATAAGCACATATGTTTACTCGTGTGAATAACATGTGTAAAAATTAATTTTATTATATATCATAAGACATGCATGTGCACACACAATATATAAACCAAAAATATAAAAAGAAATATGAAAGAACCATTCACACTTACATTATATACAATCAATCATGTTTAGTATTCAACCATTAGAAAAAAAATACCAAGATTCGTATTTATGGTCCATTTTCTAACATAAATTTTAAATTGACCACCCTTCTTTAATAGCAAGTATCAACTAAACTAAAAATATAAACAAGTATGGTTAATTATGTATATGCTCTAATAAATGTATAAAAATTAAAATTTTGAACTAAGGATATTTTCTAATTGTTTAAAGGTAGTTTAAAAGAGGAAGAATCATCAATTCGTTATTGATGCATTTTGAGAAAGTAGTTCCATGACACAAAAAAAATTTAGGCTATGAACAACCATTAATAGCAACAATGACTTAAGTGCTAAAAGTTATCACACCACGTACATGATCCTAATAAAATGATATTTTGACAAATAGTGAGAATGAATTTGTAGTTAGCTACATATAGAATTGAGAGTAAATGTGAATTACATTAAAAATATTTTCTAATTCAAACTAATGTAAAATAATTTATAATAAGAATTTATGATATATTCAATTCCAAATTAAGTTAGAGAATTGATTACACGTCGATTATAGAATAATTTCTCCTTAATGCTAGTTAAATGAATTAGTTGCCCTCTAATTTTGGCATTCAAATATATATAATTGTCTGAATAATAAAAATGGAAAAAATGAAAATATATATCACATTGAAACTTGGCCTGAAATCATACTAATAATCATATCCATCCCAAATAACAAACATGTAAAAATCAAATGAACTAAATTACATAGATTATCTAATAATGTTTTTTATAAAAACACTAAGGTACTTTTTCGTAGTTAGAAAATTGACTAAAGTTGGAAGTAAAAGTTCTAACAACATAAAACATTAAAGAAAACTAACATTATTTTTAAAACCAAAAGTATAGATAATTAATGCTTTCAGTAATTTAAGTTTATAAATGTTGTAATAAAATTATTCTACACCAAGATAATAAAGAAAATAAATAATTGTACAAATCTTATCCGTATAAATAATAAAATCGTTTACAATGATTTTACATATATAGAATTATAAAATTTAATATATTTTTTGTTATAAATAAATGTTTTCGTATACAGAAATTTACAAATATATATTTATTGATATATGCGATAGAAAGTTGAAGTAATAATGATAAATACTTTTGCTACTTTATATTTTAACCAAAAGATAATTATTAATTGTATTGTAAAACATTTCCTTTTATTTTGGCTTTAGTTTTGAATTAGAGGATTAATTAAAGATTAATTCTCTATGATGCTAATTAAATGAATTAGACACCACCAATGGGTATACTCATTCAATTACAATTTAATAATTTAACATTAAAGGGCAAAAACAATAAGCATATTCATTTTAATTATTAACAAATAAATAATAAACATATTATCAGACTTTGAAATCAATTAAATTAGTGAATTTATAAAAATGTTGAATTGTAGTGACACTATATGGAGAATTGAATTGGTTAGAAGTAGCACAGTGACGGAGAAGATAGTACGGAAATTGGAGCTTGGAGGAGGAAGATATGGCGTGGAATGTAGTGCACTATTGAGTGCACAAGTAGTTAGATGCTTGGGAGAAGTTTCCAGACGTCTAAGCTTTAGGGATTTGTAATCCCGAACCATCTACTAAACGTCTAGAAAAAGGTGCCAAACATTTGGGACTCAGGGAAATGGTTTCTTGAGATTATTTCTAGTCGTCTGGCGGCATGGGTCAAACATATGAGCTGGTATTTGCTGCCTATTGTATACGTGCTAACTGGATTGACTTGTGAAGGCTTAAATCGGCAAATCGGGTATTTGCCTAGGCAAGAGTTCTCTCTATATAAGCTATTTTTAGAATAAAAAAGAAAGTGACCGATTAAATTCAAGGGTTTATTGATCAATGGTCTATCCTCCATTAAATAAGTTTTATCAAAACCTAATTTTCTTTAATTCTCTTCTCCACAAATCTATTATATTTGGATATTGATCACTGCAATCAATCTCTTGTACTCTTCTCATTGGTATTAATAAAGGCTCGGCCTCAAAGTAGATGTACACTAAAAAGACGTTAGTGGAAGCATTATAAGTTGGCGTGTGATTTATTTTATCATTATTGCTTTATTCTTTTATTGCTTATTTGGTGATTGTGATTGGTTTTGGATTGAGAATTGGATTGAGATATTGATATGCTGTTTTTGCACTTCCTACCATGATCTTGTTTTCCACTGGGCTTTGGGGCTGGGTTAGTGTGTTATCTAGTCTAAATTCTATAATATTTGGTATCAGAGCATTGGTGCTGGTAGGTGGTTATGGAAACATTGAAATAAGATAATACCTTGGGTAGTCCCTCAATAGTTAGTCCAAGTATTGTGACATAGTATGTATGTGGATCGTAAGCGACTTTGGGATCACAATTAGATATAGACAAGTCGTATGGAGATAACGATATGGAAAAGTGGCAATAGATGATGAAAGTGGCTCTTTAGAGGAATCGTGTGCATCGAGAAGTGTTTGATATACATCTATTGTCGGTGGACATCTTGGATGTTGAGGGAGAGGAAATGGAAGAGTAGGTATTCACTACACTTCAACTTGCTATGGGAGAGAATGTGATTTTGAAATTAGTGGTGAGACTACTACTAAGGGTATTTAGGACAAGTTGGAGGAGTTGTATATAACGAAGTCACTAACTAATCATTTGATCTTGTCGCGACCATTCTTCACCTATATGATAAAGGAGGGTAATTTGCATAGATGCATTTGATTGTCTTTGATGATTTGCTAATAAAGATGAAGCCGGTAGATCTGAAGATAGAGGAAGAGAAAAAGGTGAAGATATTGTTGTGTTCATTGTTCGACCGTTATATGGATTTCTGAAATAGTTTGATCTATAGCCAAGATACTTTGACTCTTGATGATGTCAAAACCGTTCTTCTTAGTGAGGAGCCGCATGGTCAAATGAAGAAGTTGAGTGATGGAAATAGTGGTGCTAGTGGTAGTCATCGTTTATATGTAGAGATGGAGAAGAATGCGAAGAAGGAAATAATGGGCATTCTAAATCAAGGAAGCCTAGATGGAGAGGAAAGTCGGGGGAAAGAAATGGCAGGTACTTTATTTTTAAAAAGCCCAGTCATTGGAAGAGTGAGTGCCCAGACAATAAGAAGTCAAAGAAGGAATTAGCATATTTATCTTAGAGAGTAGAGTTAGCGAGGGAGACGTAGATTTTTTGACGGTGGTAGCATCGGATGTTTCGGGTAGCCAATGGGTGCTCGATTCGGGGGCCTCTTATCGTATAACGCGGAGTAAGTATTGTTTTTGTTCTTATGATGAAAAAGAAGAAAATTCAATTGCTATAGGTAATTGTGCTATTTGTAAGATAGGGAAATGGTTCCTTGCAAATCCAGATCTTTGATGGAGTGGTTCGTACTCTCAAGTGAATGCTATGTTCCTGGACTTTGGATGTCTCTTGTTTCCTTGCGGCAACGTGATTCATTAGGTTGTAAGATCATTATTGAAAGTGATAGCTTGTGGGTTTCGAAGGGTGTGCTTGTGGTGGTAAGGGTGCTAGGAATCATGGTGTTTATTTTCTTCAAGGTGTAACCATTGAAGGTGAACTTGTGCAGATGTTGTTAGTTCTCATGCCTTGGATGCAGCTAGGTTGTGGCATTTAAGGTTAGGTCATGTCTTAGAAAGGAGTTTGAATATTCTTCAAAAGATGAAGATGATCGATAGAGTGAGTTTCAACAAGCTTGAGTTTTGTGAGGAATGTGTCATGAGAAAGCAAACAAAAGTATCATTCGGTGAAGGAAAGTATGATTTGAGAAGTATTCTTAAGTATGTTGACATAGATGTTTAGGGACTAGCACGGGTAGCTTATTTGGGAGGAGCTCGCTATTATATTTCTTTTGTCGATGATTTTTCACAAAAGGTATGTGAAAAATGCTATGTGGTAGGATCGTATAATATGGAATAGTGGAATGGTCTAGGTAGATAGTAATAAGCAGTAAGTAAATTAGACACCAAGACTTTATACTGGTTCGGACCTCTTGTCCTACGTCCAGTCCCTAAGCTCCTCTTAGGAATTCAACTAACCAACAACCCTCACTTAACTTGGAGGAATAGGTTTATAACTTACCTGAACAAACGAACGGGATTTCTTGCCTCAACTATCGAATAGGACTTCAACTAGACACAAAGAGTATTTCTGACTTGTTGTGTTCTTGATAACACTAATGAGACTAATTGAGTACAACTTTCCTACAATCTTATCCTCAAGAATATGAAATGTGTTTATGAAGATTTAGGAAATATAAATTGCTATGAATGATAAAGTATTTAAGATAAATCAGAGATTTAAGCTATTGAAGTGGTTTGTGAATGCTTTTGAAAACTTGAGTAATATGAAAATATGATCAAGATAATAGAGAGTTTAAAGCTATTGGAATTGGTAATTTGCAAATGATAGAAACATATATTTATAGGTGTAGAAGAGGTATATCTATTTGCAAAAGGTTCAAGCAAGAGATGCATCCATCACCAATAGAGAATGGTTGCAACTTTTGGGAAGAAGAAGGTGTCCCTTCATCAAAAATTCGCACTCAGTCGACTGAACAGAGATTTTTAATCGACTGAAACTGTGCATGTTGTATTTGTGTAAGAGGTTCAGTCGACTAAAATGACCTGTTCAATCCATTGAACTGATAATTTATGCACAGTGAACACTTTAACAAAAATATGAAGTTGTGTAATGTGTTTTTGTGTTTGTGCAAGCTTCTTGAGGATAGATTTTAACAATAAAACTAAGACTAAGACTTATATATAATAATTACTCATGATATCCTTGATCTTCATAGTCCTTCCTTTACCTTTGCACATATCTCTTCCTTTTTGTTGAAGCACATTGTCATTGATCAAAATATAGCGTATCAACATTCTCTCCCTTTATGATTGATAACAATACCTATTATCTTACTTCCCCTGAATATATGCACTGTCTTTCCTATAAAACAAAGTTAGTGACATAGACTTTTCTCCCTCTTTGTCATCGACAAAAAGGAAGTAATAATTTGTAGAAGTATATAATTGTTAAACAAAGTAACCACATTGATACATAACCATAGTGTACATTATACAAACCATAGAGTCTCATGAATAAAAGAAGGCTATTTATACAAGCCTTTTTAGATGTTTGAAGATTAATAAAAAGTTCCAGAAATCAAACCATCAAGATGATCAAGGATCTCTGTCCCAATCATAAGATCCTTCACGTCCTCCCTCTGGTTCACGAATAACAGGGCCACCATCAAAGTATGAAATATTTGTAAGCATTTTTTGTCTCCGGTCATGTGTTTTGAGCAACCACTATCCAAAATCCATTTTCTTTTCTTGAGTGGGACCTGCAAAAAATATTAATAAATACATTGGTACCCACCTTTTAATAGGGTCCTAAGAGTTAGATCTTAGGAAGCCAAACCCAAGTGGGTTTAGTGTCCCTTTTGTAAATATATTTTTTATTGCTATGAATAGTATTCATAAATGTTTTAACATATTTGTTTCTAATTAAATTATTATTAGTCTTTGGAACCCAAATTTTAATTATCTTAGTTTCTACTTTTGTTTTAGTAGGCGCTCCTAATGATATACTATGTTTTGAATCATTATTTCTCTTAGTATTTTTCTTTTGAGGAATTTTTGTCTCCTTTTTATATCCTAATCCATATTTATTTGAGGAAGATTGAGAATTTTCTAAAATCATAGATAAAAAATTTCTTCCTTCGTTAAATTAGAAACATTTTTAGTAATGTTGTCTAATTTAATTTGAAGACTAGTATTTTCTAATTCAACTTGTTTTATTTTATATTTTAAATTGTGATTTTCAGAAATAATTTCATCATTTTTTGATTTTTGAGTTTAAATTTCTTGACTCAAAAGTAAAAGTTGACTATCTGAGTTTGAGAGATATTCTTGAACCTTTTCAAGTTCTTCTTCCAAATTTTTTTTCGTCTTTTAATATATCTCTTTCAAATTCATCTTTGTTCTTATTTTCACGTGTCTCTTTAAGTTTCTTTTTGAGAATTTTTATAGTATTTAAAAATTCAGTGTTTACTTCTATTAAATCATCATAAGATAAATCACTAACCTCTGATTCTTCAGCCATGAACCACACATTTGCTTGTTCATTGTCGCTATAACTATCATTTTCAAATGAAGGTGAATTTGAATCATCCCATGTTACAGAAAACGCCTTCTTTTTGAATTTATCCTTCTTGTTTTTGTTGTTGAAGCTTTTCTGATTTTCCTTCTTTAGTTATGGACAATCCTTGTGCATGTTTCCTTTCTTGTGACAATTGAAGCATTCTATATTTGAGGATGAAGGTTTGTTTAAGAAATTCTTTTTGAAACCGTTTTTATTTCCTTTTCTAAATTTTAAGAATTTCTTGAAATTTTTAGCAATAAATGCTAGATCCTCATCTTCAGATTCCGATTCTTCCTTTTCTGCGCGAAAGCCCCATTTTTTCTTTCCTGTGCTTGATCTTTCTTAGCTTGCATGTTAACTTCATAAGACATAAGATTTTCAATTAATTCTTCTGGTTTCATTGTAGATAGATCGTTTGCTTCCTCGATTGCTAAGACTTTTCTCTCCCATTCATCAGTGAGTGAATTTAGGACCTTAGATACAATATCAAAATCCGTAAACTTTTCTCCTAGTCCTACTAAGACATGATGAATGTCTTGAAATCTCGAGTACATGCCATTGATGGATTCATTCTGCCGCATTCTAAAGTTTTGGAACTGGTTCTTTAGCATGGAAATCATTGTTTATTTAAAAAAATTTGTGCCTTCATGTATAGTTCTAAGTGTATCCCATATCTGATGTGCACTAGTACAAATGCTAACACGATTGAAATCATTTCTATCCAAAGCACAAACTAGCATATTCATAGCTTTGGCTTTTCACTAGCTTCATTCTTCTGAGTTTGTGTCCATGTAGGGTAATTAGTTGTGGGTACAACGAACTCTCCTTGAGTTGCATTCTAGGCTTCAAAACTTGTTTCTTGCATATAAATCCTCATCCTTGTAGCCCAATAATTATACTTTAGTGTAACAAGCTTAATTTCGTGCCATTCAAATCTACAATAATCCATACATGTCGGACTTGAATGATGCGAAATAATAGATTGTAAATAAATTTGGAGAAAATAAAATCAAATATACAGAATCATAGACACATAACAAACAGAATAACTCGCAGCGGAAAATAAAAATGCATAGTAGTTTATGAAGCTACTACGGCAGATTCTCAAACCAAATACATATACAGTCTGAAAACAACATAATAGAAATCTCAAATACATAGAAGTTCACTAATACATAAGATAAACTAGAACAGCTGGAACAGAAGTAGATAAATATGTAGATAAGCAGAAACTCCAGCAAAGACCAGCTCCAAAAAGAGAACCCAAAGCTGTAAACACTTAGGCTGACCCGAGCGTAAAGCAAAATACAAAACACTCGAGTCAGGATAATATATACTTATATAATGTAAACCAACTCAAGTGAACTGTAATCAAGATACAAGTAACTTAAAGGATGCCTGGGACCGCCCATCCTCTAAGGATCCGTCAAACTATTTACTATTAGTAATATTTCGCTATTATAATAATGTCTACGAAAAAATAAACATACTTTTAAATAGCGTTACGGGATACCCATATCACCCTTCACACATAATAGTCCCAATAGTCCATCCAATATCATGCCATCTCCACTTCGAGTGACTGTCAGAGGATACCACACGGGCTACGGGAGAAAAACAACTTGTAGTAAAGGTTCGGCATGGTAGGTGACACGACACCCAAGGCAATGCCAAGGTAGATATACCAATTACGCACACGGGCTGGTGGTAACGTAGCAGCCACTACGCCCACCCCGAACAACACTCCAAAATCAAGGGGTGCACCCAAATCAATCACAAAAGTAATAGAATGGTATCGAAGAAGTGTGTCCACTCCAGAGGTGCTACCTCCTTTGACCCGAGATCGCTCCTGTTTTAGCCACCTTAAGCTTACTCACGGGAGTTAGGTCCACGTAAAGTACCTTAGGAACGTCGTCACCATCCTACTTCATTCTGAAATCTCCATCGCATATACAATTGTTAAAGTGGTTTTCGGTATCGACAGAGAGTATGTCCATATCCGATCCCGGGCTCTTTAAAAACCCATCGTTATTATAACCCATAGTTATAATTTAAAAATGGTATCTGTTTCTCAAAATCCAATACCATTTCAAATCCATTTCAAAATATCAAACTTATCATCAAATCCACTTCAAAATATCAAACTTATCATTTCATTTGAAAACATATTCATTTTTATCCAATTTAAAAATACCATTTCAATTCACATTTCAAAATAGTTCAATTCCAAACAAATTGCTTCATTTAAATCATTTCAAAATGATGTTATTACATATAAAAATTAAATTACTAAATTTCCAAAATTTTCAGCTTTCAAAGTTCATTTATTCACTTAATTTTATCAAAACAATGAAAATTCAACTTTCGCAGCATTTGAAAAATGCTACTGAAAGTTATATTCAAAACAGTTCAATTTAACAAAAGACAGCGTTTAAAATGCTGTAATAGAGTTACATTAGTTTCAAAGAAAACTTAATTTATTCCAACAATTATAGCATAAAAAAATAAATTGCTATAATAGCCTTTAGTTTAATTTAGATATTTAGTTCACTTATCAACTACAGCGTTTACAAATGTTGTATTATCATTTATAATAGACATAATAACATTTCAAAAATGTAGTTAATTAACTTTAAAATTTCAATATAATTTCACAACGATTATATGTTCCATAAATCATTTTTAACTTATAAAATCACATAATTTTTTACTTTTATAACCACCATTTAATTTTCTTAAATTTCATGATTTCATAAAGTTAAATTTCCATTTAAAAATTCATATTTAACACTAATTCACTTATTAAACTGCAATGTTCAATTTTAAATTCATTACATTAAATTTCAACCTAACACTTAAGTTCAAATTCTCAAATATAACTTAGTTTTATTTTTTATTTACTTAACTAAAAATTTACTTTTAAGTCAATGCCATAAATTTCCAATTTTTAGTTATATTTCAAAATTTCAACTTAAATATTTATTCATTTCACATTTCAACTTTATTAAAAATCATTAATATGATATAGCATCACTTTAAATTCATTTAAATTCAAATTATCATAAATTTATCATGATTTCATATTCAATTTAATTTCCAATTATAATTAGATCAAACTTTCCAAAATAACCGACATTCAAAATTTTCGAACTTTTTCATTAATTTATTTCACTTATAATTATTCAGAAAATCAATAATATTTTACAAAAGTCATTTTTAATTAAATTTAAATCAAAATATTTTAATATTTACATTTCTAAAATAATTTTAATTTTTTTAGAAAACATACATTAACTACGGGTCTGTATATAATTTTCTACGCTAGGAAAAGTGATACGGGTAATATATCATTTCAACCCGTAATTTACAAAGAAAATCCGGGTTTTATCATTTCAAACCCGCAATCCCAAGTTGAAATAAATTGAAAATCATTCAGGCCAATCATTTCAGCTCATAACGATTTTCTCTTATTCTGAAGTCCATTCGGGTATGTATCATTTCAACCCATAGTGATTCTGTAACGACCCTGAAATTCAGACCCAGTTTAAAAATTTTAAATCGCTTATTTGATGTAGAAATTCAAATTTTCACAAACAAATTCCGTTGCCAACCAAACTTCACATTTGGAATGCGTCTAGATAGACATAGGCGTGCGCCAAATTTCGTTGGAAAATATGGAAGTAAATTACGGTCGTCGCATTTGCATATTAGTTTAAATTCTAGGGGGTAGATTTTCTACCGTCGGAACTTAAATATATTTTTTTTTTTTTGTCAATCTTGCATAAGAAAAATATTCTGATCATGATGGCGCTTTCCGTTCCGCCAAATTCCGCTTTTAATTGCTAGAAAAATTGTCGTTCAAGCAAATGGTACAATAAGAGTTGCCACTTCGCAAACAATGTCAAACCACCAATTTCTTTATACCGTTGAGTCCGCCTCGTCGCGCTGATCAAAATGGTATATTTGTTTGTGTCAATCGGAGTTTGGCGTGACAAGTTATAAATTATTTAACGGGGTACAAACTGGTCCGTTACGCCACAAAAACCGGTACCCTACTCTTTCCCGCTTAAAATTCAAAACCTCCGCCCCTTCAGAAACCCAAAGGTCACTGTGTCAAATCAATCATTTCATTGCACGGGGACTCTAAAATTTCTCTCTGTTTATATCTGATGTCCTCTGCATTAACTCTGCATACTTTCTCTGCTTTCATTAATTTTCAGTTCACTTTGCTTTTGCTCTGGTACGCACTGCTCTCTGCTCTCCTCCCCCTTCTTCCTCTGCACTCTCTCTTCTCTCTTTTATATATATAAACTGTACTCTTCCCCTCCAACTCTTCCATGCATGCACAGCCTCCATCCCACCCACTTCCCTCTGCCGACCCCCCCGGCCCTCCGCCTGCACCCGACCCCCGACCCCCCGGCCCTCCGCCTGCACCCGACCCCCGACCCCCCGGCCCTCCGCCTGCACCCGACCCCCGGCCCCCCCCCCCTCCGCCTGCACCCGACCCCCGGCCCCCCTCCGCCTGCACCCGACCCCCCTCCCCCTCCGGCCCCCTCCGTCCGCACCCCCCCCCCCCCCTGCTCCAGTCCGACCCCCCCTTGCCCAGCCCCACGCCCCAGCCCTCTCCGCCCCGCGCCGTCCCCGCTTCTCCAGCTCGACCCCACCAAGCTCCGCCTCCGTCAACCCACGTCGACCACCCCACTGCTGCCCGCCGCCATCCCCGCTCCAACCCCGCTCCGCCACTGCCGAAATGTGCTCTGTGCATCAGTTATATATATATCAGTGAATATATATATAACTGTTATATTATATAACAGTATATACTTTAAATCTGTTTGCTCATTCTCTGTTGCTGTGTTTTATTCCAGCTCCCGCTATTGATCCGGTAATATAGGCTATTTCCACCCCGCTTGTCGAATCCATTTTGCTCCGTTGAACGGTATGGTTATATATGTATATTCAATCGATATATTGCAGTAAACAAATTATTTATTAATTATTTGTCGATTGCAGTTGTGTTCTTTTTGCGTCGTGCTGGTTAGGGTCTATTTTATCTATTCGTCTTCGTGCTTCGCCATCAGCTTCTTCAACCACGCAAGGTGAATATTTTATATTCACGACTCAAATCTATTATGCCATGAAAATCAAGTGATAATTGTTGTTAATATTAATTTGGATATTAAATTATTGATTGTTAAAAATTGGTTAAAACAAACTTTTAATTGTTATATAAGTGAAAAATTTAAATATTGTTAATAGTTAAATTTCTGAAATTGACGCCATGTATTGTTTAATTTGATTAAGCATGTTAAACTGAGATATGATGTTAATTAGGGTAAATAATAGTGACATTAAAATTTTATGAACAATTACTTCGGGATTATTAAAATTGTTCAATTGTTATGTATGGTTGCTATTGCTTGTTTATTTACTTTGACACCATCCCAGTATCACACTGCAAGTTCCCTGTGCTATGCTTTATATTGAATGATATCGGGTTGAAATGATAAATACCCACCTAAACACTTGGCCTTGGATAGACAATTAAAATAAGGAACCCGATTGGTTAACAAAATTATTTTGAAATTAAAACATATTTGAAAATTTAGGAACGATCTTAATAATTGTTTGGAAATCAAGTAACGATTAAATGGATTTAATTGAAGTAATTAAATGGATTTAATTGAAGTAATTAAATGGATTTAATTGAAATAAATTAATGGATTTAATTGAAATAAATTAAATGGATTTAATTGAAATAAATTAATGGATTTAATTGGAATAAACTAGTGGATTTAATTGAAATAAATTAATGGATTAATTGAAATAAATTAATGGATTTAATTGAAATAAATTAATGGATTTAATTGGAATAAATTAATGGATTTAATTGAAACGGATTAATAAATCTCTGAAATTGGATAAATGACCTTGCAAATTTATTGGAATAAGATTTGAAAACAAGGAAGTTTAACAAATTAATAATTTGAAATTGTATTAAATTGATTAGATTTAACCGGGTTTAAATTAAATAGATTTGAACTTGTTATAAATTAAATTTGGGATTTAGAAATTTGACTTAAGCGAAATGCGAAACTAACTAAAGTTTGTGGATTTAATTTAGTGATAATTTAAATTTAAAAATGATTTTAAATTTAATAAAATTGATTTAATCAAATTTATGATGTAACGATGAATGTAAATACGAATTGAAATAAATAGAATTTGACTAAATGATTTGAACTAAAATTTACCATCAAATTTAATTAAATTGGGTATTAAATTTGTTAACTCAATGTTGAATTAAAATTTGGAAATATGATTTTAAATACATGAAATAAATTGAATCGTGAGATTGTCAAATTTCGAAAGTCGAATTTGCAACTTGACTTCCGGACTTTGATTTGTTTAAACGTAAATTTAAATGACCATCGGGTAATAAATACGTAGTTATTAAAGAGACCGGGATTGGATATGGACATACTCTCTGTCGATACCGAAAACCACTTTAATAACTATTATACGCGGAGTGTTGATCCAGAATGAAGTGGATGATTGATGAACGCGTTGACTGAAGAAAGAGAACGAGTTTGGATGACCCCGGACATGACTAAAACAGGAGCCGTGCCGAACCATTGAGGTTCGCCACCTCTAGCGGACACACTTCTTCGATACCATATCTATTACATTGTGATTCGATTTGGGTGCACCCCTCGATTTGGGAGTGTTGTTCGCGGTGTCGAGATAGTAGCTGCTATGCTCGACATCATTTCGGATCAGGCAACTACTAGTATCCTAGTTGGTATCGCCTCATGTACCTTGTCATACTGATTATCTTATTCGCGACCACTACGTTATGATTTGTACCTTGAGTATATGGATTGCCCTCTGGTGACTTCCGGTTTTGGGGAAACTACGGTCTTGTATATGCTTTTGGGAATATAAAAATGTGTTAAGGGGGATTATGGTAACGCCTTAACGCTATTTTAATACCGTACTTTACTGATTAGGCATTATCTACATACCGTACTCTATTGTATACATAGATAGTTTATCGGATCCTTAGAGATGTTTATTCATCTTTAAGTTATGAAATTTATTTACTAAATTGATTATTCTGCATAAGATTTTGAGTCCTGACTCGAGTGTTTCTTTTGTATATGCTCGGGTCAGTCTGAAGCTATCCAGTTTGCCGATCAAGGTTGGTTGAAGATGCTGAAGACCTAGCATTTATCATTATCTATCTATTTTGATGTCCTAGTCTGTTGGGCATTTATGTAGTTCTTTTGGTCACTTATGTTCAGACATTGTTGTATATTATGTAGTAGCTTCATGAACTGCTATTATGACGATGTAATTTCCGCTGCATTATTCTGTGACTGTTCTGTGACTGTGATGTTGTATTGATTCTCATTTACATTTATGTATTTATAATCCCATAATGATTCGTGTTTTGTATTATTTAAGTTGACATGTGAGGATTATTGTCGATTTAAATGGTACAAATATGCGGGTTGTTACAGTTGGTATCAGAGCTTCGGTTTCCCTAAAAACCTTAGTTCGGGATTATATTACAACTCATTAGAGATAGGGTAGCAATACCCTGGAATGAGGAGAATCGATTCAATATCCAAATCCTTTCATTTCAAACTCCATTGATTCATTGATTGGACTTTCCTTAAGATTCTATGATTTTCTATCCTTGGTTTTAAAAATCTCTTTTGGTATTTCAGGATGGGTACCAGAGGAAACCATAGGGGAGGAAGAGGCCAAGGTCCTGCTCAGGCTGCACCTGTCGCTCCAGCTCCTGTCAAATTCACCATTCTTAGTAAGGAGTATACACAGTTAGGAGGTAGTAAGTTTTTTGGATCTGAGGGTATTATTGAAGCCCAGCAATGGCTCAAAAGCTTAGAGAAAATATTTTCTGGATTGGAAATCACTGATGCTCAGAAGCGTCAGCTTGCTGCTTGGCAACTTCAGGATGCCGCACAAGATTGGTGGGAATCAGTTACTTCGCGTATCGAGGAGAACACCATCACTTGGGCCCAGTTTAGGTATAAAAATTTCTTGGATTTCGTAGTATAAACTCCTCTCTTAACCCTGAGATGTTATTCACTTGTCTATCTTATGATTAGGGATACTTTCACGGCACAATGGATGCCAGCTGCTGGGAAAACCCAACTTTATAGAGCTTTTATGGACCTTAAACAAGGCGGTATGACTTTCTCCGAGTACGAGAGGAAATTCAACGAACTCTCCAAGTTCGGACCTGGATTGATCGATACACCGCTTCTAAAGAACGAGAAGTTCATTTTGGGAGCTAGACCAGAGTATTATGACTTGCTTACTGGCCACACTCACTGCACCTTCACAGAGCTTGTCGACTATGCTCTTAGGTATGAGGCAAAGCCTAGGGGACCCACGGTCAAGGCCGCGCCAACTCAGCCTTCTTCTAGCCAGCCCGGAAAGAGGAAGATGAACTTTGATCAACAAAAGAAAACTTGGCAGAAGACTACAGGATTGGGATATGCCCAGAAGAGCCCAATCGATCTTGCTAATATCACTTGCTTCAGATGCGATAAGAAGGGTCATTATGCTAATAGCTGTCCATCTACAGGAGCTGCTATTCCACCACCTCCTCAGATGAGGAATGATTTATGCTATATCTGCCTCCAGCCAGGTCACTTCAAGAGAGACTGCCCATTGCGGAAGAAAGGCACGCCATCAGGAGTATACGCTATCACCACTCCTACACCACCTCCACCACCTGCTCAGGATGACCGAGGTACCTTACGAAGTACTTTTACATTTCATAATTTACCTGTTCGGGTATTATTCGATACTGGTGCTTCTCATAGCTTCATATCTGTTGATCTTTGTGATAAGCTCAAATTAGAGCCTACTCTGGCCATTACTTCTTTATGTGTCTCTAACCCTATCGGAGGACCCGCCAACCTCCAAAGTATTTGCAAGGGAGTTGCTCTTATATATAATTTCTCTCGATTCACGTGGGATTTTTATGCGCTTGGCTTTGTAGCATTCGACTTTCTCTTAGGCGCAGATTGGTTAAGAAATTTCGAAGCTGTTATCTCCTGTAAAGCCCGTATCGTCTCTCTGATAGACGATAAAGGAAATTCTCTAACTATTGAATGCAAATCACCTCAGAAATATGCCGGTAGCTTCATATTCTCTCTTGATGTTCACCCGGATGATCTTAGTACTACTCCTGTTGTTCAGAAATTTCCTGATGTGTTTGGAGAAATCAACTCTCTACCGCCTAAGCGGGAGATCGATTTCCGTATTGATCTTATTCCCGGAGCTACTCCCGTAGTTCTCCCTCACAGAAGAATGGCTCCCAAAGAAAAAGCTGAACTTAAAACTCAAATTGATGATCTATTTGCTAGGAGTTTGATCAGGAGAAGCTGTTCTGAATGGGGCGCAGCAGTCGTCTTCGTCACCAAATCAGATGGATCTCTTCGCATGTGTGTTGATTACCGAGAATTAAACAAGCGAACTCTCAAGAACCGCTATCCGATGCCTCGCATCAATGATTTATTTGATCAGCTCCATGGAGCTAAAGTTTTCTCACAACTCGATCTAGCTACTGGGTTCCACCAACTCAGAGTGGCAGAAGATAGTATTCATAAAACAGCTTTCCGTACCGAGAACGGATTCTATGAATGGTTGGTTATGCCATTCGGCTTGACCAACGCACCTGCTTATTTCGTCGACTTGATGAATCGAGTCTTCCGCGATGTCCTTAACAAGTTTGTTCTTGTTTTCATTGATGATATTCTCGTCTTCTCCAAAGACAAGAAAGAGCATGAGACACACCTCGCTTATGTTCTAGAAACCCTTCGAAATCATCAGCTAAAAGCAAAATTCTCTAAATGCCACTTCTGGCGAGACGAAGTGAGATTCCTGGGCCACATAGTTTCTGAAAATGGGATTTCGGTCGATCCAACTAAGATCGCCGTAATCAATGTAAGTTCTATCCTATCCGCTATTCCTATTTAATTCCTCTTACTCTCTTCTAATCTGAAACTTATCTACAGGATTGGGAGACTCCCAAAACTCCTACTGATATCCGTAGCTTCTTGGGCTTAGCCGGTTATTATCGCAGATTTATCGAGCACTTTGCCCGGATCTCTGCCCCACTTACTTCTTTAACTCGAAAGGATACCAAGTTTATTTGGAGTGAGAAGTGTGAATCAGCTTTTAATGAATTGAAGCATAAGTTGACTTCAGCTCCAGTTCTTGCGGTAATCGATGGAAGTGAAGGATTAACTGTCTATACAGATGCTTGCCGAGAAGGCCTAGGCGCTGTCTTGATGCAGAATGGAAAGGTTGTTGCTTATGCTGGCCGTCAGTTGAAGATCCATGAAGTAAACTATGCAACTCATGATCTAGAGCTTCTTGCAGTTGTATTTGCTTTGAAACTGTGGAGGCATCATCTTTTGGGAACTAAATTTGAATTATTCACTGATCATAAGTCCTTGAGATATATCTTTTCTCAGAAGGATTTGAACCAGAGACAGGTTCGATGGCTTGAATTCTTAGCTGCATATGATCTCGATATCAATTATACTCCTGGGAAAGCAAATGTTGTAGCCGATGCTTTGAGCCGTAGCAGAACATTGTCATGTTGTAATCTTGTAGAAGGCATGCTCTTTCAGCTTGTTATCTCCCCATCTCTTATGGATCGCATCAAAGCTAAGCAATATGAGGACACCTTGCTCTATCGCATAAAGGAGTTAGTTCTTGGTAGAGTTGGAAATGCTGACAGTAAAGTGGGAGCACAGATAGATAGTAATGGAGTTCTGAAGATTGACAACCGTATTTGTGTTCCAAATGTTGATGGATTGAGGCAAGAAGTGCTTAGAGAAAACCATCAGTCATCACTTTCATTCCATCCTGGTGTCACCAAGATGTATCGAAATATGAAGCGTTTATATTGGTGGAGTGGGATGAAGAGAGACATTTCTACATATGTCAGTAGATGCACCACTTGCCAGCAAGTCAAAGCCGATCACCGGAAGACGGCAGGATTACTTCAACCCCTAGAGATTCCGTGTTGGAAATGGGATCAGATTTCTATGGACTTCATCGACGGATTACCAAGGACCAGAAAAGGTAACGAGAGTATATGGGTGATCGTTGATAGGCTGACCAAATCTGCTCACTTTATTCCTGTTAAGACCACTCGTACTGCTTTGAGTTTGGCCGAGACTTATATGAGAGAGATTGTTAGACTTCATGGAGTTCCATCCAGTATTGTATGTGATAGAGACCCTTTATTCACTAGTAAATTCTGGAAGGCATTTCAGGACGTCTTGGGCACTAAACTGAATCTGAGCACAGCTTATCATCCTCAGACAGATGGCCAAACTGAGAGGATAAATCAGATTTTAGAAGATCTGCTCCGGGCCTGCATTATTGATTTCAGTGGATCTTGGGAAGACCATCTCCATTTGGTTGAATTCACTTATAACAACAGTTATCAGGTAAATTTGAAATTTCAATTTGAATAAGAAAATTTGAATTGCAAATTTAACTACCTTTATATTCAGGCAAGTATTGATATGGCACCGTTCGAAGCTTTATATGGACGACCATGCAAATCGCCAGCTTGCTGGATTGAGCCCGGTGATCGATTGATTCTTGGCCCGGATATGATTATAGAAGCATCCGAGAAGGTTAATGAAATCAGAAGGAAGATGAAAACCGCACAGGATAGGCAAAAGAGCTATGCTGATAGGCGTAGAAGAGATATAGAATTCCAGATTGGGGATGAGGTATTTCTTAAAGTATCACCTTTGAAAAATGTTATTCGATTTGGTCGAAGAGGGAAGCTCGCTCCTAGATTTGTTGGACCCTTCTCTATCACCGAGAGAATTGGTACACTAGCCTACAGAGTTGCACTGCCAGAGAAATTTGAGGGCGTGCACAACGTTTTCCACGTTTCACATCTTCGGAAGGTCGTACATGACCCATCCATGACCATTCCTATTGCTCAGTTAGATGAAGTTGATATTGAGCCGGATTTGACTATAGAGAGGAGACCGCTTCGTATTATTGATAGGGATACGAAGCAGCTTAGAAGGAAGTCCGTTAACCTAGTCAAAGTCCAATGGAGTCCCGATGATCGTGATTGTACTTGGGAAACCGAGGAGAGTATCCGTGATTCAAATCCAGAATTGTTTGTTGAAGGTAAATTCCATTCTATATTCTTTACTTTGTTCAATAATCTATTCTATATCTATCGTACCTCTTTTATTGTTCTTCCACTCTTTCTTTGTTCCTTTTCGGGGACGAAAAGTTTTGAGTAGGGGAGAATGTAACGACCCTGAAATTCAGACCCAGTTTAAAAATTTTAAATCGCTTATTTGATGTAGAAATTCAAATTTTCACAAACAAATTCCGTTGCCAACCAAACTTCACATTTGGAATGCGTCTAGATAGACATAGGCGTGCGCCAAATTTCGTTGGAAAATATGGAAGTAAATTACGGTCGTCGCATTTGCATATTAGTTTAAATTCTAGGGGGTAGATTTTCTACCGTCGGAACTTAAATATATTTTTTTTTTTTTGTCAATCTTGCATAAGAAAAATATTCTGATCATGATGGCGCTTTCCGTTCCGCCAAATTCCGCTTTTAATTGCTAGAAAAATTGTCGTTCAAGCAAATGGTACAATAAGAGTTGCCACTTCGCAAACAATGTCAAACCACCAATTTCTTTATACCGTTGAGTCCGCCTCGTCGCGCTGATCAAAATGGTATATTTGTTTGTGTCAATCGGAGTTTGGCGTGACAAGTTATAAATTATTTAACGGGGTACAAACTGGTCCGTTACGCCACAAAAACCGGTACCCTACTCTTTCCCGCTTAAAATTCAAAACCTCCGCCCCTTCAGAAACCCAAAGGTCACTGTGTCAAATCAATCATTTCATTGCACGGGGACTCTAAAATTTCTCTCTGTTTATATCTGATGTCCTCTGCATTAACTCTGCATACTTTCTCTGCTTTCATTAATTTTCAGTTCACTTTGCTTTTGCTCTGGTACGCACTGCTCTCTGCTCTCCTCCCCCTTCTTCCTCTGCACTCTCTCTTCTCTCTTTTATATATATAAACTGTACTCTTCCCCTCCAACTCTTCCATGCATGCACAGCCTCCATCCCACCCACTTCCCTCTGCCGACCCCCCCGGCCCTCCGCCTGCACCCGACCCCCGACCCCCCGGCCCTCCGCCTGCACCCGACCCCCGACCCCCCGGCCCTCCGCCTGCACCCGACCCCCGGCCCCCCCCCCCCCTCCGCCTGCACCCGACCCCCGGCCCCCCTCCGCCTGCACCCGACCCCCCTCCCCCTCCGGCCCCCTCCGTCCGCACCCCCCCCCCCCCCCCTGCTCCAGTCCGACCCCCCCTTGCCCAGCCCCACGCCCCAGCCCTCTCCGCCCCGCGCCGTCCCCGCTTCTCCAGCTCGACCCCACCAAGCTCCGCCTCCGTCAACCCACGTCGACCACCCCACTGCTGCCCGCCGCCATCCCCGCTCCAACCCCGCTCCGCCACTGCCGAAATGTGCTCTGTGCATCAGTTATATATATATCAGTGAATATATATATAACTGTTATATTATATAACAGTATATACTTTAAATCTGTTTGCTCATTCTCTGTTGCTGTGTTTTATTCCAGCTCCCGCTATTGATCCGGTAATATAGGCTATTTCCACCCCGCTTGTCGAATCCATTTTGCTCCGTTGAACGGTATGGTTATATATGTATATTCAATCGATATATTGCAGTAAACAAATTATTTATTAATTATTTGTCGATTGCAGTTGTGTTCTTTTTGCGTCGTGCTGGTTAGGGTCTATTTTATCTATTCGTCTTCGTGCTTCGCCATCAGCTTCTTCAACCACGCAAGGTGAATATTTTATATTCACGACTCAAATCTATTATGCCATGAAAATCAAGTGATAATTGTTGTTAATATTAATTTGGATATTAAATTATTGATTGTTAAAAATTGGTTAAAACAAACTTTTAATTGTTATATAAGTGAAAAATTTAAATATTGTTAATAGTTAAATTTCTGAAATTGACGCCATGTATTGTTTAATTTGATTAAGCATGTTAAACTGAGATATGATGTTAATTAGGGTAAATAATAGTGACATTAAAATTTTATGAACAATTACTTCGGGATTATTAAAATTGTTCAATTGTTATGTATGGTTGCTATTGCTTGTTTATTTACTTTGACACCATCCCAGTATCACACTGCAAGTTCCCTGTGCTATGCTTTATATTGAATGATATCGGGTTGAAATGATAAATACCCACCTAAACACTTGGCCTTGGATAGACAATTAAAATAAGGAACCCGATTGGTTAACAAAATTATTTTGAAATTAAAACATATTTGAAAATTTAGGAACGATCTTAATAATTGTTTGGAAATCAAGTAACGATTAAATGGATTTAATTGAAGTAATTAAATGGATTTAATTGAAGTAATTAAATGGATTTAATTGAAATAAATTAATGGATTTAATTGAAATAAATTAAATGGATTTAATTGAAATAAATTAATGGATTTAATTGGAATAAACTAGTGGATTTAATTGAAATAAATTAATGGATTAATTGAAATAAATTAATGGATTTAATTGAAATAAATTAATGGATTTAATTGGAATAAATTAATGGATTTAATTGAAACGGATTAATAAATCTCTGAAATTGGATAAATGACCTTGCAAATTTATTGGAATAAGATTTGAAAACAAGGAAGTTTAACAAATTAATAATTTGAAATTGTATTAAATTGATTAGATTTAACCGGGTTTAAATTAAATAGATTTGAACTTGTTATAAATTAAATTTGGGATTTAGAAATTTGACTTAAGCGAAATGCGAAACTAACTAAAGTTTGTGGATTTAATTTAGTGATAATTTAAATTTAAAAATGATTTTAAATTTAATAAAATTGATTTAATCAAATTTATGATGTAACGATGAATGTAAATACGAATTGAAATAAATAGAATTTGACTAAATGATTTGAACTAAAATTTACCATCAAATTTAATTAAATTGGGTATTAAATTTGTTAACTCAATGTTGAATTAAAATTTGGAAATATGATTTTAAATACATGAAATAAATTGAATCGTGAGATTGTCAAATTTCGAAAGTCGAATTTGCAACTTGACTTCCGGACTTTGATTTGTTTAAACGTAAATTTAAATGACCATCGGGTAATAAATACGTAGTTATTAAAGAGACCGGGATTGGATATGGACATACTCTCTGTCGATACCGAAAACCACTTTAATAACTATTATACGCGGAGTGTTGATCCAGAATGAAGTGGATGATTGATGAACGCGTTGACTGAAGAAAGAGAACGAGTTTGGATGACCCCGGACATGACTAAAACAGGAGCCGTGCCGAACCATTGAGGTTCGCCACCTCTAGCGGACACACTTCTTCGATACCATATCTATTACATTGTGATTCGATTTGGGTGCACCCCTCGATTTGGGAGTGTTGTTCGCGGTGTCGAGATAGTAGCTGCTATGCTCGACATCATTTCGGATCAGGCAACTACTAGTATCCTAGTTGGTATCGCCTCATGTACCTTGTCATACTGATTATCTTATTCGCGACCACTACGTTATGATTTGTACCTTGAGTATATGGATTGCCCTCTGGTGACTTCCGGTTTTGGGGAAACTACGGTCTTGTATATGCTTTTGGGAATATAAAAATGTGTTAAGGGGGATTATGGTAACGCCTTAACGCTATTTTAATACCGTACTTTACTGATTAGGCATTATCTACATACCGTACTCTATTGTATACATAGATAGTTTATCGGATCCTTAGAGATGTTTATTCATCTTTAAGTTATGAAATTTATTTACTAAATTGATTATTCTGCATAAGATTTTGAGTCCTGACTCGAGTGTTTCTTTTGTATATGCTCGGGTCAGTCTGAAGCTATCCAGTTTGCCGATCAAGGTTGGTTGAAGATGCTGAAGACCTAGCATTTATCATTATCTATCTATTTTGATGTCCTAGTCTGTTGGGCATTTATGTAGTTCTTTTGGTCACTTATGTTCAGACATTGTTGTATATTATGTAGTAGCTTCATGAACTGCTATTATGACGATGTAATTTCCGCTGCATTATTCTGTGACTGTTCTGTGACTGTGATGTTGTATTGATTCTCATTTACATTTATGTATTTATAATCCCATAATGATTCGTGTTTTGTATTATTTAAGTTGACATGTGAGGATTATTGTCGATTTAAATGGTACAAATATGCGGGTTGTTACAGATTCTAATCTAAAGGGAACTTGCAGTGTGATGCACTGACGAAAATAACAGAATAGAAAAATATAAAAGTAACAAATGTTATAACAGGTGTTTAAGCATGGTTGAACATCATATAGTCATAATATAGCAGATATAACAAGATAATGCATTTTACAGATTCACAAAGGGTCAAATCACTAGTTATATATGTATATATTGTCTGGTGAGAATAACTCACTGGTTTGAGCTGATGACCCACGACGAATTGCACAAACGGGATCTACACAAGCACAATAGCAGGATATAGTTTCGAATGGAGGAGCCAAATGTCAAATTCCTTGGATACAAATCAAACAAAAACAATATAACATCGATAAGTTTCAAACCAACGACGATCAAAACTACACTAGAATAACTGCACAGAATCAAATAGAAATGCTTGCACTTGCTTTTAACCTTTACTAGGCTCAGCCAAAAGGGAAAATACATGAAAATGGAAAGTGTTTGGGTCAGGTTTGGGTGAGTATGCATTCAGCCTATATGTTGGAATGATGGTGTAAAGGTGGGTGAAGGCAAGAACACAAAAGCATGCATACACATGGATTTTAGGCCATGAATTGGGCTCGGCCAAGGCCCTAGGTGCCACGGCCAGAGGTGTGGGGTCCACCGTGATGGTGTGGCCGAGGGTGCTAGAGGTGTTGGAGGTGGTGGTGGTGATGTAGGGTGCGGATAAAGGGGTGGTGAGGTGGTGGATGTGACGTAGTGCTCGGCTAGGCTAATATTGGGGTGGTTTTTTTGAAAAGTTTGTGGATATGCATCACCACGGGAGTCACGACTAGGGTGGCTAGTGAGGAGGAGGTGGTGGTGGTGTGCCATCAGGTGGTGGAGGCGGCTAGGCAGCAAGGTAGCATGGCCGAACCTAAAGGGAAGAAGCAAGTGCAAACAAAAATCAAAAGGAATAAGCAATATAAGTGAAAAAAAGGATAAAAGAAGATAAAAAATTTACCAATTTCTCAAGCAAGTGATGGCCGAATTTTTTTTCTCATGAAGGAGGAAAAGAAGATACGTGAAATAAAAATGAAATGATCATCTGAAATGTGGGGCGTTATGCCAAAAGAAATGAAGAGTTGCGAGGAAAATGAAGAGGTGGAATTCGAAAAGGCAAAAGGCAATTCAAAAGTCAAAAACCCGTCATTTTCCTTATTTTATTTATATAACTTTACATTTCTAGAAATAATAATAATCCCACATAAGATTTAGAAAATTTATGAAAATATAAAAATTTATATAAAAATTTATCAATTATATAAAGTTAAATTAAGGAAAATAGCTAAAAATAGTGAACTAGAATAGAAAATTTGAAATTTAAATATAATAAATTTTAGAAAAATTATACGGGATTGGAAAAATAATTATAACAAAGATAATAAAATAAAAATTCATTCACAAAATAAATTAAATTAAATTAAATTAAATATAATTTATATGAAGAAAATAGCAGAAAATTAGAAAACAGCCTTTAAAAATAGGAAATAAATACAGTAAATTTTGGAAAAATTCTATTATCATTTTAAAAATATTTAGAGATGAAATTTCACAAATAAAACAAATTTAACATAATTTTGAAATGAAATAAAGTCAAATTTAATTTTATAGTCAAAATCTAGGGTTGTTACACTCTACCCCACTAAAATCTTTTCGTCCTCGAAAAGAATGGAAAAGAAAATAAAGAGAAACAATATAGAAAAGAAAAATTGTACCTGAATCGAATAATTCCATATTCGAAGCATGAATGATCTTTTCCATTTTCCTAGTATAATCTCGATCGTCAGTACTCCGCTATACTTTGACCAGATTCACAGATTTCCTTCTGAGCTGCTTCGTATCTCTACCAACTATACGAAGTGGCTTCCTCTCAACAGTCAGGTTAGGCTCAATATCCAAACTATCAAGAGCAGAAGGCTGGACAATAAGAGATGGATCATGAAGATGACGGCGAAGATGCGAGACATGGAATACATCATGCACTCCAGAAAGCTTTTCGGGCAAATCCAAACGATAAGCCAAAGAACCAACTCTTTCCACAACGCGGAAAGGACTAATGAACCTAGGAGAAAGCTTCCCTCTACGACCAAAGCGAATGACATTCCTCAAGGGAGAAACCTTAAGGAACACCTGATCACCAACAGCAAATTCCAAATTCCGCCTACGCGTATCGGCATACTTCTTCTGCCTATCCTGAGCGGCTCTCAACCTCTTCTTAATCTCCTCAACTTTCTCAGAAGCTTCCAAAATCACTTCAGGACCAAGAACCAAACCATTATCGGATTCAATCCAGCAAGATGGAGATCTACAAGGTCGTCCATATAAAGCAGCAAACGGAGATATTTTGAGACTGGCCTGAATGCAAAGATGGAATGAGATAGATAAAAAGATCAAGAATAAACTGAATACAGAAGATAAGATTATACCTGATAGCTATTATCGTAGGTAAATTCGACAAGATGGAGATAATCTTCGCAAGATCCTCCATAATCAAGCACACAAGCACAAAGAAGATCCTCGAGAATCTGATTTACTCTTTCCGTTTGACCGTCGGTCTGAGGATGGTAAGCAGTGCTCAGATTCAAACAAGTACCCAAAGATTCCTGAAAAGCCTTCCAAAACTGAGTAGTAAAAATAGGGTCACGATCACAAACAATACTGAGAGGAACACCATGGAGACGAACGATCTCTCTCATGTAAATCTCAGATAAACTAGAAGCAGAACGAGTAGACTTGACCGAAAAAAAATGAGCCGACTTGGTCAGTCTATCAACAATAACCTAGATACTCTCATTGCCCTTCTGTGTCGTCGGTAAACCATCGATGAAATCCATGGAAACCTGTTCCCACTTCCAATTAGGAATCTCAAGGGCCAGCAACAAACCAGGGGTCTTCAGGTGATCGGCTTTGACTTGCTGACAAGTTGCACACCGACTAACAAAGATAGAAATATCCCTCTTCACCCCCTTCCACCAATAAAGCCTCTTCATATCCTGATACACCTTCGACACACCAGGATGAATAGAAAGCCTGGATCGGTGATTCTCCTGAAGCAATTTCTGCCTCAAACCATCAACATTCGGGACACAAATCCTACCATTAATCCCCAAAATCCCTCTATCATCAATCTGAGCTCCACTACTACCACTATTACTACCACCAACTCTGCTACGAATGCCCTCCTTCATCAATCCAAGCATCTCATCCTCATCCTGCTTAGCCATATTTCGATCCAGAAGAGGAGAAGAAGAAACAACAAGCTGACACAACAAAACCTTCTTCCGACTCAGAGCATCGGCCATAACATTAGCTTTACCAGGAGTATAACTAATATCGAGGTCGTAAGAAGCCAGAAACTCAAGCTAACGAACTTGCCTCTGATTCAGATCCTTCTGGGAGAAGATATATCTTAGAGACTGATGATGTGTGAAAAGCTCAAACTTGGTTCCAAGAAGATGATGCCTCTAAAGTTTCAAAGCAAAGACAACAGCAAGTAACTCTAAATCATGATCAGCATAATTTGCCCCGTGGGTTTTCTACTGACGGCTGGCATAGGCAATGACATTACCATCCTGCATGAGAACAACACCTAAACCCTCACGACTAGCATCGGTATAAACTGTAAATCCCTCACTTCAATTCGAAATAGCAAGAGCTGGTGCGGAAGTTAGCTTGCTCTTCAACTCACTGAATGCAGCCTTACACTGATCACTCCAAACAAATCTGGCATTCTTCTGAGTCAAAGCTGTGAGAGGTGCAGCAATCTGAGCAAAATTCTCAATGAATCTCCGGTAGTAACAGGCAAGGCCCAGAAAACTATGAATATCAGATGGGGTCTTTGGAGTTTCCCAATCCTGGAACAGAATTGGGAGAAAATAAGGACAACAGGAAAAATAGAATCATTAAAAATGATAGAGAAAGAGAAGAAAGAAAGACTTACATTGATCGCAGCAATCTTAATTGGATCAACAGAAATTCCATTACTAGAAACAATATGCACGAGATAACGGACTTCATCCTTCCAGAAATGGCATTTAGAAAATTTAGCCTTTAACTGATGATTTTTGAGAGTCTCAAGAACATATTTCAAATGCGACTTATGCTCATCCTTAGTCTTAGAGAAGACAAGGATATCATCAACAAAGACTAGCACAAATTTATTAAGCACATCACGAAAAACACGACTCATCAAATCAACAAAGAAAGCATGGGCATTAGTCAAACCGAAAGGCATGACTAACCACTCATAAAACCCACTCTCAGTGCAGAAAGAAGTCTTGGGAATGCTATCCTCAGCAACCATGAGCTGATGAAAACCTCTGGCAAGATCAAGCTGAGAGAAAATAGTGGCACCATAAAGCTGATCAAACATATCATTTATACACGGCATTGGATATCTATTTTTCATAGTGATCTTGTTCAGCTCCTTATAATCAACACATATCCGAAGAGAACTGTCAGATTTGGTGACAAAAACCACTGCAGCTCCCCATTCAGAAAAACTAGGCCTAATCAGACCTTTGAAAGATAAGTCTTCAATTTGCTTTCCCATCTCAACCTTCTCGCGGGGTGCCATTCTTCTAGGAGGAAGAACAATAGGTCGAGTACGAGGAATAAGATCAATTCGAAAATCAATTTCCCACTTAGGAGGTAAAGAAGTGACTTCACCAAATATATCGGGATATAATCGAGATTACTGGGAGAAGAATCCAAAGAATAAATAAAGTTACCAGCAAAATCCTGAGGCATGCTGCACTGAATAATCAAGGCATTCCCATGATCATCAAAGAGACGAACAGACCGGGCTTTGCAAGATATATGAGCAACATGATTCACTAACCAATCCTGACCAAGCATTAAATCAAAAGCATCGAAGCCCAGAATATAAAAATCACCACTAAAGCGATGATCAGAATGGAGAAGTTTCACTTCTCGACAAATCTGATTAAGGTTAGCAGGACCCCCAATAGGATTTGAAACACATAACGGAACAGAAGTATACTCAGGAGAAAGGAGATGCTCAAACTTATCACACAAATCAACAGAAATAAAACTTTGTGAAGCACCAGTATCAAACAACACATGAACATGATGATGAAATAAAGTAAATGAACCCTGGAGTGTACCTTGGTCATCACTAGGAGCGGAAGTGTTGAATATGCGCTTTGCGCTATATGATTTTTGTTTGATGATAATAAACATATATACATTCATTTAAATGTATTTGTTAATGTACTATTTTTCATAGAATAAATAAATATTTGTTGAATAAAATAAATTACACAGAATTTGAATTCAAACAAAACAAGTTAAACAAATTTTGAATTCAAACAGAAATTTTATTCAAACAAATATTTATTACAATTTTGAATAGTATGTATTTGGTAATGTACTATTTTGTTTTTCATAGTTTAAATAAATATTTGTTGAATAAAATAAATTACACAGAATTTGAATTTGAATTCGAACAGAATAAGTTACACAGATTTTGAATTCAAACAGAAATTTTATTCAAACAAATATTTATTACAATCTTGAATAGTACAAATTCATGCTCTCACTATACATATACATTTTTGATTACATCACGATTACATCACAAATATTTTTACATTGATAACCTCACTACATATCACTCACACTCGTATTTTGTCTTCAACTGCATGCCAGTTTGAATCCAGCATCTGAGAAATCTGCAAAAATATTCACTAACGCAGTAAAATTGAAAAAGAAATATTTTTGCAATATAAAATGAAATACGGTTTTTGAAAATATCGTTTGCCTCAGTTATTTGGGTTGTTCGTCATCATTCACACTTGAATTCATCACAAAGTCGTGCACATAGATATTACAGGGACAGGTAATCATAAGTGGCTGCAATACACACGTGTACATTCATACACGTGTGCATTGCCTCGCCAACTCGTGTGCACAGCTCCAACCAGAAATTCAAGGCAACAGAGACCAAGCAATGAACAACTCAAAGCAACAGTCAACTGGCCAAGACTACAAGTACAAGCAGCAGTGTGCAACTCGAAAATGTACACAAGTGAAACCAGGAAAATCATGACATCAAGTATGATCAAGACCAAATGCAAACAGCAGCATACAAGATTGCCACCAACAACAACATGAATACTGCAACAACAAGTATGGTGAAGCACTGACTCAAATAAACAACTACAAAGACCAGCTATTCAATGCAACTCAGTGGCAAATGAGTACAACATGACCTAAAGTGTATGCAAACAGTCAAAGGCAAGACACATGGAACAATGCAACACAGACCAAATGCTCAAGCCACCAAGATGACCAAGCAATGATCAGAGACCAGAAAGGTCAGAAGCACAGTGACAATTTTATGAAGACAAGTACACTTGAACAACAATGAACAAGTGTAGCATCTGTGTCAAAGAAAATGTCAACATAAAGTGTATGCAATTCAAAGTAATATATCAGCAAATACCAGCATCATCAAATCAACATGAATATCACAAGCATGCAACAGCAAGCATGTATCAGAGACCAAGCAAGGCATTGCAACTGCACAGCAACAGTGAATGGGGCAATGCACAAGACAGTGTACAACATCAACTACACAAAGCCAAGCATGATACAGGTGGACAGAAAACTGCAAGTTCATTTGTACAACAAGCTACAAGTTATGCAGAATCAAAGTGAACAAATGTCAATGAAAGCACAGCCTCAAACATGAGAAGACTAATATGCAGTGTACTGTAATACAACAGTGAGCACATTCATATGTACAAATGCAAAGAACAGTGGTGATGCAGTGCAATATCTTCAACAAGCAACTGAAGGCAACAGGACCAGAGCAACAAAGACCAAAGCTACAACCTCAAATGAAGTACAAAGCAAATATGCCAACAACTAATGCATCAGTAACCGAGCAACAAAGTGAAAAATCACGAAATCAATGCTATAGTGGAGGAATGCAAAGATGAATGAAGCTGTGTCAATCAAGATGATTAAACAAGTCAAAAATATACGTGTGACAAAGTCAAATGTCACAAATTAAAGCCATGGTCAACACATGAATTCGAAACCGTGTTGTTCAAGTAATTTGAAGAAGTCAGAATCAATCTCAAACATTCAAGCATCATCAAGTGGCCGAGGTAATTCATTGACAAATTCAAACACGAATATACGAACGAAAACTCAGGGGATCGAACCCTATAAAAACCAAATTATCATCATCGGCATAGGAAGGAGTTCGCAATACAGAAATCAAGCAATTGCAAGCAATAAAAAGAACATACCAATTCGAACACGAACTCCATCGAAGCAGCCGCATAAGCAACAAGGAATAAATCAATCAAGGCGACACGCAAAATATCAATGGATCGATCGAATTAAAGCCGGCGACTTCAAGCCCTAATTTCCAGAGCAGAGAGATCGAAAGCCCCAATTTTACAAGCCCTAATCTCAGAAAGAAGAAAACAACGGCCGGCATTATTCTCAAGAAAAAAAAGGGGGAACCAGGCCGATAAAATAAAAAGGAGAAAGGGGACGCAAATTTCTAATTAGTGGGCCGGTCTTATTAAAAAAAGGGTTTTGTTTTTTTTTTTTAATTTTAAGGCTTTATTATAATTAGTTTTAGGGCTATTTTCTATTTTTTTTTAATTATTGTTTTTGTTTTATGAATCAAAGAATTTGTAATTCACCACCTAGGGTTTAGGTATTGTCAGATTGTCTAGTTAGAATTAGTTCAGTGAGCAGGGTGTGCGAGTTTGCAAAGCTCTATAGGCGGGAGAAGTGTTTGCGAGTGAGCGAAACTCTATAGGCGGGAGCAGGGTGTGCGAGTCTAGTAGAGTGTTTGTGAGCGGGAGCAAAAGGGTCTGCGAGTCTAGTAGAGTGTTTGTAAGCGTGATAGTGTTTAATTCTAATAGAAATCTGGGAATGCAGCAGTAGGCAGGGGTTGTCGAAGCTGGGTAAATTTTGTGTGTGATTTACTTTTAAGCATATTTATTTCTGCAGTTTATTTCTGTGTTTAAATCGAGAAAATTTGCTATAATCCTATTCACCCCCCCCTCTAGGGTTAATCTAGATCCTATAGGAAGCAGGTGGAGGAACTGGACATGAGGTAGAAGTGACAGCAAATATACCAGAAGGAGTACCCCTCTACTGGGTAGGGTAATCCTTCTTAAAATGACCGGGCTGGAGATAGATATGGTAGAGATCACGTCTAGCCGACTGAGCGGGTGGAGGAACAGCAGCACCAGATAATGTGGGACAGCAATTGGCATAGTACCCTCTCTAATCACACCTAAAGCAAGTGACGGAGGAGAGATCAACCGGTTGCCTCTGAGCAGGAGCAGATGATGAAGATCCCAAACCAGAACGCTTTAGCCAATTCTTCTTCTGTTGGAGGAAATTTGGCTTACGCTTCTTGGAATTAGCAGAGGATGGCTGAGCTGGAGAAGCACCAGAAGCAGTAGGACCTTTGGATGTGGGATTCTCATAGCGAATATCCATATCCATAAGCTGGGTGAAAGAACCATGAATATGAGAAATAAGGCGACTATAATACTCTGGACGAGCACCAGCAATAAATTTCTCATTCTTCTTAAGAGGAGTATCAATAAGGCTAGGACCGAATTTGAAAGTTCATTGAACTTCCTCTCATACTCAGCAAAAGACTTGGTACCCTGCTTCAAATCCATAAACTCATGATAAAGCTGAGATTTTCAAGCTTCTGGCATCCATTTTGCCACAAAAGCCTCCCTATAAAAGAGATACAAAAAACAAGCTTAAGATAGATTCAAAGAAAGGAAAAATAGGAACAAAATTAAGATAACACAAAGGATACCTAAACTGCTTCCAAGTGAGATCAGCCTCGATGGTATTAGCCGTAACAGACTCCCACCAATCTAAAGCAGAATCGCGCAACTGCCAAGCTGCTAGCTGACGCCGCTGGGCATCAGTAATATCAAACCAGTAAATATCCTCTCAAGACTCCGCAACCACTGCAGAGCCACAATGATAGTCTCTGAACTGGTGAATGGGGTTCCACCTAGTTGAGAGAATTCCTTACAAAGAACCGTGAACTTGACTGGAGCAACAGGTTGAGGAGCTGGGGCAATACCAGGACCCCTAACTCTAGAATTTCCTCGATTCATCCTGAAAAATATCAAGAATGAATTTAGGACAAGAATAAAACAAGCCAAAGATAAATTTAGATAAGACAAGATAATACACTTGGATGAATATCTTAAAGAAAGAAAAATCCTAACAAGGTAGATACGAAAGAAAGGAAGTTAGAAAACCTTTGAAAATCCTTTAAAAGCAAGAAAAATTTATATATCAAAATAATCTTTGAAAATCCTTTGAAAACATTTTGAAAAATCATTTTATACTTTAAAAATACGTCTCTCACAAAGATATGATTCTGAGATTGATTTCACTCATTCTAGGGTAGAAATACCCTATCTCTAATGAGTTTTTGCTCCATTAAGACAATGGTATGCCAAAAACCAAAGCTCTGATACCAATTGTAACAACCCCAATTTTGTACCATTTAAATCTACAATAATCCACATATGTCGGACTTGAATGATGCAAACTAATAGATTGTAAATAAATTTGGAGCAAATAAAATCAAATATACAGAATCACAGACACAGAACAAACAGAATAACTCGCAGTGGAAAATAAAAGTACATAGTAGTTCATAAAGCTACTACGGCAGAGTCTCAAACCAAATAAATATACAGTCTGAAAACAACATAATAGAAATCCCAAATATATAGAAGTTAACTAATACATGAGATAAACTAGAACAGCTGGAACAGAAGTAGATAAATATGTAGATAAGCAGAAACTCCAGCAAAGACCAGCTCCAGAAAGAAAATCCAAAGCTGTAAACACTCAGGCTGACCCGAGCGTAAAGCAAAACACAAAACACTCGAGTCAAGACAATATATACTTATGTAATGTAAACCAACTCAAGTGAACTGTAATCAAGGTACAAGTAACTTAAAGGATGCCTGGGACCGCCCATCCTCTAAGGATCCGTCAAACATTTTACTATATTGTAATATTTCGCTATTATAATAATGTCTACAGTAAAATAAACATACTTTTAAATAGCGTTCCAGGATACCCATATCACCCTTCACACATAATAGTCCGAGTAGTCCATCCAATATCATGCCATCTCCACTCCAGGTGACTGTCAAAGGATACCATACGGGCTACAGGAGAAAAACAAACTCGTAGTAAAGGCTCGGTATGGTAGGTGACACGGCACACAAGGCAATGCCAAGGTAGATATACCAATCATGCACACGGGCTGGTTGTAACATAGCGGCCACTACGCCCACCCCGAACAACACTCCAAAATCAAGGGATGCACCCAAATCAATCACAACAGTAATAAAATGGTATCAAAGAAGTGTGTCCAGTCAAGAGGTGCTACCTCCTTTGACCCGAGATCGCTCCTGTTTTAGCCACCTTAAGCTAACTCAAGGGAGATAGGTCCACGTAAAGTACCTTAGGAACGTCGTCACCATCCTACTTCGTTCTGGAATCTCCACCGCGTACGCAGTTGTTAAAGTGGTTTTCGGTATCGACAGAGAGTATGTCCATATCCGATCTCGTTCTCTTTAACAACCCATCGTTATTATAGCCCATAGTTATAATTTAAAAATGGTATTTATTTATCGAAATCCAATATCATTTCAAATCGATTTCAAAATATCAAACTTATCATCAAATCCATTTCAAAATATCAAACTTATCATTTCATTTGAAAACATATTCATTTTTATTCAATTTAAAAATACCATTTCAATTCACATTTCAAACTAGTTCAATTCAAAACAAATTACTTCATTTAAATCATTTAAAAATGAAGTAATTACATATAAAAATTAAATTATTAAATTTTCATAATTTTCAACCTTCAAAGTTCATTTATTCACTTAAATTTATCAAAACAGTGAAAATTCAACTTTCGGAGCATTTGGAAAATGCTATAGAAAGTTATATTCAAAACAGTTCAATTTAACAAAAGACAGCGTTTAAAATGCTATAATAGAGTTACATTAGTTTCAAAGAAAACTTAGTTTAATCCAACAATTATAGCATAAAAAAATAAAATGCTATAATAGCCTTTAATTTAATTTAGCTATTTAGTTCACTTATCAACTACAGCATTTACAAATGTTGTATTATAATTTATATTAGATATAATAGCATTTCAAAAATGTTGTTAATTAACTACAAAATTTCAATATAATTTCACAACAATTATATTTTCTATAAATCACTTTTAACTTATAAAATCACATATCCTTTACTTTTGTAACCATCATTTAATTTTCTTAAATTTCATGATTTGATACATTTAATTTCCATTTAAAAATTCATATTTAACACTAATTCACTTATTAAACTGCAATGTTCAATTTTAAATTCATTACATTAAATTTCAACCTGACACTTAAGTTCAAATTCTCAAATATAACTTAGTTTTATTTTTATTTACTTAACTAAAAATTTACTTTTATGTGAATGCCATAAATTTCCAATTTTTAGTTATATTTCAAAGTTTCAACATAAATATTTATTCATTTCACATTTCAACTTTATTAAAAATCATTAATATGATATAACATCACTTTAAATTCATTTAAGTTCAAATTATCATAAATTTATCATGATTTCAAATTCAATTTAATTTCCAATTATAATTAAATTAATTTTCCAAAATAACCGACATTCAAAATTTTCTAACTTTTTCACTAATTTATTTCACTTATAATTATTCAGAAAATCAATAATACTTTACAAAAATCATTTTTAATTAAATTTAAATCAAAATATTTTAATATTTACATTTTTAAAATAATTTTAATTTTTTTAGAAAACATACATTAACTACGGGTCTGTATATAATTTTCTACACTAGGAAAAGTGATACGGGTAATATATCATTTCAACCCGTAATTTACAAAGAAAATCCGGGTTTTATCATTTCAAACCCGCAGTCCCAAGTAAATGAAATAAATTGAAAATCATTCAAGCCTATCATTTCAGTCCATAATGATTTTCCCTTATTCTAAAGTCCGTTCGGCTATGTATCATTTCAACCCATAGTAATTCTAATCTAAAGGGAACTTGCAGCGTGATGAACTGATAAAAGTAACAGAATAGCATAATATAACAGTAACAAATGATATAACAGGCGTTTAAGCATGGGTGAACATCATATAGTCATAATATAGCAGATATAACATGATAATGCATTTTACAGATTCAGAAAGGGTCAAATCACTAGTTATATATGTATATATTGTCTGGTGAGAATAACTCACTGGTTTGAGCTGATGACCCATGACGAATTGCACAAACGGGATCTACACAAGCACAAAAGCACGATACAGATTTGAATGGAGGAGCCAAATGTCAAATTCCTTGGATACAAATCAAACAAAAACAATATAACATCGATCAGTTTCAAACCAACAACGATCAAAACTACACTAGAATAAACTGCACAGTATCAAATAGAAATGCTTGCAATTGCTTTTAACCTTTATTAGGCTCAGCCATAAAGGAAAATACATGAAAATGGCAAGTGTTTGGGTCTGTTTTGGGGGAGTATGGGTTCGGTCTACTTGTTGGAATGATGGTGTAAAGGTGGGTGAAGGCAAGAACACAAAAGCACACATACACATGGGTTTTAGGCCATGAATTGGGCTCGGCCAAGGCATTAGGTTCCACGGCCATAGGTGTGGGGTCCACTGTGATGGTGTGGACGAGGGTGCTGGAGGTGGTGGTGGTGATGTAGGGGGCGACTAAAGGGGTGGTGAGGTGGTGGATGTGAGGTAGTGCTCGACTAGGCTACTATTGGGGTGGTTTTATGAAATGTTTGTGGATATGCATCACCAAGGGGGTCACGGCTTGGGTGGCTGTTGAGGAGGAGGAGGTGGTGGTGTGCCATCAGGTGGTAGAGGCGGCTAGGCAGCAAGGTAGCATGGCCGAACCTAAAGGGAAGAAGCAAGTGCAAACAAAAATAAAAAAGAATAAGCAATATAAGTGAAAAAGATAAAAGAAGATAAAAAATTTACCAATTTCTCAAGCAAGTGATGGCCAAAAATTTTTTCTCAAGAAGGAGGAAAAGAAGATACATGAAATGAAAATGAAATGATCGGCTGAAATGTGGGGAGTTATGTCAAAAGAAATGAAGAGTTGTGAGGAAAATGAAGAGGTGGAATTCAAAAAGGCAAAAGGCAATTCAAAAGTCAAAAACCCTTCATATTTCCTTATTTTATTTCTATAACTTTATACTTCTGGAATAATAATAATCCCAGATAAGATATCAAAAAATTATCAAAATATAAAAATTTATCAATTATATAAAGTTAAATTAAGGAAAATAACTAAAAATAGCGAACTAGACCTGATAATTTGAAATTTAAATAGAATAAATTTTAGAAAAATTATATGGGCTTGGAAAAATAATTATAACAAAGATAATAACATAAAAATAAAAATTAATTCACAAAATAAATAAATATAATTTAATTAAATATAATTTATATAAAGAAAATAGTAGAAAATTAGAAAACAGCCTTTAAAAATAGGAAATAAATATAGTAAATTTTGAAAAAAATTCTATTATCATTTTAAGAATATTTAGAGATGAAATTTCACAAATAAAACAAATGTAAAATAATTTTGAAATGAAATAAAGCCAAATTCAAATTTATAGTCAATATCTAGGGTTGTTACTTTTTGTCCATTGAACAAAGGAGGTCTTTGGGTAGATTGTCCTTCTGCAAATGTAGAGCTATAGGCAGTTGTTATGCTTGTGCTTGTGTTATTTTCCATATTATCAATATGTCAAATAACGGTGTTATGGTTATAGGATGGCCTCGCTCTGATACCAATTGAAAGACGCTATGTGGTAGGTTCGTATAATATGGAATAGTGGAATGGTCTAGGTAGATAGTAATAAGTAGTAAGTAAAGTAGACACCAAGACTTTATACTAGTTCAGACCTCTTGTCCTACGTCCAATTCCTAAGCTCCTCTTAGGAATTCAACTAACCAACAACCCTTACTTAACATGGAGGAATAGGTTTAAAACTTACCCAAACAACCGAACGGGATTTCTTGCCTCAACTACCGAAGAGGACTTCAACTAAATACAAAGAGTATTTCTGACTTGTTGTGTTCTTCATAACACTAATGAGCCTAATTGAGTACAACTTTCGTACAATCTTATCCTCAAGAATATGAAATGTGTTTATGAAGGTTTAGGAAATATAAATTGCTATGAATCAAAAAGTATTTAAGATAAAATCGAGATTCAAGCAATTGAAGTGGTTTGTGAATGCTTTTGAAAACTTGAGTAATCTGAAAATATGATCAAGATAATAGAGAGATTAAAGGTATTAGAATTGGTAATTTGCAAATGATAGAAACATATATTTATAGGTGTAAAAGTGGTGTATCTATTTGCAAAAGGAACAGACAAGAGATGCATCCATCACCATTGGAGAATGGTTGCAACTTTTGGGAAGAAGAAGGTGTCCCTTCATCAAAAATTCGCAGGATCAAATTCAATCGACCGAACAGAGAATTTCAGCCGACTAAAACTGTGCAAGTTGTGTTTTTGTAAGAGGTTCAGTCGACTGAAATGTCCTGTTCAGTCGACTGAACTGGTAATTTATGCACAGTGAACACTTTAACTAAAATATGAAGTTGTGTAATGCGTTTTTGTGTTTGTGCAAGCTTCTTGAGGATAGATTTTAACATTAAAACTAAGACTAAGACTTATAAATAATAATTACTCATGATATTGTTGATCTTCATAGTCCTTCCTTTAGCTTTGCACATATCTCTTCTTTTTTGTTGAAGCACATTGTCATTGATCAAAATATAGCCTGTCAACAGTATGCGTGTATGAATAAAGGCTAAGTCAAAGGAATTTGCAAAGTTCAAATTTTGGAAGGCTCTTCTTGAAAATGAGAGTGTTAAGTCTTTGAAGGTTCTAAGGTCCAACAATAGTAGGAAATATATTTTTGGAGAATTCTTGGAGTTTTGTAAGCATATTGGTATTTGATGGCGTTTTATTATACCAAGAGATTCGTAATCGAATGGTGTTGCAGAGAGGACGAACCGTACCTTACTTGTGAAAGCTCGATGCTTGGGATAGACATCGGGGTTGCATAAGGAATTTTAGGACGAAGCATTGTCAACCACTGTGCATATTCTTAATCGAATACCTTGCTCGACTATCAATAACAAAATTCCAAAGGAAGTGTGGAAGGTATAGAGCATTGACTTTAGTTATCTTCGTGTGTTTTGTAGTCCGGCTAATGTGCATGATTCGAGAAATGACAAGCTTGAGCTAAGAACTTTTACGGTTATTTTGCTTTTTTATATGGATGGCGTAAAGGGCTACCGGATATGGAACCTGAAAATGAAGAAGGTTGTGAATTCTTTTCAAGTTACTTTTGATGAGTTTGCTTTGTTCAAGGAGAATGAGAGCTCATTAGAGGTTGCGAATTTGGTTCAAAAGAGAATGAGAGCTCATTGTGAAAGTATTCAAGCCCGTTTAGTCAAAGGTACAATAAGCAATAGTTTGGCATTTACGGTTCTTGGTGATGGATATGGATATAGTTTCGAGGTCGATTGTTGAATTTTGGCAATACTATATAGATAACTGAAGTGGTTGGAAGTAGCATGATGATAGAAAAGACGGTTTGCAAATAAAAGATCGGAGAAGTTCCCATATGTTTTAGCTTATGGGATTTTTAACCATGAACATTCTGCCTGACATATGACAAAAGGTGCCGGATGTATGAGAATCAGAGAAATGGTTTCCCAAGATTATTGCCAGACATCTAGTAGCATGGGTGCCAGACATCTGGCAGCATGGGCCAGACATCCTGCAGCATGGGCCAGACATCCCGTAGAGCATCGGGTAGCATGGCCAGACATCTGGACAGTATATGCTACTTATTTTACCTCTGCTGACTGTATTGATTAATGAAGGCTTCAAGGGACAAATTGGGTATTTTCCTAGAGAATATTTTCCTTATATAAGCTATTTTTAGAATTCAAAGGAAGGTGACTTGATTAAATCCAAGGGTGAGTTTATCCTCCATGAAGTAGGTTTATCAAAACCTAGTTTTCTTCAATTCTCTTTTCCACAAATCTATACTATTTGAATATTGATCATTGTAATTAATCTCTTTCACTCTTCTCATTGGTATTAATAAAGGCTCTCTCAAAATGGATGTGCACTAACAAGGCGTTAATGGAACCGCTATAAATTGGTGTGTGATTTATTTTATTGTTATTGCTTTGTTTTTTTATTACTTGTTCGGTGATTGTGATTGATTTTGGATTGGTTTTAGATTTGGATTGGGATATTAATTGGTAGTTTTTGCACTTCTTACCATTATATTGCTTTCCACTATGCTTCAGGGTTTAGGTTGGTGTGCTCTCCAGTCTAAATTCCATAATAAAAGATAGTCTATTTTATTAAGCTAAGCATTTAGGTTTAAAATTTAAAAGCGTAAAAAAATAAACCATGCATTATTTTTTGAAATTGAAAGCATAAAGGAGAATTAACAATTTCGCAACTTGACATACTAACTTTTATGGGTAGCACATCATTGATTAATAAATCATTTTAGCGTATTAGCTTCCGAAAGAAAATTGACTTATAAACTACGTATCTTCCAACTATGATGATTCCAACCGCTTGAACATAATCCTGGTTCGTTAGAAAATGATTTTGAATAAGAACAACACAACATGATTTAATAAAGATATATTTTGAGAATGTGCAATTAAGAAGAAACAAAAAGCTAATATGATAAACATTATGATTATATATGGTGCTATAAACAGAAATAAGAATGTTGCAAGAAGAAACATATGAAATAGAGAGCTAATCATAATTTTATCAGTTTTTAATGAAAACTAAATTAGGCGTAAAATAAAATAATTTCTTATACATATAGCATAACGTAAAAAGATAAATGCTGATTAAATAAAGACCTTGTGTTGGCTTATTTTTAGAACAACCGAATTCTCCTTTGCTTCGAACATACATATAAAGTATTACCCGAAATAATGTAAAAATTAAATGATTCAAAGAAAAATGATGTATTACCATAAAATTTTACTTGTAAATGCACATGAAATACCAATTGTACGAAATTACCTGTGGAAATATTTATAAGGAATTATATAGTTACAGTTTAGTTCCATAATATATGTATTAAAGAAAGTAATATGTAACTATATTTCTCACTAAATCGAATCACAAATAAATTAGAATTATAGTAATTAATTATTTAGTTACTTTGAATTCAGTCTTGCATCAAAAGAAATTGATTTTTTAAGAATTTAATGATTATAATATTTGATATTATATGATAAAATAGTTCGATTATAAATATTATAATTAATTACATCTTCATTGTATAATTATGAACAAAAATTCCCATTTATGTAAACAATATTTAGGGTAAAAGAACTTCGTAAAAACAACAGATAATTTCCTTATTGTTAAACAACACGGTATAAATATATATGAAATGTAGATTGGTTGAGAAGAATAGTACCAACATTTAAAAAAAAGCGAGTTCAAGTGACAAACACCATAAAAAGATTCGAGAATAAAAAAGATTAACTTTCCTCAGTTTACTTATATGGAACAGTCTAAGGTATATTGGTGTATATATATGCTAATAACGCAATAATGTTTCGTAAAATAAATGAATGATCAAAGTCATAATCTTCAACCAGTATAAAAATTAAATGGAAAAGGATTTGGGTACAAAATGTAAGGGATACAAAATATTTTTACTTTAACTATAACAATTTTTCAAAACAACTGAATATTTTAAGAAATTTATGCATTAAAAAATCTAATAAAAATCTACAAAATAATAAAGAAAACCATATACATAATTATATTAATCATAGAAGAAGAGAAAAACAAATTCTATATCCGAAAATTTAGGACAACAAAAAGTTCAAACTTGAATTAGAAAAAAAAATAGATAATAAAATAAAAACCCAACATTTAATTCTAGCTCATTGATCCATTAAGCCAAGGTTTACGATGGCTTTTAGATATATTTTTCATATTCCAAATCCTAAATGCATCAAGCAGAAAAATAACCACTACAAAACATGAATAGTAACAACAGTGATTATGAGGTATACAAGAGGAAGAATTATTAATGAATTCAATTGTTTTGAAAGGCACCCTAACTTTCTTTAAATTAAGAATTGAATTATGTTAAGATGAAACCGAAGAAGGGGGAGAAACAAAGTTGTGATTGAACTTTTTATGTAAATTACTGTAAAAAGGTATTAAAAACAGTGAGAGGAGTAATAAGAAAGTGAAGACATGAAAAAATCAAGCTAGAAGAATAAAATTAAGATGTGAAATAACCAAGAATCTTTTTTCTTGCATTGAAATTATGAAGAAGAGGAAGAGAATGTCAGTTAGATTATTTAAGAATAATGAACGTGGGGAGTGAGGTAGATAATAAACAGAGTTATGTATTAAAGGCATTATTACTTTACAATGGAAATATATTTTTTTACTAAATGAGAATTATATATTTGATAAGGCTAAATGAAGTTCTACCCTTGAGTGAAGAGTATTCCGAGTGAGAGTGAATGAGAGATAATAACATCTAAAGTCCATTATTCTCTTTTATATATAAGAGAATGGACACAATGTTGCATCAAGGTATCCACACCACTACTTTTGATCATACATTTATTGATACGTCTAATTCCTTGCTATTACTTATTGATTTGGATAGGGGAATGCAAGACTAGTACCCCAGGCCTAAATAAACTTGTTACTAGGATAAAGTTTCTCTTACTTTAGAATTGAAGTCGTGTGAATGAACCTAGCCAAGATAACACATCATCTCATAACCAATGTAAAACAATATCAATCACCAACACTATAGCATAGGACCACAATTCTCACTGTATATATGGTATTTTGTGTGGGCCCATATATTAAATTATGCTAGTTCTCTCTTCTCAAATCCATTGAGTGAATCTATCAAAATCATCATATAAAGTGAAATGCATCGTAAGCATGAAATATATATATATATATATATATATATATATGTTTGTATGTATATATATATTAAAATATGCTTGTTATCTCTTCTCGAAAACCATTGATAACTCTACACAAACCATCATATAAACTGAAGAGCATCGCAGGCATACATTGTAGCCCTCATATCATGTAGATCATATGCATGCTTCTTGAACTTTGCTACATCGTATGATCCATCCTAGACTTCATCACTAGGTCCACCTAGCTGAGAATATTAATCTTGTTCACATAATTTACCAAATTAGTTATTCAATTTAGTACTTCATTAGTCGACTAGTTGGTCCCAACTAGTCGACTATATATAGTCCAGAATTGCTTATATTAGTTAATCCATAGGTTGGATACTAAAAAGTCGATTGGTTCCACTAGCTAATTGACTAATTGCCCGTGTTTAACCCAAATATACCACCTTTTTAGGATTATAAAGAATTTACTGCCTCTCTCTTTATTCCTTCCACTCCTTTACTCATATTTGGCTTCTTGACGATTCATTTCAATTCTTGGCTCCATGTTTTCACAACCATTCATAGGTATGCCTTGCTACTCATGTTTAAACCAATTGCCGAGTACCTTATTTCCAAGCAACTCGACAAATAACCAAGGCATCTAACATTGAACAACAAACCACTTGAGTTTGTGGCTATCATCCAAATCATATTCTCTCTCATCATATCATAGCTTCTGCTCATCGAAACACAATTAAAACCGACACAATACATATAGTTCGGTCCAATATACAAATTATTACATTTACTACACTTCTAGTTAGCTTAGTTCATTCATTCACAAACAAAAAATTTAGTCCTTTCTTTTTGTTGAAAATATATTAACAAATATATTTCTTATAACAAGTTCAAAAATATTACTATTTAACGTATTTGAATGCATACATAAGTACATATTACATCGATCACTCTTCTGATCAAAACAACGATCAAATCAAATATATGCAATTTATACATTCATCAGATGCATAGTGTATAAAATTTCAAAATGTTTTATTATACTAGGTTGACCAAAATATATTTTTGTATACTTAAGGATTTCACTTTTAAATAAGCTAGCGACTTCTTTAGGGCATCTCCAGTCCATTCAGGGCTGAATATTTAGAGCCCTGAATATTCAGCCCTAAATGGGACTGTAAACTTCAAGGATCAGACGCCTATTTAACGGGCGCCTGATGCCTCCCACAATTGAGGGGCTTGGGCGCCCATTAAATGGGTGCCCAAGCCCAGTTCAGGATTCTAAATCCAATCCTGAACTTTCAGCTAAATTTGCCCCTTAATTTGAGGATTGGAGATTTTTTTTGGCTATTCAATGAATAATAGCGCCACCGGAGATGCTCTTACAACGACACTCGACTTCCTCAATCACCAGATCTAGCCGTCCTTTCATGTTTGCAACCTCATCAAACAATGCTCTTCCGCCTTCCTCGTCTCTTCCATGCTCAAATTTTTACCATCTATAGTCATCGGTCCACATCAAGCCAGATATTGATCATGTCTCATCTTCTCCGCTAGGTGCGCCTCTAGTTGCACAAGATGGAACCCTTGTAGGCATATGTTATCAATTCGACAATAAATTCACCGAGAACTTGGCTACTTCTTCTACCAATGCTTAAAACTTAGTTTCAGATACTGAATTTGAGAATGTATAGCTTGATTGTGAAATGAGTAAGGAATTGACTAATGAGGTAGTTGGTGTGTCCGATGGAGTTCCTCCTCATTTAAACTTGATGGTGTAAAATTGTGCTCTCTACCTAATTGTAAAAATGTCAGAGAAGAAAACATTGTTCCTAAAACAACTGATGTTGTTCCTCCTGTTTCTCAAGGGGAATATGACAGTGCTATCCTCTCAGCCGTTCCTTGCAAGCTATTCTACAACCACTAGCTATAACACGGTCTTCTCTATTCCTTAAATTACCAAGCAATGTGGGTGCCTATTCCCCAAGTAGTTTTGAAATTGTGGAAGACGATGGAGTGTTATGCCATCGGAAGAGGTGATTCAAGTTGGAAAAGAATTTTGGTCTAAAAATACATGGTTGGTTTTCACCAGACTCTAACCCTTCGTATGATGTCATTCAAAATCATTTTAGCAGCGCTTGGCTTCTACATGGTCGTCTCAAGGTCCTTTACGATCATTCCATTTTATTCTTCAAAATTCTCCATTGTGGAAAATAAAATTCAAGTCCTAAAGGCTGATTTAACCTTCATTCATGGAAAACTATTTAGTAGTAGTATTGGTCTGCTTCGGTTGTCATAGCTAAATCTTAGGTACTTTCAATTCTCGTTTTGGTTCACTTTACGCATACTCCTTCAATTCTGTGACCAATGATTGATTCAGATTGGTTTTCAAGTCTAGTTGGAAAACTGACCTTTTTGATGTTGATAAGATAGATAGAAAAAGACTAATATATGCCAAGGCACTTGTAGAAGTGACGCTGGATTCCCAACCAAATTGCATGTTAGACAAGCTGTAGGACAGGTTGCTATGGTTGATGTTTCTTATAGTTGAAAGCTCGACATTCTCTCATCCTACATTTCTTTTGGGCACATTGCTAATTCTTGTAAGTATAGTTGTCCTACATTGCCAGTTGTGGTGGACAACTCTTTACCTGTTCCTCCTAAGATTCCATTGTTAAGGCATCCTGTTATGAAGTGGATTCCATAGTCCAATTTTCCTCCTCCTATAATACAGGTGGAACGTTGTCTCCCCTGATGATTCGGCTGTCATAGTGCTTCCTCCTGATGCTATTACTTGGTACATTAACAAGCAATCTTGTATCCATGCAACTAATAAAATGAGATACTCTCCCAAAATTGACGTTTATCACATGTTTGTGGGTGAAGATAAAGTGACAGCAGACGTCTATACTATACATCATGTGTGGAGATGCCCACCCTTACTACCATCAGTGAACTTGGTGACTTAAACAGGATTATTTTTTAGATGACATTTGGGATAGAAATTCATTTACAACCATGACTCACTAGATTTTGTTTTTAACCTTGAATTACTTTTTTCTGGTATGTCCATCTGATGTGTCCTAATTCGTCAGATGATTATAGTAGATCCTCCTTTTTTGATGGGAGCTAGTCAAGGACTTTAGTAATTTATGCGTATTTCCTAACTCTATCGCTTTATCTATCTAAGTTGTTTATTATTTAGCCGCTGAATCATCTTTGCCTTACACCTATATTTCAATTTTACAGTGTTATGGCCACTATAAAACCAGTTTGTCTGTGCAAAATAATCATACTTTATTTTGCCTGCAGAAAACATGTAACATGTATATATTTATTTAATCAAATGATATTCCTTTTAAACATGTTGAAAGCTATGTGTGTATACAAATAAATAAAATATATATATCTATATCTTTGATTGACCAAGTTGTTTATGCTTTGTATTTGCAAGCTCTTTTCTAAACCTACCTAATTTCTCCTCCTAGCTTAGTTTGCAAATTTAATATATAAGTTATATAATGCCCCAGCTCTAGCAGCCAAAATATTAGAGGGAATTTACCATTCGATAACTCGGATCAATGAGAATGGAAGGAGCAACCTCTCGTATATACTGCTTTGGGCCAATGGATACATTTCAATACCTCAATACATCTGAAATAATACGTATCTCATCATGATATAAGGAATCACACATGAGTTCTAGAATTGAATTATACATGATAAGGGACACAATTGAAAATTTCGTAATTGAATCAGAGTGAATGAAAATAATGAATATTATATAATTTTTGAAAATCTGATGCATCTTCTCATATATATCTACAAGTTACCACACAAGTACAACATATCGACAAATACATAGGCATTTCAATGTAGCATAACCAAATTACTCACATTATCATTTGCTCCAACTTTGTATCGCGGCCCATAAATATCATGCAATTATAATACCACCTTGTAGAAAACCTTAGACTAGCCCGAGAAGTGGTCAAAAAAAAACATCAGTTAAGTATCTATCGTGAATATAATCACGCAAGAGAAATAGATGAAGGTATATTATCGTGTTGTATGGGACAAATAAGTTACATATAGGGTCATAGACATCAAATGAATTCCTAAATCCACATCTTCACAAATCAGTTATAACACCCATGTCACGATGCTAGTCAATATAACATACATAGTTGCAATAATAATCAATTAGGATATCATATCCTATCATTTTTTATGAGTTACCATATGTTTTATAAACTAAAATCAATATTTGAAACATTTTTTTTGTTAAAGAAGCATTTTTACTAATACATATGAGAAGGCTAAATCATCTTCTCATCCCTTGAATCCCATGAGGATTGAACATTGCTAAATCTCTTATATGGATTTACTCTCTAAAGAGATTAATCTACCCGCCAAGTCGTCGTAGTATTTTTCTCATATATACTTCCAGTCAGTGGTGATGTGTACTTCATACGATCCCTTAGTTATTGTACCCTTCAGGCGTCTGAAGATGCAATAAATCTTACCGATGATGTAGTGCACTATATCATATCTCCATCTATGGCATTATTTTGCTTTATTCGTAGAACATCTCTGACAAATGTCAATACCCATTATAGATTTAAATGGCTAGCAATAGATCGTTTTAGAAATGTGACGAGGGACAAGGTCGTAATGATCTATGTTTCGACCTTCAAATCAGTTCGCCAAGATGGATACCACCACTCCAATCGTCAATATACTATGTTATACTTGACAAATGTTAAAGTCATTACTGCTAAATCATTTTGCCATTCTTAGCGACGAAATGTTGCTTTAACCTCATCATATAGCCCATCTGATTAATAATGTTCATGCAACATAATTTAACTTACAGGTAATAACATCATTTATAGCAAAAGCAATTATTAACATGACACTGAATATTAATAATCAAGCTAAATTGAAGAAAATAACTTAAAAAAATATAATTTAACAAAATTATATATTGTCCAAACAAGTATATAACCATAAAAGTTCATACTATTTCAATCAAAGTGGATTTTGAATTGTTTAACTAGGATTTATTCATTTTATTTTAGTTTAGATTCAAAATAATATTAAATATTCCAAATTTAAACCTTGGTTTGGTTTTACTTTTTTGTTTTCAACTTTCACTATGAAAGATTTATAATTCTTAGCTATTCCTATGACCAATGAATAACAGAAGAGTATATATATATATATATATATGTGTATGTATGTATATATGTGTATATATATATTGTTCTTCGTGCTTTTGTTATCTTTCAAGATACAAAAAACAATTTTTTTTCTTTTTTACATGTTAATTTCATTTTGTGAAATTGTTTGTTTTCAAATAATACACACGACGTGCGCTTTTTTGTTTAGAAGAAAACACAAATCTAAAACAACAAACCAAATTGGGCCTAAACTTTTAAAATTATGAATTTCTCCGTAGATTTACTTCAAATATGTAAGTTCAACGAAAACGAAAATCGTGTTTGAAGTTCAACGAAAATCATACTTTTAAAATATTTTCTCATCCTTTAAAAGTATTTAAACTTTTTCGTTGAATTTTAAATTCAAAATAAAATCAAATAATTCAATTCATCTTTAAAAGTTCCAAATTTTATCTCAAACTAGTTCAATCCGATTTTGGGATTTCTCAAATCAATTTTGAATTCAAAAATCAAAATAAGCTAAAATCTATAAAAAATTGTAAATTTAATATTTTTAAATTATCATTTATAAATCAAAGTTATTTCTAAAAACTATAAGAATTTCAAAATTCAAAGTTTTGATTTTTAAACGGGCTTTGAAAATCACTTAACATTTTATGGAAATAAAGGGAATTTCCAGTGAATGAATGGTACCTTTCAAATAATATTTGCACTTGTATTTACATCGAAATTAATATATAAATATACACATCCAATATTTCATTTATATAAAACAACTAAAATTCCTTTATAGTTCAAGTTAAATTCATTCATTGTTATTCATATTTGATAAAAAATACATACATACATAATACGTATATACATACACATACGTACATACATACATATATTTTATATGTATATCAATTTTTAATAAATCAATTTCAGCTACTTTCAGAAATAAATTCAAAATAAAGTTCATTTAAAACAAAGTGATATCCTTAAATATTCATATCCTATTTTTTCAATTCTTCAAATCAATATTGCTATATATATTGTGTATTATTAATCTATTTTTCAATGAAATATAAAAAAATATAATTTTCATCAACCACGTATAATTCAATCGAAATAATTATTGATTAAGAAATTCAACCACTAGTCATCTACAAATAGTAATCAAAGCTACCAAGCTATTAACATCTATTATAAGTTGATTTAAAATAATACGAAACCAAAATAGGTAATACTTTGTTGTTAAACAAAATGTAAGTGGATTATACTCACTTAAATTCAAAAATATGTTATATCCACAAGTGTAAATCAGTTAAAATCAAACTAGTTCAACTTATAATGGATTAAATATCATAATGATGATATTTATATAAGTAAAAATGGGTTTTGATTTCACTCATTGTAAATTAATTAAAAGCTTATACTCACCTCTTGATCTTTGTTAATCCTTCTTACCAACATTCCTAACACAAGACTCCAATCCTTGCTTGTCATGCACCTACTCTAGTGCATGCAAACACCATCAACCATCATCGTCACCGTCAGCTATGTCGCTAACCTCTTCCTTCATCGTGCGCCTGATCTTTGTTGCTACTAGCCTATGCCAATCCTTCATCACGCATGTTTCGCCTGGCTTCCAAGACTTGGTCACCAAAAAGTCCAGCCATCATTATCCCCGTCCTCCTCATCTGCAATGTCACAATCTCCTCTTGTATAGATTTTTCTATCATTGTTTTCATATGCCTAATCTGATATTTACCGAGGGGGAATTATGGGATTTTATGGGAAAGGGAAATGAACGGATAGGAATGAAGCATATAGAAAGGTAATAGGCTAAGGATGTGTGGTCTAATAAAAACGAAGGGAAGTTTTATTTTTCTTTTAGTTTCTAATAAAACCCCCTTAATCACTCTATTACTGACGCAGCGGATAATGACAAAAACGATAAAGATCGATGAAAGTAGCAAACGGTGTATTGAAGATACTGCAATGCCCAAATTCGTTGATCACAAAGATACCGAATTCTAGCTATCTTCGACACGTTGATCGCGCACGATACCATGAAAGAAGATCTACAGTTCTTCAAACGTTGATCAAGCGCACTTGATACCGTGAATTGGCTTCAACAATCGTTGAATCGAGCTCACTCGATTAACCGAAAGTGGAGATAGGAGATCACACTCAACTACCAATTTAGATGAAAGCACACAACAATCAAAACGAATTTTTATTCAACCATCAACCACCTCAAAACGTACAACACACTCGCTATTTATAGTAGTTTCACAACCTGACCCTTAAGTCGTATACGACTTACGACTCATTAAGTCGGCACCGACTTATCACAATAGCGAACCAACCTCTTTACAACATGACACAACGCAAACGACTTAACTAAGGTCGTTAGCGACCTAACATATCACAACACTCACGACTCAAGCTCTTACATTCCCCAGTACACGACCTACGACTTATCATAAGTCGGCATAATCAACACGTTACAACACTTAGGTCAAATTGGACCTAACGACTTACGACTCAAAGAAAACAGATTACAACACACGTCACGACTCAAAGATACCACGACTCATACACAGACGACTTAATCACATAACGACATACTGTACAACATATTCAACACAAACGACTCAAAGCTTCACCGAGCTAACTTTTCTAACGACTTAACTCTTTAGCCATATTCCGTTAGGTCGCAACCGACCTAAGACATGTTTAGGTCGTTGCCGACCTAAGTCTTCTTTCTTTGGTCGTTGACGACCTAAAACCCTCTGAACGACCTAAACCCGAAGCTTCCTCCCGCGACCTTAGGCCTTCCTCTCCTGCTTGACTCGTGAATGACTTAAGACCTAAAACCGAAGCTTCCTTAACTCGAGAACGACCTAAGTCTTCCTCCTTAAGTCGTGTACGACTTATCCCTTCTCTGGCCTGAACTGCATCATCCTCCCTAGGTTGAGAAAAATTCGTCCTTGAATTTGTAAATTCTTCCACATCGGATTGTTCATTCCCATAATATGGTACAAGATGCTTAACATTGAACACGTCAAAAGTGTACACATCCTCCGGCAGCTTCAACTTATAAGCATTTTCATTCATCCGTTTCACAATTTCTACAGGACCAATTTTCCTGGCTTTCAACTTGTTATAAGCTCCTACTAGAAAACGATCCTTCGTTAACACAGCATACACCATATCTCCTTCACTAACTCAACACTTCTTCGTTTCAGATCTGCAGATCTTTTATACTTCTCATTTGCCTTCTCCAATCGTTCTTGAACGATCTTATGACATTCGGTCAACCCATCAACAAGATCTACAGCTCATTTAACAGTCCCCTTCGGTTGTGGCACTACCGTTAGGTCCAACGGTCCCCTTGGTAAATTTGAATATATAATCTGAAATGGACTGAATCCCGTGCTATGATTCACGCATGATTATGAGCAAACTCTGCTTGGCATAACTTCATGTCCCAACTCTTCAGATTGCCCTTCACAAGACTTCGCAATAAATTTCCCAATGATCTGTTAACAACTTCTGTCTGTCCATTTGTTTACGGATGATAAGTGCTGCTAAAGTTCAACTTCGCTCCCACCATCTTCCACAAACTTAACCAAAAGTGACTCAGAAAACGAGTATCCCTATCCGACACAATAGATTCTGGCAATCCACGAAGTCGATAGATCTCCTTGAAAAATAACTGAGCGACATGAACAGCATCCGCCGTCTTCTTACAAGCAATAAAATGTACCATCTTCGAGAAATGATCCACCACAACATATATAGAGTCATTCCCCCTTTGAGTTCTCGGCAATCCCAACACGAAATCCAGGCTAATGTCTACCCATGGTTTTGTAGGAACAGGTAATGGCATATACAATCCCGCATTTGTAGCTGTCCCTTTCGAAACTTGACAAACATGACATCTACGCATAAACCTTTCTACTTCCCTTCTCATTGACGGCCAATAATAAGACTGAGAAATCAACTGCAAAGTACGATCTCTACCTACATGGCCTTCTTCGTGCAACTCTTTCACAATTTTCATTCTCAAACTGCAATCTGGTACACATAATTGATTCCCTTTGAATAAGAATCCATCTATCAACACAAATTCATCAGTACTCCCATCCTTGACTTTCTCAACAAATTTCATAAAGTAAGGATCTTCTTCAACCAATTCTGGCAATAGCTCAAATCCTGTCACTTCAACCTTCATCGTTGTCAACAAATGATTCTTCCTGCTCAATGCATCAACTACACGATTCGTCACCCCTGATTTGTGCTTTACAACAAAAGTAAACTGTTGTAGATACGCGACCCATGAAGCGTGCCTAGCTGAAATTTTGTCTTGCCCTTGCAAATGCTTCAAAGCTTCATGATTAGTATAGAGAACAAACTCCTTCTGAAACAGATAATGTCTCCAATGCTTCACTGCTTGAACAATGGCGTAAAACTCAACATCATAAGTGCTATATCTCAACTTAGCTCCAGATAACTTCTCACTGAAATAAGCAACTGGTCTTCCCTTCTGACTCAAAACTCCACCCACTCCAACCTTCGATGCATCGGTATGTAACTCAAACAACAACTGAAAATCCGATAAAACTAGAATTGGTGTTGTCGTCAATAGTGTCTTGATTTTCTCAAAAGCAACCCCTGCTTCCTCTGACCACTCGAACTTCTTTCCCTTCATGCAATCGGTTATAGGTGCCATCACACTACTAAAATGTGGAATGAATCTTCGATAGAAAGATACCAATCCATGAAAACTCCTCACTTCAGTAATCGTCTTGGGCTGTGGCCAACTCCTGACAGCTTCTACTTTACTTTCATCCACTTGAATTCCTTCCTTCGATAGAACATATCCCAGAAATAAAACGTTGTCCGTCATAAACATGCACTTCTTTGCTGCTGCATAGAATTTCTCCTGTCGTAGAATCAACAGTACTTCACGCAAATGCTGGACATGCTTTTCCATACTCCCACTGTAGATTAAAATATCATCGAAGTAAACTACCAAAAATTTCCCAATGTATGGTCTGAAAATCTGGTTCATCAGTCTCATAAAAGTACTCGGTGCATTCGATAAACCAAACGGCATAACCAACCATTCATATAAACCTTCCCTGGTTTTGAAAGCAGTCTTCCACTCATCACCTGGTCTAATACGAATTTGATGGTATCCACTCTTCAAATCAATCTTTGAAAACACAATAGCTCCACTCAACTGATCTATCAAACCATCAAACCTCGACATAAGAAACCTGTATCTCACAGTGATCTTGTTTAGAGCTCGACTATCCGTACACATTCTCCACGAACCATCCTTCTTTGGCACCAATAAAGCTGGCACTGCACAAGGACTCAAGCTCTCCTGAACACGCCCTTGTTCTAACAGCTCCTCCACCTGCCTTCTCAGCTCCTCATTCTCCTTAGGACTCATCCTATAATGTGGCCTGTGTGGTAATACTGCCCCTGACTCAAGATCAATCTGATGCTGAATATCCCTCAACGGTGGTAACTCCATTGGTAACTCCTCAGGAAATACATCTCTGAATTCTTCCAATACCGGCTTGACTTCCTCTGGAACTTCTATAGATTCCGTAGCTTCACGTCCAATCAACAAAAACACCTCTGGACTCTCCTCTACTTCTTCGATAAATTCCTTCAGAGTCAACAAAGTCTTGAGCTCCTCAATCTCCTCTGACTTGCTTTCTTCTTGTTGTCTCTTCTTTGGAACCAAAATGATCTTAACACCTTCAAACATAAAGTTGTAGCTATTGGTCCGACCGTCATGCTGCACTGCTCGATCATACTGCCATGGTCTTCCCAAAAGTAAATGACAAACATCCATCTCAACCGCATCACACCAGATCTCATCTTTATATTTCTTCCCAATAGAAAATGGAACTCGAACTCGCCTATCCACCTTCACTTCTCCTCCTTTTCTCAACCACGCTAACTTGTAAGGATTTGGATGCTTCTCCGTTTTCAGCTTCAAATTTCTCACGGCTTCAGTAGAAAGAATATTGTCATAACTTCCTGCATCAATCACAAACTTACAAACCTTTCCCAGAATAGTGCATGTTGACTGAAAGATATTACTCCTCAACCAACTAGCTTCTTCTTCTTGCTTCGTTATTAAACAAGACCTCCTCATCATTAGATTACATCCTTCATCTCCTGACGCAACATCCTGTTCTTCCTCCTCAACTGGACTAGGATAACCTTCACCAACATCCTCACCTTCAACTTCAGCAATCATAGTTCGTTTCTTCGGCTTCGGACATTCATTACTCTTGTGACCCACTTCCTGACAATTGTAACACTTGAAACTGTTGTTGACCTTCGTCTTCGCAACTTCATTCACAACTAGTTTACTGATAGATTTAGGAACATTAGAGCTTCCACTAACACCCTTCACTTGATTGTTGGAATTAGTAAACACACCACCTCCACGCCTTCCCTGCTTCTCCCAAGCCAACGCTTTCTGATGTGCTTCTGCTACAGATCTAGGATCAAACATATTCACCAAATTTTGAATCTGTATCCTCAACCCTCCAACAAATCTAGCAGTCAGCTGTTCCTCTGTCTCCATAATGTCATTTCGTGGAACCAGTTGATAAAATTCATCAGCATAATCATTAACACTCTTCGTCCCTTGCCTCAGATTCTGCAACCTCTGGTACATGAGTGATTGATAATTGTAAGGTAAAAATGTAGCTTTCATCAACTTCTTCATCTTCTCCCATGATTCAATCTTTGACTTTCCCATTCTCTCCCGTGTAAGTTTAGTTTGCTGCCACCATGCTAAAGCTCTTCCCCTCAATCTAGTAGCAACCAACTTCACTCGATGATTCTCCGGGACCTCTTTGAAATCAAAGATCTCTTCAGCATTAGACAACCAATCAAGAAATACTTCTGCTACCATTCCACCCTTGAATTCTGGAATTTCCATCTTCATACCTGATTCCCATCGACGATCATCATCAACATCCATATATAAGTTTCGAACTTGGTCTCGATCTCGATAATGAATGCTAGCTCTATCACCCTCTTCATCATAATCAAATGTACGTCTATATCGATCTCGACCATCAACATCCCTTTGATCACGCATGTCTCTTCTACTATGTCTCTCTTCATCTTTATATGGCTCATTTTCAAACTCTCATGGATTTCTCCTCTCTTCATGTCCATAGTCATGGTGATCTCTTCTTGACGAAGTTGATGTTTCTCTTCTCTCTCTAAAAGATTGCGGTGATACCCTCCTCGCTTCCGTAACCGATGGCGAAACTTGGTTTCCTCCATGGTTCGAGATTGGTGATCTCCTCCTTTGATTTTGATTCAAATCATTCATCAATTTCTCTAACTTTCCAATGCCTTCATCAAATTTCTCATTAATGCGTTGTTCCATTTGCTCGGCTTCTTCTCTTCTATACAACGCTTCAACATTCTGATGACGACTAGCTCTTCTCGGCGGCATGATTACACAATCACAAACGCTTCAACAATTCTTCAACACTAACTTGTACAACAAGTCACGACCTCCCACTAACTCGGCAATAGGCAACGACCTTGGCTTAGGTCGGCTCGGCTTCAACAAGCACGGCTTCAAGCACTTTTACTTTCAAACTTTGGCACGCAAAAATCCCACGGCCAAATTCAAACAACTTCCAAAGTTTGATCCAAAAGAATATGGATCGAAAAATTCTAACTTGCTGCAACTTCAAGATGAACACGATGAACACCAAACTTCAAACTCCTTGGCTCCAAGACTCGTCTTAGCTATGATTGGCTAAGTCAAAGCTCTGATACCAAAAACTGACGCAGCGGATAATGACAAAAACGATAAAGATCGATGAAAGTAGCAAACGTTGAATTGAAGATACTGCAATGCCCAAATTCGTTGATCACAAAGATACCGAATTCTAGCTATCTTCGACACGTTGATCGCGCACGATACCGTGAAAGAAGATCTACAATTCTTCAAATGTTGATCAAGCGCACTTGATAACGTGAATTGGCTTCAACAATCGTTGAATCGAGCTCACTCGATTAACCGAAAGTGGAGATAGGAGATCACACTCAACTACCAATTTAGATGAAAGCACACAACAATCAAAACGAAATTTTATTCAACCATCAACCACCTCAAAACGTACAACACACTCGCTATTTATAGTAGTTTCACAACCTGATCCTTAAGTCGTATACGACTTACGACTCATTAAGTCGGCACCGACTTATCACAATAGCGAACCAACCTCTTTACAACACGACACAATGCAAATGACTTAACTAAGGTCGTTAGCGACCTAACATATCACAACACTCGCGACTCAAGCTCTTACATTCCCCAGTACACGACCTACGACTTATCATAAGTCGGCATAATCAACACGTTAGAACACTTAGGTCGAATTGGACCTAACGACTTACGACTCAAAGAAAATAGATTACAACACACGTCACGACTCAAAGATACCACGACTCATACACAGACGACTTACTCACATAACGACATACTGTACAACATATTCAACACAAATGACTCAAAGCTTCACCGAGCTAACTCTTCTAACGACTTAACTCTTCAGCCATATTCCGTTAGGTCGCAACCGACCTAAGACATGTTTAGGTCGTTGCCGACCTAAGTCTTCTTTCTTAGGTCGTTGCCGACCTAAAACCCTCTGAACGACCTAAACCCGAAGCTTCCTCCCGCGACCTTAGGCCTTCCTCTCCTGCTTGACTCCTGAATGACGTAAGACCTAAAACTGAAGCTTCCTTAACTCGAGAACGACCCAAGTCTTCCTCCTTAAGTCGTGTACGACTTATCCCTTCTCTGGCCTGAACTGCATCAGTTACCCAACTACTAAAAAATATGCGATTAAAATTCCACTTGAGGCGTTTTAATTAAAATTTATTTCATATTTATAATTATTTCTCTTTATAAAAACATCACCTTCTAATTTTAACAATTTAAAATAATTATTTTATTTGCAGAAAAATTTTAAAATTTCGTAGATAGATTTATTTGGACAGAATAAATTTTCACACAACTTTTGGAAATTAAAACACAAATCAAATTCAAATTTTTTTATTTTAAATCAATAATTTTATCTTATTGTCCAAAATTAAACTACCAAATTGAATTCAATAAAATATCGTAAATAAGTTTTAACTATATTTATCATTTTAAAATATTTTTTTATTTTGACTTCGGAACGTGACGTTAATGGCCCTAACTATTTCTCTAATAGAGGCTAGAGTTTTCGTTTTATCATTCTACATTTTTGATTGAAATTGAGACATACTTATAGCCTCTTTTGGACAATGGAATAAATATATATATTTAATTTCTTTCTCCCCATTCTCTCAATACTGAATAAATTTTTATTAAATTTTTACTAAAGCTCATGTATTAGTCAAAAATTTCCCTTAGTCCGTCTTCTGGATGATTTTACAATGTATTCATTAAATATTAGGCCAAAATAGGCCCTCTTATATTAGCAGAATTAGTTAACCTAGATAATATACGTTATTTACATGTTAAGGCCTTGGTTAAATGGATTAAAACCATAGAAATCAATATAATTCAGAAATATACTAAGAAATATGCATAACAGTTGTAAATTAGTTTGATTAAATTAAATTCAAAAATATGCTTAGAAATATTACTGTGCGACTCCCTGGTGTGAACTCAACCTTAGTAAGATTTAAACAATTTGAATATAAAAGCATGCATGGACTTTGTCGAACCACGCCGATGAACACAAGTTTATTTGATCATAAATCATTTAAACGAAAGCTTATTTCTAATATTTATTAAACTACATCCTAAGTAATGATATTTTATGCACATTTTCTTTTCTTCATCTAATATCACCATGATATCTAGAGTTTAGTAACCTATCAAAAATCTCCATCTACATTTGAAGTTTATCATGTAGTATCTCTTCGAAGTACTTGGTTCAATCCAATAAGATTTACTGATTAACCAACTTAATCTAGAGAGATATTTTTATATTGAGTGGACCACCAATTGTGATGATACCAAAATTATATTACGAAGGAGACAAATCTTATCTTATGTGGTGTTTCACTTCAAGTGGTACAATATGTGCACAATTATGGTTGTAATATAAGCATCATGTCATGTAATTGGAAATAATCGAAGTATTGCACATAATCTTATGATAAGATTCATAGTATTCTAATGTTAAAGATTGCCACATATCGTTATATGAGATCTTCTATTTTCATTTATTTATAATAACCCATATAAGACTATTGTTTAGTCATTCTTAACTTTATTTGTATTGAACTAAAAGGAAAGATAATGGCCTTAGCTTAAAAATATTCCCTCAAATCAAGTGAGGTTAAAAGGATTTAATAGTCCATAGGTTCATACCATAAAGGATATGGTAATAAACCCATTCAACATAAACAGTAAGATATATAATGATTATTTAACGCATTTGTAAGAAACCATATGCATAGTTCAAGCCTTAATGATCTTTCTGCTAAGCCCAACCGACGAGAGGTATTTTAACACCATGTTAATAGAAAAGGAAATTATCTTTCCATAAGAAGGTTTATCAGTTTATATAAAGTGGTTGATTGACATATTAATCACGTTCATAAATCTTTGAGGCAACAAGTAAACCCTTGACCAATTATAAAGCCACAAATAATGCAAATGCTAACTAGCCTTCTTATTTGAGATAAATAAATTGTTAGCTTAATATCTAAGCTAAAAGTAACTCTTTCTCATAAATAATGCAATTTGAATCTCTAATGTAAAAGGTAATAAAGAAAAACCTAAGGGCATGTCTTGTTTGAAACCAGAATTTCATCTTTGTGTTTTAAATGTATAATCAGAAGAAGTGGAATAGTAGGAATATTTGGAAAAAAATAACCATTATAAAAAAATCAAAGACTGGAAAGGAATAAGATGGTTTATGATAACTTCCCAAGCTATAGAGAAAAAATATATAAAGATGGGGTCCAATTGCCCAAGGTGTGAGTTCTAACAAGAAGTCGCCTAGCTTTGAATATTTGACCAAGGAGCAGAAATGAGTAGTGACACAAGATTTTATAGCATTAATAATAATAGTAGGAAAATTCATTAACTTAATATAGAAGTAACACTTGCATATAGAGTTATCAAATGGTTTCATCATACAAAATTTATGGTGGCATCTTGGAGTAGTACTATCTTTAGGATAACCTTTGATTAGTTCATGGTTAATTAATTAAAGAAAACTTATTGGATAATACAATGGATGACACTAAAGGTTAGACTCTGCTGGCTATAGAAACTTAAGAATGAACGAACAATGGCATAGCCTTTTCATTAATATTATGAGATATAAATAGGATTACAAAAGAGAATCAATCCAAGCTGATAACAAAAGATTTGGTCAATCTAATTACAAAAAGAAGTAATATAAAACTAATAACAGTACAACTAAAGAATTGATCAGCAAATATATTAAGATAATTAAATATATTAATTTAATTCACTATTACTAGCAAGATTTTAAAAATGCAATGGCGGTTGACATTACAACGATAGACCAGGTTGAAATAAGAAATATGGGCAGTATTATCATCCATGGAATTAGAGTTATACCTATAGCTTTAACATCATTTAGCTTGTTCGCAGAAGCAAAAAAACTTAATTACATTACAAGCGGTTTTCCACTATTACAGGCCAACAACGCTTGAAATTTTTTCTATTGAAACTATATGTCCCAACAATACCATTATTATTCAAGGAAAAAAGAACATTTATGATTTAATGAGTATTATTATTAATACTAGTAGCATGAGTATTAGAAATGCGGGACAAATTAAGCTGCTCATGAGCATAAATAATAGGGACAATAGGATGATACTCATAAATCTTGAAGTATTCATCATTGTGATACTATTAACTCGATATATTCTAGCATTATTATTCATAGAAATATGAAACTTTCCAAAAGAATGATTTGCATGCATTTAGTATGTACTTACACATTGTATCAATATTTGTTCAAGAACAACAAGTACTACTGTCACTAGCTGAATCTTAAATTTGTTAACCTGACCATTTATGTTCTTCATGCATTTTATGGAGTTTTATTTTAATTTTATTATGCATTGAAAGTGTGTTGGAACCAAATCTTACAAGAATATTTTAACCCTTGTAGTCGTTCTTGTTTTCTATTCCCCTAGTTTCTTTGTCTTTGGGAACTTACCATGCAACTTTTCCTTTAGAGTCATAGTACACAATGTTTCTCTTCGTAAGGTAGCTTGTAAAGTTGAATGCAGCCTTGTTATTTACTAACTTTATTTATCTATCATATATGATAAAAAAATTGGCAACCTCATTTTTAACATATAATTTTATCTCTTGTAGTGTTTTGCATATCATTTATGTATGATTTGCAAAACTAGTGATATTAGTGGTATTACAAGTAGTATGAAGAACTTAACAACCAATTTTAGAAGGAATGTTTAATATCATACACTAAAGATATAATGAAATATGTATTTTTCATAAAGCAGCCATGGTTGATCATTCCCAAGATTTTCTTAAAAACATAAAGGTTGTAACCTCAAACTGGTTAGCAGAAAGCAAATTAATGTATCAAAAATATTAACCAACATAAGCTCCTTATAGCCAAGATCTACCGTGTCTAGCGTAAATTCAATATTCTTGATATCTGATTATCTCGTGTATAATGTTATAATAATTTGCAATCTATTTTTATAATTTATTCTTAGACTCCTATCATTTCTATCCTACAAAGTAACTTTTTTAAGCATGGAAAAGAGGGTGATATATTTAGAGGTCTTTCATCTAGAAGCTTTGAATACGTTATACCAATTAATTAATTTATCAATATGAATTTTTTTTTTCTAATAACAATATGAATATAGATATTGATGTTATAATAATGTCTAAGGGTCTAAGTTTTCTAACAATAACTAGAAGCAATAGTTATACATTTATTTTATAGATTTTCAAGTTTTTGGAGACTGTTTCTAAGCATGTTTTGAAGATGAAAAGTATCCAATAAACTATCGTTGTGATATCGAACTCTACGAATAAGAAATGTTAGAAAATTATCCTTGTCATGATACACATTTCAAATTCTCAAGATTGAGGTAAGTTTCCATGTTATCAAGTATTCAATGAATGTAATAAGTCGAGATTTTCAAAAATCAACACTAGTAGATCCATTGTATTACATGCCGAGAAATCGAATGCCAGAAAACCAGATTGTTAGGGAAAAGGAAAACGAAAGAAGATGAGAAGAGAAAAACTAAACAATAAAGAATCTTATAGCGGAACAAATAATTTGTACTATATAATAAATCTTTACACCAAGAAGTAATGCTTCGTCAAAGTACACAATATATCACAATCGTCAGCTTAGATAGTTATAACAACCTTTCCTCACAAATGAGGATAATTAAAATAACTAATGCAGCATAAAATTAAACAATATATGTGAATTCGTCTCTAGGCCTCCAGCTCGTCTCCTGAAGCTCCATAGCATCTAAACTAAATATGTAATGTCGGTCTCACTAAAGCATTATAATAAAATAACACCCAAGTTAGTCTGGAAAACCAGTGTGAGAAGACACACTGAATTGAATTTTAAAGTTATAAAAACCTATCAAAAGTATCTTGTAAGACCATGCCATACATAAATACGGACTAGTTTTTACCTTAACTAAAGCATTTTCTTCTTGAAATCCATTGATATCATAATAACGTCTATGGGTCAAAGTAAAATATGAATATAGCTAAAATGTTTGCATCTCACATTTCAGCATAGTTGGGCACAACTAATTTCGTACGATGCTTATTATGAAATGGGTTCCATACAATAACTGGGCTACAAGGGTACCGCCTGTCACGGTGCATCTTTAGATAGTATAACACCATGAACCACACTAGGATCTCCTGCCAACACAGAACCGGCCTACCACTTGACTGGTAGCACTGAATATGATCATCCCTCCGTTAATGGGCCCCAAAACATACAAATTAGAGATATATCAACTCTAGATAGGGATGATCGTTCCCCACTTGGGAGCGACCTACTTAGCCCTGTCGCATCTCCTATGTTACAGTCATCCTTAGTTGATGAGGCTGGAGGCTACGTTTTACCTTTCAAACATCACTTCCCACTTGGGATGCTAACACTGACCTCCAAGCAATAATGCAACACCATCATTCATCCATACAAGTTCGTTCTAGGACTGAACGAAATGCTTGAGAGCTCGGCCTTTAATTCCATCATCTTCAAGATGCCTTCACTTTAAAACGCTTAAGTAGGATCGATGTGGTTTTGGATATCATATCCGTTCCGGGTCTCTTCGAAACAACTTTCGATAATTTTCGATAAACTCAACCTCTGTTATTTAGGAAATAAACAATCAAAGGTAGAAGCTGAGATCACCTCCTAACCATTAGTTGACGTATTTCCTTATCATTTGTCCTAGGAAAATGAAACAAGATTTATATGCACTGTACAACATCATTGGAGAAGACTATGCTATATAACCCACGTTTTTTTCCTAGATGTTTCCGAAGTTACATTTTGGATCCAAATTCAATAGTCGGTTATTTAACTATGAATAGACAAACATTTAAATTAGGGATTTATTTCAAAAGGTAAAAATAAAATGGGTCAAGCCCATAAGTGACCACAAGCTGCCTTAATTAATCTTTTCAGTAATTTAGTTCACTTTATAACATTTGTATCAAAATACTTTTATGAAGATATATTCATAAATCCCTATATTTTCAATACTAAGAAAATATTCATATACTTATCTAATGGTATAGGTATATACACAAAACGAAGGAAGATTTCCCTTATTCGCAATTCTAGAACCATTTATAAATTCTTTTATACATTTCTAAACCCATTTATAACTATTTTATAAATCCCAAAACCATTTATAATGACTCTAAATCATTTCTGTAAACATTTATAAACTCTTTATAATTCCATAACACTAATTATAAACCCCTTTAAAAGATTTATAAACCTCTTCCTAAATTATTTTATAAATATCTAAAACCATTTATAGAACTCTTTTACCCTTTTTCTAATCTTCCTTTAAGTCTCCCAAACCAAGTAATAAGATTCCTTTTATAGAAGCCAATTTTATTTATACAACTCTATCTATAAGTCTCGAAAAGATTTATAAATAAATTCTAATTATATGCTTTAAAACACAATTATAATAATAAACATTATAAATAAACAATAATTATTGACTTTAAAACATCTTAAAAATAAACATTAATAATTTCAAAACATTATTAATAAAATAATAATAATATATCTTTACCATTTCTATAAATAGTAATAATTTATTTCCAAAACATTAATAATAAATCCTTTTTATTAATTCCAAGCCATATTTATTTTCAAAAAAATTATGTTTTCAAAAACTAAAATATTGATAAATAATTTTTAAAAAACATTAGATATAAATAAATAACTTTAAAACGATATTAAATTTAAATAAATAAATTTTAAAAACAATATTAAATATAAATAAATAATTTTAGAAACAATATTAAGTTTAACTAACAAAAACAATATTTAGTACAAATAAATAATTTTAGAAATAATATTAAATGAAATAATCCTAAGACAATATTAAAAAAAATTATTTAATCGGAAAAGACGGATAAAAAGGTTGGAGTAAAAAATAAATTAAATCCTTTGAAACAAAATATTTATTAAACCTAAATCCAGATTTTAAAATCATTTCCTATCTCAAAATTCAACTCCAACTCCAATAACAATTTATAATATTTTAAAATACTATTATAAGGCCAATATCTACAAAACACTCAACCAATATTGGTATTTGTTTCTTTATCGCTACATATTCTAAGTTTTTAAACATATAACGATGTCATAACAAATAATATCGAAAATCAGGTTCATTATCGAATAATTCATATACCTATAATTTTATAGAGAGGAATCCCATTGGATCCCTCCACCATGTCTCCCTGCATCACAAATAGTATATAATCATACGATATGGGTCATGTGCTACTAGGTGGGTATATAAAATGAGTAATACGCTCCAAGGGTGGGAATAAATTCAAACAAACTGATAAAACAGTTAGTCATCCAAACATATAATCAACAATCATTGTCAACTATATAACATTTTTGGTTGGCCCAAAAGGTGAATTTAACTCATCGTTGGTGACGCCCCACCCCGAGACCACATTAACAAAGAGTAATACTGAGTAAAACTGTCCGTTAATTCGGAGAATAGGGCCAGTTAAAAGCGACCATCCGTAAGCTTTGTCTTAAACACCTATTGAATACGTCGATTGGACGCTTTAATTTTTTCAATTTATCTTTCTCAAGTGGATTAACATATTCAATAAATTTTTAATACAAAACTATGGTGGCTAATGGATCTATCAGAACAAAATATAATAATAAATGTAAACAGATCACAGAACATCAGTAAAACACACGCACACAGATACATCATAGCACACTACATAATGATGAAATATAAGTGGGACATAAACCACAATATATCAATAGATTCAAAATGAATAGGTAAATATCAGATTTTACAAAACACTACAAAACTACACAAAAGGTGGCTAGAAGATAATCCAAAGCGAAAGCAGCAAAGCATAAGTCAACGGCAGGTGATTAAACTGAAATAACTCAGTTTGATCCGAGTATACAAAAATACATGGGTTATCTAGCTTAAAATAAACTGATTAACATATGATAGGTGAAATATAGGTATAAGTGATAACATCTCTTCTCAAAAGAGAAGAAGCAACATCTAGCATATGTCAACTAATAAACATGAGATAATATCACTAAAATACTTCATATAGAAGTTTCTCGAAAGAGAAAATCTGAAAACAAAATATCGATAATCACAAATATTTGCGTCATATCATCGACATGTACAAAATCCAATATAATGGTTTTCATTAACCATATCTCCTATATATAAGATCAAAAGTCTCAATATCCACCGAAGAATGGCAATCGCAATAATTCCTAACATAGGAAATCACAAATCTCAAAAATCTCATAACCCATGGAACTCAATTAGGAGTTCAAAACTCAGAAATGAAATTTCCATATACGTATAAATTCTCACATAGCTCTAAGCTATAAAATATATAAAACAGTCATCTAGAAAAGGTGAAATCATAAATAAATCTCATAGCTCGAAAAAATACTCAGATTGGATCCAAATCCCAAATGGCATGCCGAAGCCATGCCTCACGTGCAAACCTCGTGATGGCCCACAACCGTACCTATAACAGCCTACAAATCCGTACCCCTTGAGTCAACACTATTCTACCTAAATCAACTCAAGTTGTACAGAAATACGAACCATTTGGGTTAAAAAAGAAGAGGTAGAAGAAGAAAATAGAGAACAACATCAGAATCAAACCATCGCAGCGGAATAAAATATAATATATAATCAATGATCTTGACTCAAAATCAAATATTTCTGTTTATATATCACATCATCAGAGTACATCAAATCATAACTCAACATTAATAACGTACAAATGGATACACAGCAACTCAACACAGCGGAATATATATATAAACAAGTACGAATGTACGTATCGTCATCCAGCTCGTCTCCTGAGCTCCACAGCATCATATCCTGTAACTTATAATACTCGGTCTGACCCGAGCACTACAGTTAAATAACACCAGAGTCAGTCTGGAATACCAGCGTGAGAAAATGACACCCAATTGATTTTTAAAGTTTCAAAAATCCTTTAAAAACAAAAGCATATCGTAAGACCACGCCACAAATAAACATGTCGGGTTTTTACCTTACGATAGCTAAAACAATTTTTATAGAAATCCTCAGATATTATAATAGGGTCTATATACAAATACTTATAAAATAGCCGAAATTGTTACATTCATTATATTCTAGCTACTAGCCACAGAGTGGGTAATACAAACAAAACTCGTACAAGGCTCGTAGGGAGAATGGATTTCCAATTAATGACTAGGCACTAGGTTACCACCTATCACAGTACGAGGCCTTGATCACCGTACCGAGGAGTACGCCCGCTCCCCTGCAACACAAGGTCGGGACTACCCCTTACTGGATAATCCCGAGTGAGATCACCCCGCGGTTGGGATCTGCAACCGCCCACTAAGCCGAAATAAAAAGGGACATCTAGACTGGAATGACCTCACCCTGCTTGGGTGCTACCCACCTAGCCTTGCTGCATAACCCCTGATTTTCAGTCATTCCCATTTGATGAGGCTTGAGGCTAAGCGTTACCTTTAAGAACAATATCCCTTAGAATGCCCATCGTCCACCTAACGATGTTTCGCAAGCATTCATTCATACAAGTCCGTCCCGGGTTCGAACGGAACTGAAGGCACTATTCCTACTACATCCGTTTGGAAATATCCTCAGGATTAGTAGCGACTAGCCCTTGCACTTCACTTCTCCATCTTCGAATCCAAAATTGTTTTTCACGAAAACGTACAAACCGGATCGAAGTGGTTTTCGAGAAATAAATCTCGATCCCGGTCTCTTCGAAACGATCAACGTATTTGGCCAATATTGATGGTTGGTGATTTAACTATCAATTAATATTCACAAACAACAACCCAACAAATAATAATTTACCAAATTATTTATTAATCCCAAAAATATCTTCACAAGATATATTTCCACTTTTCAAACCCCTTTGAAAAGAGTTTTCCAAAACTATCTTCCTTCCTCAGAATAGATTCCAAATATTTCTGTTTACACTAGAATCACCAAGCACAAGATTTTAGATTTTTAAAATAATTTGAAACACTTTAATTGTAAAGTATGTTTAATATTTAATTTTGAAAATTTTACTTTAGTACTTAATTTAAAATAATACTTTAGAACAATCAAAATAAGTTTACTTTATAAATATAACTAGATTTTCTTCTTTAAACAAAGTACTTAATCATTCTTAAAATAATTATTACGATAATAGATTTACAAATTACTTACTGTAGAATTTACTTTAAAATATTTAAATTAAAACTAATTCAATAAGTGATTAAATATATATACTATATGAATATTTGAAAATAAGGTTACTTTATAAATATAAACTAGGTTTTCATCTTTAAAACAGAATTACTAAGTCACTCTTTATAAATTATTACCACGATAATATATTTGAATAAATATTTACTCTAGAATTTAAACATTTAAAATAATAAATTTCCAAGAACGTACTTTGTAAAGCAACATTAAAACCTTTATTTTATTTTAAAACTTACTTTGAAAACGTACTTGGCTATCCAGAGAAATATACTTCTCTTCAAAACCTTTAAAAATAAATCACTATTTATTTTTAAACAATTTTTCTCATTCCTTTAATAAATTTCCACCTTGAATTTATTCTTCCAACTATCCAATTTCAAACACTTAAATCAATTTCCAAATTGATTTTCAATTTATTTCATTTATTCCAAAATCCTTTAATTTCGGATTTTATTCCTTAATTATGATTTAAAATACTTTTGATTGAAATACCAATTAAGATTTCTCAATTTACTTCTTATTTCTTTAAATAAATTTAAAACTTTAAATTTAAAACAATTCTTTATTCATTTAATTTAATATCACATAATTTTACAATTCGTTAATTACTGTTTATTCAAACTCCTTTCTTTTCATACTCGATGTTATTTATTAGTATTTAACATACTTCTATTTCTTTTCCAATTCGTTCTTAATTTATTCAATTTTTCAAAGATTATTACGTTTACAAATTTACTTCCTTTATTTTTTACCAAACTCCAATTTATATATATTTGGTAATTCATTATAACCAATATATATATATCCAATCCAATCATATCATTCAATATTCAAATATATTCAACATAGAATACCAATTAATCCCATCGGAGAAATATTAAATAATAAATATTGAGGGGTCCAGTTGGATCCCTCCAACCTGTTTTCCCTGCATCCACAGATGTTAGCACAATATAATATGCCAATTCCAAAATATACCACACTATAACACAACAATCAATTTCAACCATTCAAACAATTATTTAAATTTAATCATTTAAATTTTATTTTAAATTAACTAAGTGAGATTAACTCACCTTTGATTCCTGTTTTGCAACCCACTTCATTCTCAATTTGATTCCAGGATTTTTCAGACCTTGTATACACAATTACACGATTTTATTAATATTTAGTCAACTAGTTAACTACTATTTGCTTAACTAACACTTTTGGGTTTAAACTAATTTTCCTTTCAAAAATCTTTTAGCGATGTAAAATAAATTGAACTTTCTAGAGTCACTCATTCAATTTATTACAAGGCCATTTCCAATTTATCAATATAAATTTTATAAGCCTTCAAATTATTTTTAATAAGCTTAAAATTCCAGATTCAACATTTTACTGAACTTCAAATTATTTAATTCAATAATTTAATTATCAAATAAATTGTTATATTCGTAATTCAAGTTAAAATTACTCTATCGAATATTTAAAATCAATTAAATATTCCGATTTTAAATGCTTGAAAATTCCGGGTCGTCGGCACTAATATATGTATAAGGTACCTATCTCGTGATGACTCAAAGGTCATAAATTTCTCATGGTAACCGAAGGCCACAGATGTCTCATGATGATCAAAGTGATAAACGTCTCGTGATGACCGAAGTCATAAATGTCTCGTGGTGACCGAAGGCCACAAATTTCTCGTGATGACCCGAAGGTCTAGTACTAGCGATAACTCATGAATGTGGCACAAACTCTCAGATAGGAACCCGAAAAGTGGTAAATATGCGTCCCATATCGCACGTTCTCACTTAACGGTTTACTAACTGTAACTCAATGCCACAAAGTTTACTAAATCATTTAAATAAAAAATCTCAGAAATTTGCCAAAAGATGGCAACCACAAATAGCTCCTAAAAAAGGAGATCATAAATCTCAAAACGTGCCAAAGGATGGCAACCACAAATCAATATATGTAGAACTCGATTAAGAGTTCAAGACTCCAATATGTAATCATCATGTAGTAAACAACATGATAGCGCTCATGCTATATAAATAAACCAACAGGGACAACCATGGTAAAAACATTCATAAATCATCTGAATTCTAGAAGTCAACTTAAAGAATTCTGCAAAAGCAACAATGCAAAAAATAGGACATACATAATAAGTGGCAATAACAACCCGAAGGTCCATAGTTTCGAACGAACAAGTCTGGAGTTAACCGAAAAAGTAAACGCATGTGTACCATACCACATGTTTTACGTAATCGTTTAATTCTCTTTATCATACACTTAAAGAGTGTAAAAACGTGTATTTTATATAGAAAATACTTTGCTTTGAGAAAACTAGTTCCTAAAACACTTTTCGAAATCGTTTTAGAAAACTTGGCTTTAAAAGTCTCTTTATTACAGAGAATATATGTTTTTAATAGCTTTTAAAAATAATTATAAATATTATAAAATATTTAATTTGAAAGCCATCTTATTACAAAAATCATTTCGAAATTGTTTTAGAAACCCATGCTCGAAAAACAACAGAAATCATCGAATACGCCATAAAATTGGCATAAGAACTCATCTCGGAAACTCATCAGTCCAAAATATGAATTATCTAAAATGTTGGATTACCTATTGATAGTTTTTAAGCCTTTTAAAATATTCTAAAATATCACAAGAATTGATCAAAATATTCACTGGGACAAGCAGAACAACAAAAGAGAGTGCATAGAATAAAAGAAAAGGAGGCTGCAAAATACACTAGCTCAGGTCGACCTATAGCTCGACCAGTAGATTGACCTACATACTGGATAGATCAGCCCCATTGTCTTTTGGTCGACCTGAAGGTCGCATCTTTTACAGGTAACTTTGCCTGTTTCGTTTCCAATTTCAAGCAATAGTTTCAGGCACTTTCAGATAGAACTGAACTATAAGATTTGACATGCATAAACAACAACATAAACAACGATCTGGAAAAGATCTCACTCAAATCTGGTATGAAATCAAAGAGATATGGGTTCTCAAAGTTGAACCCAGACATAGATTTCACTATACACTACAGATTGAGATATAGAGTTACAATAAACCAAAATAACAATGTAAATTGCAACTTGATTTTTACCAGCAGCTTATTTTTGCAAGGGGTGTCAGTTTTTACTCACCTTATATGCTTTTAAGCGAATTTGAGTTGCATGCTAAGATCTTTCTGGCTTTGAGAAGCTTTACTGACCGGTAGAAGCTTGAAAAAGAAGATGCAGGCAAAGAAAAAGCATGTTACAAATAACAACCTTTTTGAAACAACAAACTGATAAGAAGACATTGGTGATTTTGGTTTTGATTACCTGTTAGAGTCTTGATTTACTAATTTTCCCTTTGAATTTTTCTTAGATTTGATGTTGGATTTGAAAATTTAGAAGATGGCAGCCATTGTTTTCTTTTACAAGAAGGAGGAGGGACGAGTACCATACATACTCTTTTGTTTCTCACAACCAGAAAAGAAAAATTAAGTTATTGGGTTTTGGTTTGGGCTCAAAACCACCCAATAAGCCTAATGACAATACTTAGTCAACAATAAACTAAGTTAATACATATTTCACTTTATTTACGTATATTCTCACTTATATTTACATAATTCATACTTTATAAAAATCATACAAACATATTTTCTATTTGCAAAATGTTTTCACAATATATATAAAAATTATTTTAGCCATAAAAATTAATTTCCATTATTAAAACTCCATTTTTGATTAAATGCTTCAATTTCCCCAAAATACTATTTTTAACGTCAAAATTAACACAAAATTATTTTCTTTTCCAACTAAATATAAAAACCTTATTGACATCATTTTTACATCCAAATATTATTTTAGAGCAAAATTATACCTTTTTATTTATAAAATATAACATAATAAATTATAATATCACACTAAAATTACTAACACTTGGCCATAATTTCCAAAATTATTGCATTTTATTAAATTAAAAGCATAAAATGCTCATTTTATCACAAAATAATATAATAAAGCTTTTAAACTTTGTTTTCAACATTATTTATGTCCAAAACTCCTTGTTTATTTAAAATGAACAATTTTAAAAAATTTATATCTTCAATTTATTTTATTTCTCCAATATTAAATGATAACCACCGTTATAATTTAACATCACAGGTAACACAAAAATTAGGGTTGTTACATCATTATTCCAATTATCACCGTGGTGTTTTGGTTTGGAACTAAAATCGAACGACGTCTTATTTTAGCCCAAATTTGGACAATCTCCAAGTTCGGCTAAATCAGTTCCATCGTGAAGCTTACACCATTATGAGCTCAATGCGAAAATCTACGCCTCGAATGGACCTTGATTGAGAAATTATGAAATTTTTAATTAATGGGTCTTAAATTTAAAATTAGATAACTAATTAGATTTTTAATTAACTAATCTCCAATTATCCTAACCCTTCCATTCCCTAAACTCATGTCGATACATCATCACGATGCAAGTATAGTGCTCCTCCCTCTTTGGTCAACTACACGACCAACCGACACCACTATCGAATTCACCATCATAATCTCCACCATTTCCCCACCATCCCTTAAGTCGGCCTCTGTTTGGAAGCCCCAATCTGCACACCATATGCATAGACCACTACGACGCCGGGCCATCCTAGAGAGCAATACAGCCCCTAAATACCCGACGTAGCTGCTCTACCACACCAAGACTCCAAATATGTTCTCCAATTCAACAATCGTGCATTATATCTTTAAAAATTTGCAACCCAGGTTTTGAATTTCCCGAAACCTATTACTATTGATGTCATAAATGTTGTCGTACCCCTCCAAAACAAACTCGAATGTAGAACTAGGTAAAGAAAACTCTAGAACCAATCTCTCTATTTTTAGTTAAGTACAAATGTGTAATTTTAATTTTAAATGGTGGTTATTTCACTTTTAGCTTATTAGGTATGAAAGATGGATGACACTAGAAGTTTTTAACAAGGGAAAGGACGCATGGCTTATTAGCATGGGTATGATGGGCTGATATGAAGTGGGTATGGGCTAGTGGCATGGGAAGGCGCACACATAGACATATATTCAAATATCATCTCAATGCACTCAGAAATCTTGAACCCCAAACGAGATTTACCGTCTAGTGTAATACCGTCTGCTAATGCAAAGAATAGGGCTGGTTAGGAGCGACCATCTATAGTCTTGTCTTAAATAACTATTGAACGCGTCGACAAATGCTATATATATATTTTCTATTTATTAAGTGGATTGACATATCCAATAAATATTTAATACATAGACCTAGGTAGCTATAGGATCAATCAGAACAAAATACAACAACTCAAATGCAAAACACATCACAAAATAGTAAGATACATCACAGAGTATACAAAATGATACATGTCAAGTGGTATAACAACCATAATATACAAACACGTCAAAAGAATATACATATCAGAGTAGCAACAAAAAGGACTACACAAAAGCTACAACAAAAAGAGCTAGCAGAAAAGTCCATGCGGAGCATAATAAGCTAAGTCCAAATGTACCTAACTTGAAATACCTCGGTCTGACCCGAGTACAAATAGATAGGTCAGTCTAGCTAAACAAATTAGTTTACAAGGATAAGTGATAATATTCCCAAGTGAGAAGGGACAATATAACATGTATGGTTACATCAAGTGATAATATGGTATCACTACACAAATATACAATCTCAAAAGAGATAAAACAATTCATAAAATGCTAAGTGTAGCAAGCCTCATATCATCGACATATCACAAATCATTAATAATGGTTTAGGGAAAATTATAGCTCCAAAAAAGAAAAAAAATCCCAAACCTACCATAATGGCAATATCAAAAGCAACTCAAAAAAAGTCACCATCTCCAAATGTGCCATAAGGCAAATATATCTCCAAATAGGAGATTAAAATTTCAAATATATGCCATATCGGCAATCTCAAATAAAAGCCAGTGTAGGCAACTCAAATCTCAAAGATAGAACTCATAAGTGTTCAAATTCCTATAAGGTAGTCATATATATATATATATATATATATATATATATATAGTACCCCAAATGACTCAAATGGTCAATAATAAAAAGGCGATACACATGGGAAATCACAAACGTCAATGAAATCATCTTAAAGATATAGCACACGCTTATGGCCGACGCTCGTCAAGTACTGTTCTCTCAAAATAAGCCGCCACGTCTCTTAGACAAACGTCCCGAAGGAAAAATAAATACGCGTCTTAGACAAACATCCCGAAGGACAATATCTCGAAGGAGAAATACATTGCAATGGACAAATACGTCTCTTGGAAAAGTCCCGAAGGACAAATGACACAAAGGTCCAGACTAGCTAATACGTCTCTTACGCAAATGCATCACAAACTTTTGGATAGGAACCCAAATAGTATTAACGTGTGTCCCATACCATACGTTCGTACTAAACATTTTACTAATCATCAGTAAATTTCACACTCAAATCAGTAAAAAGTTTAGCTCATCCCATCAGTAAATTCGACCCGCTGCCAAAAAGATCAAATGGACAAGTGAGGAATTGACCGATAAGATAAACGCAAGTGCCCCATACCATGTGTTTTACCAAATCGTTTAATTCCCCTTCTTATTTGCTCGAAATGTGCAAGAACGTGTAATTTATATATAAAATAATTTACTTTGGAAAACAAGCTTTGAAAACCAATTTTCGAAATCAATTTGAAAACTCCATTTGAAAATTTCCCTTATCATAGAGAATAACTAGATTTTACACTTGAAAATACTTTAATGTATTATATAATAATTATCTTGAAATGCCCATTAATTTGAAAAATCATTTCAAAAAGATTTGGAGGAGATCGTGCTCGAAAAAGATTAAAAACAAGGAAAATCACTCAAACCGATATTCAAAATCAAATTAATTCAAAATTAGAATTTTAAAATCTTTAAAATTTGGCTAGTCTATTGATAGACATCATGGCATATAATAATCTTCAAAATCGTCTTGAATTTTGCATCAAAACGAGTGACAAAACGGTCGCAATTCCAAGGCAAAAGTCACTAAATATGCTACGAAAGTATAGGAACACAAGGCCAAAATGCACGCACCTATGCCAACAAGGGGGATGACCTAGTCCAAGGGCCAGGTCGACCGCCTGGTCGACCTGGAGGGTGCTGGGTCTACCTGCTTATCGACCCAGGCTACGGACTCTTCTCCAGGTTGTTTTCCAGCCTCGTATTGATTTTACAGGGAGATTTTGACATAGCAAATGAATATAATTTTCAACAACAATATAAAAAGATGAAGCTCACATGCAATCTGTCAAATGTAAGAAATTTGATAGAATTTCGATGCCGGAATCTCATGATATAAGGGTTCAAAGATGCAACAGAAACTAATTATAAACAAGGCAAAAACTAGTTACATAAAACTATAGACAAAAGCAATTCTTTACAGATTCAAACACTGGCACTTTTTTTTGGCTATTTTGTGAGTTTATAAAACTCACCTTGCTGATTTGTTACGAAAGCTTGGATTTTTGATGAAAAGTGGAAGCTATGCTTGAGATTGCAAGCCTTTAAAACCTGTAGAAAGCAATTACAGAACATGCAAACAAATATACAGCAAAAATTAGAAAGCCATTTACTGTAAAAGAATTTGGTGATGAAATTTAGTAATTTGGATGGGATTACCTTTGATTTATCACTAGCTTGCAAAAAGATTCGGATTTGGTAAGTTTTAATGGAGAAATTTTCTTGGATTTGAGAAATTGATATAGTGGTTTGCTGTTTTTGTTTTAGGCTGAAGGATGAAGAATATAATATGAAATGAATGTACACTAATCATTGTTTCTCATTTCTCAACTGGTTAAAGCTTAATGGGCCTAATTGGGTTCAAAAATTAAAAGAAATAAATGGCTTAAGGTTTACATAAACACTTAACAAATTAATGTGTACATATCACATATAGACATAAATAGAAATGCATTTCTCTCAAATTTCACGCAAGAAAAATGTGAAAACTTGTATACATATAAAATAAAACATTTTCCATCATTTTAAAAGATTAATTTACATTTTTAAAACATTTCTATTGTTAGAATCCTTATTATAAAAAAATACACCATTTACTCAAATAAACGAACAAAACATTATTTTGCTTAAGTTCTAAAATTCCACAACACTTATTTTCTCACTTAGAAAAATATTTCAAACCATTTCAAAACATTATTTATAGCCAAAACTTATTTTAAACCAATTTCCACCTTTTATTTCAATAAACCACCTTTAAAAATTACGTACTTCTTTAAAAATTAATAAAATAAGCAAATGGGCAATAATTAATATAATATTACATTTTCACTAAAATGAAATCATTTTCATTATTTAAAGCCCATAATTCATTTATTATCCTCCGAACAAAATAAAACAAAGCTTGGAATTTCCATTTCTCATTTGAAATTCTAAATTCATTGTTTATTCCAAATAAATTTTTTTTCTCCAATTTTTATTAAATTTTCAATATTAAATTTAGGTTAACATTATGATTTTATATTGAAAGGTAATCCCTAAACCAGGGTTGTTGCAGACTCCCTCCCTTAACAAAATTGTGTCCTGTCAATTTTCAAAGGAGAATTTGTATTAAACTTATTAATTTCATCAATCGAAGGAAAAAGAAATAAGATTGAGATAAAAAGATATTCTCTCCACCGCTATGCATAGAAATACGAGATAGGGCCGCTCGATAAACTCTCAAGTTTCCCAAGTGTAGTCTTTGGGATTAGTGGACCATTGAACTTTAATGAGCGATACGCCCTTGTTTTGAAGGCGTCTCACCTTCGAGGCAAGAACGTGAATAGGTTGTTGCACAATAGATAGGTCTGGTGAGATCCCAAGCTCTTGCAAACCAGGAGAACCGATAACAGAATCCGACTTTCGAAGAAACATACAAAGCTGGGAGATGTGAAACACGTCATGAATGCCAGATTGACGAGCAGGACACAAAACTCTATAAGCCACAGGCCCAGTACGTTCGGTAATAGGAAATGGCCCTATAAAATGAGGAGCTAACTTCCCTGTCGTACTGAAGCGCATAACCCCTTTCAGAGGAGAAACAAGAATAAAGATGAGATCACCAGTAGAGAACTGGAGAGGCTTCCTATGATTGTCTGCGTAGAATTTCTGGCGGCTTCGTGCCTCTTTTATTCTCTATCGAATAAGAACAATCTTCTCAGATGAGTCGGGAATAGAATCTGGGCCAGAATAAGCTTCTATCCAAATTCCAACCAACATGAAGGTGGTCGACATGGCCTTTCGTATAAGGCTTTGCAAGGAGCCACACTGATACTGGACTAAAAACTATTGTTGTAGGAGAATTCCACAAGAGGTAAATGATCCTCCCAACTACCTCCAAAATCTAAAATACAAGCATGAAGAAGATCCTTAAGAATATGATTCGGCCGTTCAGTCTTTCCATTAGACTGTGGATGATATGCTGTGCTGAAATTAAGCTTTGTTCCCAAAGCTTGCTGAAGACTCTACCAGAAATGACTCTTGAAAAGCGGATCATGATCACAAATAATCGAACTAGGAACACCGTGAAGTCTTACGAATTCCTTGATATATAACTTGGCCAAATGAGAAGAACTCCTATTAGACTAAATAGGATGAAATGAGCTGATTTGGTGAGGCGATCAACAATAATCCAAACTCTAGAATGGCCTGATCTCAAACAAGGCAGACCATCAATAAAATATACCGAAATCTTATCCCATTTCCACAGTGGGACCTCTAAAGGCTGAAGGATATCAGAAGGGCACTGATGCTCGGCTTTGATAAGTTGACAAGTCATGCTATTACTCACATAACTCACCACATCACGCTTCATGCCTTCCCAATAGTAAAGGCGATGCTTATCGACATACATCTTACTCCTTCTGAGATGAATGGTATACTTAGAACAATGACGGTCATCGAGAATGGCATGCCTAAGTGCAGAATCAGAAGGTAAAACATGACGGTTCTTCTTATAAAGACACCTATGAGAATCAACACTAAAATCCCGCAACTCTTTATCACGGGAATCAGACTCACAAATCTAGATAAGGTGCACAAGATCAGGATCACGCTGCTGAGCATTGGTAGTACGATCCAATAAACTAGGTCGAGCTTCCAAATTGAATAATACAATAGGAGAATCATAACATGGAGCTTGATCATGAATAACATAAAGGGATAAGGTCTCAAGAACATCCTACTCGGCAAGCATCATAGAAACAATAGTTGAATGTTTGCGGCTAAGAGCATCAGCAACATGATTACCCTTCCCAAGGGTATACTAAATATTGAAGTCATACAATGCAAGAAACTCGAGCGAACACTGTTGCCTTATGTTGAGCTCCGTCTGAGTGAAAAAATATTTTAAGGACTTGTGGTCGATATAGAGAATGAAGTGCTCGCCTAATAGATAATGTTAAGGTAAAGACAATGGCGGTCAAATCGAGGTCATGAGTGGCATAGCGAACTTCATTTGGTCGTAGTTGCCTAGAAGCATAAGCAACTAACCAATCCTTCTGCATAAGCATAGCACCGAGGCCAAATCTACTAGCATCAGTGTAGACAACAAGATCATGATTCCCATTGGGAACCATTAGAATATGAGCATTAGTGAGAAGCTCCTTCAACCATTGGAAAGAAGGTTCAAGCATGTCGGACCAAATAAATCGAATGCCTTTCCGAGTAAGGCTGGTGAGAGGAAGCACAATGCGGGAAAAACATTGATGAATTGATGGTAATAACCCGCCAATCCTAGGAAGCTGCGAATCTCATTTAGATTCTTAGGCCTCTTCCAATTCTAGATGGTTCGATTTTCGAGGGATCGACCGAAATGCCTTTGGAAGAAATAACGTGGCCTAAGAACTTAACCTTATTCTCCCAAAAGTGGAACTTAGAGAATTTGGCTTTAAGCTGATGATGACAAGGAGCACTCAAGACAATTTTCAAGTGATTAGTATGTGCGCCTTCACACTTCAAATAGACAAGGATGTCGTCAATGAACACAAGGACGAACTTATCGACATAGTCCTGGAATACTCGATTCATAAGATCAACAAAAAAAGCAGCAATGTTCGTCAAACCAAACGGCATAACGAGCCACTCGTAAGATCCTTATTGAGTGCGAAAAGTTGTTTGAGGTATGCTATCTTCTACAACTCAGAGCTGATGAAAACCAGTGGCAAGGTTGAGCTGAGAAAAGACCTTAGCACCAATCAATTGATCGAACATGTTGATCCTAGGTAAAGGATACCTATTCTTGATGGTCAACTTGTTAAGTTTGCGATAGTCGATGAAAAGCCTAAGAGTTCCATCGGACTTCTTCACGAAGAGGACCACGACACCCCACCATGAAAATCTAGACTGAATCAACTGCTTGGACTTAAGCTCCAAAAGATGCTTCTTGAGTTCCTCATTTTCCTTTGTAGACATCCTCATAGGATGACAACTAACTGGCTATGCGCTTGGAATGAGATCAATTTGGAACTCAATCGCCCACTTGGGTGGCGAACCCGAAACAGGCTCAAATACATCAAAGAAATCACAAACAACATGCATACGAGATATATCATCATCATCTCGTGAGTCTAGAGAATATAAAGATGCTTCAGAATTATCCACATTCTAAAGAACAAGTTATAGATAAGCAGATGACTCTGGATGCCGAAGATATAAAAATCTCAGAACATATAATCCTAGCATCATATCGCACTAGCCAATCCATACCCAAAATCATATCAAAACCCAAGTAAGAAATAACGAATAGATTTGCATGGAAAGGAAAGCCACATAAAACAATCTCAACATCCTCAAAAAGCAAGCTAAGGGTTGCGGATCCCCGGATAGGATTCACAATCCTTAATGAAGTAACAAGGTATGAAACATCCAATGAAATAGCATCAGTGAGCTCTTTTGATATGAATGAATGCGATGCACCCGTATCAAAGAGAACTCGAATAGAACTATCATGGAATAAAATAGAGCCTTCAAGGATAAAAAGAGATGTACCTCTGTGCTGAGAACACTCTCCAGAAGCATGCATTACATTCAGCTTGACAGACTGGGAATTATTCGAAGCAATAGGACAAGGAGCAACTCGATGACCCTTAATCTTGCAATAGCGGCAAATAATAGGCTTAGGGCGTCAAGGGCCATAAGGTAAGATAAGCCACAGTTGAAACACCCTTTCCGAGTAGGAGGTGCTCCTCTAGGCTAAGATCTGGACCAACAAAATTCCTTTTCTTTTAAAGAAAAGACTTCGGCTTGTGAAATGGGAACTTCTTCTTATTGGGGTTCTTATGAACCTCAGCCTCATTACCACTATCGCACTCCTTCTCGACGGCTTCGACTCCTCGAAAGAAAGCTTGAGCCGGAGCATCAAAGACTTCTTGAGATACTTCTTAAAACCAGATACAAACTTCAAATTCTTCTTATAGGGGGTGCTGATGTATTCAAGACCATACTTAGATAAGGCCTCAAATGATGAAACATAATCAGAGATGGAGGACTTTCCTTGCTTCAACTCGAGGAAGCGATGGGGCAATAAAGCTTTCTCAGATTCATTAATCAACTTGAGCTCGAATCGTTCCCGAATCTGAGTCAAAGAAAAAGTAGACTATCGAGCTTGGCTATGAGAAGCTCGTACTAGTCGAGAGCATGCTCTTGTAGCATGTTGGAAGCCACAAGAACTATGTTGTAGTCGAAAAGATCCATGTGAGCAAAGATGCACTTGCACGTACGAATCCAAGCTTAGACCTCTAGAACGAATCGGAGCCTTTGAACGACTTCCCTCCGAGACGAGAGAAATCTCTACACACGTGCGCAAAGACAGACTTGCGCAGAGGAGATAATGAAATAGGAGCTAGAGGCTGAGTGCCCCTAAATCACTTCGTAAATTGATCGGCAGACATATAAAAGCCGTCTGGATGTGAGCCGCTGGATTGCCTATCATCTAAGCGTCTTCCTCTGCCTCATCCAACCATTAGCTAAAGTTAAGACAAGATAAGAATTATTCACTGGGTAGATATCATTAATTCAATAAGAATACTACGGAATAAAAATGCATTCCTATACGTATTCCCAAACTTCAATCTACCCCAAAGGACAAGAAAAGGTCAAAGGCACAGTGATTAAGGGATTCGTAACACTTATATTACACTTAGATGTACCATAGTATGTGCTTCTGTTCTTTTTATCATATTGTGTTCTGAACTCAGCTCTGATACCAAGCTGTGATGCCTCACCACAAGACCTACATTAATAAAGAGTATTACTAGGTAATACCGTCTGCTAATGCAAATAGTAGGGCTGCTTAAGAGCGACCATCTATAGCCTTGTCTAAAATATCTATTGAATTCATCTACAAGTGTTATATTTTTCCTCTATCTCAAGTGGATCAACATATCCAATAAATACTTAATACAAAGATATAGGTGGCTATAGGATCTATCATATAGAATGCAACAACTTTAAATGCAAAACACATCGCAGAACAGTAGATCATCACATATACACACACATATATGCAGATACATCACAGAGTATACAAAATGATACATGTCAAGTGGTACAACGACCACAATATTCAAGCGAATCAAAAGAATATACATATCAAAACAGCAACAAAAAATACTACACAAAATCTACATTAAAAAGAGCTAGCGGAAAAGTCCATGCGGAGCAGAATAGGCTATGTCCAAATTTACCTAACCGGAAACACCTCGGTCTGACCCAAGTATAAATACATGAGTCAATCTAGCAAAATAAATCAGTTTACAAGGATAAGGATAATATGAGCATAAGGATAAATTGACAATAATCCCAAGTGATAATGGACAATTTAAAGTGTATGGTTACATCAAGTGATAATATGGTATCACTACACAAACATATAATCTCAAAAGAGATAAAACAATACATAAAACACTAAATGTAGCAAGCCTCATATCATCGACATATCACAAAGCATCCATAACGGCTTAGGGAAAATTATAGCTCCTAAAGGAGTAATCCCAAACCCGCCATAACGAAAATCTCAAAAGTAACTCAAAGAAATCGCCATCTCCAGACGCACCACATGGCAAATATATCTCCAAATAGAAGATTAAAATCTCAAATATACGCTATATCGATAGTCTCAAATAAATGCTAGTGAGGCAATTCAAATCTCAAAGATAGAACTCACAAGAGTTCAAATTCTGATAAGGTAATCGCCGTATATATATAATATCCCAAATGACTCAAATAGCCAATAATAAAAAGGTGATACACATGGGAAATAACAGACATTAATGAAATCATCTCAAAGATATAGCACGTGCTTATGGCCGAAGCCCGTCAAGTACTTTTCTCTCAAAATAAGGCGTCACATCTCTTAGACAAATGTCCCGAAGGAAAAATAAATATGTCTCTTAGACAAACGTCTCGAAGGGCAACATCTAGAAGGACAAATAGGTCGTAATGGACAAATACATCTCATAGACAAACGTCTCAAAGGACAATGACCGAAGGTCCAGTACTGGCTAATACCTCTCTTAGACAAAGTCATCACAAACTTTGGGATAGGAACCTAAACAGTGCTAACGTGTGGCCCATATCACACATTCTCACTAAACAATTTTCTAACTGCTAGTAAATTTCGCACTCAGATTAGTAAAAAGTATACCCCATCTCATCGATAAACTCGACCCAAAGGTCAAAACGATCAAATGGATAAGTCATAAATTAACCTATAAGATAAACACATGTGTCCCATACGACATTTTACCAAACCATTTAATTCTCCTTCTTATTCAATCGAAATGTGCAAGAACCTATAATTATATAAAAAATAATTAACTTTGGAAAACAAGCTTTGAAAACCAATTTTCGAAATCAATTTGAAAGCCCTATTTTAAACTTTCCCTTATCATAGAGAATAAATAGATTTTACACTTGAAAATACTTTAAGATATCATGTAATAATTATTTTGAAATGCCCATTAATTTTGAAAATCATTTCAGAATGATTTGGAGGAGACCGTGCTCGAAAACCAATAAAAACAAGGAAAATCGCTCAAATCGATATTCGAATTCGAATTAAATTCCAAATAATTCAAAATTTCAATTTCAAAATCTCCAAAATTTGGATAGTCTATTGATAGAAATTATGGCCTATAATCATCATTAAAATCATCTCGAAATTTGCATTTAAATGAGTGACAAAACGGTCGCAAGTCCAAGGAAAAAGTTGGGAAATATGCTACGAAAGTATACGAACACAAGACCACAGCTCACGCACCTGGTCCAACAAGAGGGTCGACCCAACTCAATAGCCAGGTTGACCGCTTGGTAAACGTGGAGGGTGCTTGGTCGACCTGTCGTCGACCTAGGCTATGGACTCTTCTCCTGGTTGTTTTCTAGCCTTGTATTGATTTTCCAAGGAGATTTTGCCATAGAAAACGACCATAATTTTCAATTTTTTTTTACAGAGATGAAGCTCAACATGCAAGCTACCAAATGCAAGAAATTCGGTGGTATTTCGATACCGACATCACAAGGTATAAATGTTCAAAGATGCAATAGAAACTGATTATAAACAAGAAAAACCAGCTACAGAAAACTATAGATAGAAGCAAATTCTTTACAGATTCAAGCAATATCACTCTTTTTTGGCTAGTTTATGAGTTTATACAACTCAGCTTGCTTATTTGTTGCAAAAGCTCGGATTTTTGATGAAAAGAGGAAGCTTTGCTTGAGATTACAAGCTTTTAAAACCTGTAGAAAGCAATTCAGAACGTGCAAACAAATATACAATAAAGATTAGAAAACCATTTACTATGAAAGAATTTGTTGATGAAATTCAGTAGTTTGGAGGGGATTACCTTAGATTTATCACTAGCTTGCAAAAAGATTTGAATTTGGTGAGTTTTAATTGAGAAATTTGCTTGGATTTGAGAAATTGTTAAAGTGGTTTACTGTTTTTAGGCTGAAGGAGGAAGAAGATAATACGAAATGAACGTACAACTAATCATTATTTCTCATTTCTCAACTGGTTGAAGGTTAATGGACCTAATTGTGTTCAAAAATTAAAAGAAATAAATGGCTTAAGGCTTAAATCAAGAGTTAACAAATCAATGTGCACCTACCACATATGCACATAAATAAAAATGCATTACTCTCAAGTTTCACACAAGAAAATGTGAAAACTTGTATACATATAAAATAAAACATTTTCTATCATTTAAAAAGATTAATTTAAATTTTTAAAACATTTTATTTATTGGAATCCTTAATTTAACAAAAATACACCATTGACTTAAATAAATGAACAAAACATATTTTTTAGATTCTAAAATTCCAAAAAATTTATTTTCTCACTCAGAAAAATATTTCAAACCATTTCAAAACATTATTTATAGCCAAAATCTATTTTTAAACCAATTTCCACCTTTTATTTCAACAAATCACCTTTAAAAATTACATACTTCTTTTGAAAATTAATAAAAGAAGCAAATGGGCAATAATTAATATAATTATTGTATTTTCTCTAAAATGAGATCATTTTCATCATTTAAAGCCCATATTCCTTTTATTATTACTCCAAACAAAACAAAAATAAAATTTGGAATTTCAATTTCTCATTTTAAATTCTAAAATTCATTGTTTATTCCAACCAAACAGTTTAATTTCTCCACTTGTTTACTTTACAATATTAAATTATCATTATAATTCAATTGTGAAAGGTAATCTCCAAACCACGGTTGTTACACTATACGAAAACCATATGCAAATGTTACAGGAGAAACCATCCAACAAATAATATCCATCCAATTAATTCACAACCATATCAATGCATATTTTCCCACATCAATTTTTAATTTACTAAAGCCCATACGATGTACATATACCATCCGTATGCAATATCAAATCTGATCGCTTGTTCGATCACATAATTTCACTTTCGAACTAGTATTGTTTACACGACAACTCTATTGTGGACTGTGATCCGGTTTCTCATTATTCCGATTCTTTTTTTCACATTAATTCTACTTAAATTCATTTACTTACTTAGTATATTTCCTTCAATACTAATATCCCTTGAGAACCGTTCCATCAAACTTTCTTAAATTTATTATAAACATTTTATACAACACTGTTAATATTTATTATTACTTAAGTTCGTATTAAATTTACTACTTCCTTTCTTTTCATTCATTTCAAATCAAATTCAATTTCATTTGACTTATTTCATTATATAATTTCATTATTAAATTCTATCAAACAACATTCTAAACCATATTCAATTCATTAATTAATTTTACTCGTTCACTTCACTCACCTTGACTTGAGTCAAATTTCTTTTGCAAAATTAAATTTTATTTAACTTAAGTTAAATTTCATTTCGTAGTTCAATTTTAAACTTACTTTTTAACATTTATATTCAAAAAAATTTAAATTGTTTTAACTTACTAATTCTCAAAATTTACAAGTTCTAAAACTTATTTCTTATATTTTCATAAACTCTCAAAAGAAAATTTTCAGAGTTTGAACACCCTGTTCTTATTTTATATTATTTTGAAACAATACTATTAATAAATTATTTATATTTAAAACTATGATTTTTAATTTTAAAATCAAAACCAGTTTTACCAAAACAAAGCTCCAATAGTAGCAATTACTCTTTTGGAAACTCGAAAATGAATAACGATGATGTTGTAATCGTCATCGAAATTATTTTCGGACGACCGATGTGAGTTTAATTCTTTTCTTAACACTTTTGAATTTCATTTTTAAATATTTCCATTCAAAATTAATTTCTAAATATAATTATTATTATTTCCAAAATTTTGAAAACAATTCCTAAAACTAATGGGATTTAAATTCTCAAATTCTCAGCTTTTGAATCCTTTTAATTTATAAACTATTTTATAAACCATATTTATATAATTCCACTTTGGTTATATAAAACTATTAATTTTTTATCTTGTTTGCATTATAGTAGTAACATCTTTTACTAGAACACAAACAACAAATGACAAATGATAATAATCAAATATTACCATTCACTAACAACCAAGCACACGACATGTACTATAATAATTTCTGAAAAATTATTCATTTATATATAAAATGTAACCAAGGTAAAATTATTTTAATTATCCAATTTCAAAACAATACTATGTTGAATTGCTCTATTCAAGTGTTCAGAGATTCCTTTCAATAATGTTAATTACTCGTTTTGACCAGAATTCAAAGCCACTTAACAGATCAGCCAACACAACATAAAATATTTCTAATATTACTAACAAATACGCATTCATATATATACACTCAAACACATTCTAGTGTGTTACTAACCCTATCTCTAATGAGTACTCCACCAAAGCCATGGATCTCGCATAACCTTGCATTGTGATACAAAGTGTAACAGCTTGCGATTTCGACCCTCGAAAATCGACACTAATACGTCCATTGTATTACGTGTCGAGTAATTAAATGCTGAAGAAACCGATTGTTAGGGAAAAATAAGAAGAAGGAAAATTTCTGGAGAAAAAAATAAACAACACATAATCTCACAGCGGAAGGAATAATCTATAATATACAATAAATCATTAAGAAGAAATGTGATATACATACATCTATCAAAGTACACAAAAAATCAAATCATTAGCCATAAGGGTTATAAAAACCTATCCTCGCAAATGCTAATATTTAAAATAACTAATGCAGTGGAAAAATAAACAATATACACAAATACGTCTCTAGGCCTCTGCTCGTATCCTAAAGCTTCAATACATCCAAACTAAATCTGTAATATGCTTGGTCTAAACCAAGCATTATAATAAAATAACACCCAAGTAAGTCTGGAAAATCAAAGTGAAAAAACACACTCAATTGAATTTTAAAGTGATAAAAACCTTTAATTTAAAGTATCTCATAGGACCACGCCTCACATAAACATGGGCTGGCTTTAACCTTACGGTAACTAAAGCATTTTTCAATAAAAAATCCTTTGATATTACAGTAGTGTCTAGGGGTCAAATTAAAATATGAATATAGGTAAAATGCTTGAACCTCACGTTTTAGCATAGATGGGCATAACTAAGTCAATATGGCAATTATTGGAGAATGGATTCAATATAACGACTGGGCTGCTGGGGTACCTCCCGTCATGGTGCATCTCTAGATAAAATAACACCAAGAACCTCGCCATGATCCCTTACCAACACAGAACTGGCCTACCACTTAACAACTTGTACCGAATATGATCAACCCTCCGTTAATGGGTCTCAAAGCATACAAATAAGAGATAATATCGACTCTGGATAGGGATAATCATACCCTTCTTATGAGCGACTCACTTAGCCCTATTGCATCTCCCATTTTTTTCATTCCTGGCTAATAAGGCTTAGGCTAAGCTTTATTTTTTAAATAGCACTTCTAACTTGAAATGTTAACACTATACTCTAGGCAACAATGCAATGCCAGCATTCTTCCGTGCAAGATTGTTCTGGGACTGAAAGAAATGCTTGAGAGATCCGTCTTCAATTCCATTATTTTCAAGATATCTTTACTTCGAAACGCTTAAGTTGGATCGAAGTGATTTTCGGATAACATATCCAATCCCGGTCTCTTCGAAACAATTTTTGATAATTTTTGGTAAACTCAACCAATTATCTAGGAAACAAATAGTCAAAGACAAGAGCGGAGATCGCCTTCTAACCATTAGTGGACCGATTTCCTTATCATTTGTCCTAAAAGAACGAAATGAGATCTATCGGCAAAGTACAACATCATCAAAGATGATTGCGTCATATAATTCAAGGGTTTCTCCTAGGTATTTCTAAAATTACGTTTTGGGTCCAAATTCGATAGTATGTTATTTGACTATCGGATAAACAAACATTCAAATCGGGGATTTATTTCAAAAGAGAAAGCCAACATTAGTTAACCCACAAGTAAACAGTAGCATCCTTAATTAACCATTTTATTAGTTAAATTCACTTTTTAATATTTGTATCAATATACTTTTATGAAGATGTATTCACAAATCTCTATATTTTCAATACTTAAAAATTATTTATATACTTATCTTAATGGTATAAGTATATTCACAAAATGAAGGAATATTTCCCTTTTTTGCAATTCTAGAACAATTTATAAATTATATTATAAATTTCCAAACCCATTTGTTACTATTTTATAAATCTCAATAACCATTTACAACATCTGTAAATCATTTCTCAACTCATTTATAAGCTATATAATTCCATAAAACTAATTATAAACTCCTTTAATAGATCTATAAACCCCATTCTTAAATTCTTTTATAAATATCTAAAGCCATTTATAAAACTCCTTTTACCCTTTTACTAATCTTCCTTTAAGTTTCCCAAACCATGTTGCTCTATTAGAACCCAAATATGTTTACATGACCCTATCTACTAATCATGAAAACATTTACGAATAAATTCTAATCATTTACTTTAAAAGACTCTTATAATAATAAACATTATAACTATATAACAATTATTGGCTTTAAATCATCTCAAAAATAAAAATTATTATTTTCAGAATATTATTAATAAAACGGTAATAATTAATCTTTACCAGTTCAATAAATATAATAATTTATTTCCAAAACATTAATAATAAATACTTTTCATTAATTCTAAGCCAATTTATTTTAAAAATAATTAACTTTTCAAAATATTAAAGAATTGATAAATAATTTTTAAATAACATTAAATATAAATAAATAGCTTTAAAACAATATTAAGTGTAAATATAAATATAAATATAAATATAAATATAAATATTAGCTATAAAGAAATAATTTTAAAATAAATATTAAGTATAAATAAATAATTTAAAAATAATATTAAGTACAAATAGATAATTTTAGAAAAAATATTAAATGAAAATAATCTTAAAACAATATTAACTTTAATTAATTAATTAACTAGAAAAGACATATAAAAAGGTTGGAGTAAAATATAAATTAAAACCTTTCAAAGAAAACATTTTTGAAACCCAAATCCAGAATTTAAACTCATTTCCAGTCTCAAAATTCAACTCAAGTCCAACAACAATTTATATACTTTTTAAATACTAATTCAAGGCTAATAGTTACCAAATTCTTAACTAATATCAATGTTTATTTTATATTACTATAAGATTTAAGTTTCTAAACATGTAACGATGTCATAACCAATAGCGCCAAAAATCAGGTTTATTGTCCAGTAATTCATATAACAAGAATATTATTGAAAACAATTCAACAATAGCAAGAAATAGGTTGGATCCCTTCAACCTATCACCTTACATCACAAATAGTATATAATCATATAATATCGGCCATCCGCTGCTAGCAGGCATATAAAAGGGTAATCGGCTCCAGAGGTAGGAATAAATTCAAACCAACTAATAAAACAGTAAATCATCCAAACATTAAATAACAATCATTATCAACAATATGATATTTCTAGTCGCCTAAAAAGGTGAGTTTAACTCACCATTATTACAGTTGTCACCTAGGCATTCTTATTTGGAACTAAAATCGAACAATGTAACGTCTCGATATTTTCAACCATTCGCATCCACATATGTCAGAATTGAATTGCTCAAAATATCAGATTGTTAATTTATATTTGGCAAAACTCGGCATATATAGTAAATAAAATAATCACAGAATCGCAAACACAGAATAATATAACAGTAAGCAGCGGAAACAGATGAATAGCAGTTCCTGAAGCTACTATATATATGTATAACAGAGTATGAAACAAAATACAACAGAAGTCTTGAATACATAGAAGTCTCAATACAATAGTCAAATAACAAAATCAGAATATATCACTGGAGTCAACTGAATAGCTGAAAATAGAATAGATGGATGGATCTCCAAGCGAAGCTCCAACTCCAAAGTTGAGTCTCAAATGCTGCCACACTCAGTCTGACCCGAGCGTAAAGCAAAAACACAAAACACTCGAGTCAGGATTAACATTCTTATATCAGTAAATCCAACCCAAGTGAAATATCAACTGAAATACAAGTAACTTAAAGGATGTTTGAGATAACCATCCTCTAAGGATCCGTGGAACTATCTATTATATAGTAATATCCGCTATTATAATAATGTCTATAGTAAAGTAAACTATTAAAATAGCATTAAGGTGTTACCCATATCCCCCTTAACACAATTTATATATTCTCATGGTCTATATAGTACTGTAATCTCCCCCATGCTGGGCGTCTTCAGAGGGCACCCCATAGGTATGGTACGAAACAAACTCATAGTGGGCTCGATATGGTAGGTGACACGGCACAACTAGGCAATGCCAGGGTAAATATACTAATTACACTTCCGGGCTAGTGGTAACGCATAGCCTCAGCTACCGCCCACCTCGATCCACACTCCCAAAAATCCGAGGGTGCACCCAATCAATCACAAAGTAATAGAATGTTATCGAAGAAGTGTGTCCGGTCGGATGAGCTACCTCACTGGGCCTGTCAATTGCTCTTTTTTTAGCCACCTTAAGCTAACTTACGGGAGTCAGATCAATGTATATACCCTAAATAAAATCGTCACCACCATCCAACTTCATTCTGGAATCTCCACCGCATACACAGTTGCTAAAGTGGTTTTCGATGTTAGTAGTGAGTATGACCGGTCCCGGTCTCCTCAACAACCAAACATTATTATAACACCGTCATCATTTCAAAATATCATACTTCGAAACTAAAATATCATATCCAATTCAAACCCATATCCATACGATATCATTTCTCACTTAAAATAGTATTCATTTCCAAAATCATAACACTTTCAAAAATTATAACTCTTGCGAAATTATAAAACTTTGAAATTATAACACTTTGGAAATCATGACACTTTGAAAATATAACTTTGAAATTCATAACACATTGAAAATATAACTTTCGAAATCATAATACTTTGAAATCCATAACACTTTCCTCTTAAACAGTTTGGATATTAAAATAGTATATATAATAAAATTGTATATAAAATAAAATGTTTATATAGTAAAATAATTTATATAATAGAATAATTAGTATATTGAAATAGTTATATGTTAAAATAGTTTATATAAAATAATATAATTAGTATACTAAATAGTTATAACTTAAAATTATATATATATATATATATCAAAATAACTTATATAAGTATAAAATAGTTTATATATTTAAATAATATATATATAGTGAAATAATTTTCCTTAAATTTCACAAATCAATTCAAACCAATTGAAAATCCAAAATTCCATTTTTAGTCAAATCTCAGTTCGTCCATGTCAATTCAAATCTCAGTAAACCATTTTATATCGATTTCAAATGTAGACATAAACTACAAATTAAATCATTTTAACTTCAACTGATTTTCAAAGCTTAAATATTCAAATATTTACAAAACTAAATTTTAATAAATTCGTATATATTCCAAATTCAACTTTACTATTATTTAGTTTGGAATGTTCACTTAATCAATTCAATAATATTTAAATAATAATCTAACTTAAATAAAAATAAATATCCCTTTTAATTTATTTAAACTTAGAATATTCATTTAATAACTTTTGATCAAAACTTGGTTATAAATCATATCTTTAAGAATTCAATAAGTTTTAAATCGGTTTTTATTTAAGTATAATCCTTAACAAATAAAATTTCAAATCAATTTCTATTTATCTTTCTAACCTTAACTTATAAAAATTATTATAAAAATATATTTTAAAAATAATTCTTTTTACTTAAACATAATATATACTAATTAGATTAAATTTTATTAACTTAAATCTTATTATTAAATCTAATTTACAATAAAACTTAATATATATACATATATTTAAAAAAAGTAAAACTATAAGTGAAATCTTAAAATTTAAATGTCCCACTAACTTATAAATTTAAATGTCCCAAAATATATAATTTTTTAAAAATATAAAATTTAAACCTTTATAAAATAACATTTATATATATAATATTTAAAATCAATGTTTATGTAAAGCCATATATATTTCGTTTCTAAACTATGGAAATCATTTCAAAATATATACATATGTAGAACAACGGTGTCTATGTAATTTTCTATCCTTTGGTCAAGTGATATGGATATTTATCATTTCAATCCGCAATTTAAATATATACGGGTATATATCTTTTCAACCCTCAATCCCAAATTCAATTCAATTAAAATCGCTTGAATTTATCATTTTAACCCATAACGATTTTCTCCTATCCTACAAAATCGTTCGGGCATGTTTCATTTCAACCCATAGGGAATTCTATACTAACGGGGAACTTGCAAAGTGAGAACGGTGATGATAAAAATATAACATATCAAAATAGGCATATATCAACAGATAATGGTGTTAGATGTCGTAGGTGAACAAATACTGATAATAGCATATCTGTAACAATTTAAATAACTAACAGTAGCATATTTCAATTGTCGTTTCAATTGAAATCAAATTTAATAAATATAAGAACGTTAATCGTGAGTGATTGCTCACCTTTCGGGGCTAGAGAGATTCAACAATGAAATGAGTTACGAATCCAAGCACGAATTCCCAAAAAAAGCAAGATTGGCACGAATTCAACGGATAGATCTGATAACAGAAATCGATGAGAACAAATCAAAATTATTTTAACATAACTGAAACAAAATAAATATAATATCCACATATATTTTTCTCTAATAATTAATATAAAATTTTAAACTTATATTTAAAATAACATATATATTCCTAAAGAGAAAATCCAAATATCAATATTATTATAAAATCAATATAAACAACTTATTCTAATATATATAACTTATAACCTATACACGAACTAGCTGTAAAGCAACATTTCAAAATTTTCCTACATATACTTTACCAACATTATATACGTTGTTTTATATATATTGTGAACAACTTTATACATAAACAACCCATTTTATATAACTTATACAACCGTTATATATAACATTAGACCCTATACCCTATATAAATCTATACTTTATAAATCAACAGTTCAAATGTTTTATTACTAATATAATCATAACATAAACATAGAAAACTATAGTTTATAAAACATATATATATATATATATATATATATATATATAACAACAACCTACAGATCATATACCACATATACTCGTATAATATATACATAACAACATTATATACAACCTTATCGAAACTTCTTATAAGCTTATATTTGTCAACTATAAATTATATAAAGCAGCTAAAAAAATAAACTATTATAAATTTTTCAATAACTCAATAGACCTATATATATTTACATATATATAATAATGATTTGAAAATAGTAAAAAAATCCATATAAACTAGCATAAATCCATATATGTATATAAAATAGAAGTTTCCAAATTACCATGTATATACACACAGCTGCTTGAAGATAAATATAAACACAGTGTATGCCAAAATCTATATATATTTAAAGTATGCATATAAACTAACATATATACTAATTTAATTTATACATAAGTTTAAACCCATAACAAATCAATTATATGATATATAATACTTATTATAAAACAGCTAAAACTTCCCATATATGCATAATGAATCAGAGTATTTAGAATTCATACATTTGCAAACATGTATAAGCTTGAGATGCTAGCAATATGAACCAAACACAATCAACTCTTATCATATATAGTAAATTTATATTTACCGTAAACATCCACACATATTTTATATTGAAACCAATACATATTAATGTTTACAAACAGGATACTTACAAAATATATAGAACTAACACATAAACTAAGCTTTGAAATATATAATTATATATAAACATATATATAACATATATAAATTTATCATCAACTTACATAAATGCGATTGAGGTGGATTGGGGAAGATGAAGGCCGAAAGGTAGAGGAAGGACTCAGGTTGCTAGGTGGATGAGTAACGGCTTGGTTGGCTGTGGATTTAGGAGTACAGGCTACACGTGGGTTGAGCTCAAGCAAGGAGGAGGTGGGCACGGCTTCGGTAATGGGAAGAGTGGCTTCACATGAGAGCGGCCAAGCGTGTAAAGTAAAATGGTGGCCATGCTACACAGGTCAAGGGGTTTGCTGCATTGTGGCCATGTGGATGGCAACAAAGGGGAAAAAGTGGATTGGTCGAAGTTGCGTGTAAAGGGAGATGGCGATGCTTGAGCGATGGGAGAAGGATGGTGGAGGCGGGACGTGGGTTCAAGGCGTGGGGTTGGAGAAAAAAATGGAAGGAAGAGGAGCAGGCTTCATATGCAAACAGATAAAATTTATATTTTTTCTTCTTCAAATGAAATGAAAGAACAAAGTGTAGGATTCAAAGCAAATTATATTGAATGTAGGGAATAGCATTGGCCAGTAATTTGAATTCATTAATTATTAAATGCAATGGCTATTTGATTCGACAGGTAGGTAGATGAAAGGAAAGATGGAAACCAAAAGACTTGTTTGCGGAACCGATACGAAAATCATTCCGTAGATTTTCCTGTCTCTAGGACATACTAACTCACAGACGAATATACCATAGAGATTAGCACGACAAGATGATAAAAATGGTATACAGATAGCAGTCCAAAATTTGACGGAACGAAGCACGACGTCTCACTAAGAAGATGATTTGCAAATTTATTATATAAAAATATTCAGATTTGAGAAATATTTCATTATCATCAAATATTAACTGATTTAAATTTAAATAAAATTCCTTAATAAAATAAACTTCCATATTATCAGATGAAAACTTACCATTTGCCATTTTGAAGTAGACGTATTCCAAATATCAAATTTTTATATCAAAATTCAACTATTTAAATTTTCACAAAAATTCAGTTACTTACGTTGTTAAAAACAATTAAAATTTACGGATCGTTACAAACAACGTCCAATTTTAGCTTAAATTTCAACACTCACCAAATTCGTCCAAATCAATTCCATCACAAAGCTTACGTGTCATGAGCGCAACGAAAAAATGTCTCATTTGGACCTCATTTGAGAGAGTTATGCAATTTTTAATTAAACGGTTTTAAATCTAAAATTTAACAACTAATTTCATTTTTAATTAACAAATCTCCAATTATCCCATAACCCTTTTTCTCCTTAATCTCACGCATGTACATCGTTATTGTGCACGCACGGTGCTCCTCCCTTCCTGGTCACCTACATGACCAATCGACACCACCTTTAACTTCACATCCAAAATTTCCACCATTTCCCCACATCCCCTCAATCTTGGCCTCGTCCTAAGAATCTAAGCTACACACCTCATATGTAGACCGCCGTGATGTTGTACCACCCCAAAGAGCACCGCAACCCCCAAAATACCTGCCATAGCTGCTCCACCGTGCCATGACTTCGAATTTTGTCTCCATTTCAACAATCGAGTAATAAATCTTTTAAAATTTGCAAACCCTAGTTTTGAATTGCCCAAAACCATTACATGCGATGCTACATATGTTACCATATCATTGCTAAACAAACCCGAACAAAGAACAAAGGAAAACTAACTCAATGGAACCAATTTCTCCATTTTGTTAAGTAAATATGTGTAATTTGAAATTTGAATGGTGATCATTTCATCTTTAGCTTAATGGGTATGAAAGATGGAAGGCAGTAAAAGTTTTAAATAAAAGAAAAGGAGGTATGTCCTAGTGCGTGCTAGCATAGGTAGGGTGCGACTGAGTTGATGTGGCTATGGGCTAGTGGTATGGAAGATATGCAGTGCATGTGTGTGTGTATATCTATATTTTATACTTAAAAATATCCATCCCGACGCACTCAAAAATCTCGAACCCCAAACGAGGTGTGTCATTGGCATTTAACATGTAATACCCATATCCCAAGCACAATCGAACTATTGTTGGGCTTTAATTTGATCATATATAGAAGATAGTTTTTCAATCCTAATTATATTATGCAAATTTCTAGAATTAATTTATACATATTTCGAGCTCGCACGACTAAAAAATACATCTAACTGTCACGAAATTCGATGGCTTATAATAATTCTTCATTACGGATCCAGTGAAATTGGTTTCGTCGAAATCCAAGACAATGCTCCAGAAGGCTATTTTTACACGTTAATTAAAACAAGTTATTATGACAACCAAATTAATCACTTTTAAATCTTAATTAAAAGTATACTATATGAATTCTTATTTAAATGGAATTTAAATCAACTTTCGAATCATTTTCATTCAGATAAATTTCAAGATTTAATTATTTAAACACTTTCAATTATTTAAATTCATTGTAATAAATCTCATTTTTTTTGAAATTTGAGCTTCAATATTTAAAATTAATTGAATATTTTGAAATCAATTTGCTGAAATTCTGGGTCGTTGCAATGAAGTACCATTTATATACTTAACCAATCATGAACCATTTATCGAAATTAACCCTCTTATACTTATCACATTTTATACATTTTGACTTTTTATCCCTAGCCTAGAAACGAAGTTGGGCAAGTCAGAGCACCGGTTGCTTTTGGTCTTACCTTATTAAAACACTTCAATTCTAGATTTCACAAATAACAGAATGCCCACTTATCAGCTTTTAGTACTAAGTTTAAGATGACTTATTTTCCATAGGCATATCAACATTTTAGCACTACTTTGTCATACCTATTTTGTGTTACTTAGTGGAATTGAAAAAGAAATAAATTAAATAAAAAAATCTTTAAACTCACTAGGAAAACCAACTCCGTAAACTTATTTTTGGTCTTTGATTTCAAACTAGTACTTTTCATCGGTTTGAAATGAAACCGTCCATGTTGGGGTATTGTTACATCTCAAACCTTGACTCGACAACATTTTTAACTTCAAAATAGAATCAAGTTTTCATAACTCGAAATCAAGAAAATAGGATCTTATGTTTCCATATACTTGATATTAATACAATTTCCAAATCTCTTAATTAAACCAAAGCTTAATTTAAAAGGCAACATCTTTGCTTTATAAAGGTAAACAACTTACTCATCGATGAATTCCAAAACACTTTAAAACAACTTCCTTTTTATAAAAGTAAACAACTTGTTTTAAATAATAAAAAAGTGTTATAAATTAACTACCTTTCTAATTATCCAAAAAAATTACAATAACAAAGATGTTATAGTCCATAATCTCTTTACTTATTTCGAAAAACATTTATTACAACAATAGTGTTGTAATACATGATTCCTTCCTCTATTAACATTACTTTTAAAATACTTTAAAACAAGTTGAAACTTGTTTTTAAAACGTATTTTTAATGATGGTAGCTTTTAAAAAACTTATCTTTAAATAAAGGCGTAAAACAAAGGACTTCCAAAGTTATCATATAAAGAGTCAGCATGTGTACTATGTCTCTACATAATGGGTTGTAAAGTAAGTTCCGGCAGATATTGAAACTGGGTCATATTAGATAAATAAGAATGGTACAAACACTAGTTTTCGAAATATTATTTTCTAACCGACATATTTTTCGTGTATTTGTTTCTTAAAATATAGATAAAGGTCCTTATGTAGACAAAAATGTAAGTTCAACTTCATGGACGTATAGAATTTAAATCTATGAATAATATAAATCCGCTTGCTTAATATTAAACAAGCATGTCATCCTCTTATACTAAATAATTGAAATTATTGTATTGACAAGTGTCATCCGCCTATTAAATGATCGAATTTATTGTATTAAACGACATGAAATGACCTATTTTCTTTGTTTATGTCCTCATATGCAAAATAAATCTCAAACATTGATTGTAGTAATATTATTAATATGTTTACTCTAATAGATCGCAAAAAATGATGATGATTGGAATATACATGATGGATAAATGAGTGGGCACATGAGGACTGAATTTTAAGGAAAAGAGATTTGGTCTTGCTTTAAACATTAGTTCTTTCGATAATCGAAGGTGTTCTTATAAAGAGAGATATATTATACAATCATAATATGAATTTAACATGATTTTTGATTAAATGAATGAAGTGCTAAAAAGAAAATACCTTAAAAGTAATTCCAAATTGAGGATGTGATCCAAATCTAATGGATCACAGACTAAGCATGGAAGACCGAAAACAACAAATACTAGATTTAAACCGAACGACTCTAAAGTTGTGACGACCGCCCATGACTCCCGCACTAAACCGTGGGAATGGTTCACTGAAAGGTGTGCCAGGCAACCATGGACGATAGTCAGGGATAAAGGGAAAACAGAATAGTCTATCGTATTACTCATAGCGCATGGATAAAATACAATAGAAAGTACACATAGTGAAGCTCCATAGAACAGAATCTTATCATATAAACTCATAATAGTTTGGTACAACAATCTAAAAAGTCAATACAGCAAGCCTCACTACATATCACTCAGAGAATCATACAACAGCGGAACATCCAGTGCATATAGTAAGAAAACAATATGCAAAAGCCTCCAGCTCGTCTTCGTCATCAACAGCGTTGGTCACTAAGAACAGCACCTGTCACCTGCTACCTAGTCTGCCCATCCCAACACGGATGAACAGCCCAAGGTAATAAGGGTTGAACATAAAACCTTGAGTAAGACAAAACTCCAAGTGAGCAGTAAATCAACTATCAAACAAACCAAAAGAGCATAAAGGGTAAAAAGGAATAGGAACCCAATCATCCCACTCCACCTCTTTCTACAGTGATAGCCCCAGACCCACTAAGCAGAAACAACGTAGCAAAACAGACCATTAAAGTAAAGCAATTATCACTCGAGTCAAGGTCGATGTTTTCCAAGTACAAACCCCCAAGGCCTAAACCAAGATCAGATAAGCACCAACAAAACATTGCTCTTGAGACCGAATGACAATACAACCAAAGCATCCAAGCATCCATTACTCTGGCTATCACTGTTATCATTGCCTCGATATCACCGTTAATTGAATGACCGGCACATTCTTTCAGCCGTAAGTCAAGGACTAATGGTAACCCCGGTTCTAGACATAACTCCGCACGTCGTCACAGCCCGTGCCTAGGACTATCGAATCTGCCCAGAGTACTCGACCACCTACCTGTAGTCTTTTGGGTGTCCCGACCACCTACCTGTAGTCGTTTGGGCGCCCCATGTACTCTTGCTTTGAGTTTGCTAGAACCTTCAATAACGATGAAATCCAAGCCTTCTAGTCATCCTCCTTGACGACTATTCTCAAACTTGCCCAAGCTACCTCTCGAGCCCACCATTATCAATGAACTCGAACCATATCGCCGAGTTATTAACATGCTTGGGATGATCCTGTCTGGATTAAACCAAGGCTATCTCACATCATGCTTTGCTTCTTCGTATCATAGCAAAGTCCCATCTCAACATCATCATCAAATCTATCCATATGAGCTTTCTCATCCGCTTTATATGCCACAAGCAGCTTTCCTTATTCAAGAGCCTTTCTACTTAGCTTTTGAATCAACTTCGTCCAACTTGTCCAAATCAAATCATCAATTAACTAATTTTTAGAAATCAATCAAATCAATCATTAATCCATGTAATCAATCATTCAAATATGATCTAAATAAACATTTATAACAATAATGGAAATTTCGTAAATAAAGAGTCCAAATCTAACAAGCATAAAGTCTAAGTAACACCTTGATGAATGAACTAGCATAGGTTAACATGTAGTAAAGTATATATATCAAAACTTTATGAACGATGGATCTACATGCAGACTTAAGAAAAATGCATGAAATCACTATCTTTAACACACAAACAAACCATCGATCCAATATACTCCTTTGGGTCCATGTGAGAGATAACTACCACTCACCGAATCACCTAAACACTTCAAAATCAACTAACTCCAGATCTGGACAGAAAAGGATCTAGCTCGATCCGATAAGATTTCCCCTCAAACGATGAAATCTCTTTTTGAAGAATATAGATCTTCAACTTTAGCTCTTGGATCTTCGATCTTAGATGGATGTAAGCACTAGATTATAGTAGAGAAAAGAAGTGAAGAAGTATTGTAGTCGAGCTCTAAAAATGGCAGCACTTCGTCGCTTCAAAATCCGGTGCCAAAAAGTGAACCAAACCCCTCTATTTATAGGCAGATTTTTAAGTCGTCCGCCCCCTTAAGTCGTTGCCGACCTAACGACCTAACGATCTAACCCTATTGCCGACCTAACACCTAGTCGTCCTAACAACTCAAGTACCCACGCGACTCAACAGCTTGCAAATGTAACCGACCTAACTACCTAACGACTCAACACTGCTGCCGACCTAACACTCATACGACCTAATCACTAAGTCGTTCGCGACCTAACCTTAAACTAAGTTATTCCCTGAGTCACTCGAATGACCTACTCTCCTATACCACTAACCCTTAGGTCGCAAACTCCTTGGGTCGGTCAATTCCCATAGGTTGCTTACTTCTATAGGTCGGTCCACCTCCATACCTCTAACTATGCTAAGCCGCTTATTCCCCTAAACAGTTAGCTCTTAGGTCGGCCCATCTCCTTTACCCGCTAACCACCTTAAGTTGGCAACTACCACAAATTCGCTCCACCGACCCAAACCACAACACGACCTAAACTCCCACACGAGCTAACTCTGGTAGACTCAAACAATGCAAATGACCTAATAGCGACTATTTTTACGATTTGTCGACACGTTAAATACTGGTCGTTACATTCTCTCCCCCTTGGGAATTTCGCCCTCGAAATTCCAAACAAACAAGAACAATCAAAACTACTCTGCATGCCTACCATCCATAGCAATCAACAATCCATGCATCCAATTACTAGCCTAGCATGCAGAATTCTAGGATTAGAACAAGTTACAAATTCATGAGATGCCACGACACCTTAGGGACATACCTCGAAGAGTTCAGTATGAGCTTCCTTCATCCTCTCTCCCTCCTCCCATGTACAGTCGTTAACATCATCACTCCATTGTATCTTGAGCAACGTAATCGTCTTCCTCCTAAGTTGTTTCGTGTCGGTTTCAACAACACGAAGCGGCTTACGAGGTCTCGTAACAACTGGATCAACCTCTAAATCTACATAGCTATCAGCAGAAGCCACTGCATTCGAGTCGTGCACATACTTCCGTAGATACGATATATGAAAAACATTGTGCACACTCGACATCTTTTCCGGTAACTCCAATCTATAAGCGAGCTTTCCAATTTGCTCGATAATCGGGGATGGTCCAACAAACCTCGGAGTCAATTTTGCTTTCTTCCCGAATCGAATAACATTCTTTAGAGGAGAAATCTTTACAAAAACCATATCACCCACATCGAATTCCAAATCCTTACGACGCTTATCGACATTACTTTTCTGACGGTCTTGAGCTGCCTTCATTCATTGCCGAATGATCTCTATGCAATCCGAAGTCTGTCGAATCATTTCGGGCCCAAGTATCAGCTTTTCTCCAGTTTCTAACCAACATGTCGGAGAGTTACACGGTCTTCCATACAATGCTTCATACGGTGCCATGCCAATACTTGACTGGTAACTGTTATTATATGCAAATTCCACCAAATGAAGATGATCTTCCCATGATCCTCCGAAATCTAAAACACATGCTCTAAGGAGATCCTCCAAAACTCTGTTGACTCTCTCGGTCTGACCATCTGTTTGGGGGTGATAAGCTATACTCAAACACAACTCGGTTCCCAAAACTTCCTGGAAGCTCTTCCAAAATACACTAGTGAACAATGAGTCTTGATCGCTCACTATACTCTTCGGAATACCATGGAATCGAACTATCCACTTAACATACAACTCAGCCAATTTCGATGCAGTCCTAGTTGATCGAACAGGAATGAATCTTGCACTCTTAGTCAAACGATCTATGATTACCCAAATCCCTTCATTTCCTGCTCTAGTTCTAGGTAACCCATCGATAAAATCCATCGATATGTGCTCCCACTTCCATGTAGGAACTTCTAATGGCTGAAGCAATCCACTTGGCTTCTTCTGCTCGTCTTTTACCAACTGGTAGTTCATGCACTTGGAAATAAAATTTCCAACATCCTTCTTCATACCTTCCCAGTAATAGGTTCTCTTCATATGCCGATACATCTTATTTCCACCTGGATGAATTTTCAACTTCGAGTGATGACTTTCCATCAAAACTTCATTCCTCAATTCATCTATATCGGGAACAACCAGTCGTCCTTGTTTCCGAAGCCAACCCTCTCGATCGACCTCGAATCCTTTGTCCTTCTCTGGATCCAATCCAGATTCCAAATCACAGATAATCTTGACAAGCTTATCGTCTCGCTTTTGACTCTTGCCAATTCTTTCCACAAGAGAAGGTCTTATCGATAAGTTTGCCAACATTTCAGGTTCCAATTCACATCTAGGCCTGAAGTCAAATCCAGCCAAATACTCAAGAATCTTCCATTCTGAAAACATGGCTCCCAATCCTGCATGTCATCGACTTAACGCATCTGCCACTGCGTTACCCTTTCCCGGAGTATAGGCTATACCAAAATCATATGATGCTAAAAACTCTAGCCATCGTTGCTGCCGAAAATTCAAATCCTTTTGGGGGAAAAGATACTTCAATGACTTATGATCTGTAAACAACCCAAATCGGACTCCCAATAGGTAATGTCTCCACATCTTCAGAGCAAATACAATCGCCGCTAACTCCAAATCATGAGTCGGATAATTCCTTTCATGCGGCTTCAGTTGTCGACTTGCATACGCAACAACTTTATCCTTTTGCATCAGCACTGCTCCAAGTCCAGTACCACATGCATCGGTGTAAACCACCATCTCATCATTCTCACTTGGAATAGTCAAAACAGGAGCACTTGTCAGTCGCTCTTTCAGGATTCCGAAAGCTTGCTCACACTTAGCATCCCATCTGAATACTTCGTTCTTTTTCGTCAATCCTGTTACGGTGCAGATATCTTGGAAAAATCTTTGATAAACCGACGATAGTATCCTGCTAATCCAAGAAAACTTCTCACATCAGATGCATTCTTAGGTCTAACCCAATCCTGGATTGCTGCCACCTTGGCGGGACCAACCGCTATTCCATTTCCAAAGATAATATGACCTAAGAACCTCACTTCACTCTTCCAGAAGTGACACTTCGAAAATTTAGCCTTCAGCTGATGTTTCCGCAAGATTTCCAAAACGACACGTAAGTGCGTCTTGTGCTCTTCTTCAATCTGGAATAAATCAGAATATCATCCACGAACATAAGTACGAACTTGTTCAACTGATCTCTGAGCACTCTATTCATAAGATCCACAAAGTATGCTGGTGCATTGGTCAATCCAAACGGCATTACCGGCCATTCATAGAAACCGGATGGTGTCCTAAAAGCAGTCTTCGGCACACTATCCTTAGCCACTCTTAACTGGTGAAATCCCGTTGCCAAATCCATCTGAGAAAACACCTTAGCTTCGTGAAGCTGATCAAACAAGTCATCTATTCTCGGCAATGGATACTTGTTCTTCTTAGTCACTTTATTCAGCTCACGATAATCTACACACAACCTCAACGATCCATCCGCTTTGGTTGCAAACACAACTGGTGCACCTCATTCGGACACACTACGCCGAATGAATCCTTTCTGTAAAAGGTCATCAGCTTGCACCTTCAACTATTGCTGTTCCCTAGGCACCATCCGCCTAAGAGGCATCACAACAGGTCTGGCTCCTTCAACTAGATCGATACGAAACTCGATCTCTCTATGCGGCGGTAACCCTTTGACCTCGTCAAAGACATCCTCAAATCCATTCACAATAGGCACAGATGACAGTCCATCCCGTGGAATAACCAGCGAATACATGAAGCTCATGAAGACGCCTTCTTCATGCTTACATCGTATCACAACCTTTCGCCCCTCCACACTCTCGACTGTCACCTCCAGCCTCTTACAATCAACCCTTGCCGCATACTTCCTAAGCCAGTCCATACCCAAAATAATTCTGAACCCCGCAAAGTTCAGAACAAAACAATCACAAATAAAAGAGCAATCATGACTCGATACAACTAGACCACGGCATACCATACACAAACAAGATGAACCCCCAACTGGATTAGCCACAACCAATGGTCTATCAACAGTATCCGGTTCCAAACCAAACCAGCCTACTAGTTCACTACAAACAAAGGAGTGCGACGCTCCAGTATCAAACAACACTCTAACAGGAACACCACATATAGAAAGAGTACCTTGAACCACCACACTCTTTCCTTTCTCTTTGGCAGTAGGAGCTCTCAAAGACGATGGCACAGCCCCCAAAGCATAAGCTTGCACAATCTGCTTGTCCTTCCTCGGTTCCGGACAATTCTTCTTGATATGCCCCGGCTTATCATAATTGTAGCACTTCCCTGGGACCTTAGAATTCTTGCAGTCTTTGGAGAGATGACCCTTCTGCTGACAATTGTAGCAGGTCACTTCACCCTTCAGCTTCTTTTTCCGACCATCCTTTCCCTGTTGATTTTTCCTCTTCTTATTTCCACCTTGCTATGGTTTAGACTCTTCCTTTGTTACATCAACAACAGATTCTCCTTTAGGAAACAAACTCTCATGCCTGAGAGCTTTCTCCACAAGCTTCTCAAATGGATCGTCCTGATGATTCACTAACTGCCTCCCAAGATAAGTGTCCAAGCCTGTCACAAACTTTTCATTCTTCTGATATGGAGATTCAATATACGACTGAGCATACTTGGACAAGGCTTCAAACTCAGAAACATACTCAAGAACCGGTCTCCCACCTTGCTTGAGCTCTACAAACTTCTTGAACAAAACAAACTTCTGAGCTGTAGAACTGAACTTAGCTTCAAATCTGACTTGGAATTGCTCCCAAGTAATCTCTTCCTCTGGTGTATCAATGGTGATAGAATTCCACCAATCAGAAGCTCTTCCTTGAAGCTGTCTTGATGCAAGCTTTCTCCTAGTTACATCCTCAATTCCCAAATCACCAAAAATCCTTCTACAAGCATCAATCCATCTCTGAACTTCAATGGTTGATTCAGTTCCCAAGAAAACCTTTCCTCCAAGAACAGTATAGTCCTTACACAACTTAGCAAAATCCACAGGTCTTGGGGCTTGAACCTGAACTCCAACATCTACTGATGGCCCTGGAGCTGGCATCCTTTTCATGATCAAAGTCGTCATGGCCTCGAACATAGAAGCATAATCAACAGCCCCCTCAACAACACGGTCTCCCCTAGCAGCTGGTCTCCCTCTTCGACTCATTCCTAATATCTCAAAGAAATGATTAATATACCCTGAGAAACAACTGCATAAGAAGTTCAAATCCTTCTAAGCTACTATATTATATATAGTAATCCTCCATAAAAATTACAATTACGTCTCTCGTACGTAGTTACGTCAGCGTGCGTTGGCTAAAATCGATTAACCTTGCTTTGATACCAAATGTGACGACCGCCCATGACTCCCGCACTAAAACGTGGGAATGGTGCACTGAAAGGTGTACTAGGCAGCCATGGACGATAGTCAGGGATAAAGTGAAAACAGAATAGTCTATCGTATTACTCACAGCGCATAGATAAAATACAATAAAAAGTATACATAGTGAAGCTCCATAGAACAGAATCTTATCATATAAACTCATAATAGTTTGGTACAACAATCTGAAAAGTCAATACAGCAAGCCTCACTACATATCACTCAGAGAATCATACAACAGCGGAACATCCAGTACATATAGTAAGAAAACAATATGCAAAAGCCTCCAGCTCGTCTTCGTCATCAATAGCGTTGGTCACTAAGAACAGCACCTGTCACCTGCTACCTAGTCTGCCCATCCCAACACGGATGAACAGCCTAAGGTAATAAGGGTTGAACATAAAACCTTGAGTCAGACAAAACTCCTAGTGAGCAGTAAATCAACTATCAAACATACCAAAAGAGCATAAAGGATAAAAAGCAATAGGAACCCAATCATCCCACTCCACCTCTTTCTATAGTGATAGCCCCCGGACCCACTAAGCAGAAACAACGTAGCAAAGCAGACTGTTAAAATAAAGCAATTATCACTCGAGTCAAGGTCGATGTTTTCCAAGTAAAACCCCCAAGGCCTAAACCAAGATCAGATAAGCACCCACAAAACATCGCTCTTGAGACCGAATGACGATACAACCAAAGCATCCAAGCATCCATGACTCTGGATATCACTGTTATCATTGCCTCGATATCACCGTTAATTGAATGACCGGCACATTCTTTCAGCCGTAAGTCAAGGACTAATGGTAACCCCGGTTCTAGACATAACTCCGCACGTCGTCACAACCCGTGCCTAGGACTATCGAATCTGCCCAGAGTACTCGACCACCTACCTGTAGTCTTTTGGGAGTCCCGACCACCTACATGTAGTCGTTTGGACGCCCCATGTACTCTTGCTTTGAGTTTGCTAGAAACTTCAATAACGATGAAATCCAAGCCTTCTAGTCATCCTCCTTGACGACTATTCTCAAACTTGCCCAAGCTACCTCTCGAGCCCACCATTATCAATGAACTCGAACCATATCGCCGAGTTATTAACATGATTGGGATGATCCCGTCTGGATTAAACCAAGGCTATCTCACATCATGCTTTGCTTCTTCGTATCATAGCAAAGTCCCATCTCAACATCATCACCAAATCTATCCATATGAGCTTTCTCATCTGCTTCATATGCCACAAGCAGCTTTCCTTATTCAAGAGCCTTTCCACTTAGCTTTTGAATCAACTTCGTTCAACTTGTCCAAATCAAATCATCAATTAACTAATTTATAGCAATCAATCAAATCAATCATTAATCCAAGTAATCAATCATTCAAATATGATCTAAATAAACATTTATAAAAATAATGGAAATTTCGTAAATAAAGAGTCCAAATCTAACAAGCATAAATTCTAAGTAATACCTTGATGAATGAACTAGCATAGGTTAACATGTAGTAAAGTATATATATCAAAACTTTATGAACGATGGATCTACATGCAGACTTAAGAAAAATGCATGAAATCACTATCTTTAACACACAAACAAACCATCGATCCAATATACTCCTTTGAGTCCGTGTGAGAGATAACTACCACTCACCGAATCACCTAAACACTTCAAAAGCAACTAACTCCAGATCTGGACAGCAAAGGATCTAGCTCGATCTGACAAGATTTCCCCTCAAACGATGAAATCTCTCTTTGAAGAATGTAGATCTTCAACTTTAGCTCTTGGATCTTCGATCTTAGATGGATGTAAGCACTAGATTATAGTAGAGAAAAGAAGTGAAGAAGTATAGTAGTCGAGCTCTAAAAATGGAAGCACTTCGTCGCTTCAAAATCCGATGCCAAAAAGTGAACCAAACCCCTCTATTTATAGGCAGATTTTTAAGTCGTCCGCCCCCTTAAGTCGTTGCCGACCTAACGACCTAACGATCTAACCCTATGGCCGACCTAACACCTAGCCGACCTAACGACTCAAGTACCCACGCGACTCAACAGCTTACAAATGTAACCGACCTAACTACCTAACGACTCAACACTGCTGCAGACCTAACACTCATACGACCTAATCACTAAGTCGTTCGCGACCTAACCTTACACTAAGTTATTCCCTGAGTCACTTGAATGACCTACTCTCCTATACCACTAACCCTTAGGTCGCAAACTCCTTGGGTCGGTCAATTCCCATAGGTTGCTTACTTCTATAGGTCGGTCCACCTCCAAACCTCTAACTCTGCTAAGCCGCTTATTCCCCTAAACCGTTAGCTCTTAGGTCGGCCCATCTCCTTAACCCGCTAACCACCTTAACTCGGCAACTACCACAAATTCGCTCCACCGACTCAAACCACAACACGACCTAAACTCCCACACGAGCTAACTCTGGTAGACTCAAACAATGCAAACGACCAAATGGCAACTATTTTTACGATTTGTCGACACGTAAAATACGGGTCGTTACAAAAGTGCACTGAAAACATAAAAATTTATGTTGTTGTTATTCAACCGGTTCTAAGTCGAACATGGATTTTGTTTAGTCTCGATTGTGAAATTGCACAGTTTGTATTCTACAAAACCCAACTCGACTAGAACCAAGATCTGATTAGTTAGATCGAGATTTGATCCAATTGGTAAATTTCTATCGTATTAGAAGATTATAATCATTGTTTATTTCTATTGAAATTTTTTGGTTTCCTAAGTAAATTGTTTTAATTTACCATATTTTGTGTGAACCTAAATATATTCTTACGTGAATAAATAGATTTGTAGCAAACATTCCACGAATATCTCATGCATGTGCACAACGGTGTGGTAAATTGGAAATAGAATGTTGGTAACATAACCTGCTTTCAATCAATGACCTATTAAAGTTCAGAACTGCAATAACCATATCTAACATGTAGTACATATAATATTATGTCCTCTCGCAATGCATACGCCTTCTCCATAAAAGTCAATGGCAAAACCAAGTACATGCAGTCATCCTTAATTTGTGCTTGATCATAGTCATAAGATCAACATTCCATCAAATCTTTGCACTTTTTTTACAATGCTTGTGTAAAGACCCAATTTTGTAACATATGAAATCCATATGCAAAATGACACTCAAATATTCAAGTGCTATGGATAATTAATGAATCTTATAGGTAAAACATAAGTAGACATGGCTTATATATCGCAAGTAATAAAAGAATAAATAATAGTATCAACATATAGGTATGTACGACAAATTAGATGTTATATAGGTAAATGAGACATACAATACAAATATCATAGTGTGAAATATTCCAAATAAAGAAGTTCAAATAGTCAATCAAGTCCCATATTGTAAGTTTAATATAAATGAATAAGTCTAACATTTCTATACCCAAAATAGTGGATATGTGCAATAAAAGTGAGAATTGCCTATTTCTCTAAAGCTTGCCTCTATCTAGAATTATTCCTTCCTCTTAGTCAACATACGAAATTAATAGATGGCAAAAAGACAATATCGAGAGGGTCAAACGTAAAGTAAGATGAAATAGAAATATCACTAACTGCATGATTAGCGATATACTAATATAACGTGTAAAATACCAAGGGATATCTTATATGTAACAAACTATACCTAAACCAATATCATTTCCATCATACCACTATATAGCACATCTCCATTGTAGTGCTATGAAATACCTATTAAGTATAGCAAACTACTTAAATCGTAATAACACCCTCAATTTAAAGATAACACTATATTTTGTCTAGTTGGCTAAGGATTCCTAGAAAAGTCGAAGACTTTTCAAGTATGATATTAATATTATATAGAATAGTGTGAACCCATGCTACAAATACGGAGTTCATCACATAATTTATTTCATAGTGTATTTTTTGATTTGTTATTACATGAAGGTGAAAGCGTATGTTCATGACTTGTATTTTTTTTCTAGATAAGCTTTTTACTAATTCTACTAACAAACGTTAGATGATAAATACAGTTAAGTAATCTCGAACACAAAAACTATAGCTAATTTTTTTGGGCCACAATAACTTTGTATAATATAAGTTAACATCGTCTTTTTATTATTCTTCCCTTTGCAAGCATTACTTACTATGCATGTTTTTTAATTTTCAAGTCTATGCTACGTAATTTCTATATGTATTCATCCTATGTTTAACACTTATATTTCAGTATGTATAAAGTCTTCTAAGGTGATAGCATTTTAAATCTAGAAGGGAGAAATTACGCTCTAAGTAAAATAATATTCCAAATTTGTTTCAAAGAAACAAAATATCAACATTAGTATTATTACACATTTTTGCATACATAATAATAACTAAATTAGAGAAATATCATATTAACCTGGAAAACACTCACAATAATATGTAATTTTCATCAAAAGACAACAATTTGGTAAAACACTGTAAACTGACATAATCAATGAAATGAACTATTAAAAAAGACTATTATTATTGGAATAAGTTAATGTAGTAGCCTATGTTATAATATTGAACAAAGTACTTTATAAAATAAACTCCAACATATGCATAAAAGCAGCAAATATCAAAATGGTAGTAGGAGATTTTGTAGTAAAATAATGACTTTTATAGAATGCAAAATATAGACAAAGTGAACTTGCTTTATTGTGGCCTAAAATCTTTAGAAACTATGGTTTACTGCAAATATATGTTCTATTGTTTCACTGAAATCATAAACAAAACTTGCACTTAAACTATGTGCATTAAATACCTTCATTATTTTATGTACAAATCTTTGTATTGATTTACATAATAAAAACACCTATTATATCTCTCAACCTTCAACAAATCTATGTCACTTAATACCCTACTCACCATTCAAACTTTATTTTATTTTATTTTATTTTTAGTTCAATAATTTATGATTTTCACCTTATTTTTTGTTTGTGGCTAAAAACATCGACCTAAATTTTCTTTGGAAATCCAACCAAAAATTGAAATTAATATTTTTTGGAGAATCACTCCAATATCTATACAAATGCTTTCAATATTATTCATTTTTACATAAAAGTACCAACATAATTTGGTATTTATAACCAATAAAAATGTTATTCATGTTAGGTGATATATATAATCATCCCATAATGTATAAAATATATGATAATGCCTTTCAAGAATAAATATGTAGAATATAATATTTTCTCTAAGACCATAAAAATATACCACCCCTGTATTATATATATATATATATATATATATATATATTAGTTTGCTACTAAAGGAATGAAAAATTGTAAAGAGACATTTGTCAAAGTTATGAAACGATGAACATTACGTTTTCTTTCATGGAGCTAAAACTTAAAATGCTTCTGAAATATCTTATAAAATGAGTTACGCAAAAGAAAATGATTGATCAAAAGCTAACTCTCTAACCAATTAGCATTAAAGAGGATTATTATGTTTCTAGTTCTTTCATTGTCTTTATTGTCAATTAAAGAAAACCAGTTTCAACTAATTCTCTTATTTGTTTAAGTTCAAATCACATAGAGCATATAAAAACTTTTTATCAGCTATATGGTAGTATTATTCGATATGATATTTTCTATTTGATGTTGGTTAATTTATAAGCAATACCAATAATATGTAAGCACATTTGTTTACATGTGTCATTAATATGTATAAAAATTTATTCTATTGTATATCATAAGAAATGTACGTGCACATATAATACATGAACCAAAATATTAAAAGAAAAAAGAAAGAACATTTCATACTTAAACTATATAAAACCAACTATGTTTAGTATTCAACCATTAAGAAAAAAGTTCTACCTGCATTCATATTTATGCTTAATTTTGTAACATAAAATTTGAAGTGGCTACCTTTCTATAATAGCAACTGTCAATTAAACTAAAGAAATAAATATGTTAGGTAAATTATTTATATTATCTAACAAATGTATAAAAATTAAACTTTTGAACTAAGCATATTTTTTGATAGTTTAAATGTAGTTTAAAAGAGAAAGTATCATCAATTTGACATTGGTGCATTATCAGAAAATAGCATCTATGTAATAACCTGGTATTTTGTGATTATTTTTATTGTATATTTTGATTTATTTTAAATTGATTTCTGATTTAAAAACATTATTTTATTTATTAAAAATAAATATGTTGGGTGTGTTTCGACCAGCTCCATCCCTACCACCGAATCAACACCTCACCGGACCGGCTCCTTCCCTACCATCAAATCAACACCTCACCGGACCGGCTCCATCCCTACCACCGAATCAACATCTCACCGGACCGGCTCCATCCCATGCCTACCGAACCAGTTCACTCCCAAGCCACCACCATTCCAATTCCACTCACTACTGAACCACCAACTACCGAACCATCCCACACTCCACACATTGCCGAACCAAGTTCCACCGGACCAAGGCATACCAGACCAACACTTCCAGGCCAGATTGCATCAGCCCAGGCCCACCAACAGCTATATACATCCAAGACCCCTGTGCCCAACCTCACTCTATAAATAGAGGGGCAGGGGTACAACAATGGTAGACAAGTCTGAGAGCTCAAGCACGAATAGAACTTTCAAACAACTTTCAAATTCTTGTAATCAAAGCTTTGTACTTGTAATCGGAACAGAAAAGGAGAATAACATATAAAGTGGACGTAGGCACATTCTGGCCGAACCACTATAAATCTGTGTGTCTTTTGCAGTTTAGTCCATCTATTTTATATATTTTCATGAATCACCCAAATCATTAAGAACAACATATAATCAACTAAATCATACGACTTGGAGGTGTTTGCCCATTTTTTTCCAAACATTTTTGGTGCTTTCACTGAGAGCCCCTTGCTTAACCCTTTTCCTATCAGCATCGTTCATTACTTGGAAAACATGCCTCCCGGATGGAAGAAAGATGCTAACAAAGGAAAGAACATCGCAACTAGCAGTATCCCAGATCCAGTGATCAGAGATCGAGACAATCGTCCGGTTCCAACAGCAAATGGAAATCAGGCAAATCCGACAGCCCCTGCTACGGAACAACCAATTGCAAGGGCGGATCTGGATAGGGTTGTGGCTGAAGTAACTAACCGCTTCTCATCTCAATAAGAAGCCTTGGTGGATCATTTCATGTCACGCTTAAGGGATGCTGAAGAATCCAACCGCAACAATGAATCATGGGCTGAGTCCCGGTCTGGAGGATCTGGGAGACGACAAAGGTCTTTCCTGTTCGAAGAGGCTAACAACAGAAACAGCTATGGTAGGAGCCGAGCCCGGACTCAGCCCGAATTCCGACCCAAGGAAACACTTGGAACCGAACCCAACAGGGGAGGTACCAGGCAGGGGTCGGATGTAGCTGAGCCTGCCATGCTACCTAACCATGGAAACACCAATGGACGGGATCGAGCTGGAGTCCAGCCTGAAGTTGGATCCGAGGAAGTACAGAGGACAGAACCCAGCAGAGGATGAACAAGGCAAGGGACAACTATGGCTGACCCCATCGTGCCCCCGGTAAACCAGAGGCAACCATTGGAGAATGTTAGGAGTGATAGACGATACCATCCCTACAGATCATCTGGACGCAATCAATCCCGTAGGAAAGAACCAAACTCATTTCTATCCGCCCCAAGTTCTGATGAAAGGATGGCGCGATTGTTCAAAGAGTGCGTCCAATGGGACCAAAGGGATCGGGGGATAGGCGCTAGGGTAACTAGCCCCTGCACCCACAATATCGAAAATGCCATCACCCCCCGGGAATGGAAAATGCCAACAATGGAGCCTTAAAAGGGAACCTCTGACCCCGTCGTACACTTACAAAGATACACACAGCATATGCTCATGAGGGGAGCAACAAAGGGAGTGTTGCGTAAATGCTTCCCACTATTCTTGGCAGATCTAGCTACCTCCTGGTTCTGCCATCTACCCCAAGGGTCCATCAACTCATGGGAAATGTTGAAAGAAAAGTTCATCAGCCAGTTCCGCATTCAAGTGAACAACCCAAGGACGCTTATTCCCTATCTAATATCAAACAGAAACCCGGAGAGACGGTGCAACAATATCTAACCCGATTCAACGCCGCAACGACCGCAGTCCAAGATGCCGACGAGAAACTTATCCTAATGGCCCTCTGCAGTGGTGTACATCCGGATACTAAATTTTCTAGGAGATTAACGAAAGAAAAGCCAGCTACCTTACCCGATTTCTTCCATGAAGCCGGGAAATACATGAGACTTGAAGAGGCTGCCATTGAAAGGCAGACAGGGCAATAAACCAAGGCAGCTCATGGCAACACACCCGCAATAGCAAAGGACGTTCGCAGAAATGACTCCAGAGATAGTGCTGGGGGCAAAAAGGGAGAAAAGCGCTTATATAGGCTAGAGCCGAGGTTTGACTCTTACATTCCGTTAAATGAAACAATCGAAAACATCTTCTTGGCCACCCAAGACGAAGTTAGATACAAGCGCCCCCCGCACAAGAAGGAAACAGATAATGCAATTAAGTTTGGAAAGTTCTGCCGCTTCCACGAATCTCATGGGCATGACACCAATTAATGCCATCATTTCCGGGACTTGATTGAAGAACACATCAGAAGGAAGAGACTGGAGCGGTATGTGAAAGGTCAGAACATGACTTCAATTCCTGCCAATGAGAACCCAGGGCTACCCCTCCCGGTAGTAGGCGAAGGAAATCGCAACACCAGCGGCTCCAGTCAAGAGAAGATAGTGGTCCTTACCATATCAGGAGGACCACACATCGCCGACGGAAGCTGGGAAGAGATAGAAAGATACGGTAAGTCACTTAGAAACAATGAAGTCAATGTTAATTCTGTTACAGAAGAACGCCACCCGAAACGGAAAGCGAATGATGACATCACATTTAGTAGGCGTGATCTAGAAGGAAGGCAGTACCCTCACATGGATCCTATGGTCATCTCTGCCTGGTTCGGTCTAGCCAAGGTTTTTCGAATTCTATTAGACACTGGAAGCTCAGTAAATATCCTATTCAAGCATGCTTTCCACAAAATGAAGCTGTCAATGAAGGATGTGTCTCCCTGCAGCAAACCGCTACATGGTTTCACTGGAGATGCGAAGATGCCCCTCGGGCAACTGGACCTATTTGTCGAAATAGGATGTCATCCCCGCTCCGTTGTGCGAAAACAAACATTTGTGCTAATAGAGAACCACTCGACCTACAACGCCTTTTTGGGAAGACCAGCCTTGTCTGACTTCCAAATTGTCCTAGCCCTGTGGTGCCTGAAGATGAAATTCCCAACAGATAACAGAGTAGGAGAAATAGAGGGAGATCAAGATGCCGCTCGAGATTGCTCTGTAACTGAACTTCGCAATAACCGTAGGAAGGATAAAGGGAAGGATGCAGAGACTTCTCTCTGCAAGAAAAACTTGGAAGCATAGCAATTAAAGAAAGTCCCTCCTCTTCGATATACCAGCGATCCTTTCAACGAATTAGACCCCAGGGATAAGGAGGAGGAGGCCACCACCGAGCCTGCAGAGGCTATGGAATTTGTATCTATAGACAAACACGACCCAATTAGACTGCTGAGAGTCGGGTCTCAGTTAAGAGCGGAATTGACGGATCAACTCATCGATTTTCTTCGCCACAACATGGATGTGTTTGCATGGACGCACGCTGACGTGACTGGAATCTCCCCAGACGTAGCATGCCACGTTCTGAACATCGATCCCACCAAGGTGCCAGTAAAGCAGAAAAAGAGAAGCATGGGGGGATAACGATCAGCAGCCCTCGAGGAAGAAGTAAAGAACCTACTTGCCAATAACTTCATATGAGAAGCCATCTACCCAGAGTGGATCGCCAACCCGGTACTGGTAAAGAAGGCTAATGGGAAGTGGCGAACATGCATCGACTTCTCCAACTTAAATGACGCTTTCCCGAAGGACTGCTTCCCACTCTCCGGAATCGATCAACTCGTGGATAGCACAGCCGGACACGAACTCTTATCCTTTATGGATGCATACTCAGGATTTAACCAGATCCCTATGCACGCCTCCGATCAAGACCACACTAGTTTCACCACTGACCGGGGATTGTACTGCTACAGGGTAATGCCTTTTGGACTTAAAAACGCTGGAGCTACTTATCAGCGCCTCGTCAACAAGATGTTTGCGAAACTAATAGGATGAACTATGGAAGTTTATGTGGATGACATGCTGGTAAAATCGAGGAAAGCGAACGATCATATAAACCACCTGGACGAGATGTTTCTAGTACTTCGCCAATATGGAAGGAAGCTGAATACTCTAAAGTGCTCTTTCGGAGTATCGTCGGAAAAGTTCTTGGGATTCATCGTCCATGCCAGGGGGATTGAAGCAAACCGCGAACAAGTCCGGGCTTTGCAAGATATCAAGATACCATCCATTCGAAGAGAGATGCAAAGCCTAAACGGGAAAGTGGCCATCTTAAGTAGGTTCATCTCTAAAGCAACCGACAAATGCATCCCTTTGTTCGAAGCTCTGAAGAAAGACAAAGGAAAGTTCGAATGGACGGACGAATGCTCGACAGCCTTCCTTAACCTAATCGAACACCTTCAGAGACCATCAGTACTCTCAACTCCAAATGAAGGCGAAGAACTATACCTATACCTTGCTGTATCGTCCCATGCTTTAAGCGCCGCTTTGGTGAGAGAGGACAACCGCGCGCAGCGACCCATATACTTTGTAAGCAAGAGATTTACAGGGGAGAAGCCAGATACCCTAAACATGGAAAGCTAGCATACTGTTTGCTAATCACGTCATGGAAACCGCGACACTATTTCCAATCTCATTCCATCAGAGTTTTAACCGATCAACCGCTAAGGCAGGTACTCCATCGCCCCGACACTTCTGGGCGACTACTTAAATGGTGCATTGAACTGAGTCAATATGATATCACCTACCACCCTCGCACCGCCATCAAGGGACAAGCCATGGCCGATTTCATTGCTGAATTCACAACCAACGAAGGTAAAGATCGATCTGAAATAACAAAAGATATCAAGTGGAATCTCTTTGTAGATGGAGCATCAAACGAACAATGCTCGGGGGCAGGTATTGTGATAATCACCCCCAGGGGAAGGAAGCTACACTATGCCCTAAAGTTGGAATTCGCTGCCACCAACAACGATGCAGAATATGAAGCAGTGATAGCCAGATTAGAACTTGGCCTATAGATTGGAGTCGGTTCTTTATGTCTCCGTAGTGATTCTCAACTTATTGTAAATCAAATACTAGGAGAATTCCAGACTCGAGGAGAACGACTCACAGCATATCTAAAGAAGACCAAGCTGTTGCTCAATCAATTGGATCACTATTTAATCAAACATATTCCTCGAGCAGTGAATCAGGATGCCGACGAACTGGCAAAGCAAGCTAGCATGAAGGACGACACCACTTCCGGAACAATAACCATCTCAAAGCAACTAGCCTCGAGTTTCGAGCAAGTGAATCTGATAGCTGCAATCGAAGAGGAAACTTGGATGGCTCCTATCCGGAAGTACTTACAAAGTAGCACACTGCCCGATGGGTGTAGCGAAGTTAAGAAAATCTTGAGGAAAACTTCCCGCTACACAATACAAGAAGGCATCCTCTATCGGTGCGGCTTCTCTAACCCCTTATTAAGGTGTGTCGCTGGAAGGGAAGCCAAAGAAGTCCTGTCCAACATCCATCAAGGAAGTTGCGGAGATCACACGGGAGGGCAGACTCTAGCAAAGAAAATACTCTGACATGGGTATTACTGGCCCACTTTAAACAAAGACGCCTTAAACTTCGTCAAAAGATGTGACGAATGCCAGAAATTTATTAAGATTCCTCGACTACCAACAAATGAGATTACTCAAATGACCAGTCCTACGTCCTTTGCGGTATGGGGAATTGACTTGATTGGCGAACTGCCGATGGGCCGAGGCGAAGCCAAATATTCTATAGTGGCAGTCGACTATTTCACCAAATGGGTGGAATCGGAACCTTTAAATAAAATATTTTCGGCAAAAGTTATTAACTTCTTGATCAAAAATGTTCTATGTAGGTATGGGGTTCCACTCAAAATCATATCGGACAATAGACTTCAGTTTGACAGCAAGGAGTTCACCGACTGGTGTCGAGAGCACGGAATTCACAAAAGCTTCTCATATGTGGCGTATCCCCAAGAAAATGGACAAGTCGAAGTTGTCAACAAAATTCTCAAAACTCTGATCAAGAAGAAGCTTGAAAAGACAAAAGGCGCTTGGGTGGATGAATTCCTACGGCACTTTGGGCCTACCGCACGACTTTCAGAACATCAACAGGGCATACTCCTTTCTCTTTGGCATACGGATCGGAGGCCATGCTCCCAGTTGAAACTGTAGTGCCCTCCCACCATAGGATCCACTACAACCCAAAAGAGAATGAAGAACTCCTACACATGTCTTTGGATTTAATTGAAGAAAGAAGAAATGATGCAGCACTTAAAGCGGCAGCTCACAAGAAAAAAGTGGCAGCACGATACAACTCTAAAGTCAAGCACCGCAGCTTACGAGAAGGATATCTTGTCCTCAAACGGATCTTCCCGCGCCCCGGAGCGCTAGATCCAATATGGGACGGACCCTATGTAATTCATAAAGATCTCCACAACGGAGCTTATATTTTGTCAACAGTGGACGAAGAGGTGTTCCAAAGGGCATGGAACATCCAACACCTTCGTCGATACTTTTCTTAACTTGTACTGCCCATATGAAGTGAATTAACAATGAGAATCAATGGACGTAGGCATTTTCGTGCCGAACCACTTTAAAAATCTTGTCTCTTTTTAACTTGTTCCTTTATATCTTGGCTGCTTGTTAAGCTTTATCCTTTTCTGTTGAACAAAATCCTGTATAACGACATTTCCATTCTGGACACTTCACGGCACAACCTCACCTGGACAAGACCTAGCAGGTACTATACGAATCTATGCCCTCGCCAATGAGACACTTTTGCTCCAGCATCCCTCTGCTGCGGGTTAACTCATTGCTCGCGACGGCCCTCAAAGCCAACCGTAATGAGCCGATTATAAGCCACCGAGAAGGCCAACTATAGCCGAGACAGCTCATTACGGCGTTCGGCTCGCCGGCAACTGTGAACCGATTATACGCCCCAACATAAGGTGTGGCCAGCCAGGGGCAGTTCACAGTTGACGATCGGCTCCCGCACTAGCCGGCCACGGTAAATCGAATAATACCCACGATTACGGGCCATAATGGCCCGGGTAGTTACCGTGCGCGATCTCGGCTCTGATGTGTCTTAAGTGCGGCTGTGGTAAAAAAGAAAACTCCCCGCAGAGGCATATGATGGGTGACAAATGTCTCCAAGACCCACAACTAGGGAAAGTGACTACAAAACCCGTTTGGCACGAACTTAAGCACATCGAAGGCCTTCCCTTATTGGAAGTTTTACTATTTCTTATATTTCTATTCTATTTAAGAAACTTTCCTCCTATCCTCTATAGCAACCCTTAAAGTACAGGACACCAAATAGGATGCACTCGCCAATGGGAATGAGAACTCTCATCTGGATGACGAGTCACTCAACGGCATTCCGTATTCGATCACACAAGGCATTCAAAGCTACCATCTACAACTAAAAATCGAAAGATCGGTACTTTCTTCTCTTGTATACAAATAAGTAGCTCTGATACATTCACACATCACATTAATATTGCAAGACATGAAATTATATTTTAAGCGAGAACTTGACATCAAAACACAATTGAATCACTAGCACATGCACAGCTATATTTCTTATGCAACACATCAAAATAATGACAGCATCCTAATATGACAGAATCAGCTTATGTTATAAAATTACATGTAAAAAATAAAGTCATTCGTTGCAATGACATAATTACAACCTGAAAGTACATTAATGTTTTGTAACTAGTATATACATGAATGCCAAGTAAAACCAAAAATATCCTGATCAAGCCAAAATAGTCGGCAGCATCAGAACTTCACCTCTATCCTTCCGACCCCCCAAGATCTACTTGACCGCAGGATCAGAGCTCCCAGCATGCTAACCAGAGGTCCCACCTGTCCAATTCAGGAGAAGAATCTATTAGATAAACGATAAGCAACCAAGCTATGAAAAGGATAAAAGGTAAGACTTACCAACTTCCGTTCCTTGATCGTCGTCTCCCAACTGCATCCCTACCTCCTCGGCAACAAGCAGCCGCATGCCCTCCTTCACCGTCACTTTCTCTTCCTCAGTAAACTGGGCCGTAACCACATCCATCCTGAAGGCCATACCACCCTCTTTATCTGCATCAGCCTTGGCCTCTTCCAAAGCCCGAAGATAAATCCTGGCCATGATCCGGGGATAGTCATCCATCCAGGATAAGTTGCCCTGCTTCCAAGTACGGAAATACATATCCTGGAGCATCTCGTCCATCATCCCCTCGTTTTCCTCGAACTCGCTCATCCGGATTTCAGAAGCCAACAGCTTTGCAACGGCAGCATCCCTCTCCGATCGGTATCGTGAGCAGTTAGCCTGAAGGTAATTCCTCATCACCTCCATCTCTTCCTTCAGCTTGGCTTGAGCAAGCTCCGCAGCTTCAAGCTTCCCGGGTAACTCCTCTACCCGCTCAAGGTCCGCCTTCCGAACATCGTCTACCGTTGCAATGGCCATATCGATCTGTTCCTTGCAGATGGCCTCCATTTTTCGCAGCTCGGCTCTGCTAGCCTCTTTCATATTTTTCCTTAGCCGGCTGGAGGCAGCCTCGTGCTGAGAGATCTGGATGGCCTGATTGGCAAGTTGCTTAGCCTGATCGGAAATCACTAGCCGCAATCTTATGTTGGCACTCCCAATTTCATCCCAGGCCTTGACCAGTCGGGCGTGATTCCCCATCAACTTCCTGGTCTCCTCAGCCATCCGATCGATGTTTGCCTTGGCCTCATCCCCCATAGTCACAATCCAAGTGGTCAACAAGTTGAGATCCAAAGACTTAGCCTCATCAAGCACCCTTAGCATTGGATTGCGGGGTAGGAGGTGCTCATCGGTAACCTCATCGAAGGAAATATCATGAGAACTGGGGTCCAGATCTGGATGACCCGCAAATGGGTTACGAGCCAAGCCGGGACGATCAACATGAGTAACGGTAGGATTCTCTGATGGATGCGGAGATGGTATGGACTCAGTATCCTCCCCCGTTATATCATGAATAGGCTAGGTTGGGGGCTGAAGTCCAAGTGAAGGTTCAAACATGGAGTGCCTCCTCTTTCTGTTTTGAATATCCTCTTCAATAACTCCGAGAAGAGGACGGTAGCCGACTACGTCCCCGGAACGGTTGGTCGAAGGCTTCGGTTTAGAAGAAGCTTTGAGGAGTTTGAATTGCTCGAGGCGGTGCCGAATGTCTGATGTCTTGGCCGCCTTACCCGTTCCTGGAATAAAAACCAAGTGTTACAAGCATGCATGAGACTATAATCCAAGAAACGTGTGAAGTTAAAAGAGGAGTCAAAAATTCACCTTGAACCGCCGGAGTTGCCTTAGGTGAAATGCTCTCAGAAGATGGACTGGCACCAGTCTCGGCCTTATCAATTTTCTTCGGTTTTTCCACCAAGGCCGACCCTTTCTCCAACCCCTCAAAAGCTTGGCGGAAAGCATCATCCGTCCACTCTTGAATCTCACCTGTTTGTCCAGAGGTCAAGGCACCAACGCCACTACCACTTTGTCCTTCGCCACCATTACCACCACCACATTCTCCATCACCTCCGCTCTCCTCCTCGCCTCTTTCCTCCTCTCCACTTTTCTCCTCCGGAACATCTGAGCACATGTTGGGAGAGGGTCCATCAGTTTTCTTGAGCTTCTTCCCCCCGACGACTGGAGGTATCGAGAAGGGTTTCCTCTTGCTGCTCTTTGTCGTGGCCCCTCCTTTGGATTTAGCAGCCCTTTCCTCAGCTGTATCTGCTTGACCACAGACTGATGTGGTAGAATCAAGTTGTGTCCCAGGAGAGTGGCATTCCTGATCAGGTAAGAAGCTGACCTATTCATTCCCGAAATGGCTTGTATCTCCGCGGCCATCTGAACCAGGTGATCGTTCTCCACGACTGCAAAGCCACCTATCGCTAGTAGGAAATAAAAACACACGAGAAGAAGCATTTCAGTCAGAACGGAAATTATAAATAAGCTTCAACTTACAGCCAGAGGTGAAGCCGGTGGATAGAAATGGAGTCGTCCTAGACGAAGAACCATTCCTTCTTAAACATGACAAAACTTTGAATACAAGTCCAGGACCGGCTTGAAGGACACGACCGATTCCAAGCTGATGTATGGAGACCCCTTCTTGTAACCCCTCAAGTTATATAGGTACCGAATCTCCCGGTTGGAAGGGGGCGCCCGTATTTTCTCTGGAAAATCACGAATAGGCATACCAAGATAGCGTAGGAGTTGGGCTGGAGCTGGAAAGGGGCCACCTTCAAATAGGTGACGAAGCTAACTATCCAAGCATTGATTGGAGGAATGGCCCCACACATGCAATGGTACCTACTATAAGCGAAGTATCCTTCAGGGGGATTATATGGCATGGCCCCCTTCCCTGGCAACAGCATGCATGCTCTATCAATCCCAAATGAGAGGGAGATAACATCAAGCTGCTCTTCTTTGAGAGAGCTAGGAAAGAAGTCAGGCGGAGAATTCAGAAGCTCTTGAGGACCATACCCATCTACTAGCGATCTCAGGGTGGGTCCATGACGTTCTGGTCCTGGCTGAGCTGGGGGCACTACGGTGGACTCTCCTTCCTCCCTGGATTTCTTCTTATCTGATCGAGTTTTCACTTTACGAGACATTTATCTACACCACGAGAAAGTACATCGTTAGAACAGAGGATATAAACATGCAAGTATATGTAGTCCGGAATTTCACTTGTAATTCAAAACATAAAAATTCAAGCATATAACGTCCATTCGGCACTCGAATCCCCAAGTTTCATTCGACAATTCAAGAACGAAAGATCATTCGATAATTCAAAGATTTGAGTTCATCCGGTAATCCAAGTATATAAGTTCATTCGGCACTTATACTCCACGAAGTTCATTCGGTGAGTCGAGTCCCCGAAACCATTCGGTAGCCTAGAACAAAAATCTATTTGGTAGAAAAGGATCTCACCTGGTTCGGCAAAATAAGATTCCGGTTCAGCTAACACGTTTGATTCGGCAGAGACGAGTGTTTGATTCGGCAAAGACATGGGTTTGGTTCGACTGATAAGGAAAAACGAAAGCGTTAGGCCCCTATATATAAGCAAATGTCAATAACCGGACCAGTTGGTTCGGCAATAGAGACCAGATGATAGCGTCCAGGATGAATGACATAAAACAAAGCACGACATATACAGGCATATGCCCTACTTTGGGGGGCAAATGTTGGGTGTGTATCGACCGGCTCCATCCCTACCACCGAATCAACACCTCACCGGACCGGCTCCTTCCCTACCACCGAATCAACACCTCACCGGACCGGCTCCATCCCTACCACCGAATAACATCTCACCGGACTGGCTCCATCCCATGCCCACCGAACCAATTCACTCCTAAGCCACCACCGGTCCAATTCCCCTCACTACCGAACCATCCCACACTCCACCCATTGCCGAACCAAGTTCCACCGGACCAAGGCATACCAGACCAACACTTCCAGGCTAGATTGCATCAGCTCAGGCCCACCAGCAGCTATATACGTTCAAGACCCCTTCCCCCAACCTCACTCTATAAATAGAGGGGCAGGGGTACAACAATGGTAGACAAGTTTGAGAGCTCAAGCACTGATAGAACTTTCAAACAACTTTCAGATTCTTGTAATAAAAGCTTTGTACTTGTAATCTGAAAAGAAAAGGAGAATAACATATAAAGTGGGCGTAGGCACATTCTGGCCGAACCACTAAAAATCTGTGTGTCTTTTGCAGTTTAGTCCATCTATTTTATATATTTGCGTAAATTACCCAAATCATTAAGAACAACATATAATCAACTAAATCATACGACTTGGAGGTGTTTGCCCTTTTTTTTGGCAAACAAAATAAATTTTGTTATTTTAAATATAAATTTTGATTTTTATGTGAATTATATGCCCAAACATGAATAAATAGAATATTTTCCAGAAATGTGAATTTTGGTCAATATGGTAAAACTTTGACTTTTAAATTTAAAATTTCAAGATTTAAGTTTTTAAATTTTATCTTTTATTATGAAAATAAATAAAATTTAAAGAATACTACTTTTCATTTCGTTGAAATCCGATTAATATTGTGAAAGTTATGATTTTTACACTATTGTATGTAAATTGATTTATTTAACAAAATTATTTATTTTAATTTATATAAATAATATTTTTTTGTTCTAATTTTTTCATATATGTAATATGACATGTTATGTATATATTTTATTTTAGAAACATTTTAAAACCGCCATTATAATTTTTCAATGTTAATTGTATATTGTTTAATATTTTAATCCTAGTTTTAATTTATTAACTATTTTCTTGTATTTTTTCTATTTTTTCCTAAAAAATTATTTATTTATTTATTTCATTTTTACTTTATTTTATTTTATTTTCATTTTATTTATATGATTTTTTCTTTTGGTTTATTTGAATAAATGAAATAGGAAATTCCAAGAGACTAAAAACCTTTCAACTTATGACTTTTAATGCACAGTCTTTTCATTTTCTTCAACAGTCTTTTCCAAGAAAATAGCCGTGAGTATTTATTGAATTTCACGTGAGAAACTTCTTTCTCATTTCGCTACTCACATCTATTTCAGATCTGGGAAAAGGTAATGGCTTCTTTTCTTTGATTTCTACTTTTCTATTCACTTTTCTACTGAACTTTTAATTGGTTTTTCTTGTTTCTTCTTATGCTTTGCTCCGCTAAACACCTCACCACCTCCTTAACCACTAGATCACCTTCTTCCCTCACCATACATAGCCTGAACATCACGTCCTCTAACCTATATTGGCCGTGGCCATCCAATGGAGCAATCACCACCAAAAGTTGCAAAACACCTTGAACCACGCCATAGACGAGCCTAGTTTCACATCCCCTTCATTTTTCCACTTCGGCTACCGCCTTAGCCACCACCACCAGGTCTACACATGCCAAGGCCGAGCCCATTCTTGCATGGCCGAGCCTAAAGTCTGCACCAAAACTCCACTTTTGCCTTGTACTTGACCTCCTTCATGTTATAACTCAAAAACCCCTTCACATTTCCTTGTAGCCGTGCCTTTATGAGCCATAACCAGATCCATTTCAACCCAAAACAGCTTCATGGCCGAGCAAAATTGCATTGTGGCCGAGCAAAAGTGATTTGGAGTCAAGCAAAATCAATTGAAAGCTTGGTGATGTGTTTTTGTAAGTTTTATTTCCATTTTGTTCCAATAGTTTAGTATTGTTTTATATTTATATTTTGCCTTGTTTTTTTGCTGTTGAATATAAGATTAACACTTTGCTCTCCACTCCACTCAAATCAAAGTCGTGCTATCATGCTTTATGGATTTTTGTCTATGTGTTTGTTTGCTAACTCCAGCGTAAAGAGGTGAGTAATTCGCGCTTGACATTCATACTTATATAATTGTGAATTGACCACAAGTAAATGTGTAGAATTACTATATCATGTTATACACGCCTTTGATATGAATTATATGATGTTAACCCTGTTTATAAACCTGTCACATCATCTGATACTGCTATATGTTGCTATACTGTTTATTTATATCTGTTTATCACGCTGCAAGTTCCCTATAGAATAGGATCATTATGGGTTGAAATGAGACATACCCGAACGGACTTTAGAATAGGGAAAAATCGCTATGGGCTGAAATGATAGGCCTGAACGATTTTTATTTATTTTATTCAACTTGGTATTGCGGGTTTGAAATGATAGAACCAGGATTTTTCTTTGTAAATTATGGATTGAGATGATATATTATCCGTATCACATGGCATAGGTTAGAAAATATTATGCAGACTCATGGTTATTATATATATATTTTTCTGGAAGTTTTTAAAGTAATTTGAAAATGTAAATTTATGGTATTTTAATTTAAATTGAATTAAAAATGATTTTTATAAAGTATTAATGATTTTTCTACAAGTTAAAATGTGAAACAAATGAATGGTTAAGTTGAAATTTTGAAATATAACTAAATTTTGAAATTTGTAATTTTGTTTAAAAACAAAGTTAAGTTAAGTAAATAAAATATGATAATTTGATATAAATTTGAATTTAAAATGATTTAATAAAGTGTATTTGATTTTTCTATGAATTAAAATGGTTAAATAAATGAATACTTATAAATGTAATTTGAAATATAACTTGACTTGGAAACCTAATAATTTGGTTTAAAAATATAGGTTAAGTTAAGAAAAAAATGCAAATTTAATTTAATTTATGAAATGGTAAATTAAATTAAAGTGTAAAGTAAATGCAATAATTTGGAAAAATTGTACATTGATTTTTATAAATAAAACATTGAGAAATTTGATATTTATTTGTGAAATTTACTTTATATAAACCATAAGTTAAAGGGTATTTAAATGACCATTTTTAAAGTGGAAAACAAGAAATTTTATAAGTTAAAATGGTTTAAAATTGAAGTTTAATTGTTGCTGAAATTCTATTGTAAATCTGGAAATTCTTTTAGTAGCACTTCAGAAGTGCTATTGTTTCTGAAATGAACTAAAAATCTGGAATAAAATGAATCTGCAGCACTTTGTAAGTGCTGTAGTAGTAGAAGTGAACTAAAAGGCTAAAAATTATTAAAAGGGCTATTGTAGCACTTATTAAGTGCTGCAATTGGCTGAATTGGATTAAATATTTTATTTTGAAACTTGAACTATTACAGTAGTTTTTTTAAATGTTGTCTTTACTGAATTGAACTTTTTTCGAATGTAACTTACTGTAGTATTTTCTAAGTGTTGTGAAAGTTGAAATTTCACTATTTTAATGTACTTAAGTGAATAAATGAGCTCTGAAAAGACTAAAATTTTGGTAATTTAATATTTGATTTAAAGGTATAATGACTCCGCCTTTTAATGGTTTAAATGAATGATTTTAATTCGAACTTATAAGCCTTTTTGAAATTTTAACCACGGGTGCACCTCTCTCTATATGCCTTATGATCTTTAGGTGTACACCTTCAATTTGAAAGTGTGACTAGAGGTGAGCGATTGCTACAGTTCTGCGCTATACTAGCCACATTAGCACTGTTATTTGCATATAGGCTTTTCTATGATAACATATATTACTGTCTAATTGATGGTTTAACGAATCCTTGGTGGATGGGTGATCTCAAGCATCCTTTAAGTTATTGTGTATTACTACTGCAGTTCACTTGAGTTGGTTTACATTGTATAAATATGTATGTCCTGACTCGAGTGTTTGTGTTTTACTTTATCCTCGGGTCAGCTTGAGTATTCACAGCTTTGGATTTCTCTTTCTGGAGCTAGGAATCGCTGGAGATTCTGCTTATTTAGTTATTTATCTATTTCTGTGTCAGTTCATCTATTTCAGCTCTTGTATTAGTGAACATATATGTATTTGTGATTTCTATTTTGTTTGTTTTCAGACTGATATTATGTACTTTGTTTTGAGACTTTGTTATAGTAGCTTTATGAATTACTATGGTATTTTTATTTTCGCTATGAGTTATTCTGATATTTCTGTGCCTGTGTTTCTGTGATTGGTTTTACTTGCTCCAAATTTTATTACAGTCTGTTATTTTGAATTATTCAATTCCAACAGTGTGGATTATTGTCGATTTGAATGGTCCAAAATAGTGGATCGTTACAATCTATGACACAAGAAAAAATCTAGTCTATGAACGATAATGAAAATAATAATGACTAAAGTGTTAAAAAATATCACACCACCTAAATAGTCCTAATAAATTGATATGCAAAAAAATACCATGTGAGAAAAAATTTGTAGTTAGTTTCATATGGAATTAAAGTAAAAGTGAAGTGCATCAAAGAAATCTAGAGTTTTGTCACCTATCTAAAAACTATAATTATATCTGAAGTTTATTACGTAGTATCAATTTGAAGTACTTGCTTCAATCCAATAAGATTTATCGATTAAGCAAGATATTTTGATTTTAAGTTGACTATCGATTATAGTGATACCGAAATTATAATACAAAGGAGACCAGTCTTATCTTAAGCAGTGTTTCACTTGTAGTGGCACAATGTACGCACAATTATGGTCGTACCATGAGCACCGTATCATGTAATTGACCATAATCAAAGTACAACCATACACATAATCTTATGATAAGATTCACAGTATTCTCAAGTTTAAGATTGCCACACATCGTTATATAAGATCTTCTATTTTCATTTATTTATATAAACCAATAAAGACTCTTGTTTAATCGTTCTTATCTTTTTTGTATTGAATCAAAAGGAAAGATAATGAGCCTAAGCTTAAAAATATTCCCCTAAACCCAAGTGAAATTGAAAGGAATGAGTAGTCCATTAGTTCTTACCGTACCGAATATGATGATAAAACCACATAATTAGTAAGATATATAACAAATATTTAATGCATATGTAGGAACCCATAAGTTCAAGCCTTTATGATCTTAAAGCTGAACCCAACTCACAAGAGATATTTCAACACCATGTTACTAGCAATGGAAATTATCTTTCTATAGAAGGTTTATCAGTTCATATTCAATGGTAGAAAGACATATTAATCACGTTCATAAATCTTTGAGGCACCAAGTAAACCCTTGAACAATTATCCAATAAGGAATTACAAATAGAGAAAATGACAATTAGCCTTCTTGTTTGAGAAAAAAAATTATTAGCTTAATATCTAAGCTTATAAGTAGACATTTGCTTATAAAGAAATGTAATATGAGTCTTTAATGTAAAGGGTAATAAAAGAAAAACCCAAGGTTATGTCGGGTTTGAAATTATAATTTCATGCTTTGTGTTTCAAAAACATGTATATCAAAAGGATTGGAATAGGAGGAATGGGTGGAAAATCCTAGCCATTAAAAAAAAAATCAAAGAATGGAAAGGAATAAAATGGATTTTGATAACTTCCTAACCCATAAAGAAAGAATATATATATAAAAATGGGGTCCCACTGCCCAAGGTGTGAATTCCAACAAAGAAGTCGCCTAGCTTTGAATATTTGACCAAGGAGTAGAAATAAGGAGTAAAACAAGATTTTACAGCATTGATTATAATAGCGGGGAAATTAATTAACTTAATATAGCATGACACTTGCATTGCAAGTTATCAAATGGCTTCATCATTTAAACTTTATGGAGGCGTCTTGGAGAAATACCATCTCTAGGATAACCTTTGATGAGTTCATGGTTAATTAATAAAGAAAAATCATTGGAAAACCCTTTAGATGGCACTAAAGGCTAGATTCTACTATCACTACAAACTTAAGTATGAAGGAATAATGGTATAGCCTTTTCATTGATATTATGAGATATACATTGGATTATAGAAAAGAATCAATCCAAATTAATAGCAAAAGCGTCAGTCAATTTAATTAATAAAAGAATTAATATAGAAATAACAATAGTGTTACTAAAGAATTGGTTAATAAATATATTAATTTAATTCTCTATTACTGGCAAGAATTTTGATAATGAAATGATAGTTGGCATTACAACATTAGATAGGTTTAAAATAAGAAACATGGGCGGTATTATCATTCCTTTGAATTAGAGTTTGCTTGTAGCATTAATATCACCTAGCGTTTTCGCAAAAGTAAAAAATTAACTACATTACAAGCGGTTTTCCTGTGTTGTACGCCAACAATGCTTGAAAATTTTGCTATTAAAACTACTAGCCCTAGCATTACCATTATCATTCAAGAAAAAATAATATTTACGATTTAATGAGTGTTATTGTTAACATTAGTAGCACGAACATGAGAAAGAAGGGGCAAATTAAATTTCTCAAGAGCATAAATATTAAGGACAAGAGGATGAGAGTTAGTTATAGTAGGCTAGAAATAGCTGAGAAAGGTAGAATATTTACCAATACCTTTAAAATAAATAGTTATATGTCCCATGGTCGATACCTATATCTAAATATTTTTATAATGTTCAATAACATTTTTAAGATTTTTGCATCTCTTAATATATCAGGATAACTCATAAATCTTGAAGCATTCATCATTGCAATACTAATAACTCTATATATTTTAATGTTATTATTCAAAGAAATATGAAACTTGCCTGAAGAAAGATTTGCACGCATTCAGTGTGTACTTACATATTGCAAGAATATTGGTTCAAGAATAATTCACTGGTTGGATCTTAAATTTGTTAATATGATCATTTTTTTTCTTCATATATTTAAAAAAGGTTTAATTTTACTTTATTATGCATTGAAAATGTGTTAGAATCAAATCTTACAAGAAGATTTTAGCACTTGTAGTCATTCTTATTTTTTAGTCCCCCTAGTTTCATGGGCTTTGGGATCTTACCATACAAATTTTCCTTTAGTCATAGCACACGATGTGTTTCCTTTTATAAGGTGACTTGTAAAGTTGAATGCAACTTTGTTATTTACTAACTTTATCTGTCTATCATAAATGGTAAAACATGTGGCAACCTCATTTTTAACATATAATTTTATCTCATAAACATGTGGCAACTTCGTACAATTTTCATGGGCTTACTATAAACCTATTGGCCCCTGCAATATCTTTAATTAAAATTTCAACATCTGTTAAGTTATATTCACTACTTGGTCAACCTAACTAGTTATTCTTCCCTTTCCCAAAAATATAGTTATGTGTTAATAACAATGTGAATAAGTATATAAAGAAATAAACATAGCAACAACATAATACCAACACTTGTGATTCATTATCCTTGAAACCTCCTTATCTATATATCCTGGTTAACCCTTTAAGCTTTTTAAAATCAAGGAAATCTTCTTCATTTAAAAGCACTTTTTTTATTTATGCCATGGCTATTACTCTAAATTAAGATTTAGTTTATGTTTTGAAATCTTAAAAACATTTCTTCTCAAAACCTCCGGATGACCTCCATCGAAAGAAAAACTTCTTTTCAAAACATAATATATATATATACTTTTTGAAGCCCTTGATAAATACTCTCTTTCTAAACCAATTATACCTTTCGAAGGTATCAAACCATCTTTTAAAATATAGTCCTTCGAAACAAATGAATGTAACCTGTAACGACCCAGAATTTTGAACAATTTAATTTGAAAATATTTTATTAATTTTAAATATTTGAATGATGGTTTGAATTGAATTTCAAATTATCAGAATGAATTTAGCGATTAAATTATAGAATTTAATCTATTGAAAGTTGAATAAAAATTTGAATCTTTAATTTTAAGCTGAAGAAAAATATTTCAAAGGCTTGTAAAATTCATATTGATAATATTGAAGATCATAGAAGCTTCAGAATTGAATTTGAAAGTGAATTGTTCAGTTTTGAAATTTAATCGTTTGAATCGATATTTAAAATTGCCGTCCGAGGCACAGTCTCGGAATTCGACGAAACCATTTCCATTGGGTCCGTAATATTGAATTATTGCCGGATTTCAAATTTCGTATTTTTTGGAGTTAATATGTGAGCACACGACACGTAAACGCGTCAAAATTTTCAACGATTTAAATTTAAATTTAAATATAAACTTGGTCAAACAGCATCATGTTCTCTTCCTAAATTCTTGCCTAGTATCACGCAGATGATCACGGAGGCAAAACACGTTCTCTCTGATGAACCACGATCCTCTGTCTCCTTCCTTCCCTCTCCTTTAATAAATCACACGAGCTTTCCCTCATTCCTCAGTTCAAACCGAAATAAAAAAAAAGGAAAGGCCGAAGCCCTACATTTAATCGCACGAACGCGATGGAGGCGCTAACGCGTGCGCGATGGTGGCGAGGTCGCGAAGCAATTGAAGGCGGCACTCGCGTGAGGGAATGGCGGCGACGCAATTCGAAGTGGAAGGCTTCAGTAGCGGCGGCGTCGATTGGGGGCGCGCGCTCGAGCGCGAGGCACGGCAGCGTCGCAAGGTTGAGAGAGGGAGCTCGATTCGCAGGCCATTCGAATCGAGATTTCATGGAGGCGCGTGAGCGCGGCGGCGCACGATGGAGTGAGGGGGCTTTTCGCGGTCAACTGGAGGGTTGCGATCGCGGCTAGGGTTCGTGTTGATGGCCGTGGTGCTCGTGTGGGTGAAGTGGAGATAGCAGCATTAAGGTAGTTTTTTTTTATATAATTATTTATTTTTGAAATATATAGTTAAGTTTGGAAAAAAAATAAAATAAATACTATCTAGTTACTAAATACAATCTGTAAAAGAAATATTCACAGTAAAATATATATATGTTTGGACAAGGTTTCGAAAGTTTAAATTCTTTTCGATTTAATATGTATAAAGAAAGATAGACTAAGGTTGTTGTATGAAAATAATAAATAAAAAAAATAAGTGTACAAATAGATTGTAATCTACTAAATTTATTTTAAAACAATAAATTGTGGTGGAAAATTAATTTAACTTATTCATTTGATTTTAGTTACCAAAGAAATTTAGTTTTGAAATTTATTAAAAGCGATTTTAAATATTGAAGGAATTTATATAAGTAAAATGTTTGAAATATATATGTAAATGAGATTTTAGTTTAGAAATAAATAATAATAAGAATTTTAAAACTTGAAGAAAATTTAGTTTAAAACTAAATTATTTGTTGAATAGAAATTTTAGTTTCAAATGGAAAATATTTTATAAAAAGAAAATTTGTTTAAGTTAAGTGGTTAAAAATAATTTATTTAAAGGGAAATTAAATTGTAGTTAAATAAATTTGTTTAAAGTAAATTTAGTTGAAGTTTAAATTGAACTAGACAGATTTGTTAAGAATTTGATTTATTGGATAAATAAATTATTAAAAGAAATTGATATAAGGATATTAATTTAAAATAAAATAAATAGTTTACGATAATAAATTTGTTTTATCTATTATAGTTACTAAAAGAAATTTTTAGTTAAAAATTAAATCTATAGTTAATTAAGTTATTTAAAAGAGAGTTTGGTTAATTAAACTTAATTTTTAGTTAAAATAAATTTATTTAAGAAGAAAGTGGTTTAAATAAAACTATTGATTAATTTAACAATCAAGAACGAAATTTAATTTATTCGATAGACTCGAATATTAATAAATTGTGCATAATATTTATACAAGGTATAAATCAAGGAAATCGAGTCAAGATGGGAAATGGATTGCTAATAAAAGCAAAGGTGAGAACTTCTCACTCAAAAGGAATTTTATTGTTTATTTAAATTTTAAATAGTTAGATTTAAAAATTGTTTGACTGTGTTGATTGAATGATTGAATGATGATTGTTATATATATATATATTGGATGTGAATAGACCCTATACGCCGTTAGTAAGCGGAGGTTATTTATTACACACATATACCGCAATATTCCACCTCGAAGTGGAATTGGTATTATATTATATATATAGCAATATATATATATTGGCATATGTATATATTGCAGTTGATTGATTTCCCGCATTTGTATAGCGGATGAGACCCTATTGCGCCGTTAGTAAGCGGATATATATTTATAAAATCCCATATACCGCGATATTCCACCTCGAAGTGGAATGGTATTGTGCTAATGTCTGTGGATGCAGGGAAACAGGTTGGAGGGATCCAACTGGATTCCTCACAAATATTTATTTGATTTCATATATTGTGATATTTGATTGTTATCATGGATGATATATGATGTTTGAAAGTCATGATTGACTATTGATGTGTTGCATCATCGGATCCAATTTTGAAGTTTAAAAATAACGATTTTGATTTCTAAAGTGACTCTTGGAAATATACGTTTATAAAATATTTTTGGAATTGATTCATCTTAAATAAATAAACGTTATAATTTTAATATTATGAAAATTATGATTTTTGAGAAATACAGTTAAAAGTTGATTTTTGAAAATATGGGATTAGTGATTTTATAAAATAGTTTGAACTGGGACTTCTGAATTTATTATAAGAAGTTTAGAAATAGGATTTATAAAATTTTTATTTTATAAATCAGAATGATGAAATTATAAAAGAGTTTAAAGATGTTTAAAGTAATAATATAAATTGATTTATATTAAAAGATTTATAAGTTGATATTTATAAATTTAGAATATCTTGAATTATTAAACGAGCTTTTATAGATGATAGAATGATTTGTAAATGAATTTCATAAAGAAATGAAATCTATAGAATTTATGAAATTTGATTATTTTATAAATTAAAATGATGAAATTATAAGGAGCTGAAAGACGTTTTAAAATAGTAATATAAATTGTTTTATATTAAAAGATTTATAAATTGATGTTTATAAATTAAAAATATTGGAATTATAAAACGAGCTTTTATAAGTATTAGAAAGAATTGTGAATGAATTTCACTAATGAATGAAACTTATAGAATTATAACGGTGAAGTTCTAAATAAAATTTTATAAATAAAATTTATAAAGTTATTTAGGAAATAGATGTGGATAAATAAATGAATCTTAGAAGTTATAAGATTTATAGATTTGGGAAGTTTAAAGGAATGATTTTGTAAATAAATAAATTATAAGTACTTGACTTATAATATGAATTTTTAGCATATCATTGTGATATGAATTGAGATAGGTTAATAAAGGAATTTATAAAAAGGAGTTGATATAAAATAAATAGAAATGGAATTTATAAATATTATTTTATAAATCCGCAATGACTTATTTTGATAAGTAAATTGTGGAAACCTATTTATGGAGTTATATTCACGTTTTGACTGTGAATAATCCTTTGAAGTAAAATGAATAAAAGAATGAAATTTATTAACGTAGTATATTCACGTTTTTGAATAGTGAATAATATGTTAAAGAAAATGTTCAGAATGTGATATTTTAAACTAAATTAAAACGACCTAACGATGTTTTAAAATGTGTTAAGATTCGAAACCATAGATTTCAACATTGATTGTTGAAATAGACGTTTTCGAGAAATAAAAGGAAATGGTGGACTATAACACTGTTGTTATAGTAAATGATTTCCGAAAGGAAATGTTTTGCATAGTATTGGAATTTATATATCTATTTTAATTTCGAATCCCTATACTAGTGATTTTGGGTTGTCGTAACAATGTTTTACGCAACATTCGTTTTGACCCAAATAAATATGTTTAAGAGAATGATTTCCTTAAAGAATGAAATATATACTTAATCTCGATTTAAGTATATTGAATATTTTCCAAGTGTTGAAAATAAAATTGGTGAATTACTTATTTAATAAGTATGGAAATGTTTTCCAATATAAAGTGAATATTAGAAAATTTATCTTTTTGAAGATAAATTGAAATGGATAATTGAAATCGAATATTCATGGATATTTTGGATTATAAATTCACTATGGAATTTATGAAAGAAAGTGGAATTTGCTTAAAAATAAATGTTGATTTTTTTTTTTGAAGTATTGAAAACTTTATATCTTATAAAGATATTTTTGGGAAATAAATAATTTGGAAAATTATTTGGAATCTGGTGATGTTGGCATATCTATTGATAGTTCAATAACCGAGTATCAATATTTACCTTTAAATAGGTATTTGTTGTGATTTGTTCGAAATTGGATGCCACACTAATTTTTTTTTAAAATAAGCGCTCACTATTCGGGTTAACCGGGAAAGGACCTTGGGGTCGTATAACCCATTCCGAATATGTGATACGTCGTTATGAATTGCATTCGAAGATCGGTGTTGAAGACCGGATATTTTCGAAAGCGAAAGGGTTTCTTGTTGATTGTCTCTGCACTGGCTGGTCCCTGGTATTGAGATCTCCATATGTGATGGGAAATCCGAACGTGATTAGAGATTATTCGGATTGCAAGGACTTCTTTGTAAGTGCCTTCGGTTCTGTTCGAGCCCGGAACAGACTTGTATGGATTGTGTGTCTGACATTACAAATTGAGACGTAAAGCCGATTTCATTCAAATATATTTCTGTTGGTGGCGGAGAATTTATTCTCTTAGCTTAACACCCTTCTCTGAGACGTACGAGCTCAGAGGTTATATAGTTGAAGTTATCAGCGATATATTCCCAATTTAGTAATGTGACATGCTGAGTGTAGCTGTAAATGATCATTGTGTTGATTATTTGTGATAGGATCATTTATTTGATCGTCTATCTTGGTGATCATTGTTTTGATCATTTGTTGACCCAAAGCATGGCTTTTGTATAAAGTATGTTTTTGTGGACGTAACTTCGTCGAGCCTCATATCCCGGAAATGGTCAAAACAGGAAAGATGCGGCAAGGTTATGAGGGGTAGCTCCCTTTAGGGTATGTACATTTCCTTCTGGATAGAGGTTGTATCATGGTATGGAGCCCAGATATTTAACCTATGTGGTTACTGCGAATTTATTACTTTGTGGTTGTTGGCTATCGAGATCCCGTGAGAAAGGTCGTTTACGATCGGGGAATGGCGTGCTCATGTCAGTAGTTACCCAGTTAGGGGTAACCCGGCCTTGTGTTGGCAGAGTTCCGGTTTGGCTCTCGGGAATGTCTTTCCAGAGGCATTCTCATGTGGCAATGGGAAGTTCCTTGGCCTGACCATTTGTTGGAAATCCAAAGAAACAATACGAAACTTGTACGGTTTTAGTTGTAGAACCTGCCATCTAATATGGTAGCTATTAGTAGGCATAATATAATGGTACCTATGCTGGCTAAGATTTATATTCTACTTTCGAAATGAATTTTCTACACTATGCACTAATAATAATATCAAAATTGATTTGATTTTAATACGTATCAAGCATCTTTGACTAACATAAGAAGAAATCTCCTCCAAGTCTGCGTTTGCATTGTGTGTGTGGCGGGAGGTCTTATGGTAGTCTCATTTTTAAAAGCATTTCGAATTGATTTTTTAAAAATATTCCTCCATTTTAATTTTAAAGAAAAATAAACTGTTTTGAGTTCTCGCACCAGTCACATGACTGACTCGGAGTTTATTTTTTTCCTTCCTAAACTCTGGGTGCCCACAAATTTCCACACGGGCAGTCAAGAGTTAAGGTTTATCAGGATATTCTGGAATTGCTGGAGGCAAGCTGGATGGCATGGCGTATTACTAGTTTATATAGTATTTCTTTTTCCGCTGCACTATTTGTTGTTGTTGTACACTCTGATGATATGATGTAATGAAATGTGATGTAATGTAATAACTGATATGGTTCTTTGTTTAAAGATTATTCATTTATTTATTATATGTTGTTCCGCTGCGAATTGTGAGATTCTGATGTGATTCTGTTGTTTTCTATTTCGTTCTATTCTCCGTTCCGTTCTGTTTTTCTATCTCTTCTCTATTTTCTCTTTTCTATTCTATTTTCTAATTTTCTATTTTCTTTTCCCTCTATTTTCTCTCTTCTTCTTCCTTTCTTCTTTCTTAAACCCATAACATTTCGGTTTTTCGGCAACGAAAAATCGAAGCGTTGCATTTGGTATCAGAGCTTATGGTTAAGCGATAACCATGGTTCTGTTGGGTGTTACTCGTTAGAGATAGAGTCAGTAGTACTCTAGAATGAGTTTGAGTGTAATAATAGATATGAGCGCGTATATGTAAGTGAATATAAAATTGTTTTGAATCGGGTGAATAAGATAATTTTGCCCAAAACTATTTTTGTATAGAAAGGAAATGATTTTCTATGAATTAATATAGTATATGGTTGCATGGTTGTTAATAATATTAAATTGTTATCATTATTATATGGAATTAAATAAGAAATAAAATGGATTGAATTCAAGTAAACTAACTCGATAAATTATTAATTCTTGGACTAATGAATTGGTGTGACGATCCAACTTCCTATCTCCAGGAAATCGCATCGCTAGTGAAGAAAGAAAGGGATAGAAGAAGAAAAGAAAGAGAAAGAAGAAACAGACAACATCAGAATCTCACAGCGGAACGAATAAATTATATTATATCACATAAAACATTACATAGTATCATATACATCAGAGTTATACAGCCAATACAACATAGACTAGACAGTTATAAACATCTGTCTAGCAATTACAATTCAAATACATCAGAGAAACAGATACAACTCAAACGCAGCGGAATCACTATATATATCTACACGCTGAAGCCTCCTGCTCCATTATCTCCTCCTCTAGAACTCGTCAAAGCAATCCTGAATCACTTGACTACTCATACGTAATATGAGTACCCAAGAGTTTAATAAAACAGAAAATAAACACTCGGGTCAGACATGGGTCTGGTGTGAGTAAACGGTTAAAAGATTACTTAACTTTAGAAAAATCCTTTGAAAGAAAAGGTATCACGTAAGACTTCCCACACATAAACATGGAAAAGTTTTTACCTTACGCTAACCAAACATTTGATAGGAAATCCAATGATATTATAATAGGGTCTAGGGTTTTCAAGTAAATATGAAATAGCTGAAATTGTTACATGATTAAATTCCAGCATACTAGCCAACAAAGTGGGTAATACAATCAAATCCGATGGCACTTATTGGATTTTGGATTCCATACAATGGCAGGGCTACTGGGGTACCGCCCGTCACAGTACGTGGCCTAGATCACCGTACCGAGGATTACTCCCTTCATCCCCTGCAACACAAAGCCGGACCCATTCCTTACTGAATAGTTCCGAACAAGACAACCCCGCAGTTGGTGTACATCCAACTGCCCACACAGCCGAAATATAAAGGGACTTCTAGACAGAGGTAAATCTTGCTCTCCAGTGGGTGCTACCCACGAAGCCTTGCTGCACCTCCCCTGTTTTAGCCATTCCCGGTTGATGAGGCTTGAGGTTACGATTTACCTTTATAGGACATATCAATCTTAGAATGCTCATCGTCCACCTGACGATGTTCTGAAAGCATTCAATCCATACAAGTTCGTTCCGGGTTCGAACGAAACCGAAGGAACTATCTCGCTACACTCGTATTGGAATCACCCTCAGAGTTAACGACCATAGCCCTTGCACTCTCAATCACCATCTCGAATCTATAAGTACTATTCCGTCAAACTCATTACGGAATCACCCACAGAGTTATACTGACTTATAGTTCTTACACCTCGAGTCTTCACTTGCTCCACTTGGATACACGACCTATCGTTTAATTGGAATCGATGTGGTTTTCGGAATTCCAAATATGGAAACCCGATCCCGGTCTCATCAAATCCAACGCGTGTCTTTTAATGTCCAAGTTGTATTTAAGAGTATTAAACAAATAACTCTTTTCATTATTATCTACTTCATACAGATAGATTAACTTCATATCACAATAGATAATCACATTCACATCATAAACAGATAATCTGTATCATAATCACAAACAGATAACCATCACAACTAGATAATCCATATTATCTTACTTTAACTAAGCATCTATATCCTATAGATACTACTCATCTCATTACTAAGATCACAACCATCCAATCAATATCATTCATAAACAAATGATTTATTAACCACCAATTAATTTAAAATGAATTAAATTAATTACTTCTATCTCTAATTAATTTAAAGTAAATTAAATTAATTACAACATTTAAATCTTGCTTAATATCCATTAATTAATTAACCTAGTTAATTAATCATTCTATAAGAATTCAACTTGATTAAACACCTCTGATTAATCATTCACTAATTATAATAAGTAATTAGTCTTTAATTAATTTCCAAAATTAATTAACCTTAATCATAAGTAATTAACATTTAATTACTCCATTAATTAATTATAATTAATTACATTTATCCTTAATTAATTACATTAATTAATCACTTAATTATTAATTATTTACTTAATTAATAATTCCTAATTACATCATTAATTTTATTAATTAATGATCTCTAATTTATATTTAAATTACTTACTTTATTTAAAAATTAATTACATTTAGTAATTAATCTTACAATTTAAAATACAATTATTAATCACCTTGATTAAATTCGGTAATTAACTAACCTTAATTACTCATAAATAAATTAATTATTCCATAATTAATTATCTTCATTAATTAATCCCTTGATTAATTATAAAAGGTAATTATCTAAATTACTTCATTAATAATTCTCTTCACTAATTACATTTAAGTAATTATCATTTATTACTTCCTTAAGTAATATTGCTCCACTAATTACATTAAGTAATTACTATTATTAAATCATCAAATGATTATCTTAAATTAATTAAACTAAATTAATTAACTTAATTAATCTTCTTGTCCTAATTAATTACAATAAGTAATTAATTCCTTAATTACTTTTATCAAGTAATTATTCTTAACAAATTACAATTAATTTTCTTCAATTAATTAATCTAATTAATTATCAAAATTAATTACATTAATTATTTACTTAATTATCCTAAGATAATTAACTAACAACATTTTCTTTAATTACTTCCTTAAGAAAATTATCTAGATTAATTATATATTAATCATCTCTAATTAAATTAATCTAAATCATTAATTAAAATCAATTAAATAAGTAAATTCTTTAATTATCTTAATTATTTTCTAAAATAAATTCATTTACTTAATTAATGACTTCATTCACATTCAAATGTATTTAAAGTAATACATCTCTAAATTAACTCAAATTCCATTTTAAAAAGTTAAGATTTAAAAATGTTTAACTATTAAACATTAATTCAAATTTTAAATAATTATAAACCTTAAAATAAAATGAATTTAAAAACATTCATTACTTAAATATATGAAAGGTTTAAAACAAAATTACTTAATTAAAATAAATTAATCTATGAGAATAATTTGATTATTTTAACTTTCAAATTTAAATTAAACACTTCATAACTTAGTTCAAATATTTAAGAAGATAATCCTTTCAAGTTTAAACCTTATTTAAACTAAATTTCATTTCTAAAACTTTTTTTTTAAAGATACTTGAATCTGTTTCATTATTTTAAAACAAAAGTCAAAACTGTTTTGAATTCAAAAACTGGTTTTAAAAGTAAACCTGAAACAGTTTTTAAACTTGATTCCAAACACATTTAAACCTATTTCAAAATTTAAAAACTACAAAACTGTTTTAAATCAGAAATCAGATTTTAAAAAGTAAATCTGAATTTGTTTTAAAATCTTGATTCAAAGCTAATTTGAATCTTGTTTTGAATTTAAGATCTCATTTTTAAAACTTTGAATTCAAAATTAAATTTGAATTCAGATTCAAATTATACTTGAATCAATACCTGCAATAAATTGAATTTCATTCTCCTTTTGAAAATTTGCAAACTACAGGTTTTAAACTTATCTTAAAGCTGAATTTAAAATTTGTTTAAATTTTAGATTTTCATTTTTAAAAACTTTGAATTCAAAACTTTATTTGAATTCAGATTCAAATTATACTTGAATCAAAAATCCAGCTTTAAAAATATGAATTCATTCAAAGTTAAAACTGCATAATTCTCTGGTTTTAAAAAAAAAACTGAAACTGTTTTTAATTCTAACTTTTAGTCTAAATTTAAATCTTGTTTAAATTTAAACCTTCCATCTTGAAAACCTAAGATTAAAAGTTATTAAACTTTGAATCTGAATACCTGATTTAGATCTCAGCATAGAATTTAAATTCATTTAAACTTTTAAAAAAAAATAGAAACTGTCAGATTTTTGAAATCTGGAACATCCTCTACCCGAGACAAAATAATTTTACTTCGAGTTAAACCCATGACCACTTCGAGTCACAACACATTCTGCACTAGGATAACTTCGAGTCACCCAAAGCCTGCACACCAAGATTTCCACCAGAGACCAAACTCTACTGTGCAAATGCACCACTACCCCGGCGACCTTCAACCACCCTGTCCTACTTCAACAAGTCACCATCTAACCCCCAAACTTGATCACCATTACCATACATCCCATAGCCACTTGAATCAAAATCAAGTTGAACGAGTCAACCTGGAACTGCTCGAAGCCAAGCATCCCATACCTGTCAACATCACTCTCCCCTATCTCCGACCACTTGATCGCCTGCAACTCCGGCAATTGATCCATCTACATCCCCTTTTGCAGTCTCCCAAAACCCAACTCCATTCAATGCATCACAGAGTGAATGTGCAGACACAACTTGATCACTGCAAACAAGACTAAGGTTTTGAAAAAAAAACTGGAAACACACTAATATCATCTCCTCACTTTCTCTGATCATCAAACACCAAATTTCCACCATTTCACAGCAATACTCCACTAACATGAAGTATCTAAGCAGCTAGAATCCACCAGCAACTCAATATTCCAAAATTTCCACTCTTGTTTAGAACAGAAGTGTTTTTTTTTCCAGAGGTAGCAGATTTTACTTAAACTAAAATATAATTTAAAATCCTAAATCTATACTAAACAAACACATTTTGTTCACATAGTAATCTCAAACTAAGTTTCAGCCATATGGAAGTGGTTTTGTTTTTAAAATCCTAATAAGGACAGAAGCAAGACAGTCAAAAATATTCACATCCCACTTATCTGCATATTCAATAAAGCACACAGAGCATCATCATACAATAGTCAAACAAGCTTACATAATTCAATCAGATCTCATGCATAGATAATTTAAAACAACCTATAAATAGTGATGTTGCTTCTAAAAGAAAGAACAGTGCAGTTGTTATTATTTTTAGTTTACCACTGTTTTGATTTTCTCTTTTTTTCTCTCTTTAAACAAACTGTTTGCATTTGAAGCTTAAGTTCTGAAATTTACCTTGGCATTGATTTTAAAAGAAAAGATCTGTTTTTAAATAAAGAAGTTTACTCACCTTAAAGAAGAATGCAGAGAACAGACTTAGGGGCAGATTCAATTTCTGTTGCAAATCTGTTCCCTGGAAATGCAATTTGCTAGTTGAATTTGTCTTTCTAATCTTGATTGTTGATTCTGGTCTTAAATGCATGTAGACCCCAAAACTTCATTGCTCAGATTTGCAGTTTTTAATTTGCAGGTTGATTGATGAACATGCATGCAGACTCCTCAGTTTGAATTGAAGTTGATCTTTATTTTGATGTTGAATTGCTTTCAGATATACAGATGTATGCAGATCTGGGTTTAATGTTGCAGATTTTGATTGAATTTTGTATTTGAAGAAACTGATTTGTATATTTGAAGATGAATGCAAATATGAAGTTGATCTTCAATTTGCAGTTGAGATTTTTAAGAAAAAGATTGCAGGTTTTGACATGCATTTGTTTTGGGGGTTTTTGATTTACTGAAATATGATTTTTTTCAGATTTTCAATTTGAAGAGAAAGTGTTTTTAATCCAAATGAATTATTACACTTTTCTTATCTATTTGCAAATATATGAACATGGCCACTTGTCCCATTATGATGCATATTAGTTTACAAGTGTCTTTGCTATGGGTTAAGAGTATAACACATATGCCTTTTTGATATTAAAAGAGATTTCTTAATTTATAAATGTATTTAACCCATTTTTAATTTATGTTATCATGTCTTAAATGTTTATTAACATTTTAGCCTTTAAATGAATACATATTTATTTATAACTTCTTTATAAAACTATACACTTACATTTAAATGCTTGTTTGATTATTTTAAAATAATATTCTTTATAAACAAAATTTCAAAAGAAAAGATTTTTAAAAGAAAAGGAAAAGTTGAATTCCATTTTATCAATGTTATACTTTAACAAAAAATGAATAAATTCTTATTTCAAAGAGAAAAACAATTTTAAAATAAAACAAAATAAATATTTTATAATAAAATACAATTTAAACTATTACATATTTTATCAACAAATAAATACTTACTTATATTTCTTTTGAAAATACAAGATAGACCTTTAAAATAAATTTTGAAAAGCTCTATACTAATTTTAAATCAAATCAACCAATTTAAAAATCAATTCTCTATTTACAATGTATACACAAATATAAATTATAAATAAAATATCTTTTGATAAGCTTAGAAAGGTAATTCTATTATTTAAATATTTTTATCTTTGAAAACAATAAGACTCTCAAATTAAAAATATCATTTTTATAAATTTTGAAAAGAATATCGTTTGACAAACCAAATAATTATTAATCTTCAAAAGATAATTTCCATTTGAATAAGATTATTAAATCAATATTTCACATTTTAAAACAATTATCAATGGAAATTATTAAATAATTATTGCCCAAATTTCCGGGACATCACATTCCTCCCCCCTTAAAAGAATTTCGTCCCCGAAATTTAAAAGCAAAGGTAATTTAATAATCCCACACAGATTTAATTTCAAAATAGCAAACATATGCTACCAATCAAATATTAGCAACCATAACAACCCATTCAAACAAATAATTCTAATTATCCGGACAAAATGCTGGATAGAATTCCCTAGAGTTTCCCAGGTACAAACACCGGGACACTCGCCCTACAGAATCTAAACTAGCTACACCACTTAGATCTAGAGCTCCTAGATCTACAAATCTAAACAGGATACTGGACTTCAGATAAGTCTAGGTCAACTTCCAAATCTCTCAGAACTACTGATTTCAAAATCAGTGATAAACCATACATCCAACCTTCTAGATCAACCAAACTTCACAGATGCTTCACTGATCAAATCTAGATCAAGAAAAAGATGATCTCTCGATCCTACTCAACAAAATAGTTCTACCACACAAAACTCAAATTCCCAATGAATCGGTGCTGCTTCTATTCTAGAATAGCTGCCACCATGCTTCCACTGCACCACTCTGATTTGAGAATGCTGTTGATGAACACAAGTATAAACGTGATCAACTCACTCCGGAAACATTATTCATCAAATTCCATAAAATCTCAAACCACTTCAATAACTCTAACATCCTCTAGAGATGCTTCAATCCAAACAAAGATTACTCAGAGAACTTCGAACCATCACAAGTCACTTTTGCGATTCTACTCAGTTCAGATTCTAAGAAATCGTTTTCTCTTCAACAATCAGAACAGCTAAAGCCTTCTAATCAAAAGAAGAACTAGTGGTCTACTTTCAACCACAACATCACACTCTGGGTTTCTAGAAGAAATAAACAAGCTTCACTATCTGCTCAGTCTGCTGACAAAGGAATCACAGAGACTTCTGAACCATTGAAGAAACAGGCCACTCTACCGCTTCCGGACTCCACCTCTAGGATACAGCTAAGCCAAGAAACTATCCTAATAGCACATTCAACACCTCCAAGCTGCTACTTCTGCCAAAAACATTCTTATTCAAAAAGCTCATCGAATCACAAAGCTACACCAGCCACTTCCACAATAGGGCCTTCAAAAGACAGATATCCCTCAGGAAACTCGCTTCCAAACCAAGCACCAATCATTCTTCCAAACTGAGTCTCAAACTCAAATACAGACAGAACTCCTTCCCAAGGATGCCAATATACCATTTCCGGCTTCAGTACTCCCAACTGATCCAAACTCAAGAAAATCCACTCACACGAGTGAGATGCAGCTTACAATCCAAAGTAAACTCTGAATCTTGAAAAGATTTCCTTCAGAGTTCGGTGAAATTCTTCACACCAAACTGCTCAAGATGCCCAATACTGCCCTAGCAGATTCCCTTCCAACCTCAAACACTCGGACTCTAACCATTGGTAGTTGTGTTACACACGCCACTACCCTATCTACCTTTAGAACTTATATTGGAAAACCTGAACGGGTAACCCAATCTATTAGGTAGAAATAAATAAATATATATATATTCAAAATTACAAATACGCTCTCTCAAGAAGGACACCACTCCAGAGTCTAGGTATTCGCTCAACCTAGCGCTCTCTAAAGAAAGACACCATTCCAGAGCTTAGGCATTCGCTCAACCTAATGCTCTGATACCACCTGTGACGTCCTAGGCTTTTCAACCATCAGCAACGGCTCACGACCGGTAGGCTTTTCAACCATCCCAGCCCCGCTGTGGCTCACAGTGATACCTCGAATTTGCTTTTACGGCCACCCTCTCGAGTCGCAACCAACCCCGCAAGACCTTATACTATCCCCGGGGGCATGTAGGGGTAAGAGTCTCCCGTTCGCCACCTAACGCAAAGCGAGAACCCCCTATCACGCTGTAGTGTAGCAAATCCGATCCCGGTCTCATCAAATCCAACGCGTGTCTTTTAATGTCCAAGTTGTATTTAAGAGTATTAAACAAATAACTCTTTTCATTATTATCTACTTCATACAGATAGATTAACTTCATATCACAATAGATAATCACATTCACATCATAAACAGATAATCTGTATCATAATCACAAACAGATAACCATCACAACTAGATAATCCATATTATCTTACTTTAACTAAGCATCTATATCCTATAGATACTACTCATCTCATTACTAAGATCACAACCATCCAATCAATATCATTCATAAACAAATGATTTATTAACCACCAATTAATTTAAAATGAATTAAATTAATTACTTCTATCTCTAATTAATTTAAAGTAAATTAAATTAATTACAACATTTAAATCTTGCTTAATATCCATTAATTAATTAACCTAGTTAATTAATCATTCTATAAGAATTCAACTTGATTAAACACCTCTGATTAATCATTCACTAATTATAATAAGTAATTAGTCTTTAATTAATTTCCAAAATTAATTAACCTTAATCATAAGTAATTAACATTTAATTACTCCATTAATTAATTATAATTAATTACATTTATCCTTAATTAATTACATTAATTAATCACTTAATTATTAATTATTTACTTAATTAATAATTCCTAATTACATCATTAATTTTATTAATTAATGATCTCTAATTTATATTTAAATTACTTACTTTATTTAAAAATTAATTACATTTAGTAATTAATCTTACAATTTAAAATACAATTATTAATCACCTTGATTAAATTCGGTAATTAACTAACCTTAATTACTCATAAATAAATTAATTATTCCATAATTAATTATCTTCATTAATTAATCCCTTGATTAATTATAAAAGGTAATTATCTAAATTACTTCATTAATAATTCTCTTCACTAATTACATTTAAGTAATTATCATTTATTACTTCCTTAAGTAATATTGCTCCACTAATTACATTAAGTAATTACTATTATTAAATCATCAAATGACTATCTTAAATTAATTAAACTAAATTAATTAACTTAATTAATCTTCTTGTCCTAATTAATTACAATAAGTAATTAATTCCTTAATTACTTTTATCAAGTAATTATTCTTAACAAATTACAATTAATTTTCTTCAATTAATTAATCTAATTAATTATCAAAATTAATTACATTAATTATTTACTTAATTATCCTAAGATAATTAACTAACAACATTTTCTTTAATTACTTCCTTAAGAAAATTATCTAGATTAATTATATATTAATCATCTCTAATTAAATTAATCTAAATCATTAATTAAAATCAATTAAATAAGTAAATTCTTTAATTATCTTAATTATTTTCTAAAATAAATTCATTTACTTAATTAATGACTTCATTCACATTCAAATGTATTTAAAGTAATACATCTCTAAATTAACTCAAATTCCATTTTAAAAAGTTAAGATTTAAAAATGTTTAACTATTAAACATTAATTCAAATTTTAAATAATTATAAACCTTAAAATAAAATGAATTTAAAAACATTCATTACTTAAATATATGAAAGGTTTAAAACAAAATTACTTAATTAAAATAAATTAATCTATGAGAATAATTTGATTATTTTAACTTTCAAATTTAAATTAAACACTTCATAACTTAGTTCAAATATTTAAGAAGATAATCCTTTCAAGTTTAAACCTTATTTAAACTAAATTTCATTTCTAAAACTTTTTTTTTAAAGATACTTGAATCTGTTTCATTATTTTAAAACAAAAGTCAAAACTGTTTTGAATTCAAAAACTGGTTTTAAAAGTAAACCTGAAACAGTTTTTAAACTTGATTCCAAACACATTTAAACCTATTTCAAAATTTAAAAACTACAAAACTGTTTTAAATCAGAAATCAGATTTTAAAAAGTAAATCTGAATTTGTTTTAAAATCTTGATTCAAAGCTAATTTGAATCTTGTTTTGAATTTAAGATCTCATTTTTAAAACTTTGAATTCAAAATTAAATTTGAATTCAGATTCAAATTATACTTGAATCAATACCTGTAATAAATTGAATTTCATTCTCCTTTTGAAAATTTGCAAACTACAGGTTTTAAACTTATCTTAAAGCTGAATTTAAAATTTGTTTAAATTTTAGATTTTCATTTTTAAAAACTTTGAATTCAAAACTTTATTTGAATTCAGATTCAAATTATACTTGAATCAAAAATCCAGCTTTAAAAATATGAATTCATTCAAAGTTAAAACTGCATAATTCTCTGGTTTTAAAAAAAAAACTGAAACTGTTTTTAATTCTAACTTTTAGTCTAAATTTAAATCTTGTTTAAATTTAAACCTTCCATCTTGAAAACCTAAGATTAAAAGTTATTAAACTTTGAATCTGAATACCTGATTTAGATCTCAGCATAGAATTTAAATTCATTTAAACTTTTAAAAAAAAATAGAAACTGTCAGATTTTTGAAATCTGGAACATCCTCTACCCGAGACAAAATAATTTTACTTCGAGTTAAACCCATGACCACTTCGAGTCACAACACATTCTGCACTAGGATAACTTCGAGTCACCCAAAGCCTGCACACCAAGATTTCCACCAGAGACCAAACTCTACTGTGCAAATGCACCACTACCCCGGCGACCTTCAACCACCCTGTCCTACTTCAACAAGTCACCATCTAACCCCCAAACTTGATCACCATTACCATACATCCCATAGCCACTTGAATCAAAATCAAGTTGAACGAGTCAACCTGGAACTGCTCGAAGCCAAGCATCCCATACCTGTCAACATCACTCTCCCCTATCTCCGACCACTTGATCGCCTGCAACTCCGGCAATTGATCCATCTACATCCCCTTTTGCAGTCTCCCAAAACCCAACTCCATTCAATGCATCACAGAGTGAATGTGCAGACACAACTTGATCACTGCAAACAAGACTAAGGTTTTGAAAAAAAAACTGGAAACACACTAATATCATCTCCTCACTTTCTCTGATCATCAAACACCAAATTTCCACCATTTCACAGCAATACTCCACTAACATGAAGTATCTAAGCAGCTAGAATCCACCAGCAACTCAATATTCCAAAATTTCCACTCTTGTTTAGAACAGAAGTGTTTTTTTTTCCAGAGGTAGCAGATTTTACTTAAACTAAAATATAATTTAAAATCCTAAATCTATACTAAACAAACACATTTTGTTCACATAGTAATCTCAAACTAAGTTTCAGCCATATGGAAGTGGTTTTGTTTTAAAATCCTAATAAGGACAGAAGCAAGACAGTCAAAAATATTCACATCCCACTTATCTGCATATTCAATAAAGCACACAGAGCATCATCATACAATAGTCAAACAAGCTTACATAATTCAATCAGATCTCATGCATAGATAATTTAAAACAACCTATAAATAGTGATGTTGCTTCTAAAAGAAAGAACAGTGCAGTTGTTATTATTTTTAGTTTACCACTGTTTTGATTTTCTCTTTTTTTTTCTCTTTAAACAAACTGTTTGCATTTGAAGCTTAAGTTCTGAAATTTACCTTGGCATTGATTTTAAAAGAAAAGATCTGTTTTTAAATAAAGAAGTTTACTCACCTTAAAGAAGAATGCAGAGAACAGACTTAGGGGCAGATTCAATTTCTGTTGCAAATCTGTTCCCTGGAAATGCAATTTGCTAGTTGAATTTGTCTTTCTAATCTTGATTGTTGATTCTGGTCTTAAATGCATGTAGACCCCAAAACTTCATTGCTCAGATTTGCAGTTTTTAATTTGCAGGTTGATTGATGAACATGCATGCAGACTCCTTAGTTTGAATTGAAGTTGATCTTTATTTTGATGTTGAATTGCTTTCAGATATACAGATGTATGCAGATCTGGGTTTAATGTTGCAGATTTTGATTGAATTTTGTATTTGAAGAAACTGATTTGTATATTTGAAGATGAATGCAAATATGAAGTTGATCTTCAATTTGCAGTTGAGATTTTTAAGAAAAAGATTGCAGGTTTTGACATGCATTTGTTTTGGGGGTTTTTGATTTACTGAAATATGATTTTTTTCAGATTTTCAATTTGAAGAGAAAGTGTTTTTAATCCAAATGAATTATTACACTTTTCTTATCTATTTGCAAATATATGAACATGGCCACTTGTCCCATTATGATGCATATTAGTTTACAAGTGTCTTTGCTATGGGTTAAGAGTATAACACATATGCCTTTTTGATATTAAAAGAGATTTCTTAATTTATAAATGTATTTAACCCATTTTTAATTTATGTTATCATGTCTTAAATGTTTATTAACATTTTAGCCTTTAAATGAATACATATTTATTTATAACTTCTTTATAAAACTATACACTTACATTTAAATGCTTGTTTGATTATTTTAAAATAATATTCTTTATAAACAAAATTTCAAAAGAAAAGATTTTTAAAAGAAAAGGAAAAGTTGAATTCCATTTTATCAATGTTATACTTTAACAAAAAATGAATAAATTCTTATTTCAAAGAGAAAAACAATTTTAAAATAAAACAAAATAAATATTTTATAATAAAATACAATTTAAACTATTACATATTTTATCAACAAATAAATACTTACTTATATTTCTTTTGAAAATACAAGATAGACCTTTAAAATAAATTTTGAAAAGCTCTATACTAATTTTAAATCAAATCAACCAATTTAAAAATCAATTCTCTATTTACAATGTATACACAAATATAAATTATAAATAAAATATCTTTTGATAAGCTTAGAAAGGTAATTCTATTATTTAAATATTTTTATCTTTGAAAACAATAAGACTCTCAAATTAAAAATATCATTTTTATAAATTTTGAAAAGAATATCATTTGACAAACCAAATAATTATTAATCTTCAAAAGATAATTTCCATTTGAATAAGATTATTAAATCAATATTTCACATTTTAAAACAATTATCAATGGAAATTATTAAATAATTATTGCCCAAATTTCCGGGACATCACAATTGGAATTTGAATTGGTTTAATTAAAGTTTAGTCGTGAGCTAAATTTGAAGATAAATATGAATTGGTATATAAATTCAAGTATGTAAAAGAAATAAATTGAAATTTCCTTTGTTAGTAATTAAGTAAATTCGAGATGAATTGAATATGAAATTTAAATTGAAAATATGAATTAGTAAATGAAAGTTAATTGTTAGAATTCAATATTTAGAATTGAGAATTGAATTCAAATTGAATTGAAATTTTGAATTGAATTCAAATGAAATTTAATGAATTGAATTGAAATGATAAATTGAATGAAATAGATATGTAACTTCAATAGTGAAGTAAAAATGCATAAGAAACATATGTTGGAAAATTTTGTAATAGAATTTGCAAAATGGTTTGAATGTTGGATATTTTGGATGCTACTACTAGCAGGTTATACAGGTGTATAAAGGGATTGAGATTTTGATTTCAAAGATAAAATTGAATTGCTCGACAAAAAGGTACGTATTTGAATTTCAGTATGAGATTTGATGACTTTCTTCTCTAGCCACTTGGCTTTTCTCTTTTCTTTTTGATTCTGAGGGGCCGTGGTGCCATTTTGTAGTCGTACCGAGCTAGCCGCGCAAAGGAGACGCTGGCGAAATTTTTCGAAAATTTAGGGTGTTAGAAAATTTTTGAGAAAATTTTGAAAGTTTGAAATTTGAATTTGAATTTGAATTTGAATTGTTAGGAAAATAATTTTGGTTGAAACCTATAATTGAAGTTGGAAAGCTAGTTGAAATGATAATGAAACTCTAGTAAAAAGATTTAGGCTAGAAAGTTGATAAAACTATTTGGATTGTGAAAGATAATAGACGGGATAAGGGCATTCTTCTTAACTTGTAATTTCGGGACGAAATTCTTTTAAGGAGGAAAGATTGTAACGACCCAGAATTTTGAACAATTTAATTTGAAAATATTTTATTAATTTTAAATATTTGAATGATGGTTTGAATTGAATTTCAAATTATCAGAATGAATTTAGCGATTAAATTATAGAATTTAATCTATTGAAAGTTGAATAAAAATTTGAATCTTCAATTTTAAGCTGAAGAAAAATATTTCAAAGGCTTGTAAAATTCATATTGATAATATTGAAGATCATAGAAGCTTCAGAATTGAATTTTAAAGTGAATTGTTCAGTTTTGAAATTTAATCGTTTGAATCGATATTTAAAATAGCCGTCCGAGGCACAATCTTGGAATTTGACGAAACCAGTTCCATTGGGTCCGTAATATTGAATTATTGCCGGATTTCAAATTTCGTATTTTTTGGAGTTAATATGTGAGCACACGACACGTAAACGCGTCAAAATTTTCAACGATTTAAATTTAAATTTAAATATAAACTTGGTCAAACAGCATCATGTTCTCTTCCTAAATTCTTGCCTAGTATCACGCAGATGATCACGGAGGCAAAACACGTTCTCTTTGATGAACCACGATCCTCTGTCTCCTTCCTTCCCTCTCCTTTAATAAATCACACGAGCTTTCCCTCATTCCTCAGTTCAAACTGGAAAAAAAAGGAAAGGCCGAAGCCCTACATTTAATCGCACGAACGCGATGGAGGCGCTAACACGCGCGCGATGGTGGCGAGGTCGCGAAGCAATTGAAGGCGGCACTCGCGTGAGGGAATGGCGGCGACGCAATTCGAAGTGGAAGGCTTCAGTAGCGGCGGCGTCGATTGGGGGCGCGCGCTCGAGCGCGAGGCACGGCAGCGTCGCAAGGTTGAGAGAGGGAGCTCGATTCGCAGGCCATTCGAATCGAGATTTCATGGAGGCGCGTGAGCGCGGCGGCGCACGATGGAGTGAGGGGGCTTTTCGCGGTCAACTGGAGGGTTGCGATCGCGGCTAGGGTTCGTGTTGATGGCCGTGGTGCTCGTGTGGGTGAAGTGGAGATAGCAGCATTAAGGTAGTTTTTTTTATATAATTATTTATTTTTGAAATATATAGTTAAGTTTGGAAAAAAAAAATACTATCTAGTTACTAAATACAATCTGTAAAAGAAATATTCACAGTAAAATATATATATGTTTGGACAAGATTTCGAAAGTTTAAATTCTTTTCGATTTAATATGTATAAAGAAAGATCGACTAAGGTTGTTGTATGAAAAAAAAAAAAATAAGTGTACAAATAGATTGTAATCTACTAAATTTATTTTAAAACAATAAATTGTGGTGGAAAATTAATTTAACTTATTCATTTGATTTTAGTTACCAAAGAAATTTAGTTTTTAAATTTATTAAAAGCGATTTTAAATATTGAAGGAATTTATATAAGTAAAATGTTTGAAATATATATGTAAATGAGATTTTAGTTTAGAAATAAATAATAATAAGAATTTTAAAACTTGAAGAAAATTTAGTTTAAAACTAAATTATTTGTTGAATAGAAATTTTAGTTTCAAATGGAAAATATTTTATAAAAAGAAAATTTGTTTAAGTTAAGTGGTTAAAAATAATTTATTTAAAGGGAAATTAAATTGTAGTTAAATAAATTTGTTTAAAGTAAATTTAGTTGAAGTTTAAATTGAACTAGACAGATTTGTTAAGAATTTGATTTATTGGATAAATAAATTATTAAAAGAAATTGATATAAGGATATTAATTTAAAATAAAATAAATAGTTTACGATAATAAATTTGTTTTATCTATTATAGTTGCTAAAAAGAAATTTTTAGTTAAAAATTAAATCTATAGTTAATTAAGTTATTTAAAAGAGAGTTTGGTTAATTAAACTTAATTTTTAGTTAAAATAAATTTATTTAAGAAGAAAGTGGTTTAAATAAAACTATTGATTAATTTAACAATCAAGAACGAAATTTAATTTATTCGATAGATTCGAATATTAATAAATTGTGCATAATATTTATACAAGGTATAAATCAAGGAAATCGAGTCAAGATGGGAAATGGATTGCTAATAAAAGCAAAGGTGAGAACTTCTCACTCAAAAGGAATTTTATTGTTTATTTAAATTTTAAATAGTTAGATTTAAAAATTGTTTGACTGTGTTGATTGAATGATTGAATGATGATTGTTATATATATATATATATATATATATATATATATATATATATATATTGGATGTGAATAGACCCTATACGCCGTTAGTAAGCGGAGGTTATTTATTACACACATATACCGCGATATTCCACCTCGAAGTGGAATTGGTATTATATTATATATATATAGCAATATATATATATATATTGGCATATGTATATATTGCAGTTGATTGATTTCCCGCATTTGTATAGCGGATGAGACCCTATTGCGCCGTTAGTAAGCGGATATATATTTATAAAATCCCATATACCGCGATATTCCACCTCGAAGTGGAATGGTATTGTGCTAATGTCTGTGGATGCAGGGAAACAGGTTGGAGGGATCCAACTGGATTCCTCACAAATATTTATTTGATTTCATATATTGTGATATTTGATTGTTATCATGGACGATATATGATGTTTGAAAGTCATGATTGACTATTGATGTGTTGCATCATCGGATCCAATTTTGAAGTTTAAAAATAACGATTTTGATTTCTAAAGTGATTCTTGGAAATATACGTTTATAAAATATTTTTGGAATTGATTCATCTTAAATAAATAAACGTTATAATTTTAATATTATGAAAATTATGATTTTTGAGAAATACAGTTAAAAGTTGATTTTTGAAAATATGGGATTAGTGATTTTATAAAATAGTTTGAACTGGGACTTCTGAATTTATTATAAGAAGTTTAGAAATAGGATTTATAAAATTTTGATTTTATAAATCAGAATGATGAAATTATAAAAGAGTTTAAAGATGTTTAAAGTAATAATATAAATTGATTTATATTAAAAGATTTATAAGTTGATATTTATAAATTTAGAATATCTTGAATTATTAAACGAGCTTTTATAGATGATAGAATGATTTGTAAATGAATTTCATAAAGAAATGAAATCTATAGAATTTATGAAATTTGATTATTTTATAAATTAAAATGATGAAATTATAAGGAGCTGAAAGACGTTTTAAAATAGTAATATAAATTGTTTTATATTAAAAGATTTATAAATTGATATTTATAAATTAAAAATATTGGAATTATAAAACGAGCTTTTATAAGTATTAGAAAGAATTGTGAATGAATTTCACTAATGAATGAAACTTATAGAATTATAACGGTGAAGTTCTAAATAAAATTTTATAAATAAAATTTATAAAGTTATTTAGGAAATAGATGTGGATAAATAAATGAATCTTAGAAGTTATAAGATTTATAGATTTGGGAAGTTTAAAGGAATGATTTTGTAAATAAATAAATTATAAGTATTTGACTTATAATATGAATTTTTAGCATAACATTGTGATATGAATTGAGATAGGTTAATAAAGGAATTTATAAAAAGGAGTTGATATAAAATAAATAGAAATGGAATTTATAAATATTATTTTATAAATCCGCAATGACTTATTTTGATAAGTAAATTGTGGAAACCTATTTATGGAGTTATATTCACGTTTTGACTATGAATAATCCTTTGAAGTAAAATGAATAAAAGAATGAAATTTATTAACGTAGTATATTCACGTTTTTGAATAGTGAATAATATGTTAAAGAAAATGTTCAGAATGTGATATTTTAAACTAAATTAAAACGATCTAACGATGTTTTAAAATGTGTTAAGATTCGAAACCATAGATTTCAACATTGATTGTTGAAATAGACGTTTTCGAGAAATAAAAGGAAATGGTGGACTATAACACTGTTGTTATAGTAAATGATTTCCGAAAGGAAATGTTTTGCATAGTATTGGGATTTATATATCTATTTTAATTTCGAATCCCTATACTAGTGATTTTGGATTGTCGTAACAATGTTTTACGCAACATTCGTTTTGACCCAAATAAATATGTTTAAGAGAATGATTTCCGTAAAGAATGAAATATATACTTAATCTCGATTTAAGTATATTGAATATTTTCCAAGTGTTGAAAATAAAATTGGTGAATTACTTATTTAATAAGTATGGAAATGTTTTCCAATATAAAGTGAATATTAGAAAATTTATCTTTTTGAAGATAAATTGAAATGGATAATTGAAATCGAATATTCATAGATATTTTGGATTATAAATTCACTATGGAATTTATGAAAGAAAGTGGAATTTGCTTAAAAATAAATGTTGATTTTTTTTTTTGAAGTATTGAAAACTATATATCTTATAAAGATATTTTTGGGAAATAAATAATTTGGAAAATAATTTGGAATCTGGTGATGTTGGCATATTTATTGATAGTTCAATAACCGACTATCAATATTTACCTTTAAATAGGTATTTGTTGTGATTTGTTCGAAATTGGATGCCACACTTATTTTTTTTTTTCAAAATAAGCGCTCACTATTCGGGTTAACCGGGAAAGGACCTTGGGGTCGTATAACCCATTCCGAATATGTGATACGTCGTTATGAATTGCATTCGAAGATCGGTGTTGAAGACCGGATATTTTCGAAAGCGAAAGGGTTTCTTGTTGATTGTCTCTGCACTGGCTGATCCCTGGTATTGAGATCTCCATATGTGATGGGAAATCCGAACGTGATTAGAGATTATTCGGATTGCAAGGACTTCTTTGTAAGTGCCTTCGGTTCTGTTCGAGCCCGGAACAGACTTGTATGGATTGTGTGTGTGACATTACAAATTGAGACGTAAAGCCGATTTCATTCAAATATATTTCTGTTGGTGGCGGAGAATTTATTCTCTTAGCTTAACACCCTTCTCTGAGACGTACGAGCTCAGAGGTTATATAGTTGAAGTTATCAGCGATATATTCCCAATTTGGTAATGTGACATGCTGAGTGTAGCTGTAAATGATCATTGTGTTGATTATTTGTGATAGGATCATTTATTTGATCGTCTATCTTGGTGATCATTGTGTTGATCATTTGTTGACCCAAAGCATGGCTTTTGTATAAAGTATGTTTTTGTGGACGTAACTTCGTCGAGCCTCACATCCCGGAAATGGTCAAAAGAGGAAAGATGCGGTAAGGTTATGAGGGGTAGCTCCCTTTAGGGTATGTACATTTCCTTCTGGATAGAGGTTGTATCATGGTATGGAGCCCAGATATTTAACCTATGTGGTTACTGCGAATTTATTACTTTGTGGTTGTTGGCTATCGGGATCCCGTGAGAAAGGTCGTTTACGATCGGGGAATGGCATGCTCGTGTCAGTAGTTACCCAGTTAGGGGTAACCCGGCCTTGTGTTGGCAGAGTTCCGGTTTGGTTCTCGGGAATGTCTTTCCAGAGGCATTCTCATGTGGCAATGGGAAGTTCCTTGGCCTGACCATTTGTTGGAAATCCAAAGAAACAATACGAAACTTGTACGGTTTTAGTTGTAGAACCTGCCATCTAATATGGTAGCTATTAGTAGGCATAATATAATGGTACCTATGCTGGCTAAGATTTATATTCTACTTTCGAAATGAATTTTCTACACTATGCACTAATAATAATATCAAAATTGATTTGATTTTAATACGTATCAAGCATCTTTGACTAACATAAGAATAAATCTCCTCCAAGTCTGCGTTTGCATTGTGTGTGTGGCGGGAGGTCTTATGGTAGTCTCATTTTTAAAAGCATTTCGAATTGATTTTTTAAAAATATTCCTCCATTTTAATTTTAAAGAAAAATAAACTGTTTTGAGTTCTCGCACCAGTCACATGACTGACTCGGAGTTTATTTTTTTCCTTCCTAAACTCTGGGTGCCCACAAATTTCCACACGGGCAGTCAAGAGTTAAGGTTTATCAGGATATTCTGGAATTGCTGGAGGCAAGCTGGATGGCATGGCGTATTACTAGTTTATATAGTATTTCTTTTTCCGCTGCACTATTTGTTGTTGTTGTACACTCTGATGATATGATGTAATGAAATGTGATGTAATGTAATAACTGATATGGTTCTTTGTTTAAAGATTATTCATTTATTTATTATATGTTGTTCCGCTGAGAATTGTGAGATTCTGATGTGATTCTGTTGTTTTCTATTCCGTTCTATTCTCCGTTCCGTTCTGTTTTTCTATCTCTTCTCTATTTTCTCTTTTCTATTCTATTTTCTAATTTTCTATTTTCTTTTCCCTCTATTTTCTCTCTTCTTCTTCCTTTCTTCTTTCTTAAACCCATAACATTTCGGTTTTTCGGCAACGAAAAATCAAAGCGTTACATAACCCCTCTGAATGAACTAGGTTTAGTATTTAAAAACAACATTTGGATCATAATGGTCATATATGAAAGTATCTTTTTTAAACCAACTAAAAATTAATTTTGGGAGAAGTTCATGGTACCGGAACTATCTAGTCGAAAGCTAAATCTTCTAAAAACTAAAACTTTGAAGGACAAAGTCGAAACCCCCTTTCGACTCCATCATCTTCGAAACCTTTTGAAAGCAATTAGGAAATGGATTAATTTTGGTTAAAATAGATATAATTTTTCGAAAGCATCATAGTCGAAAGGTAGCATCACGGCCAGGTTTCGACTAGCCCGGAACCTACCTATTCGAAAGCTCTCATTTAAGGAAAAAGGTACAATTTAAAAGCTAATACTTTAACATAACATGACAATCATCTTCGAAAGCTAATTATAAAACCCTTATAAAAGCATATGTTTCGACTATGTCAAAAGCTTTAAGCAAATCAAGACAAGACTAACATATGAAAACAAAACAAGGTTTCGACTACATCGAAAGCTTACCTTTCGACACCTGGGCTTCTACGTTTCATCCAATCCACTATGTACCATCTAGGTGATACCATGTGTATTTGTTTTAACTATGTAGATTTCAACTATGTTGGTTTCGAATAGGATGGGGCGGAGCCAAGGGAGTCGAAGGGTACTAACAAATAGAGGTGGAACACCTTTTTCTGATTTAAAGGCTGAAATATAGCTACTTTTAGTAATTACTTTTTAACAAATTGTAAATTTGTAAGCCAATGATTGACTGCCATAAAAACTTTTCAAATACTTTACATTTAAAACTGTCGCATTTTTACCACATCTAAAACATAAAAATGTAATATTTAAGTCCTTGCATATACTAAAACCAATTGTTTCATAAAAGTCCTTATTTTAAAATAATTTATTTCCCCTAGTCAATCAATTGGGAAAAGTCCCCAAAAATCACAGAAATTTATCTTATCATGTAAACAAACACACTAAAAATTTAGATCGAATTTCTTTATGAAATTCTTAAGTAAATTTTAAACCCAATTATTTCTTATTTTTCATCAAAAGTTCACAATAAATCTTCCTTCGCTTGGAAAATTGTGAAAATTAAAATCCATCTCCAAAATCATGTTTTACTTACATAAAAATTTTCCACCGCAATATAAAATCATAGATTCTCGGTTTTACATCAAAATCGTGCAAATTCATATGCGTATGAATTAAAATAAATCAACATAATATAACTCAAGCATATTATCATCCATTTTATCACAAAAATCAATTAAAATCATAAATCCAAAATTATATAATCGTAGAATAAAATAGAGATGGTATGAGATTATTATTCACCTTAGATTTGACAAGGAACTTGAAGTTTGTTGTTGATTAATCCTTCTTAACTTTGATCCTTGGCTTTAGTTTGAAATTTCATCTTTTCCTCCTTATTAATGGTCGGCTTTAGTTTAGGTTTGATTTGCGTTTGTGAAATTGAGAAATGAAAGGTTAATAGGCAAGAGTAAGGAGTGTATATTCGTGTAAAATAAAATGGCCATTCACTAATATGCCCACGTGTAGCTTAATTAACTATTAAACCAATTTAAGCCAATTTATTTTGTTAATAAGCACAACCCTATAATGTAATTTATTCACATCTCAATTTCCTTATCATCATTATTCTATTTAATTTATCTAGTTAAATTTTCTGAATGATATTATAAAAAATTAGGGATTTTAGAGGCTCTCCCCTTAATGAATTTCATTCTCGAAATTTATAAGGACTAAATACTAAGCACAACAATCATCTGTAACAACTCCTAACAATCATACTGTTCTAACTGACTAGAAATTATCTATGTAAAATTAATATAGACATACCCTCAAAGAAAATTAGGATAAGTATCTCTAATTATGTCCTTTGTTTCCCAAGTGCAGTCCTTCTCTTATCGCTCCATTGAACTTTCACCAACCTGACTGTCTTGCTCCTTAATCTTTTCTCATCTCTAGCTACAAGCCGAACCTTGTTGTCTAACAATAGTCAAATTTGGCTCTACTACTAAATCATCCAACCTGTCGGAGGAATAGTACTTTCTGGATAATGCACATATTTACAAAGATGAGATATATGAAAATATTATGGATACTTGCCATATTGCTCAACAACTCTACCCTGTATGCGAGCTTTCCAATTTTCTCTATAATCTGGAATGGACAACCATATCTCGAGGCTAACTTCCCTGACTTTTCAAATCACATCACACCCTCCATAGGTGATACCTTAACGAAAACTTTATCTCCTACTGGGAATTCCATGTCTTTACGCCTCTTATCTACATAACTCTTTTGTCTAGATTGAGCTTCCTTCATCCTTCCTCGAATTAATCAATCTTCTATGATGTCTCTCTAACCAAATCTTGATCTAAGACTAATCTATCTGTTGTCTGCAACCAAAACACTGGTGATTTGCATGGTCTTCTACACAAAGCTTTAGACAGTGTCATTCCTATACTAGTCTGATAACTATTATTATAGGAAAACTCAACCAAATGTAGGTAATCCTCCCAAGATCCACCAAAGTCCAATACATAAGCACTCAATAAATCTTCGGGTACCTTGTGGACTCTCTCTGTCGACCCACCTGTCAAAGGGTGATATGCAGCACTCATATTAAGCTTGGCATGCATCACTTTCTATAGACTCTTCCAGAATTCACCAGTGAAAAAAGCATCTCTGTCACTAACTATACTACTAGGAACTCCATGTAATCTAACTATGTTCTTCATGAAAAACTTAGCAAAAACAGGTGTCGTCCAAGTTGACTTGACTGGGATGAAATGGTCACTCTTAGTCAATCTGTCCACTATAACCCATATACTTCCATTACCTCTATTTAACCTTGGCAACCCATCTATAAAGTCCATGGATATCGAATCCCATATCCAAACTGAAATCTCTAAAGGTTGAAGCAATCCACTGGCCTTCTGACGTTCAGCTTTCACTTTTTGATAGTTTGCAATCCCACAAACCAACATTCCTCTTCATGCCTTCCCAATAGAACCTCCTCTTCATATCCTGATACATCTTGGTTCCTCCAAGATAAATGGCAAACTTGGATCGATGACATTCTTCAATAACTTCCTCAAGTCCTCTACACTCGGAACACACGGCCATCCTTTCTTCCTTAGTCATCCTTTCCGATCAAGGCTAAAATCCTTCAAATCATCGATCTCAATCCTAACATCAAGTGTTCTGATTCTTTCAACTATTATTGGATCCTTCTTCTACATAGAAGTAAATCTCTTAATCTGTAGTGATCGAACTTCTAAACAAGATAATCCAGCGGAATTTTGACTAGAACCAGCAGTTGATCTTAACTGCAGACCACAACTGGCTAAAGCTTCTAAATCTTTCCACTTTGCCAACCTAGCCAACACCACATTCTGATGTTTTATACTAAAAGCGTATGTCGGCTTATTACCATTTCCTATGCATATTATATACAATAATCATAAGCAAAAACTTCAGCCACCTTTGTTGTCTCATATTCAACTCCTTCTGAGAGAATAAATACGTAAAGACTTATAATTAGTGTAAAGCTCAAACCTCTCCCCTAAGAGATAATGTCTCCAAATCTTCAATGCGAAGATCACTGTTTCCACCTCCAAATCATCGGTAGGATATCTTACATCATGTGGTCTAAGTTATCTAGATGCGTAGGTAATAACCTTACCATTCCACATTAGTACCGCTCCTAATCCAGTTCCACATGCATAAGTATATACCACCAACCCTTAGTTTCCATTTGGAGCTACTAATGCAAGTGCATTAGTCAACAAATATTTTAACTTAAGGATTGCTACCTTACATTTGTCAGACCAAACAAATTTCACCTCGTTTCTGTTTAGCTAAGTTAAGGGTGCTGCTATCCGCGAGAAGTCCTTAACGAATCACTGGTAGCAGCCAGTAAGTCGAGGAAAGCTTCTGATCTTCGTCACTATCGCCAGTCTCTTCCAATTATTCACGGCTTTCATCTTATCTGGATCGACTATCAATTCTTTCTCTGAAATCTACGTGACCGAGAAATTCTACCTTATTTTTCCAAAAATGAAACTTAGTAAACTTCCCCTTTAGCTGATTCTATCTCAGTATTGCAAGCACCACTCTAGGATGAAATTCATGCTCCCTCTTATCTTTGGAGTATATTAAAATGTCATCTATAAAAACAAAAACAAACCTATCCAAGTACTCTCAAAAAACTCGGTTCATCAAACCGACGAAGAAAGCAAGTGCATTCATCAATGCCAATGGCATTACTAACCACTCATATGAAGCATTCCTAATCCGAAATGATATCCTTCGCCACTCTTAACTGATGGAAACCTGTCGCTAAATTTAACTGGGAAAACACTCGAGCACCATTCAAATGATCAAATAGATCATCTATTCTTTGCAATGGATGCCTACTCCTAATTGTTCTTTCGTTCAGCTTATGATAGTCAATATACATCCTTAACAACACATCTAGTTTCATATGAACACCGTGGCCCCTTCCTAAGGTGAACTGCTTGGTCCAATAAAATTTCGTCCTTCTAGATCCACTAGCTACAGCTTCAATTCCTTCATCTCAATAGGTGCCATCCAGGTAGGTGGTCTACTCACAGGTTCGGCTCCGGACATAACATTTATTCTAAACTCAGTAGCTCTTTTAGAGGGTAATTCAGTGACTAGCTCAAAGACATTTGCAAACTATCTTGACACCCAAACCTGATTTAAATCATTCCCTACCTCCATAATATTAATAAAAGCACAACACTATGGCTGGCATTCTCTATTGAGAATATCACTCGGCTATGACTAATTGGGTATCTCAGTGATATCTCTCTATCCTAGAAAAATATTCTAGCCTCATACCTACCCAACCAATCCATTTTCCAAAATTATCTCAAATTCTATGAAATCAATAACATACAAACTACATGCAAATTTATAAGCTAACAAATCAAGTTCTAACTGGTCACATCTCAACTTTAGAGTTTCATACCCTCGTATAGGATTCACAACTCTTAAGGAAGTAATAATATAGGTGGGTTCTAAGCATAATCTATTAACTATACACTGAGATATAAATGAATGTGATGCACCGGTATCAAAACTACTCTAACTAGAATACTCTAAATCAAAAGCGTACCTTACATCACATTATTTCCCTTATATGCTGCAGTAGGCCTAGCCGATCCAATAGAAAATACCTTTCCCTTATCCGCCTTGATTGGCTCTGGACATTGACTCTTGTAACCCCTAACTTGATCATAGTTGAAGCACTTCACATTAATCTTGTTTATAGCATTCTTCCCATTTCCTAATCAGCTCTCATTCGCAAAGTGACCCTTCTTGTCACACTTATAACAAACTATCTCAGCCTTCAACTTTAGCTGTATCACCCTTTTGGGCTCCCTTCCTTTTAAAGTACTTTCTCTTCTTCCCTTGAGAACCCTGAGTTTCCACTGATTACTCCTTAGTGTGATAAACAAGTAACTTCTGGTAGCGAATGGCCATCTCCACCACCACATTGCATGGATCATGAACATTTGTCATGGTTATTTTAGCAAGCTCGGGCCTCAATCCTCAAATGAACTCTCATTCCTTTTAATGTCAGTATCTATAACAACATAACCATACCGAGATAGTTCTTCAAACTTAGTAGCATACTCGACGGCTGATATCTTCCCTAAACTAAATCCATAAATTTCCTCACCAGCTTAGACTTAGCATTCTCAGATAATTTTTTTTGCACAAATCTCGTCTTAATCAGCCCAAGTTAACTTCTCTTCCGGCACTTCGGTAGTAACACTAATCCACCAGTGTAGTGATGGCTCCTGTAACTATCTAGAGGCCAACCTTCTCTTTTACTGATCATTCAGACCCAAATCAGTAAATATTCGCTCATAATGCAGTAACCAATTTCGAACCTCTATAGCACTTTCTATTGTCAAGAATGGCCTCCGACCCAAACTGGTGTAATCTCTACTCAGCAATGCAATATTTCCAACAGGAGACACATAATTAGCTCCTCTACATTTCCAGCCACACTAGAAGTAGCCCCAACTTGCATCTTACCAAGAAAGAATTGATACATCGCCCCCATATCTACTGGTGGATTTTCAGTACCCACATTGGCTTCTGCGTTTTGGTTACTAGCATTAGCCGGTTGACCTGGGTTTCTCCTGGCAGTGGGTCGAGCATTTCCTATAGTTGGGGTGTTATCTCAACCGTGATTTCCTCTTCTTCCTGCTTCCATAAATCTTTTCTCATAAATCTGCATATGAGCCTTAGTACAAAAGAATGGTCTAAGATAACGGGGTATATGTACTTAGTTATATCAAATACATGTACATTATTATAGCGTCAACCCAAACCCCAATCTTATTACTAGATTCATTGGATTATGTTTGAAAACTCTTTTAGGTTTAAGTTTCTTTTAAAGTTTTATAAACCATGCTCTGATACAAACTTGTAACATTCCCCTACTTGGAGCCCCAAAACTAACGGCTTGATGCTATAGTCATCCATAGTTATTAATTATCAGTGACCAAATATAACGATATTAGATACATTGATATACGGAAACATAAGAATATAGAAAAAATTTAAACAACAAACAAATTCGACATTTCAGTTCAAAGTATTTCAAATTGATTACATAATCCCAGCTCGCAGACCACATTCAGATAACATATAATAATTAAAAAATACGCCAAGACCGACATATGAAGATGCCCTACTAGTTGATCAGAGTATATATAATAAGGCGTTAAACAATTCGCCTTTACAGCCAAACACATAGTGGAAATAATATAACTCCAATAATAAGCTTGCCTCATATATGTCTAAGGAAGCATTATTCGCCTAAAAGAACACCTGAAAACCTTAACTCTTAGCCTACTCAAAATCAATTGAGTACCAAAGAGTTTAAGGGGAAAACAAAAACTTTGAGTCAGACATGAAGCCTGGTATGAATAATAATCTCGCATATCAAACCATTTGGATATCTAGTGAGATCATGCCGCTTAGCAGAATGGGTTTTCCTTTTACTAGTATCCTTAAACATTTATAAAACCATATACTATGCTCTTGCATCCACAGTGTTTAAAATCATAGTATTTCAAAATATTATGATGACATACAAAAAAAGCAAGTCAAATCTGCATTACCATCCCCATTTGTTCTGACTATCTATCTCAATTATAGTTGTAAGGGTTACTATTCAACTTTTAAATATTCAAGGACTATATATCCAAATTCATAGTTTTTATGGGATCACTAAGAACCCATTAGTAACTCTAATATCAATTTACGTATCTTAGTTTTCATGGGCTAAGTAGGAACCTATAGACTATCTATCAATATCATAATTTCTTAACCTAGTTTTCACGAGCTGAGTAGGAACCTATTGACAAACTGTCAATATCTTAATCCTGATATAGTTTTTATGGGCTAACTACAAACCAACTAACCCCTGCTAGTACCAAATCATAGTTTTCATGGGCTGACTATGAACTTATTTGCCCTTACCAATATCATATAGTTTTGATGGGCTTATTGTAAACCAACAGGGTCAACCAAACTGGTTATTCTGCCCTTTTACCAAAATACAGTTATGGGTTAATAATAATGTGAATAAGTATATAAAGTAGTAAAGATAGCAACAAAATAAAACCAAAACCTGTGGTTTATTATCCTTGAAAACCTCTATCTATATATCTTGGTTAACCCTTTAATCTTTTTAAATCAAGGAAAACTTCTTCATTTCAAAACACTTCTTTATTTGTGCCATGTATATTTCTTTAAACAGAGAATGGGTTTATTTTTTGAAATCTTAAAAACATCTCTTTCAAAACCTCTAGATGGCTTCCTTCGAAAGCAAAAAATTATTTTCATAAACATAATATATATATATATATATATATTCAAAGCCCTTGATAAATACTCACCTTCGAAGCCTATTATACCATTCGAAGGTATCAAACTATCTTTTAGAATATAGTGCTTTGAAACAATAGAAAGTACCACTTTCAAAAGGATTGGGTTTACCCTTTTAAAAAAACATTTGGGTCATTATGGTCATATATGAAAATATCTTCTTTAAACCAAATAAAAATTAATTTGGGGAAAAGTTGATGGTGTTGGAACCATCTAGTCGAAAGCTAAATCTTTTAAAAACTAAAACTTTGAAGGACAGAATCGAAACCTCCTTTCGACTCCATCATCTTCGAAACCCTTAACCCTTTCGAGAGAAATTATTAATTTGCTTAACTTTGGTTAAAACAAGGATAACCTTTCAAAAGCATCAAGTCGAAAGGTAGCATAGCGGCCAGGTTTCGACTAGGTCAGAACCTACCCATTCGAAAGCTATTGTTTAAGAAAAAAGGTACACTTCGAAAGCTAATACTTTAACATTATATGACTACCATCTTCGGAAGATAATTATAAAACCTTACAAAAAAAATATTTCGACTATGTCAAAATGTAACGACCCATAATTTTCGATTATTAAAATATTAATTAAGTAATAGTTTATAATTTTATATTGAAATAAAACTAAAAAAAATTTGATGTTACAAGGAGAAGAATAACTAGAATGTAATGTTAGTAATGTTAACATAAGGTAATTGCTAACTATTTTAATCTAATTTCCAATTAATTGAAGTGACTTTACGGTTATAATTAGTTATAACTAAAAATAAGGAAATACATTGAACGTTGAAATTATATGTAATCAATTAGAATTGGCTAATATTGAATATGAAATCAATGGTGTTGTCTGAAGGCTACTGATAAATATTTAAAGTAATTTCAAACTAATTGAAATACATTGTAGGTTGACTTGGTTATGATTGTAAATAATGAAATAAATTAAATGATGTAGATGGTGAACTTGTATGTAGTTAATTGAAATAGGTTAATATTGAATATAAAACCTTTTTGGGTAAGCAAATTATAACCCTTGGTTGTAAAGAATAAGATAAGGTGTATGAATTATTATTATAAACGATTGTATTAACTATTTTCTCATTAATTTATCGTTTTAATATTGAATGGGTAATTAATTGAATTAAGGCAATTGAATGTTGGGTTTAATGTTGGAATTGTATGTTAGTGATTAAAATAATTGTAACGTTTTTTGATGATAAGTTGAAATAAGGAAATGAATTAAATGTTATATAAAAGGGGAAATTATATGAAATTAATGGAAAATTGAGTATAATCAGGATTGTGTAAGTAGTCATAGCATTTGTTGTTAATAATAATCTTGTAAATGCGATTAAGTAAGTAAAAGGTAACATTTGTCATTCATCACCTATTTATTTAATCCACTGAAATTAAATTGAAAATCAATTGCAGTTAATCTAATTACCTACTACAGTTAACATGAACTAAAGTGATAAATATAGAAGATTGAGGTAATGAAATGGTAAACCAACGTTAAGTATGTATATAATATGATAATTCATTGAATAATAAGATTAAAAAAACAACAAAATAAGTATATGTTGGAATTTAAATTAATTAATGAATTTATTGCCGTTAATTTGACTTGGAATCTTCTAATAAAAGGGAAAGAGAATTTATCTGAAATTAATGGCGTTTAACGAACGAAATGTACGTTTGTTATAATCCGTTATAAGTGTAATTTTGAAATTAATTACAATTATGTCGATTTGGGATCTTTCAATTTTTAAAAAAAAAGAAACATTAATATTAATTTTTGGATTTAACGAAAGAAACATACATTATTGTAAAAAAATAAAAAGAACATTTTAATGAAAATAAAACGAACATTTTCATTTTTAAGGTAAAAATAATTCTATACAAAGAAGAAAAAAATGAATTTTAAAAGAATATTTTACAGTCATTAAGTATACATTTGAGGCTGTATATAAGTGATTTTAACACTAACCTTGAAGTTTAAATTTAATTGACTTTTTAGGTTGTGCAATTCCCCTATGAGAAAAACATTATTTTGAAAGAAAGAAAAAAACTTGAACTTGAGTTCTAGATCGTCTTTTATTTTTTGTAACGTTACACTGGTTATTGTATTTAAATTTATTTACTATATGTTAATTATGTGTAAACGAGTGTGAAAAAGGGTATACTCAGTGATAATATATTTAATTGAGTGGATCATGCAATTAACTAGATCCTAAATGGTCCCTTCATTTCCTTATTATTCAATACACCTGCCACCATTTCCATATTTGGTTTTAATGCAATTCTTTGATGTAATTGAAAGGTGAATTTATATCCTTTCTTATTCTTCCGTTTTGTTTATTTATTTCCCAAAGCATCTACTTAGATCATACAGTTTTGTTTTATTTGTCCCTTCCATACATATTTCATTTGTCACTTCCCTTTCTTCTTTTGTTTTATATCATATATCATTCTTTCCCCTAGAAATCTCTTATTTTTCAAACATCAGACCTCTATTTGTTTCCCTCAAAGTCTCAATGTCAACATAGCTTTATACCTCTACTTAATTGCTGCCAATTCATTTTACTGAAGCTATGTTTAGAAAAAGAAAAGAATAAAAAATTGTGAGCATCCATTTCTTCCTTAACCACATCCGTACATTTCCTCATCGCCTTGCCTTCTTTTGCAAGAAGCCTTCAAAAAAATTGAACAATGAGAATTAGCCTTAATGGTTTTGGCTTTCCACTTCTTGCCTTTGTTTTGGGTACATTAAATTTGAAAACGTGAGTTATTAAAGTTTCTTATTTTAAGAATTAAATATGTATGTATTTTTATTTTATTTTATATCCTTATAACCTGAATATCTTCCTCATACGAGCTTTGATACATGCTTAGTTTCTTCCCTTGGACTCGTATTGGAATTCCTAATAACATAAAATAGGTTTGGCTGAGTTTGAAGACTATTGGAGAAGGCATCTTTGTTTGGATTTTTGCGTTCTAAATATCAAAGGTGAGTGTTTTGACCCACTCACGAATACTAGATTATCTTATGCTAGTTAAATTAAATTTATAATGTGATTAGAAATTTATTAATTGCTTTTGGTATTATTAAATTTTCATTTAAGTTAAATTTGAATTTATATTGAATTGAATTTACCATTTATTTAGTAATGAATATAAATTGCAAGTTATACACCTGAAAATGATAATCAATTGATTGTTGTGATTTATTGGCTGATTTGGATGTTGGATTGTGATGGATGTTATTGGTTGTCATTTTGGATGATTGGATGTTTATTTATGTATATATCTTTGTTACCACTATGGATTGAAATGATAACTCGAGTGGTTTCCATTGATTTGGAAATTTTGATTTGGATACTGGTTGAAATGATATATAACCGTGTAATTTCTTTAATTTGGATTATTTATTAGAATTGAATTATTTGAAAGATTTAAGTTTTAAATTTAAAATTCGGATCTATTTTAATTAAAATGATTAAGATTGGTATTTTTGAATCATTTGAAATCTTTTAAATAATTAAATCCACATTGTACACTTGATAGGACATGAAATTCTTGTTGTACATCTCTGAATCCATTATAGTAATATTTCTGTTCTACTTATTTTGATTTGACTTACATAAGATCTTTTAGTCCTGACTCGAGTGTTTTGTCTTTTTATTACGCTTGGGTCAGTCTGAGCTTTTTTGGTGTATTGAAGACCATTATATTTTAGAGGATGAAGATGGAGACGAGTCTACTATTTATTATTAATTATCCCACTACATCATGTGTTCCGCTGCATTATTTATTTATTTATTTCTACTGTATGTGTAACTCTGATTTGTATTGTAAAGGTGTAATCAAATGTTATTTCTAAAACAGCTTCATGAACTGTTTATTTGATTTTTATATTTGGTCATTCCGTTGTGAGATTCTGTGTTTTATCTTTCCTTCTTTTCTATTATTTTCTTATTTACCCCATTAACAGTCTTACCTTTTGAATGATTTTAGTTGACATGTGTGGTTTATTGTCGATTTAAATCGTCCAAAAGGGTGGGATGTTACAGTTGGTATCAGAGCCAAGTTTAGACATACCTTAGCCTATTGGGGTTAACTCATTAGAGATAGGGTAGTAATACCCTAGAATGAGTTGTCTAAGTGTGTATATGAGAGCGTGTATTTGTTAGTTTTATAAAAGTGTTTTATATAAGTTTTGAAATGAATTTTTTTTCCTAATATTATATGATATGCAGAGGATTAAATTTTTATAACTAATATAGTTATTTGTAATGTGTTTGATTTATGAAATGGTAATATTTAGTTATTATCATTTATTGTTGATTAGTTGCGTTTTATCAGTTTAAAAGCATTGGCTAATTATTGTTGTTGTGAATTTTGTTGTTTTTGACCGCAGTTCAACTATTGAAAAACAAAATATTTAGATATTTTGGATAATCAAAACCTTCTGAATTAGTATGAATTTAATGTGAATTGATTTTAAATAAAACCATGACTTGTAAATTGTTATGAAATAAATGGATGTTATAATAAATGGTTATAAATAAAGTTGTGATAACTTTAAACCTGAACAATGTCTTATAAAAAGGAATTATGTTTTTATAATTTGGTTATAAACTTAAGAAAATTCCTTATGAAATGATTTGGTAATAAATGTAATATTAAATGAGAAATATTACATGTGGAATGAATGTAATTTAAATTGAAGAGAAATATAAGCAATATTATGAGAATGAATAAATTAATGTTATATGTTAAATGGAGAAATTATGTTAAACAAATATTAAAGTATGAAATGATACTTTCATTAATCAATGAGATTAATAATGAAGTTAGTTGAAGTATAATTGTGATGAATCAAATTGAAATAAATACGTAAGTTGTGCGTATATTATTTTATTCGCATAATTAATTTGATCCGGATTTGAGTACGTAAGTTTGAGGTGAATTACACCATTTCGCATTAGAATTTTTCATTCGATTCTTGATGGTGAATATTGGTATGGATTTTTGGTTTGATTCTAGAGTTCTCTATCATAGTATATGGCTATGCAAGGAGAATGATGGTTTCTAGTCAAGAAACCATATCGAAGTCTGCATTAGGGAAGTTGAATGGACAATACTAGTTCGAAAGCGAACTTGTGTGATCGAGCGAACAATCGAATGTAATGTTGCGAAATGATGACATGTGTACATCTTATGTTCTAATATTATTGATATGATTTGGCATTGAAATTGAAAGTTGTTGGGTTGGATATCTTTGTAATTTAAATTGGGATTTTCTTTTATGAAAAACTACTATTAATTTAAAACCATTTTTCAAACTACTTTCTTTTATTTTCCTCATACAAACCATTTTCTTTAACTTTTCTTATACAAACTATTTTACAAACTATTTTATTTTCAAACTATTTTACAAACTATTTTATTTACAAACTATTTTCCACAACCATTTTATATACCAAACTATTTCACAAAATGATTGTATATATAAAAAAAAGAACTATTCTAAATTCAAAACCTTTTGCAAAGCAAAAATGTTCAATTCCATGTGGATCTTCATGCAGCGTAATTAATTTGCAAATTTTTTTATTCTTGCATAAGACAGACTTTATATAAGTATAAGGTGATTTTTAAAAATGTTGATTTTGGAAGGTTTTTGATCTGAAGAGATAAATCTTATATATAACGGAATTTATATAAGAATGATTTGATATATTTGAGACTATTGATTTTGGAAAATACTCTATCTGAAAATGAAATCTTATATATGATGGAATTTATATAAGTGCGATATTTGAAGCTATGATTCTGAATGGTGACTATATATGGTATGATATATTTTGAAATAAATGATATGGGAAGTACCTTCCATCGGACCCCTTTGGTGGGTCATGTGTTGGATCCCTTTGGTGGGTCATTTATCGGATCCCTTTGGTGGGTCATTATCGGATCCCTTTGGTGGGTCATTATCGGATCCCTTTGGTGGGTCACTTATTATATTCATTTGATATTATTGGATAGCGTAAATCGAGGGGTAAGATGCCTACAGCTACAATTGATTCCGATGGGATAGCGACATAACCATTGCGTAACTGCAATCCATGGGGGAACGTACTTTCCATATCCATTTCCAATGATTTTAAGTATTTTCATTGGGTGTTGAAACAAGTCTGCTAAGTACTTGGAGAATTCTAGTCATGCGTCTGATCAACGCATGGCCAGAGTCTGCAAGAACAAGGATAAACCTGTTAAAACATCGAGTTATAAAAGTATTTTGATAAAGTATTATATAAAAGATATTTTGATCATTTTTCCTTTCTAAATGCTTTAAAATGTTTAAATATTGTTTATTTATGTACAACATGGTTTAGTAGTAAATTATTAGTGTTCTAAAAATCGTCAGAAGTTATTAATTAAATAAAACATTTTAAAGTTAACGATTATTGATTTATTAATGATGTTTACAAGTATTTTGAGATTTAAAACTAATAAAATTTAAACATAATGGATTTAAGGTTTTCAATAGCTTCTTTTTAAATATAAGTAATGATGTAAGTAATTGTTTTCAAATAATTTACATATCTTTAAAAAGATGTTATTTACAATTACTAAAATGGTATTAATAAATGAAGCAAGAAAATTTATAGAATTTTTTTTGTAAAGTATTAAAACATTAAAGATGATTGATTTGCAAATGAAGTTTTCAAATGAAATTTTTTTGTAAATTTTTTTATAAGTTTCTTTGGATGTATATTTTGAAGATATATTATATAAATGGAAAAAATGATTTGCGAAGTTTTAAATATACTTGGAAAATAAATTAGAATCTCAATTTTGGAAGTATGGTTTTAAATAATTACTTGATTTCGAAGTGCTAGAAGTAAATTTATAGGTTTAGTTACTATTTGAATTTTGTATTAAACCATGATAAATGTTTTCCCCATGATTTGAATATTCATTTTAAACCAAGTGTGTAAAATTAATCATGAATCTATGAAAATTTATACTTTTATTTAGATATTTAGTGCAAGATTTGAGTATGCTATTAGTTTCACTTTAATAATCTAGAGTTTATACTTATTTTGGAATACTGAGTCTAATAAATTATCAGATTTAAGGAACTTTATTTTTAAAATCTTATCATAATGTTTTAATATAAATTTTTGATACAAATTTCTAACATTGTTTAAACTTTGGGAAAGTCCTCGCATAATGCTATAAAGATGTTTTAAATTTATCTTATATTCCTACTAAGTGAATGAGGTTAAATGTTTTAGTTGAATTTTTAGATATATTGAAATATTTCTTTTCTCTTCAAGGGTAAACACCAAAAACTTAAATTTTTGTTCTATAACTAAATTAAGGTATAAAATTAAGTAAGGCTGTAGAAGCTTAAGTAATATTTTGTGAAATGATTCATTAATGGCTTAAATCTTTAATGGAAAACAAATTATGTAAGTGATTGGCCTATATATAAATAATAATTAATTAAATAAATAAGAATGGAATTTTACGAATAAAATATATAAGAAAATAGAAATTTGTAACTTGTAAATCAAAAGATATAAAAAAATTAGAATATGTAATGATTGAATATTTTGTTAACTAACATGAATAAAATAAACTTGTATAACACTCAATTACATTCTTAAAACACATATATTTACAAAAAATGTTTAATAAGTTGAAATGTTAATAGAATATGTAATAGAATATTATACAGGTAAAACTTAAGTAATGGAAGCGTTCAATGAAATTATTTCTAAATAAGAATTTTGATGAACAAGAAATGTTATGTATGTAAGTTAATATTGTGAAATAATTTATATATGTACATGTAAGAAAAATAAAAGGACGTTATGTGAGAAAAAAAAGAATAGTAATGATGTAAAAAAAAAAAAAACCAATTGAATAAAATTAAATATTGTGTTGAAATTATTGGTTATTTTGGATTTTGAGATGATAGGAAAGGATACTTCTAACTCTATAAGGATGTATAGATAATATATCAAGTATTTATCTAAGGCTATTGAGCATGGGGTACACTTAATAGTCTATTTATCATCTTGTACGACTAAAAATGTCTGAACCTGAACAAATCATCAGTTTGGTTGCTATGGACATATGATTGATTCCTTTGTTACATATGATGGTCATGTTGTTTGTTTGCATGTGACTATTATTATATTGTGTTGATTTGTTTGTTATTAATTGAAGCAACTTAAATATATCTCTTTTCACGTATTATTAACTTCTTTGTATTTTACAAGTGAAGTACAAGTTTATGGAAATAATAGCTACTGCTTTTGGTTTCATAAATTAGGCGTTCTTTTCCCGACTAATAGGTATATTTTTGGATTACAGGTTTCTAGCAATATTATATTGTTTCCCATGGTTTGGGATGTTTATTTTTAATATGATATATATATATATGATGATTATAGATATTATTATTTCTCCGCGACCTCTCCGTACAAAGGAGACTCTGCCGAAATTTTTCGTAAATTTTAGACTTAGAAATTTTGTGAAAAGTGAAATATTTTCAAACTTTGGTAGACTTGAATATGAAGAATTACTTTTAATTAATTGTATATTCTATTTAAATTAGTTAGTTATGAAAATTAATTGTTTATAAATTGAATACTTCGAATAAAATATAATGATTCCTTATTTTCTCCTTTTCCTAATTTCCGCCTTTTCCCTTTTCGAGGACGAAAAGTTTTGAGTATGGGAGAGTTTAACGACCCATAATTTTCGATTATTAAAATATTAATTAAGTAATAGTTTATAATTTTATATTGAAATAAAACTAAAAAAATTTGATGTTACAAGGAGAAGAATAACTAGAATGTAATGTTAGTAATGTTAATATAAGGTAATTGCTAACTATTTTAATCTAATTTCCAATTAATTGAAGTGACTTTACGGTTATAATTAGTTATAACTAAAAATAAGGAAATACATTGAACGTTGAAATTATATGAAATCAATTAGAATTGGCTAATATTGAATATGAAATCAGTGGTGTTGTCTGAACGCTACTGATAAATATTTAAAGTAATTTCAAACTAATTGAAATACATTGTAGGTTGACTTGGTTATGATTGTAAATAATGAAATAAATTAAATGATGTAGATGGTGAACTTGTATGTAGTTAATTGAAATAGGTTAATATTGAATATAAAACCTTTTTGGGTAAGCAAATTATAACCCTTGGTTGTAAAGAATAAGATAAGGGGTATGAATTATTATTATAAACGATTGTATTAACTATTTTCTCATTAATTTATCGTTTTAATATTGAATGGGTAATTAATTGAATTAAGGCAATTGAATGTTGGGTTTAATGTTGGAATTGTATGTTAGTGATTAAAATAATTGTAACGTTTTTTGATGATAAGTTGAAATAAGGAAATGAATTAAATGTTATATAAAAGGGGAAATTATATGAAATTAATGGAAAATTGAGTATAATCAGGATTGTGTAAGTAGTCATAGCATTTGTTGTTAATAATAATCTTGTAAATGCGATTAAGTAAGTAAAAGGTAACATTTGTCATTCATCACCTATTTATTTAATCCATTGAAATTAAATTGAAAACCAATTGTAGTTAATCTAATTACCTACTACAGTTAATATGAACTAAAGTGATAAATATAGAAGATTGAGGTAATGAAATGGTACACCAACGTTAGGTATGTTTATAATATGATAATTGATTGAATAATAAGATTAGAAAAAACAACAAAATAAGTATATGTTGGAATTTAAATTAATTAATGAATTTATTGCCGTTAATTTGACTTGGAATCTTCTAATAAAAGGGAAAGAGAATTTATTTGAAATTAATGGCGTTTAATGAAAGAAATGTACGTTTGTTATAATCCATTATAAGTGTAATTTTGAAATTAATTACAATTATATCGATTTGGGATCTTTCAATTTTTTTAAAAAAAGAAACATTAATATTAATTTTTGGATTTAACGAAAGAAACGTGCATTATTGTAAAAAATAAAAAGAACATCTTAATGAAAATAAAACGAACATTTTCATTTTTAAGGTAAAAATAATTCTATACAAAGAAGAAAAAAATGAATTTTAAAAGAATATTTTACAGTCATTAAGTATACATTTGAGGCTGTATATAAGTGATTTTAACACTAATCTTGAAGTTTAAATTTAATTGACTTTTTAGGTTGTGCAATTCCCCTATGAGAAAAACATTATTTTGAAAGAAAAAAAACTTGAACTTGAGTTATAGATTGTCTTTTATTTTTTGTAACGTTACACTGGTTATTGTATTCAAATTTATTTACTATATGTTAATTATGTGTAAACGAGTGTGAAAAAGGGTATATTCAGTGATAATATATTTAATTGAGTGGATCATGCAATTAACTAGATCCTAAGTGGTCCCTTCATTTCCTTATTATTCAATACACCTGGCACCATTTCCACATTTGGTTTTATTGCAATTCTTTGATGTAATTGAAAGGTGAATTTATATCCTTTCTTATTCTTCCGTTTTGTTTATTTATTTCCCAAAGCATCTACTTAGATCATACAGTTTTGTTTTATTTGTCCCTTCCATACATATTTCATTTGTCACTTCCCTTTCTTCTTTTGTTTTATATCATATATCATTCCTTCCCCTAGAAATCTCTTATTTTTCAAACATCAGACCTCTATTTGTTTCCCTCAAAGTCTCAATGTCAACATAGCTTTATACCTCTACTTAATTGCTGCCAATTCATTTTACTGAAGCTATGTTTAGAAAAAGAAAAGAATAAAAAAGTGTGAGCATCCATTTCTTCCTTAACCACATCCGTACATTTCCTCATCGCCTTGCCTTCTTTTGCAATAAGCCTACAAAAAAATTGAACAATGAGAATTAGCCTTAATGGTTTTGGCTTTCCACTTCTTGCCTTTTTTTGGGTACATTAAATTTGAAAACGTGAGTTATTAAAGTTTCTTATTTTAGGAATTAAATATGTATGTATTTTTTTTTATTTTATATCCTTATAACCTGAATATCTTCCTCATACGAGCTTTGATACATGCGTAGTTTCTTCCCTTGGACTCGTATTGGAATTCCTAATAACATAAAATAGGTTTGGATGAGTTTGGAGACTATTGGAAAAGGCATCTTTATTTGGATTTTTGCGTTCTAAATATCAAAGGTGAGTGTTTTGACCCACTCACGAATACTAGATTATCTTATGCTAGTTAAATTAAATTTATAATGTGATTAGAAATTTATTAATTGCTTTTGATATTATTAGATTGTCATTTAAGTTAAATTTGAATTTATATTGAATTGAATTTACCATTTATTTAATAATGAATATAAATTGCAAGTTATACACCTGATAATGATAATCAATTGATTGTTGTGATTTATTGGCTGATTTGGATGTTGGATTGTGATGGATGTTATTGGTTGTCATTTTGGATGATTGGATATTTATTTATGTATATATCTTTGTTACTACTATGGATTGAAATGATAACTCGAGCGGTTTCCATTGATTTGGAAATTTTGATTTGGATACTGGTTGAAATCACATATAACCGTGTAATTTCTTTAATTTGGATTATTTATTAGAATTGAATTATTTGAAAGATTTAAGTTTTAAATTTAAAATTCAGATCTATTTTAATTAAAATGATTAAGATTGGTATTTTTGAATCGTTTGAAATCTTTTAAATAATTAAATCCACATTGTACACTTGATAGGAGATGAAATTCCTGTTGTACATCTCTAAATCCATTATAGTAATATTTCTATTCTACTTATTTTGATTTGACTTACATTAGTCCTGACTCGAGTGTTTTGTCTTTTTATTACGCTCGGGTCAGTCTGAGCTTTTTTGGTGTATTGAAGACCATTATATTTTGAAGGATGAAGATGGAGACGAGTCTACTATTTATTATTAATTATCCCACTACATCATGTGTTCCGCTGCATTATTTATTTATTTCTACTGTATGTATAACTCTGATTTGTATTGTAAAGGTGTAATCAAATGTTATTTGTAAAACAGCTTCATGAACTGTTTATTTGATTTTTATATTTTGTCATTCCGTTGTGAGATTCTGTGTTTTATCTTTCCTTCTTTTCTATTATTTTCTTATTTACCCCATTAACAGTCTTACCTTTTGAATGATTTTAGTTGACATGTTTGGTTTATTGTCGATTTAAATCGTCCAAAAGGGTGGGATGTTACACAAAAGCTTTAAGTAAAAAAAGTCAAGACTTTAACTTATGAAAAACAAGCATTGTTTCGACTCCATCGAAATCTTACCTTTAGACCCAGGGCTTCTGACTTTCTTCCTATCCACTACGTACCGTTTAGGTGATACCATGTGTATTGGCTTTGACTATGTAGGTTTCAACTATGTAGGTTTTGATTAAGATAGGGCGTGGCCAAGGGAGTTGAAGGGTACTTACTAATAGAGGCAGAATACCTTTATGATTAAAAGGCTGAAATATAGCAATTTTTAGCAATTACTTTTTAACAACTTGCCTATTTGTAAACCATTGATTGGTTGCAATAAAAACTTTTCAAATACTATATCTATAAAACTACTGCATTTATACCAAATCTAAAACATAAAAATGTAACATTTAAGCTCTTCCATATATTAAAACCAATTGTTTCAGAAAATTCCTTCTTTTAAAATAATTTATTTCCTCGGGTAAATCAGTTGGGAAAAATAACTAAAAATCATAGAAATTTGATTTTACCATGTAATCAAACATATTAAAAATTTCGACCCAATTTTTTTCTAAATTTTCGAAGTAAAACTTAAATCCAATTATATCATATTTTTTTCATCAAAAATTCATAATAAAATTTCCATGGCTTGGAAAATTCTAAAAATTAAAACCCATCTGCAAAATCTTATTTTACGTAAGATAAAAGATTTCCATAGCAATATGGAATAATAGATTCTTAGTGTTACATCAAAACCATGTGAATTCTTATGCGTATGAATTACAATAAATCAACATAATATTACTCAAGCATATCATCATCCATTTTATCATAAAAAAGAATTTAAATCATAAATATGAAACCATAAAATCATAGAATAAAATGGAGATGATATGAGATAATTATTCACCTTAAACTTGACAAAGAACTCGAGATTGTTGTTGATTAATCTTTCCTAGCATTGATTCTTAATGTTAGATTGAAATATCCTCTTTTCCTCCGTGTTAATAGCTAAATTTAGTTTAGGTTTGAGTTATGTTTGTGAAATTGAGAAATGAAACGTGAATGGCAAGAGTAAGGAGTGTATGGCTGTAACGACCTGCCTTTTTGGATGGCTTAAATCGACGATAAACCACACAAATCAGACTCAAACCATTCAAAGGGGCAGTTTTTATGGGGTAAATAAGAAAAAGAAGAGAAAGAAAGAAACAAATACAGAATCTCACAGCGGAATGACGAAAGATAATAATTAAATAAATAGTTCATGAAGCAGTTTACAAATAACATTGATTAAACTTTTATAATACAAATTAGAGTTACATACATCAAGAATAAATAGTAAATAAATGCAGCGGAATAACAACATGCGGTGGAATACATATACTAAATAATAATAGTACAAAATATTCGTCTTCGTCCTCTAGAAAACAGTCTTCGATAAACTGAAAAGCTCAGACTGACCTGTGCAAATTGAATAGACAAAACACTCGAGTTAGAACTAAAAGATCTTGTGTAAGTTAAATCGGAAGTAAATAAATATGAGTGCAACGGCGTCGGAGATGTTTACGGAGTTTGACATCTCCTATCCAGTGTCAACGTGAGTGCAATAACTTAAGAGATATTCGGAATTTACATCTCCTAAGGATCTATTAAACTATCTACAATATAGTACAATACGCTATTATAATATGTCTACAGTAAAGTAAAGTATTAAAATAGTGTTAAGGCGTTACCCATATCCCCCTTAACACATTTTATATATTCCCATAGTCTATATAGTACCATACGCTCCTCCGTGAGGTTTACCCAGAGGGCACTCCATAGGTATGGTACAAAACAAACTCGTAGAAGGCACGATAAGGCATGTGACAAGGCATTTAAGGCAATGCCTAGGGTAGATATGCCAATTGCACATCCGGACTGGTGGTAACGCAAAGCAGCTACTACCGCCCACCTCGGAACACACTCCCAAATCAAATCATGGGACGACCACCAAATCAACCACAAGGCAATAAAATGGTATCGAAGAAATGTGCCCGATAGGAGGAATGACCTCACTTGCCGTGGCGTAGCTCCTGTTTTAGCCACATCAAGCTGACTCACTAGATTCAGTGTCACGTAAATACCTCATACAGAATCGTTCGCCAAACCATCCTACTTCATTTCTGGAATCACCACCATGTACATAGCTGTTAAAGTGGTTTTTGATATTGACAGAGAATATGACAATATCTGATCCTGGTCTCTTTAACAACCGAACGCTTATTTCACACCGGATGGTTCTTTTAAATTTCCAAAACCATTTCATAATTGATATAAAAATATCATATTTAATATAAACCAAATTACTTTCGAAATCATATTCACTTTCTAAACTATGTCAAAAATATAGGTTATATCCTCTTTCACGATCATCATATTACTCAAATATATTGATTCAATAGAAAATATCATTTCAATTCCTAACTTAGGTTATGACTTCATTTAACCAGATTTTCTTTTTTTTCAAGGATTTAAATATAAATACTTCAACTTTACCCAATTTGAAATTTAGAAATAATTTAGATAGTTTAAATAGTTAAATAGTTTGAATAGATTAGAACAATTTAAATAGTACAAATTATTTTAAATAGATTAAAATAGTCTATACAGTAAAATAGTTTAAATATATTAAAATAGTTTAAAAAATTAAAATTGTTTAAACAGATTTTAAATTTGATTAAATTGGATTTTTTTTATTTTAATAGATTATATATAGATTAAATAAATTTTATTAGATTTAAATTGATTTAAATTTGTTAAATGTAGACTAAATACAGAATAAATACATTAAATTATATTAAGTAGATTTTAAATAGATTAAATAAATTTAATATAGATTTAATAGATTTAAATTATATTAAATAGATTTAAAAAGATTAAATAAATTGAATTAGTTCAAAATTGGTAAAATAGATTAAAGTGGATCAAATAGGTTATAATAGATTAAAATAAGTGATTTTAGTTTAAATTGATTAAAATAGATTTCAAAATTTTATCCAACTTTTCAATAACTCAATTCCAATAAACTCATTTATATTTGACACTTCAGCTTTGAAATTCCAATTTAGAATCCTTTGAACAATTCATTAAACCAGTTCCAATTTCAGCATTTACGCTTGGACTTTCGCAAATAATTCAGTTTACATAAATCAATTTATATTTCAAAATACTAGTTAACTGGATTCAAAATTTTAAAGATTCATCATTTAATTTAACCAGTTCAGTGTCCCTATATAATTTCTACCCTAAGGTCAAGTGACACGAATATTTATCATTTCAGTCCACAATTGAAAATTTTACGGTTATATATCATTTCAAACTGCAATCCTGAATTAAATAAAATCCATAGAATCGCTCGATTCTATCATTTCAACCCATAACGATTTTTTCCTAATAACAGTATAAAAAACAATGATCTAGTCATCCAATACCCACCATCAACATCCATCATGATCATCATCCAAATCAATCAATAACATCAATAGATAATTGATAATCAATAACAGGTATTAAACTGACAATTTAAATTCAATATCAAATTAAACGATGATTAAATGCAATAAAAGTCAAATTTAACTAGAATGACAATTTAAACATACCCGACATCGATCAATGAATTTTTAATCACATCATAAATTAAATTTAACTAACATAAGATAGTTATTAATTGTGAGTGGATTAAATACTCACGTTCGATTTTAAATCGAATTAAAAATATAATTTAGGCCTAAAGTTCAAACAGTATCAGAGTTCGTTCAAACTAGTTTAAAATTGTCCGTAATTTTGATACGACCACGATGGAGTAAACTACGTGCAAATCCGACCTCGTATGCAAAAGTTATTAACATTAGAAGATAAATGAGTTTAAAATACGAAATAAATAAAATAAAGAAAACGGACCAGTAGAATTTCGCCATGAGTCATGCACATTTCCCTCCATGAAACCCTAGAGCGCCTCATATCCGATTGTGAAACAAAGCGCTCTGCCACCAAAACCACGAAATCGCCGCGCCATCGACCATTTCCACCTACATCCGACCTCGCCGAAGACACCCTCGCCCTTAGCCTCACCGACGCCCAACGCGGCGCCCCTCCTGGTCCACCAAAGGCGAATGCGGCAGCCACCCTTGGTGGCCAATTTTTGGCAAATCGAGGCGATGTTTGCGACGACTAACAATATGGATCAGTGCTGCTTCGTCCCCTCTACCCACTGATCAACTCCGATCGAACCATCGTTGAAGATTCGCTGTTAATCGAGGTTGTGGCCTATAAACGGCCGAGAATGATTCGCGATTTTTGAAAAAACAGTTATTTGAATCGAAAAATGAATTACACCAAGATATTACGCTCGTCGAGAGCTTCGAAACAATATATAATTTGATATGGTTTGGAGGAGTTTAATTTCTAGATTTGGTTTTGAAATTGAATTTGGGTTTGAATGTGAATTGGGTTTCTGCCATTGAAGAAGACAGAGGGAAAAGTCAAATAGAATTGTACGTATAGGAATATGAAACAGAAAGGCTACTAGGGTTAGAACAAAGCAATATATACTAATGAAGCCCGATAAAAAGAATGATCATCCGAATAGATTTGAATTGATGGTAACGAACCAAAAAGCCCATTCTGTCTCCGGAACGAAAATGGGTCACCCATATATCAAAATAAATGTTTTCAATAGTTTTAAACTCAATAAAACAGGTTTCAATTCCTAATTCTATCATATGAAGAAGTTAGCTTAAAATCGGCTTATTTTAAATTGATTTTAATTAAATTTAATTAAATTGATTTCTACGCGTTTCGAGCCCATACGATCAAACGACAAGTCTGATTGCTACGAAACTTAAAATCCTACAATAATTCACCATTACGAATCCGATGAAACTAGTTTCGTCGGAATCCGAGATAGTTGCCAAAATGGCTATTTTTACACTAATTAAGTAAATTTAATATTAAATAATTGAATCACTTTTTCATTCAAATTTGATAATTAACAAATTTCATCATTTTTGATCACTTGGACAATTCCAATGATTTGATACAAGTTTACATATCAATTCAGTGTTGATTATTACATGAATTACAGTGTTCAATTTCAACTGTAATTAAATTTGATTAATTATAATTTAATTCCAATAAATTGACTAATCTTGGTTTTAATCTTTTTATTTCAATCAATTATAACTCTATAGATATAGTTAACATTTGTTTATATCTTATTATACAAATATTCTACAATTATCAACTCTTACCATATTAGTTGCAGTATTTCAATAATATTGAACCTTTGTTGATTTTGACATTAACTTGATTTATATTGGTTTCATTTTTATTATTAAATCAATTTATTGTCTTATGAGTGTAATTGACATTTCTGTACATTTTATTACATTCCCAATTTGCGATTATTGTATTAGCTGACCTTAACGTAACATTTATTTATATTTATTTGTAATTGATTAATTAAATTGGTAACAAATAACAATTGTCATTATTTCTACATTTAATAACATTTGTATGTTTATTATCTACACCTAAATGTTATAATCACTACTATAGCACTAATTTTTATTCAATTACAATTTATTTCACATTATTCATTAATTAATCAACATTTAATTATCCATTACTCTTTAAATCAAATTGTCCATTTATACACTAATTATTACAAATTTAATTATAGTTTACACCAAATATTAATTTTTAATCATTTCAATCAATTGGAAATACATTTCAAGAATTTACCAATTACCTTAAATTATTACCATTAAATTTTATTCTAGTTATATTCTTATTATTAAATCACATTTTTTTTCTTCCAATATTAAATCCACAAATCTTATTAAAGTAACTAATTTTAATTATCGAAGATTACGGGTCGTTACAATGGCCGTGTAAAATAAAATGGCTATTCACTAATATGCCCATGTGTAGTTTAATTAACTAATAAAAAAATTTAATCCTATTTTCTTTGTTAATAAGCACGACCCTATTATGTAATTTATTCAAATCGTAATCTCTTTATCATCATTATTCTATGTAATCTAGTTAAATCTTCTGAATAATGTGATCAAAAATTAAGGTTGTTACATATAGCTTTAAACTTAACAATTTTTTCCAAATATTTTATAAATGGTTTCAAATGGGAAATTAAATGTTTTAATAATGATCTGGAGGTATTATAGTTTATTTAAAAGAGTTTAAATAAATGATTAAAGAAAAGCTAATATAAATAAAGTGATTTAATCTTGACCCTAAAAGATGACGAGTAGACTGGATTTTTCTATTCTTAGGATTTGGATGCGAGGTGCTTAAACTAAGGAGATGTCTACGAGCGACCAGTGCCCTGGCTCACCTATCCTCTTTCCTGGATGAGGGATAGATAAGTTCAAAATGTTAGAAACGAGTTAAGTACAAAAAAATATCAAACTTTTCAAATTTAAATTAAATACAACTTTAATTGTATAAAATGATCTTCTTATACTCGGTGTTAAATTTCGAAGAGGGAACTTGTGTTATTCATGGAATTTAAAAGATGATTTCGGCGTTATTCGGTCCGTAGTATTTCTTGAATAAATTAATATTATGTAGAATTAGATTATTTCTTTAGATTTCGCTCACTTAATATTTACTTGTTTTGAAATACCATCTTAGATAACATGGTTTCAACTCAATTAAGAGCTATGATTTGGAAATAATAAGTTTTTATTAAAGATTGAAAAAATGACTAGGTAATATTTTCCTTAGTAAAAGGCGAAATATTAATGTATAAAAAATATTAGCTAACATAAGCTCCCTATAGTCATGATCTACTCCATCTAGCCTAAATTTAGTATTCTTGACATTTTGGTTATTCCATGTTTAATATTATACTAATTTGAAATATAATGTTATAGTTTATGCTTAGACTCCTACCATTACTGTCCCACCAAGTAACTTTTATGTGCTTTTTAAGTATGGAAATAGGGTGATATATTGAGAGGTATTTCATCTAGTAGCTTTGAATACATTATACCATTTAATTCATTTACTAATGTAACAACCCGCATGTTTATCGATTTTATATTTAAATATTTTATTTAAATATTTTGTCGTTTATCAAATATTAGTCCAAAAAGCTACTTTTTGCAAATGGTCAAATTAGGACTGGAGACCACTTCCATTGAGTTCGAAATGCCGTTTACAATTTTTTTAAGTATAAACATTGATAGGTTTGGAGTTAGTGGAATTTCACTTACTTTTCCCGCTTTGTACTTTGGGTTAGATTAGCCATTGTAACTCAAACCCACTTCTCTCCTTCTCCTCACTCTTCATAAATTTCCGAACAACCAAGCTTTAGCATTAATGGTGAGTGGAAGGGGAAATAAATATTCTAAGCTCAAATTCTCTTGCAAATCCGACATTCAATTCCAAATTCAAGAAGAAGATATTGGATTCAAGCTTGTGATTACTTCACCATTGCTTTCAAGCTTTTCTTCATAAATTTGGTGCAAAGGTGATATTTTTATCTCACAAATCTAGTCTATAACTATATTGGACTGTTGGAAATGATTCCCTATCACTTTTGCATGCACATTTTCTTTTGGTTTGGATTGGATTGGCGAAAAACTCCAATTTTTAGTGTTTTTGGTGTTTTTCTGCACTTAGGTCGCGGCTCAAATTGTGGTTCGGAGTTAGGTCGTAGGTCGTGGGGAGTTGGGTCGTAGGTCGTGGGGAGTTAGGTCGTTAGTCGCTCGCCTATATCCTCTGGCCATTTCGTCCCTAGGTCGCTTGACCTCTAGGTCGCGGGTACCCTTAGGTCGCTCGGCCTTGTTTATTGCTAGGTCGTTGGACCATTTAGGTCGTTCGATCCTTAGATCGCGGGACTTTAGGTCGTATGACCTTAGGTCGTTGGACCTCCTTAAGTACCGATAGGTCACTGGACCTTAGGTCGTCCCACATTAGGTCGTTGCTGGCCTTAGGTCGCGTGACCTTGTTCAGACCATAGGTTGTTAGGTCGTAAGACCTTAGGTCGTATACCCCTAGGTCGTTCGCCTATTTTAGGTCCCTCGATCCTATTCTCTCTTAGGTCTTCACTAGGTCGTACCATTTTGGTCGGGGCGCTGCCCTCGGACACCCACGACCTGACCGGGCAGGTCGCACCCCCACCTTGGTGGGTTGCCACCCCCTGGACCCCCCTCCGTAGGGGATCCTATCTGAAAAACATTCGACAGAACTTGCTTTGTTGAGATGCTAAGTTGACCATTCTTCGAGACAAACTATCTTTGGCTTCTCGGTCGATTTTATGGATTTTTGAATATCTATTTCGATGGATTCTTTATCGGTTTTTTTGGATTTTATTCACGTCTTCGAATGTGAATTTTTATGATTGATTGTTTCTACATCACTTCTATGATTTGTCACTTTAAAATATAAAGGTTTTCTACACTAGTGGTAAATATCAAAACTCTTTCAACAAAATGATTTCAACTCTATTTTCAATAACAAAGCCCTTCTCTTAAACCGTTTTCCAATCTACTAGTATATACAAACCTTTAACTCACTCGGATGAGAAATCTAATTAAACGGCTTAGTAAAACAAGTGGTATGAAATGCTTGCGTTCACTTCGTCGGTTAATTCTTGGACTTGTTCGATTGAACCTTTTGTGACAATTTTCTAGTAAAGATCTACAGTTTGTTCGTAAATATTTGAGTTGAGCAAGTGGTTATGGGACATGAAGCTAAACTTTCATATTTACTAGCTTAGTGTAATTGACACTTCTCGTTGATCATGACGATCATTTTGTGATTTAGGCTAGCAATTGTGCGATGTCTCTTTTATTGCTTCCTGGTTAGGCTAGACACCATTTGTGTGATTCCATTCACACATACCTTTTTGCTTTTTGGTTAGCCAAGACACCATTTGTGTGATTCCACTCACACATACCTTTTTGTTGCGAGGTTAGGCTAGGCACCATTTGTGTGATTCCATTCACACATACCTTTTTGCTTTTTGGTTAGCCTAAACCTCATTTGGGTGACCGACTCATCCATATGGGGTAGCTCCCCATAGTCTTCGGACCGTCATATGATAGGCCTCTTTCCCTTTTGCTGTGATTTCGGGATTTCTTGTGTTGATTTCTGGAATTTATGTCATTGACTTGTTATGAGTACAAGTTTAGGGTATGATGCCCTCTTTGGATCTTTGAGAAGATTCTTGTGATATTGATTTATCTCTTATTGATTGACCTTCTGTTGATCATCCTTTGCATACTTATAGTAGTATGTCAGTATGAATATTTTATGTTTATGCCATATCTTTTATTTTATATCATGTCATCTGATAATTATAGATAGACTGATCCGTTTATTATTTTCTTAAATAATACTCGGGTCAGACTGAGATGTTATAGGTGCTTTTGCTTGACTTCTTCCCGGGATTTGCTACTCTGACTTTTGGCTAACTATTTAGATTAGCAGTTTTTGTTGTATACACTTGAGATATAGACTCATAGTTGTATTCTTTTGTATAGCACGTGTTTCTATCCTTTTGTATTATTGTGGATCTTTTTGACCACCACTCTGATGTACACTTTCATGTGTTAGTTATATATTCATATCTTCTTCCGCCTTTGTGATATGGATGTCTGTGGCTGATTTGTGTTATGCTTATTTCTATGTTTGTTTCCGAAGATTATTTATAGCCAACGTGTGATAAGCAATCACATAGATGGTCGCTCCTCAACAGCCTTATTCTCCGCGCTAGTTGACAGCACTACACCGTAGTGTTCTTGGCTAGCGTGGGTATAGAGGTGGGGCGTCACAGCTTGGTATCAGAACCAAACTTCGGAACAATGTAGAATAACTTAACAAGGATCATCGTCCTAAGTCCACCTTAGGAGTTATGTCTTAGGATTAATTCGATTCGTCGTACCGATTCATCGTATATCCTTTATGATTCCTTGTTTTATCTAGCAAGATTGCTTGATATTCATTAGTGAATAACCTTCTTCTTTCTCTTCTTTCTTTCTTAAGGAAGAGAAATGGTTAGACCTGGTCGTCCCAGAGCTGGAGCATCTACTGCAACTCCCTAAGATGGAGTTTTTATGACTACCCAGCAACTTCTTGAACTTGTCACGAATGCTCAAGCAGCTGGCTCTAATCCGGAACCCACTCACGCTAAATCTGGGTTTGCACGTTTGTGAAATGATTACACCAACCTGGGTGGGAAGCCATTTAAAGGTTATGAAACTATCATCGAGGTCCAGGCTTGGTTGAGGACCTGCGATCGAATCTTCATTCGCATGAATCTCGTCGATCTTCACCGTGCTCAGGCGGCTTCCAGTATGCTCCAAGAGAGAGCATTGGACTGGTATGAACTTCTTATTTATGAAATCAACGAAGCGGACCTTACCCGAGAGCAATTCCGGACATGCTTCGAGTTAAAATTTGTACCAGAAGCAGAGAAGGTAACTCTGGCTCGACGCTTTATAAACCTTGTTCACGGTAAGTCCTCCGTGACTGATTACGTCGCATCCTTTGAGTTGCTTTCCAAATATTGGGTTGAATACATCAACACCCCATTGAAGAAGAACCAGAGGTTCGTTTATGGCTAAAACAAAAGCCTCAAGAAGCCATTACTTCAAAAGTTAGAAGTTCCTTTCGACCAACTTATAGATATAGCTCTTCGTTTGGAAGAGGCTGATAAAGAAAGTGATATTGAAGTAGTAGCTTCCAAACCCAACTTCAACAACAAAAAGAGGCCCAGTAAATTCAAAGGCCCTTATCCCAACAAAAAGGTTAAGCAAGCAACCCCTGCGGCAAAGTCTCCTTTTCCTGGTTGTGCGAGATGCTTCAACTGTGGATCTGGGGATCATTTTACGAACAAGTGCTCTAAGTCCAAATCTTGTCGCTATTGTAAGAGCCCAGATCATTAAAATATCAATGCCTCAAACGTGAAGGCAAGAAGGAAGGAAAGTTGAATGTGGCTCAAGCCCCCGGCAACACATCTCGTGGCCAAGGTATTTCTCACTCCATTCTTGATGGTATTATTTTATTTCATGATCAACCTATTAGAGTTCTCTTTGATACGGGTGCATCCCATTCTTTTATATCAAAGGAACTAGTAGACAATATTTCCTTAAGTGTTACTGCATTAATGACTTCTTTGAAAATTGTGAATCCTGTTGGTGTATCCGCAACTCTTAGTTTGCTTTGTAAAGATGTGGAGATTATTTTACGTGATTTTTCTTTCCTAGCCGATTTGCATGTCATGCGTTACTTAGGCTTTGGAATAATTTTGGAAATGGATTGGCTTAACCGTTATCAAGCCCATATCCTATGTCCTGGGCGGACTATTCATCTCCGACATCCACTATCTGTTATTCAGATTTCTGTTAATCTTAAAGATTCATAATCCTATTTGATTGCATCCTTATATTCTTTAAATCCCCGTGATGACGATGAGGATGATATTATTTCTCGTATCCACGTTGTTCGTGAATTTTTCGACATATTCGAGCCCGTTGTAGGTCTACCACCTAAGCGAGCAATTGAGTTCAAAATTAACCTTATTCCTGGAGATCAACCTATTATTCGTCCTCCTTATCGTATGTATAATAAGGAAAATGAGGAGATGCGTAAACAATTATCTGAATTGGAAACGAAGCATTTTATTCGCTCAAGCTCCTCGCCTTGGGGAGCTTCGGCTATTTTCGTGAAGAAATCCGACAGTACGCTTAGGCTTTGCGTTGACTATCGCAAGCTTAACGATCTGACTATTAAAAATAAATATCCTTTACCTCGGATTGACGATCTGTTTGATTAGCTTAGCGGGGCTAGGGTCTTTTCACAATTGGACTTGGCTACCGGTTTCCATCAACTTCGTATCGCCGAGGATAGCATTCCTTTGACATCGTTCCGTACTCGATCTGGATCTTATGAATGGCTTGTTATGCCATTTGGGTTAACGAATGCTCCAGCTTATTTCGATGACCTCATGAATCGAGTTTTCAAAGATTTCCTCGATCATTTTGTTCTCATCTTTATTGATGATATCCTTGTGTATTCTAAAACCGAGGAGGAGCATAAAAAGCATCTTCGGATTGTATTGGAAACTCTTAGGAGTAATCAATTAAAGGAGAAATTTTATAAATACCACTTTTGGCAATCTCGTGTGAAGTTTCTCGGTCATATTATTTCCGAACCCGGACTTTCCGTGGATCCTTCAAAGATTGAAGTGATTCAAGATTGGAAAAGACCTGAGAGTGTGACTGAAATCCGTAACTTTCTCGGATTGGCGGGCTATTACCGTCGTTTTATTAAAGACTTTTCTAAGGTTGCCGTGCCTCTCACTGGCTTGACTAAGAAGGGAGTTAAATACATTTGGTCGGAAAAATGTGAAACCACATTTCAGAAATTGAAAGGACTCCTTTCCGGTGCTCCTATTCTCGTTATTCCCGAAGGGAATCAAGATTTTGTTATTTATACCGATGCTAGTCACGTTGGTTTGGGTTCCGTTCTTATGCAAAAAGAACGTGTTATTGCTTATGATTCTAGGCAATTGAAGCCGGCCGAGACTAGATATGCAACACATGATTTAGAACTGGCAGCTATTGTTTTCGCCCTTCGAATTTGGCATCATTATCTACTTGGAGAGAAATTTATTCTTTACACGGATCATAAGTCTTTGAAATATTTATTTTCTCAAAAGGAACTTAATTTACGTCAACAACGTTGGCTCGAGTTCCTTGCTTCTTATGATCTTGATATTCTTTATACCCCTGGTAAGGGTAATCGTGTCGCCGATGCTCTTAGCCGTAAACAACAAGCAGTTGTTTCTATGATGATATCCGAATGGAACGATCTCGAGATTTTATCCACTTGTGAGATTCGAGAGCGCGTATCCGATTTATGCTCATCACTTGTTTTATGTAGCCTTGAGGCTCATCCTTCTCTTTTAGACCACATTCTTGAAGCTCAAGGGCTAGATCCTGAATTGGCTCTTCTTGGCCAAAATGTTAAGGATAAAATTGATATTGAAGGTTTGAAAGACTTTGATATTGATTCTCGTGGTGGCATTCAAAAATTTGGTAGACTTATCGTACCAAATATTGGTGATCTTCGTAAAGATATTTTAGAAGATTCCCATCGTTCTAAATTCACCATTCATCCCGGTAGTAGTAAAATGTACGCTGATATGAAGCGCTTTATTATTGGGAGGGAATGAAATCTGATATTGCTAACTTTGTTAAGTGTTGCATGACTTGCCAACTTGTCAAGGCCGAACATCTAAAGCCTGGTGGGTTATTGCAACCTCTAGAAATTCCAATTTGGAAGTGGGACCAAATTTCCATGGATTTTATAGATGGCCTTCCCCGTTCTCGTTCGGGTCATGATAGCTTATGGGTGATCGTTGATAAAGTTACTAAATCCGCCCATTTTATTCTCGTTCAGTCTAACCGAACCATTATTCTTTTGGCCAAATCTTTATCAAAGAAATTGTTAAATTGCATGGAGTTCGTACTTCTATTGTTAGCGATCGTGATTCATTGTTTACTAGTGGATTTTGGAAGAGTCTTCAAAAAGCTTTGGGAACGAAGCTTAATTTTAGCACCGCTTATCACCCCTAGTCCGATGGATAAACCGAGCGTGTGAATTAAACTCTTGAAGATCTTCTTTGAGCTTGTGTGCTTGATTTTGGTGGAAGTTGCGAAGATCATATTTCACTTGTCGAATTTTTCTATAATAATAGCTTCCAATCTAGTATTGGTATGGCACCTTTCGAGGCACTCTACGGAAGACCATGCCGATCTCTGTCTTGTTGGCTTGAGGCCGGTGAGAAGCTGGTTTTACGTCCAGACTTCATTGGTGATTCCTCAGAAAAGATTGAACTTATTCGACATAGGATGAAAGAAGCCCACAGTAGACAAAAATCCTATGTCGATAATCGAAGAAGGAAATTAGAATTTTTTGTTGGAGATCTTGTTTTTATTCGTGTTTCACCTATGAAAGGTGTTGTACGTTTCAGTCAGTCGGGAAAGTTAGCGCCTCGATATATTGGGCCATTTCCTATCACTGAACGTGTTGGTTCCATGGCTTATCGCCTTTCATTACCGGCTCAGTTTTCTGCTATGCATGACGTGTTTCATGTTTCTCAATTACGGAAATGCCTACGAGATTTCGATTCTATTCTTGAGCCTAGTGTTGTGGAAGAAATTGAAGTTTCGCCAAATTTAACTTACGAGCAGCATCCTATTCGAATTATTGCTTCGGAGGTCAAACGACTTCGAATTAAAGATGTTCCGCTTGTGAAGGTTCAATGGTCCTCAAACCCTAAAGATTGCTCTTGGGAATCTAGAGAATTCATCGAGCGAACACATCCGGACTTACTTTCTAGTGCTCAATAAGGTGAACTTCTTATTTCAAATTTCTTTTGTGTTAATATGCTTTTATGGTTGTTACTTTTCATATCCATCTTATATATTGCGAGGACGCAATTTCTTTAAGGAGGGGAGTCTGTAACAACCCGCATGTTTATCGATTTTAAATTTAAATATTTTATTTAAATATTTTGTCGTTAATCAGATATTAGTCCGAAAAGCTACTTTTTGCAAACGGTCAAATTAGGACTCGAGACCACTTCCATTGAGTTCGAAATGTCGTTTACAATTTTTTTAAGTATAAACATTGATAGGTTTGGAGTTAGTGGAATTTCACTTACTTTTCCCGCTTTGGACTTTGAGTTAGATTAGCCATTATAACTCAAATCCACTTCTCTCCTTCTCCTCACTCTTCATAAATTTCCTAACAACCAAGCTTTACATTAATGGTGAGTGGAAGGGGAAATTAATATTCCAAGCTCAAATTCTCTTGCAAATCCAACATTCAATTCCAAATTCAAGAAGAAGATATTGGATTCAAGCTTGTGATTACTTCTCCATTGCTTTCAAGCTTCTCTTCATAAATTTGGTGCAAAGGTGATATTTTTATCTCACAAATCTAGTCTATAACTATATTGGACTATTGGGAATGATTCCCTATCACTTTTGCACGCACATTTGCTTTTGGTTTGGATTGGATTGGCGAAAAACTCCAATTTTTAGTGTTTTTGGTGATTTTCTGCACTTAGGTCGCACTGGCTCAAATTGTGGTTCAGAGTTAGGTCGTTAGGTCGTAGGTCGTGGGGAGTTGGGTCGTAGGTCGTGGGGAGTTAGATTGTAGGTCGCTTGCCTATATCCTCTAGCCATTTCGTCCCTAGGTCGCTTGACCTCTAGGTCGCGGGTACCCCTAGGTCGCTCGGCCTTGTTTATTGCTACGTCGTTGGACCATTTAGGTCATTCGATCCTTAGGTCGCGGGTCTTTAGGTCGTATGACCTTAGGTCGTATGACCTTAGGTCGTATGACCTTAGGTCGTTGGACCTCCTTAAGTACCGATAGGTCGCTGGACCTTAGGTCGTCCCACATTAGGTCGTTGCTGGCCTTAGGTCGCGTGACCTTGTTCAGACCATAGGTTGTTAGGTCGTAAGACCTTAGGTCGTATACCCCCTATGTCGCTCTCCTATTTTAAACCAATAGGTCGCTGGACCTTAGGTTGTCCCACATTAGGTCGTTGCTGGACTTAGGTCGCGTGACCTTGTTCAGACCATAGGTCGTTAGGTCATATACCCCCTAGGTCGCTCTCCTATTTTAAACCGTTAGGTCGTTGGACCATGTACCTCACTAGGTCGTGTGATCTCTTCTCCTTATAGATTGTTGACCGCATTAGGTCATGCACTTATGTCGCGAATAGTTAGGTCGTTAGGCCTTGGTTGTCTATTCCCCTTAACTCGTTAACACCTTAGGTAGCATGACCTTATAATCTTTAGGTCGCATGACCTTATAACCTTTAGGTCGCATGGCCTTGTAACCCGTTAGGTCGTTTGGCCTTAAAACTCCTAGGTAGTTCGCATATTTTAGGTCGCTCGACCCCCCTGGACCCCCCCTCCGTAGGGGATCTTATCTGAAAAACATTCAACAGAACTTGCTTTGTTGAGATGCTAAGTTGACCATTCTTCGAGACAAACTATCTTTGGCTTCTCAGTCGATTTTATGGATTTTTGAATATCTATTTCGATGGATTCTTTATCGGTTTCTTTGGATTTTATTCACGTCTTCGAATGTGAATTTTTATGATTGATTGTTTCTACAATCACTTCTATGATTGGTCACTTTAAAATATAAAGGTTTTCTATACTAGTAGTAAATATCAAAACTCTTTCAACAAAATGATTCCAACTCTATTTTCAACAACAAAGCTCTTTTCTTAAACCGTTTTCCAATCTACTAGTATATCCAAACCATTAACTCACTCGGATGAGAAATCTAATTAAACGTCTTAGTAAAACAAGTGGTATGAAACGCTTGCATTCACTTCGTCGGTTAATTCTTAGACTAGTTCGATTGAACCTTTTGTGACAATTTTCTAGTGAAGTTCTACAGTTTGTTCGTAAATATTTGAGTCAAGCAAGTGGTTATGGGACACGAAGCTAAACTTTTATATTTACCAGCTTAGTGTAATTGACACTTCTCGTTGATCATGACGATCATTTTGTGATTTAGGCTAGCAATTGTGCGATGTCTCTTTTTTTGCTTCCTGGTTAGGCTAGACACCATTTGTGTGATTCCATTCACACATACCTTTTTGCTTTTTGGTTAGCCTAGACACCATTTGTGTGATTCCACTCACACATACCTTTTTGTTGCGATGTTAGGCTAGACAGCATTTGTGTGATTCCATTCACACATACCTTTTTGCTTTTTGGTTAGCCTAAACCTCATCTGGGTGATTCCGACTCATCCATATGGGGTCGCTCCCCATGGTCTTCGGAACGTCATGTGATAGGCCTCTTTCCTTTTTATTGTGATTTCTGGATTTCTTGTGTTGATTTCTGGAATTTATGTCATTGACTTGTTATGAGTACAAGTTTAGGGTATGATGCCCTCTTTGGATCTTTGAGAAGATTCTTGTGATATTGATTTATCTCTTATTGATTGATCTTCTGTAGATCATCCTTTGCATACTTATAGTAGTATGTCAGTATGGATATTTTATGTTTATGCCATATCTTTTATTTTATATCATGTCATCTGATATTTATAGCTAGACTGATTCGTTTATTATTTTCTCTAATAATACTCGGGTCAGACCGAGATGTTACAGGTGCTTCTGCTTGACTTCTTCCCGAGATTTGCTACTCTAACTTTTGGCTAACTATTTAGATTAGCAGTTTTTGTTGTATACACTTGAGATATAGACTCATAGTTGTATTCTTTTGTATATCATGTGTTGCTATCCTTTTGTATTATTGTGGATCTTTTTGACCACCACTCTGATGTACACTTTCATGTGTTAGTTATATATTCATATCTTCTTCCGCCTTTGTGATATGGATGCATGTGACTGATTTGTGTTATGCTTATTTCTATGTTTGTTTCCGAAGATTATTTTTATCCACCTTGTGATAAGCAATCACATGGATGGTCGCTCCTCAACAGCCTTATTCTCCGCGCTAGTTGACAGCACTACACCGTAGTGTTCTTGGCTAGCTTGGGTATAGAGGTGTGGCGTCACAACTAATGCTAAGATTTTTGTCTAACAATGATATTCATATATGATATATATAGATGCAACTGAAGAAAACATGAATAGCACACTCAGACCCACTAAAATAAACAAGAAGTGAACAATAAGTAGAGTCTAGAAGCTATAGCTTTACATCTATTTCATAGATTTTCAAGTTTTTGGAGACCGTTTCTAAACATGTTTTAAAGTTGAAAAGTATCCAATAAATTATCATTGTGATATTGAACTTTACTACACCAACAGAATTTAGGAAGTTTTTGCACTATCTTTAGTTAACCATAGAGTTTAAAGTTGAAGTTGAACTGTATTATTGGTCCAAAATTTTGTGATTTCATTTTTGTTAGTGTATGGCAAGAAGATGGCACCGTTAATATAAAAAATTAATGAAGTATTTGAATGCTAACCAGTATGAACCTTTTAAAGAAGAATGTATTGTGATGGAAAGTTGACAAAAAGACATGTTAGAGGGAATATTACACTTTAATTAAGAAATGAATTTCATGTAAGGAGAACATTTAGGGAGAAAACTTTTAACACTTCATATAAAATGACTTGCGAGCATATACATGCTAGAGCAACCACCGGGTTAACATTATGGCAATTGTCGATCAAATAAGAAATATTTATTACGTGACAACCGGCCCTTCATAACCCCCGAAAATCGACATAAATACGCTCATCGTATCGATGCCGAACGATCAAGTGCTGGAAAGACAGATTGTTGAGGGAGAAGAAAGAAGGTAGAAGAAAGAAGGAATTAAAACAATATAAGATTCTTGAAATGGAACAGAATAACATATAATAGTAACAGGTCTTTACACAAATCAAAAACTTTAATATACATACTACATATCAGAGTAAACAAATCAACAATTACCAGCCTGGACAGTTATAACAGCCTACCCTCACAATTTTCTAGCAGTTTCAAACAACCATTCCAGCGAAAACAAAAAAATACGGATAATACGTCTTCGCCATCCAGCTCGTCTCCTGAGCTCCATAGCATCCTAATCTGAAATACTCGGTCTGACCCGAGCATTAGAATAAAATAACAACCGATCAGTCTAGAAAACTAGTGTGAGAAAATACACTCAACTGAATTACTAAAGTTCAAAATTCTTTAAAAATCATAGGTATATCGTATGAGCACGCCACACATAAATATATAGGGTTTTTTTACCTTACGATAACCAAAACATTTCTTATCAAATCCTCTGATATTATAATAGTGTCTAAGTACAAATACTTATTCAGATAGCTGACATTGTTACATTAATTAAATATAAGTATTTGTAAATAGACCCAATCATAATATCAGAGGATTTAATAAAAGATGTTTTGGCTATCGTAAGGTAAAAACCGACATGTTTATTTGTGGCGTGGTCTTACGAGATACGTTTTTTTCAAAGGATTTTGAAACTTAATAATCAAATTGAGTGTGATTTTCTTACGCTGGTTTTTCGGACTGACACGGGTCTTATTTAACTATAATGCTCGGGTCAGACCGAGTATTATAGGATACACGAAAGGACGTTGTGGAGCTCAAGAGACGAGCTGGATGGCGACACATACTTCCGTACTTGATTATTATTCCGTTGTGTATTCAGTTTTTGAGGAGAAGTTTGTATGACTATCCAGTTGTATGTTATTGATGTTGTTGAACTCTGATGTTGTACTCTGATGATGTAATGTATAAACAGATATAGTTTTCTTTTGTGTAAAGATCATTTATTATCTATTATATTTTATTCTGCTGCGATGGTTAGATTCTGATGTTGTTTTCTATTTTCTTCTTCTACCTCTTTCTTCTTTAACCCAAATGGTTCGTATTTCCGTTCATCTTGAGTCGAATGAGGGAGAATAGTGTCGACTTAAGGGGTACGGATTTGCGGGTTGTTACACAATGCGAGGGTAGATATACCAATTACGCATCTGGACCGTTGATAATGCATAGCCGCAACTACCGTCCAACTCGAAACACACTCCTAAGAAAAATCGCGGGTGGCCATCAAATAAATCAAAAGTCGGAATATAGAATCGATGGAGTGTGTCCGATCGGAGGAGCTACCTCACTTGGCCCGAGAATCGCTCCTGTTTTAGCCACCTTATGCCAACTCACGGTGTCGGCTCTACATATATACCTTATATAGGATCGTCGCCACCATCCTACTTCATTCTGGAATCTCCACCGTGTACCCAGTTGTTAAAGTGGTTTTCGGTATCGATAGAGAGTATGCCCATACCCGATCCCAGTCTCTTTGACAACCAACCGCTTATTACATACCGGATGGTTCTTTTACATTTTCAAAATCATTTCATAATTGATATCAAAATATCATATTCAATTCAAACCATCACTTTCGAAATTATTACTTACTTTCGAAATCAAATTCGCCTTTGAAATAATAGTTCGATAATTTTATTTCCTTTCAAAGTCAAATTCACAATTTATATAAAAATATCGTGTTCTCAAAAACTATACCACTTTCAAATCATATTTCTTCCAAAAATCATCTTTCCAAAACAAGTTACGTTCTTACTTCAAAATCATCATTTTGATTCGTTATAACTTTTAATTCCTAACTTAGGTTATGACATCATGACCATATTCACTTTAAAAATCGAGAAATTTGAATATGAATTCTTCCATTTTACTTGGTTTGAAATATGGAAGAAAATAGTTTAAATAGTTATAAATAATTAATATTGATTTAAAATAGATTAAATATAATTAAAATAGGTTAAATAGCTTTAAAATAGATTAATTAGATTTAAATAAATTAAAATAGTCTAATTAGTTTAATATAAATTAAATTGGTTTAAAATAGATTAAGATAATTCACATAGTTAAGATTAGTCAAATATTTAATAAATTTGAAAATCTTAATAATTAGAAATTTTAAAATAATATATTTTTAAAATAATTTATATTAAAATATGAGTTTGAAATTAATACCAAATTAAACTATTCATTTCATTTCAACATATTTGGACCATTTAAAATTTCTAAATCGGCAAAACAAATTTCAAAAAACTATTGAATTTCATATCGTTTCAATCCATGTTCAAAATATCAATACGGATTACTCCAATTTCAAAATATTTCAAATTTATTTTCAAACAAATTCAATAAGTCAATTTTGATAGAATTTCATTTATACATAAAAGTTTAACCTTAAACTGTCAATTTAATTTCTTAAAGAAATTCCTTTTTAAACCAATTTGCATTTCAACACAAAACTTGATTTTTATATAATACTTTAGTCTATATAAATCAAATTTTATTTCAAAACATCAACTGATTAAATTCAAAAATTTAAGGATTTTAAAATCATTTAATTTAACCAATCTGGTATCCGTATATAATTTTCTACCCTTGGTTCAAGTGATAAGATATTTATTATTTCAATCCGCAATTTAATATTTTACGGTTGTATATCATTCAAGCCGCAATTCTGAATTTAATAATAAAATCAATAAAATTACTCGGGTCTATCATTTCAACCCATAATGATTTTTCCCTATTCTATAGACCATTCGGTATGTACCATTTCAACCCATAATGAGCTTGCGGTTTATAACGATATAAAATACAACATCCATTCATCCAATATCAATAATCAACATCCATCACAATCATCGTCCAAATCAATCAGCAAATATCTGTAACGACTCGGTATTTTCAACCATTCGCATCCATTATAAGTGTATAGGTAGACACTCATGCCGAAATTGAATTGATCAAAATACCGCGTTGTAATTAAAAATTTGGCAAATCTCAGAATATACAGTAAATAAAAATCACAGATCACAGACACAGAGTAATAATAATAATGCAGCGGAAGTAAAAGAGATAGTAGTTCATGAAGCTATTATGTAAATATAAGATACATCAGAGTTAAATAAGATACAACAGAAGAGTAACAGGATACATCAGGTACAAATCAGATACATCACTGAACCACTGGATACTGAAACAAAATAGATGGCTGGATCTTCAAGGAAAGCTCCAACGCCGAAGGTGAATCTTGAATGCTAACTCAATAAATCTGACTCGAACGTAAAGCAAAACACAAAACCCTCGAGTCAGGACATAAATACTTATAAACTGTAAATCAACTCAAGTGAACAGTAACAAAATGCATCAGTAACTTAAAGGATGCTTGGGACCGCCCATCCTCTAAGGATCCGTTAAACTATTTACTATGTAGTAATATACGCTATATACGGTAGTGTCTAATCAGTAAAGTATAATCATATAGAAAATAGCGTTAAGGGGATGGTGAACCTTAACGCGGTTGGATCTTTAAAACCAAAATCGTAGTGGGCTCGATATAAGGATATGACACGGCACGCGAGGCAATGCCAGGGTGGATACACCGTTTGCACTCCCGGACCGGTGGTGACGGCAAGCCAGCAGCTTCCTCCCACCTCGAACAATACCCCCGAATCAAAGTGGCGCCACCGAATCGAATCACAAAAGTAATAGAATAGTTTCCGATGGAGCATGCTCGATGAAAGGGTGCGACCCTTTGTGTAGCCCGGTATAGCTCCTGTTTTAGTCATATATGCCAACTCACGGGAGTTGGGTCCACGTAACATACCTCGAGAACGTCGCCACCATCCTACTTCATTCTGGAATCTCCACCGCGTACACAGTTGTTAAAGTGGTTTTCGGTATTGTCCGGCTATAAGACAATATCCGATCCCGGTCTCTTTAACAACCAATCGTTATTATAACCCATGGATATTTATTTCAAATAATTTATACTTTCAAGACCAAAATATCATACTCATTTCAAAACAATATCACAATTGTATCATTTCCATTTTCAAAAATAATTCAATATTATATCATTCAAATAAAACCCAAATTTTCAAACCATTGAATATTTCTTTAAATTTATTAAACTTGAAATATTCCTTTAAGTTATCATAGCATTTTGGAAATGTTACCTTAAGGAATCATAGCATTTTTGGAATGTACTACTTTCCACTTTACATTGTATATAATCAAAGTATTGATAAGCTTAAAATTTTAACATGTCAATTTATCATAGCCTTATAGTTAAATAAACTTTCTTACTGTAATATACAATTTAAACCGAAATTCTTATGTTAAGCTAAAAGCACCTTATTAACTTACATTATTTTTACAATAAAGAAACTTTATTATTTTAATCATTTAAAGTATGTCATTCACATAAATTAAAACTTGCTTATCAAATGTACGTTATCAACTTACATTTTATTATTACAGTAAGTAACATTTATCATTTTAATCAATTTAAAGTACACCATTACATTGATTAAAATCTACGTGTCAAATGTACGTTTTAAATTTTATATTCCTATTACAATAATGAACATTTATTAATTAAGAATTTACATGTTCCTATCATTAATTAGAACACCATACGTTCTTTCATTAATTAAAACCTATACGTTTCTTTCATAAATTAAAACCTATACTTTTCTTTAATAAATTAAAACCTATACGTTTCTTTCATAAATTAAAACCTATACGTTTTTTCATAAATTAAAACCTATACGTTTCTTTCATAAATTAAAACCTATACGTTTCAGATTTATATTACCATTTCACAAATTTAACTAAACTTCCAGTTTATTTAATTTATTTAACATCTTTAGTTAAAACTCAAATAACATTTTAAGTCAAGTTATATTTTAAAATTTCATTTTTCAACAGCCATTTATTCAACCACTTAAATTTATAGAAAAACAATAATTCTTTAATAAATCACTTAAATTCAAATATAAATTAATTTATCATATTTACCATTTTCCAAATAAAATTAAAGTCCATTTTATTCATGTAACTTAAATATCATTTTTAGTCAAAATTCCAAATTTCAAACATAAGTTATATTCCAAAATCCAGTTAATCCATTTATAAATTACATTTTTAACACATAGAAAAATCATAATTTATTTATTTTAAAACCTTTCAAAATCTATTTAAATCAAATTTCATAATTTTATATTTTTAAAATACTTAAAATATTCAAAGCACTTTATAGAATAACCACGGGTCTGTATATAGTTTTCTAACCTAGGTCAAGTGATACGGATATGTATCATTTCAATCCGTAGTTTAAAAGGTAAAAATCCGGGTACTATCATTTCAAACCCACAATCCCAAGTTTAAATAAATAAATAAAATAACTCAGGCCTATCATTTCAGCCCATAACATTTTTTTCTAACAGGGAACTTGCAGTGTGATCATATACAGAAATAGTATAAACAAGGTCAATATCACAATATACAGTCATGTATCAGATGTCAGGTGAAAATTAACAGTTTTAACATGGTAATAACATGGTAATAACATGGCATAGCGTATCATATGATCATCATTAACTTGCATAAACATTTTATATTACTAAACACTTGTCATCAATTCACTTTTCATAAGTATAAATGTCAGAGTGAGAAAGACTCACCTTTTTCAAAGCTAGAGACCAAAACAACATACAAGCACGACTCCAAAGGCACGACAAGCACAATTTCACGACTTTTGATTTGAGTTGAAAGACAGCCAAGATATGATTTTGTATCAACAACCCAAAGCAAAACAATGAAAGGAGAACAAATGAAATAAAACAAGAGTGAAAAGGAGAAAGAAAGAAAAAAAAGAAAAAAAGAAAAAAAAACAGAGAAAAATAATGAAAGGAAAAGCATGCGCCGGTTCATACCTTCAGGAGATGCTTACGCAAATTTTGGTGGAAGCAAAATGAATATTTTATGGTATGGAACTTTCGAACGTGAAATATATATTAACATTTGCTCACTAATTTATGTAGAGGGTAGGCAAGAGAATAATGCTTAAATGGTAGAGGCAATTAAGGCATTCAATTCTATCCAATAGGTGGAAACGTATGCGAGGCAAGAGGGAAAGAAATAATTCACACACGGAAATGATTTGAGACAAGATTTGAGCAAGATTTTGGATTCTCAAAAGAGAATATACGGCTGAAAACTTTGCATGGTTAACGCAAGAAAAAAAATCAAATAGATAACGAAAAGGCAAGAGCATGCCCAAAGTAACGTACAAATTATTTTGTTTCTGTTATTAAATAACGTACAAATTATTTTATTTCTCTTATTAAATAAATTTAAAATACTAACGTTTCTATTAGGAAAATAAACCATTACTTTAAACCAAAATTTAATAGCTATTGTACCATAATTAATAACATTTGATTTAGCTTCATCCAATTGATTGTTAAATATAAAGTTAAGAAACAGATGTAAACATATGTAAAAGAAATGTAAAGTTTATTTCTCGTTTCACACTAATTATTACTAACTTTTTTTTTAAAAAAAAGTATACAACAAATCTGACCAAAACAAAAGTGAAACAAATGTTACACAATTGTATACAGTTCAAGATGAAAAATTTGCCTTTAGAATTATAAAATTTAGAATTTCTATTAAAGTTACACTTTTTATCCAAATCAAATTTTCAGACATTGTTTATTTTTATTTGGACAAATGATTAGAAATCATTTCAAGAAATTTTCCAAAATTAGATTTTTAAGAAAACAAAAGCCAAAGTCTTTAAATAAATGAAAACAATTTAAAATTTAGGGAAAACAAGTAGAAAAGTAAGAAAAAGAAAGGGAAGCCATTACCAGATCTTTGAAGCCGTGAGAAACAAATGAAAATGATCTTTTTTTTTCACGTGTAAACCTAATGAGATGACGGCTACATTAGGCTTTTACACGGCTAAGGCAATTAATTGAGGAGTTTAAGGAAATGAAGGGTTTGGGCAAATAAAAGGGCTTACGTTTCAAAGTGATTTACAATCTTCCATATTCTTTTCCTTTTAAAACTTTACATAAACAAAATTTTAGGAGAAAATACTTTACAAACCGAAATCAATTAGAAATATGAGGTAACAAATAGTATAATTTGAAAAAAATATTAAATAATGAAGAAAATGCCTTAAAAATACCAAACAGTGTTCTAAAATTGTGCATAAATCACTGTTAGTCTTGGAAAATTATGCATTTCATTATAAAATTATTATGAAGTGGAAAGGAATGTTTTCATGTGAAAATGAGGTAAGAAATGCACAGCTACAATAAAGAAAGGAACGGTCAAAGGAAATTAAATCTATTAATTGGAAAAGAAACGGAAGAAGAAACGTTAGAACGGTTTTACGTTTCTTTGCTTTCAAACCTTTTAAACTTCCTATATATATATTCATATACATCTAAATAACTGAAAATAATTAAAATCTCAGTTAAAATTCGAAAATATAACAGATAAACAAAATTTTAATAATTAAATATTAATTAGATATGATTAAAATAAGAAAAATAGCACAGAAAATGAAAACTTGACTTAAGAATTAGAAATAACTTCAATACACTTTGGAAAAATTTACTTTAATTTAAATATATGTAAAATGAATAAAATAAAGTAAAACACAGCAAATAAAAGTGAGTGCATAAAATAAATAAATAAATTTTAATTATATATAATTAAATTAAGAAAATGGCTTAAAATTGTAGACTAGGCTTTTAAAATTAGAAATAAATTCAAATGAACTTTAGAAAAATTATATTATCATTTTAAAAATACTTAAAAGTCAAAATATACATTATATAACATATTATCACATATTAAAATAAAATAAAGAAGAAGTAATTTATACAATTTAAAATAGTCATTGTTAAATAACCCTATATACGCACAATATTGTAAAAGGTATAACATTCACAATTTACATCCAATTTCAACGAAACGAAAAGTGGTGTTCTTATAATGTTATGTACTTTCATAATAAAAGAAAAAATTTAAATTTTTTAAACTTTTAAAATTTTAAGTTGAAAGTCACAGTTTGACTATTTTGACCAAAATCAGCATTTCATGCAAATATTCAACTTACAAAATTTTGGAATTATAACTCATATAAAAATCAAGATTATATTTAAATAATAAATTTAATCATTTCAAATAAGTAAAATAAGTTTTTAAATCAAAATCTTACATTAAAAATAATTAAAATATACAATAAAATAATTACAAAATACAGGGTTGTTACACTCTCCCCCACTCAAAACTTTTCGTCCCCGAAAAGGAATGAGGTATGGAAGGGCACAGAAAAGATAGAGTGAAATAGGATTAAGATAAGATGACAAGACGATTGAAGTTATACCTGATAACTGTTGTTATAGGTAAGTTTTACAAGGTGGAGATTATCAAAGATTATAGAAAGCTTTCTAAACAGAAAGATCATAGAAAGATGCATATACCAGTCTATAGCAAGATGAGGACGATAAGAACAACCAAAAGATAGTTTGAAAAACAAAATAAGAAAATGAATTTGAAAGCATGGAGATTTCAACTTAAATAGAAAATAAACTTTTACACAAGTTACATAAATCTTAACTATCTCAAATTTCATTATCTTATTATCCAATCATCTTAAATTAACAATTTTTTTTTTAAAACCATGGGTTAGAAAAATAATCATTTATTACACTCACAATGTATTTAATAAATTCTATTCTTCTTTATTCCTAATAAAATTTAATTTATTCCTCTCAATATATTTATCACTCATGTTCAATATACTTACACTTATTATAACCACTTTCTTTTATTCTTAGTTCTTTTGACATCATTTTATTGTAAGTTATTCAATTACCCTTTATTATATTTATCTCTGTTAATCATTTTATAATTAAAATTTAAGTGTATAACATTTATTATAACCACTCAAATTTTATTTATAAAATCTTTTTATATTGTATACTACACAATTACATTGTTAACTTCTGAAATTAAGGTAAGTTATATTGGAATGAAATTGTGTCATACAAATAAAACTTTCCAATTCAAATATCTCAAGTTTAATCATTTATCCATTTTTTTTTTGATTTTCTTTTTATAATTGAAATTATTGTTAAAAATAAAATTTAAGAATTAAATTTCCGATTTCTTTAAACCATTTAGAGATAAGTAATAATATATATACAATATGTCAAATCAAATTTCAATCATATATCTATATATATTATAAAATTAAGTCATATTTTAGAAATTCAAATCAATTTAATTTCCCAAAACAAAGCTGTAGCAAGACTACAGAACAGTCTCTTCACTTCGAAACTCGAAAATGAACGTCGATGATGCTGCAGTCATCACCGGAATTATTTTCCAGCGATAAAGAGCAGAGTACTAATTTTAAAATTAAAAATTCTTTGGAAACAAATTTCTATTTGAAAATATTTTAAATATTATATCCCTTTAAACTTTTAAACAAAAGGTTTGGAACCATCGGAAATTAAATTCTCAAATTTCTTTTTCTAAATTCATTTAAGTTCCCATATAAATTAATAAACAATTATTTATAAATTCATTTATAGAACAATAAATGATAAATCAAGTATTATCATTTCAAATTATCAATTTGAATCATTTTATTAAGTTCCATAAATATATATATCAAAATTTTATTTCATTAACCAAATTTTAAAATAATATCGTGTTAGTTTGTTCTGTCAAAGTGTTTTAGAAATCCTATTGATAGCGTTGATCAGACGAATCGATCGGAAACCCAACTCAACATCAACAACTCCAACAACACAATAAAAAAAAATAGATTGACAAATACAATTCAAAATTTTTGAAAATATGTTGGAAACAAAAGACAAGATGATTAAATACAGAGTAGGGAGGTGGATAAGTTAAAATAAATCACGGGCAACCTTAAATCGGGTCAACCGTGACTTAAAGTATAAGATCGAAGTGGATTTAAATCTACGTTTGATCTCAGGAGTTAGAGTTTGGGATAATAAAAGATATTAGCATCTAAACCAAGGACAGATAAGAATCTCTGGTGAATCGATGCTAACTGCAAAGGAGTTTCCCCCTTTTTTCAATTCAATTTGAAATTGGCGTGACCGCCGACTCACTAGATAGATCATTCGAAGCGGAGTTATGGAATGCTCCAGAGTCAAAAGAAGATGAATAGTGAGGGATACGAATGGATTTTGGAACCATAGGGAATGTTCCAAAATTCAAAGGAATCGAGTCAAAAGGGAGAGATTCAAACTCGAATGAAAGTGATTCTGTAAATACATTCACTCCATATGTTGAGTTTGCCTAGAGCTACCAAAGCTCTGATACCAACTGTAACGACTCGGTATTTTCAACTATTCGCATCCATTATAAGTGTATAGGTAGACACTCATGCCGAAATTGAATTGCTCAAAATACCGCGTTGTAATTAAAAATTTGGCAAATCTCAGAATATACAGTAAATAAAAATCACAGATCACAGACACAGAGTAATAATAATAATGCAGCGGAAGTAAAAGAGATAGTAGTTCATGAAGCTACTATGTAAATATAAGATACATCAGAGTTAAATAAGATACAACAGAAGAGTAACATGATACATCAGGTACAAATCAGATACATCATTGAACCACTGGATACTGAAACAAAATAGATGGCTGGATCTTCAAGGAAAGCTCCAACGCCGAAGGTGAATCTTGAATGCTAACTCAATAAATCTGACTCGAACGTAAAGCAAAACACAAAACCCTCAAGTCAGGACATAAATACTTATAAACTGTAAATCAACTCAAGTGAACAGTAACAAAATGCATCAGTAACTTAAAGGATGCTTGGGACCGCCCATCCTCTAAGGATCCGTTAAACTATTTACTATGTAGTAATATACGCTATATACGGTAGTGTCTAATCAGTAAAGTATAATCATATAGAAAATAGCGTTAAGGGGATGGTGAACCTTAACGCGGTCGGATCTTTAAAACCAAAATCGTAGTGGGCTCGATATAAGGATATGACACGGCACGCGAGGCAATGCCAGGGTGGATACACCGTTTGCACTCCCGGACCGGTGGTGACGGCAAGCCAGCAGCTTCCGCCCACCTCGAACAATACCCCCGAATCAAAGTGGCGCCACCGAATCGAATCACAAAAGTAATAGAATAGTTTCCGATGGAGCATGCTCGATGAAAGGGTGCGACCCTTTGTGTAGCCCGGTATAGCTCCTGTTTTAGTCATATATGCCAACTCACGGGAGTTGAGTCCACGTAACATACCTCGAGAACGTCGCCACCATCCTACTTCATTCTGGAATCTCCACCGCGTACACAGTTGTTAAAGTGGTTTTCGGTATTGTCCGGCTATAAGACAATATCCGATCCCGGTCTCTTTAACAACCAATCGTTATTATAACCCATGGATATTTATTTCAAATAATTTATACTTTCAAGACCAAAATATCATACTCATTTCAAAACAATATCACAATTGTATCATTTCCATTTTCAAAAATAATTCAATATTATATCATTCAAATAAAACCCAAATTTTCAAACCATTAAATATTTCTTTAAATTTATTAAACTTGAAATATTCCTTTAAATTATCATAGCATTTTGGAAATGTTACCTTAAGGAATTATAGCATTTTTCGAATGTACTACTTTCCACTTTACATTGTATATAATCAAAGTATTGATAAGCTTAAAATTTTAACATGTCAATTTATCATAGCCTTATAGTTAAATAAACTTTCTTACTGTAATATACAATTTAAACCGAAATTCTTATGTTAAGCTAAAAGCACCTTATTAACTTGTATTATTATTACAATAAAGAAACTTTATTATTTTAATCATTTAAAGTATGTCATTCACATAAATTAAAACTTGCTTATCAAATGTACGTTATCAACTTACATTTTATTATTACAGTAAGTAACATTTATCATTTTAATCAATTTAAAGTACACCATTACATTGATTCAAATCTACGTGTCAAATGTACGTTTTAAATTTTATATTCCTATTACAATAATGAACATTTATTAATTAAGAATTTACATGTTCTTATCATTAATTAAAACCTATACGTTTCTTTCATAAATTAAAACCTATACGTTTCTTTCATAAATTAAAACCTATACGTTTCTTTCATAAATTAAAACCTATACGTTTCAGATTTATATTACCATTTCACAAATTTAACTAAACTTCCAGTTTATTTAATTAATTTAACATCTTTAGTTAAAACTCAAATAACATTTCAAGTCAAGTTATATTTTAAAATTTCATTTTTCAACAGTCATTTATTCAACCACTTAAATATATAGAAAAACAATAATTCTTTAATAAATCACTTAAATTCAAATATAAATCAATTTATCATATTTACCATTTTCCAAATAAAATTAAAGTCCATTTTATTCATGTAACTTAAATATCATTTTTAGTCAAAATTCCAAATTTTAAACATAAGTTATATTTCAAAATCCAGTTAATCCATTCATAAATTACATTTTTAACACATAGAAAAATCATAATTTATTTATTTTAAAACCTTTCAAAATCTATTTGAATCAAATTTCATAATTTTATATTTTTAAAATACTTAAAATATTCAAAGTGCTTTATAGAATAACCACGGGTCTGTATATAGTTTTCTAACCTAGGTCAAGTGATACGGATATGTATCATTTCAGTCCGCAGTTTAAAAGGTAAAAATCCGGGTTCTATCATTTCAAACCCGCAATCCCAAGTTTAAATAAATAAATAAAATAACTCAGACCTATCATTTCAGCCCATAACATTTTTTTCTAACAGGGAACTTGTAGTGTGATCATATACAGAAATAATATAAACAAGGTCAATATCACAATATACAGTCATGTATTAGATGTCAGGTGAAAATTAACAGTTTTAATATGGTAATAACATGGTAATAACATGGCATAGCGTATCATATGATCATCATTAACTTGCATAAACATTTTATATTTCTAAACACTTGTCATCAATTCACTTTTCATAAGTATAAATGTCAGAGTGAGAAAGACTCACCTTTTTCAAAGCTAGAGACCAAACCAAATACAAGCACGACTCCAAAGGCACGACAAGCACAATTTCACGACTTTTGATTTGAGTTGAAAGATAGCCAAGATATGATTTTGTATCAACAACCCAAAGCAAAACAATGAAAGGAGAACAAATGAAATAAAACAAGAGTGAAAAGGAGAAAGAAAGAAAAAAAAAGAAAAAAAACAGAGAAAAAACAGAGAAAAAAAATGAAAGGAAAAGCATGCGCCGGTTCATACCTTCAGGAGATGCTTACGCAAATTTTGATGGAAGCAAAATGAATAATTTATGGTATGGAACTTTTGAACGTGAAATATATATTAACATTTGCTCACTAATTTATGTAGAGGGCAGGCAAGAGAAAAATGCTTAAACGGTAGAGGCAATTAAGGCATTCAATTCTATCCAATAGGTGGAAACGTATGGGAGCCAAGAGGGAAAGAAATAATTCACACACGGAAATGATTTAAGGCAAGATTTGAGCAAGATTTTGGATTCTCAAAAGAGAATATACGGCTGAAAACTTTGCATTGTTAATGCAAGAAAAAAAATCAAATAGATAACGAAAAGGCAAAAGCATGCCCAAAGTAACGTACAAATTATTTTGTTTCTCTTATTAAATAACGTGCAAATTATTTTATTTCTCTTATTAAATAAATTTAAAATACTAACGTTTCTATTAGGAAAATAAACCATCACTTTAAACCAAAATTTAATAGCTATTGTACCATAATTAATAACATTTGATTTAGCTTCATCCAATTGATTGTTAAATATAAAGTTAAGAAACAGATGTAAACATATGTAAAAGAAATGTAAAGTTTATTTCCCGTTTCACACTAATTATTACTAACTTTTTTTTAAAAAAAAAAGTATACAACAGATCTGACCAAAACAAAAGTGAAACAAATGTTACACAATTGTATGCAGTTTAAGATGAAAAATTTGCCTTTAGAATTATAAAATTTAGAATTTCTATTAAAGTTACACTTTTTATCCAAATCAAATTTTCAGACATTGTTTATTTTTATTTGGACAAATGATCAGAAATCATTTCAAGAAAATTTCCAAAATTAGATTTTTAAGAAAACAAAAGCCAAAGTCTTTAAATAAATGAAAAATATTTAAAATTTGGGGAAAACAAGTAGAAAAGTAAGAAAAAGAAAGGGAAGCCATTACCAGATCTTTGAAGCCGTGAGAAACAAATGAAAATGATCTTTTTTTTTCACGTGTAAACCTAATGAGATGACGGCTACATTAGGCTTTTACACGGCTAAGGCAATTAATTGAGGAGTTTAAGGAAATGAAGGGTTTGGGCAAATAAAAGGGCTTACGTTTCAAAGTGATTTACAATCTTCCATATTCTTTTCCTTTCAAAACTTTACATAAACAGAATTTCAGGAGAAAATACTTTACAAACCGAAATCAATTAGAAATATGAGGTAACAAATAGTATAATTTGAAAAAAATATAAAATAATGTAGAAAATGCCTTAAAAATACCAAAAAGTGTTCTAAAATTGTGCATAAATCACTGTTAGTCTTGGAAAATTATACATTTCATTATAACATTATTATGAAGTGGAAAGGAATGTTTTTAAGTGAAAATGAGGTAAGAAATGCACAGCTACAATAAAGAAAGGAACGGTCAAATGAAATTAAATCTATTAATTGGAAAAGAAACGGAAGAAGAAACGTTAAAACGGTTTTACGTTTCTTTGCTTTCAAACCTTTTAAACTTCCTATATATATATTCATATACATCTAAATAACTGAAAATAATTAAAATCTCAGTTAAAATTCGAAAATATAATAGATAAACAAAATATTAATAATTAAATATTAATTAGATATGATTAAAATAAGAAAAATAGCACAGAAAATGAAAACTTGACTTAAGAATTAGAAATAACTTCAATACACTTTGGAAAAATTTACTTTAATTTAAATATATGTAAAATGAATAAAATAAAGTAAAACACAGCAAATAAAAGCGAGTGCATAAAATAAATAAATAAATTTTAATTATATATAATTAAATTAAGAAAATGGCTTAAAATTGTAGACTAGGCTTTTAAAATTAGAAATAAATTCAAATGAACTTTAGAAAAATTATATTATCATTTTAAAAATACTTAAAAGTCAAAATATACATTATATAACATATTATCACATATTAAAATAAAATAAAACAAAGAAGAAGTAATTTATACAATTTAAAATAGTCATTGTTAAATAACCCTATATACGCACAATATTGTAAAAGGTATAACTTTCACAATTTAAATCCAATTTCAACGAAACGAAAAGTGGTGTTCTTATAATTTTATGTACTTTCATAATAAAAGAAAAAATTTAAATTTTTTAAACTTTTAAAATTTTAAGTTGAAAGTCACAGTTTGACTATTTTGACCAAAATCTGCATTTCATGCAAATATTCAACTTACAAAATTTTGGAATTATAACTCATATAAAAATCAAGATTATATTTAAATAATAAATTTAATCATTTCAAATAAGCAAAATAAGTTTTTAAATCAAAATCATACATTAAAAATAATTAAAATATACAATAAAATAATTACAAAACCCAAGGTTGTTACAATATCAATATGGAACTGATAATCAATAATAGGTATTTAACTGGCAATTTATATTCAATAATAAACTAAATAATGATTTAATTCAAATAAATTCAAATTAACAGAAATAGAAATTTAAATATACCAAACAGTCATAAATAAGTTTCTAAGCATATCAAAAAAATTAATTTAACTAACAAAAGAAATTTTAGAAGTTGTGAGTGGGGTAAAACACTCACCTTTGAGTTTAAATCGAATTTAAATCCAATTTAAACCCAAAATTCAAACAGTCTCTAATTCATCCAAACTAGTGTCCAAATGTGAGAAATTTCAATATGATCCTAGCGGAGAAAACCGCGTGTGAAACGGACCTCATATGTAAAATTTATGGTGATTAGAACAATTTGAATTCCGAATTTTAAAATTTAAACAAAAAACAACTCACCCTCTACACGTCAGCATGCTTCATCACTCACGCATACGAGCCTTCTCAGACTCGATCGAAACTTAGCCGTCGCACGATGGTCAAAATTGTCGTCGCCTCTAACGCTCCGGGCATCATCAGGCAACGTCGCCACATCACCCACTACTGACCGAGCACAACGTAGGCCTCACGACCGAACGTGGCTCTCTCGTTGACGACCATCGCCACTAGTTTATTTAACCCTAATCGAATTAAATCGCTCAATCCAGCCATTGCATCGACGAACCAATTGCATCGAGTAGTTGCGTGCGATGATCTCACAGTCCAGTACCCTTCAATCGACGATCGGTCGTAGTTGATCGACGATCAACGAACGGCCGAGAATAGTTCACCCCGTTTTGACCATACAGAAACCCAGATCGAGAAAGAACAGTAGAATTGGCTTGCACTCTTTTTGAGCTTCAAATCGATATATTATTCGATATAGTTCGAGGAGTTTGAATTTTTGATTTGGTTATGAAATTTAATTTGAGGTTTGGGAATTAGGTTTATCTGCCATTGGAATGAGGAGTTGTGAAGGAGATGTATGTACATACAAATGAATATGAGGAGTGGCTAGGGTTTATAATGAGGTATTTATAGATAGAGCTGAAAACATAAAGAATGGGCTAGATTTGTTTGGAATAGTTGAATGATGAACTCCCCGAAAAGCCCGTTCTGTCTTTGAAACGAAAATGGATCAACCCATATATCAAAATGGATATTTTTAGTGATTTTAAAATCAATGGAATAGGTTTCAAGTCCTATTTCCATCATACAAAGAAGTTACATTAAAATCAGCTGATTTCAAATTGATTTCAGTTAATTTGATTTCTAGGCGTTTCCAACCCGTACGATCAAACGACAAGCCCGATCGTTACGAAACTTGAAATCCTACAATAATTCACTGGGATCCAATGAAATTATTTTCATCGAAATTTGAGACAGTGGCGAAAATGGCTATATTTCAGTTAATTAAATAAATTAATATTAAATTAATTAATCACTTTCGATTCAATATTTAATAATTTACAATTTCCATCACTCTGAATTACTTAGTGATTTATAGTCATTTAAAACCAATTCCTAAATCAATTTATTGTGGAATATTTCACAATTACAAGGTTTAGTTTTAATTTTAGTATACTCAGAGATTATAATTAAATTTCCAAAAATCCAATTTAATTTGCTTTCCATCTTGTTATTAAACCAATTATTATCTTGAGGCTATAATTACACTAGTTTATATTTTATTACACTAATAATTTCCAGTTCCATCCAAATCCCTATTAAGGTGATGTTTAATTCCATTAAATTGCGATTGATTTCACATTTTATATACAAGATTAAATATATAGGCAATTTATAATAATTGTTTCCATTAACTCTTAATCACCCTTTTATAAGTTTGTTATACTTCAAACAAGTATTATACTTACTTATGTAACACTGATTTATTCCAATTGCCATCAATTACATAATATTCCACTACTATTCCATAATTACATTTATTTTCTTATATTCAATTCATAGCCAAGCGAACATTTTAAATTATTACAACTAATTGGATTTTCATACACATTATTAATAATCACTTACATTAACATTATTACACTTTATTTTAGCATTCATTACATTATTAAATTAAAAGTTTTATTGCTTTCCGTATTAAATTACCAAAACTCATTAATTTAACAATTTAAATAGCTAAAAATTTATATGTCGTTACAATAAACCAAACTCAGTTTATGTGGAGTTTATTGAATAGTCTAATGTCAATTATTCACAATTATTGCAGACAAATATGCAACTATGTTGAACATGTTTGGAAATCTCTGCAACATTTATGTATAAACGAAAATAAGTAAGCATTGATGACAATATCACATATGGCTGCAACAATTCACTTTAATTGCATACTTTTCAACAATAATTGAATTAAACAGACTAAACTTTGTTTTATGCGGAGTTTTTTGGATAGTCTAATATCAATTATATACAATTATTGCAGACAAATATGCAACTATGTTAAACATGTTTCGATATCTTTGCAACATTTATGTATAAATGAAAATAAGTAAGCATTAGTGACAATATCACATATGGCTGCAACAATTTACTTTAATTGCTTTGTAACATCCCGATATTTTTTACCATTCACATTCACACATGTCGGACTTGTATTGCTCAAAATATCGTATTTTTAATTTATATTCGGAAAAACTCAACATATACAGTAAATAAATAAATAACAGAATCACAGACATAGAGTATTATAAAAATAAGCAACGGAAACTAAAAAATAGTAGTTCATAAAGCTACTATATATATAACAGAGTTAAACATGACAAGGAGTGTGGATTAAGTATCTTAAGGCAAATTTAACACTAGAAGGATGGTGAATAGTGTTTAATTGATTCTAAAACTTATATGAACTAATTTAAAAAATATGATATAAACAAATGCAGAACTATTCGTAGAACAATTACAGAATTAAACATAGATGCAGAAAGTTAATAAAAAGCAGTAAAAGGAAAGAACACACTTGATTTTATACTGGTTCATAGTTACCCTACATCAAGTCCTACACCAAGGCAAACACCTCGTACCGATTTTTATTATACCAATGTGGAGATTACAATCCTCAATTTCTAAAGGCCTTGAGATACCCTCCTATCTTCGAGTCCGGGGCAAAAACTCTTGATTTACGGGACACTCGATCACCCAATTGATTTCCAGGCAAAACCACATCTTATAGAGAGACTCGATAAACTTTTGATTAAAAATTGATCCTAACTATGTGTTGCACTTTGATCTTCGAGAGAGGGCAGAGAATCAAATAAGAATGAGATTCTAATTTGATTCACTTGAGAATTCGGTAGAATTTCAGCACGATCTAAAAAATACGAACATTTTAGAATATGGATCTGTGGAGAAGGAGTGAAGAAAATAAGAAAATAGTTAGTTAAAAAAAATTGTTTGCGAAGGCTATTTATAGACCAGTAACGGTCATAACCATTCCTAAAGAGATTTAAACGAATAGACACTTCTTTTGAAAATTGAAACTTTTGAATTTAACGGGCACCATGTCGACGTGGGGTATCCCATGATGTTGACATCCCTTAGTTAAAAACTATGTAAAATTTGTTTTGAAAATGGTATTGAAAGGAAAACAAGATGAAATGATTCTGGAGTAAAATAAACTAATTTTCCTATGTTTTAAAACAAAGAAGAGTAGAAAAATATATTTTAGAATGTATACATAAATTTGATTTTAAATCTCACGTATATATATTATAAAAATATTTAAAAATCAAAAGATAGTTTTAAAAACAAACAAAGTTTAAAATAAGAGTTTATTTAAAAACAAAAACAAAGAATACTTTAAGGCTAAAACACCTTTTTGAAAATCATTTGAAAAGATAATTTTTAAGGCTAAAATATTTTGAAAAGCAATTTTGAAAATCATTTTGAAAAACCATTTTGAAGTTGTTTTGCAAGATTCTTCCTGTTGAATATCTCATCAAATCAGGACTCGAGAACTTGTACAAAACTAGGATGTTCATGGGTTTGTAAGCCACTTGTCATAGGTTTATGAGCTACTAGTCATGGGTTTGTAAGCCACTAAGATGACAGAAATGAGTTCCATCCAAATGAAATTTGGAATGAAGATTTCCATGCTACTATGAAGTTTTGACAAAATCTAGACACTTATCTTGAAATCTTGATCTTAATACTCTAGAGTCTTCAATCTTGATACCTCCATTCTGAATCTTGAGTCTTGTAATAACCTAGATTTTTGGACATTTGGTCATTGGATAATTGACTGGTTTATTTAATTGAACCGATAAAATAATTCTGGTAATGAAAGATATCTAGTTGTAAGTGAATTCGAAAATAATAGTATTTTTGTTTAAAATCTTCTTATATATATATATATATTTAAACAACCATTATTATTTGTTTCAAAATATAATTTGTCAAATTTTAAGAAATATTTTTATTTAATTGAAACCAAACTTCTTATTCACAATGTGTGTGTGTGTGTGTATGAATATATTATGATTTGGAAATAATTTAAACAATATCAAAAGCTTATCTTATATTTCAAAACACTTAAAGAAAATATTTATTTTGTTTAAAAGTATGATAGCTTAAGATAGTATATTATAATAATATGTTTTCTTTTAAATTTGTACTTGAAATAAATTTAGTTTGTATATATAATATTTATTTAAGTATAATAACTTAAATTAATTATTAAAGATAAGATTTAATTTAATGACCATTTTTCTAATTTCTCTCTTTTAAATTTTGTATGGGAAAATGTATTTTTAATATATGTAAATATAACATAAATTGATATAAACATAAACATATTAATATATATAATATAAGGAATTAATTAAATAATGATTTTTAAACACTTATAACTTAAGTAGTTAATATAATAAAGAAATTAGACATGTGTAAGACCATTATAACATGTAATTCACATTTGTAAGATTAAGAGCATTTCAAGTTAACAAGTGGCAAATTTATAATTAATTAAAATTTAGATTATATTAAACATAATACAAGAGGAAATGATTAGTAATTCTTTCAGCTAGAATTTATCTCATCTCTGAACTTTAAACTGAAAACAAAATTCAAACAAAGTAAATAATAAATATTTCAGCCTGTTGAAATCAATAATAATCCATGACTAAAGCTTCAAAATCGAGATAATGCAAATCAAGATGAAGATTAACAGCAAGTATCAACACCTGATTCAACTTCAACTTCAAATTTGAGCATATCAGAAATCAAATTGAATAGTTTCCAGATTTAAAAATACAAGTTCCAGGTTTAAGCCGGGGAAAAACTGTTCTCTGCTCATAAAAGGTGAGTAATCTCGGAAAATCTGGTATACCTTGAATTGGGATGTGATTGAGTTATGAGCATATTGATTTAAAAATGACTTTTATATGTGTGTGTGTAAGTACCTGTGAACTTGACTGGAACAGGTACATATAAGTCTCCGTTCAACTTTTCAAGCTTAAAACCTGATTCAAAATTCAAATTTTTCCCATGCAATTGTTTTTTGGCATTGATTCCTAAATGAAAAGTGTTGATAGCAGTGTAATATTAATTTGAAAAATAGTTCCTAGATTTTGTATTTAGTAATTTTACAAAATATATAAAATACAATGATGACCTAAAAATAGGTAAAAATCAAACATGCTTATTACAATCATTGATTATAGAATCTGGTTTGGAGTACAAAATGTTGAATTTAGATGATGAACCCATGATTTTTAGGTAAGTGAGTGGAGAGATATATCAAGATGATCGATTTAAACACTTTCGACTATTGATGTTGGTCAAGACGAGTTTTGCTTCGAGGTTTGATCTGGAGATGACCGGAGTGCCAAGGATCGATGGAAAAATGGTTAGTAGATTTTTAAGCCACTGCGGCGATGGCACATCGATGAACTAGGGTTTAACTTTAGTTTTGATCGAGGAGGGAAAACTGGTGATCGCGCCGTCAACAGGAAATCGGAATTGTCCAGTCATGGGGGAAAAGGAGCTTTATATCTGAGAAAAATTAGAGATCGAGGAAGAAGCATTATCTTCGGGTCGATCTCGAGCAGGTATGCATGTTGACTCGAAGGTGGTTCGTGGGAATGCTTGGGTAAGTCTAGTTTGGGTTTGGGTTGTTCGGATTGCTCGGGTTGTGTTTGCAGTTTTCCATGCTCGTCTCGAAGTAGAAGACGCATGGTGGCCCTGTGTGTTACTTGAGTTTTATTATTTGCTTGGGTTTTATTTTTGATTGTAAACAGATTTCAAAATTTAAAAAGGGAAATCAAGTTCTGATTTCAAAAGGCAAAACAAGTAAGTTAATTGAATTTCCATAAGAAGTTAGCGTAGCTTTAAGTATGTTTATATGAAATATGTTTCCAAAAGATTTATAATATTTAAAGTTGTTATTTTTTTAAAGAAATGTTTAGAGATGGTTTAATTGGTAATTAAGAGTTAATTAATTTGTATTATAATGATTAAATTAAGTTTAATTACTTAGAGAAGTAATTAAGGAATTGTTAAAAGTTAATGAAGATCATTAACTAAGGATTATTAAATAATTAATTAATGTGATTAATTTTTAATAATTAATTAAATTAATTAAATTAATTAATTAAGGATAATCATTTGCGGAATTTTTAAGTATAATTACTTAATTAAAGTAATTAGAAGAATTAATTACTCAATGTAATTAATTAAATTAATGTGATTATTTTAAGTTAATTAATTAGTTTAATAAATTTAAAATAATCATTGGATGATGGGTTAAGCATGATTACTTAGTGTAATTTATTAATTATAATTACTTAGTGAAGTAATTAGTGGATAATTACAGGATGTAATTAATTGAGGAATGATAGTAGTTTGGGTTTAATTACTTAGTGTAATTAATAAAGAAGGATAAGTACTTAGTGAAAGTAATTAATAATTAACTACGTAGTGTAATTAATTTAAGAATTGATTAATAAAGTTATTTGAAGTTAATTAAATGATGCAATTATTTAAGAACAATTAATTGCTAATTGTGATTAATCAAGGTTGATTAATGAATAAAGATTAATTATTAAATATGATTAATAATTAATTAAGAAGTAATTAAGGGATCATTATTAATGTAATTAATGATCTAATTAAGGATTGATTAATTAACGGGTAATTAATCAATAATAAGTTATGATAAGTAATTAATTAAATGTAATAAAATAAGGACTGGTGTAATTAATTATAATTAATTAATTAATTAAGTAATTAAAGTTTAATTACTGTAAATGGTTAAGGATAATTAATTTGTGTAATTAATTAAAGGCGAATTACTTAATGTAACTAAAAAGATGATTAGAGGATGATTAATTAATTGTTTTGTAATTAATTAATGTTGAGTAAGCAGGATTTAAAGATGATTGAAGTAATTAATTTAATATATTTAAATTAGTTAGAATGTATGATTAATTAACCTTGTGTATGGATGATAGAATGATATTGAAAGCCTTGGATTAATTGTTATCCCTAATATGAGATTCATGATGCTATGTAATATGATATGTTGATTGAAACCGTGATTTTATGGTTATCTACTGTTGATGAATTACTATGACACCCTTTATTTAAAGTTTGAATTGTATTTCACTTGAAACTTGGGTTAAGATGACTTGGAATTCGAAGAGACCGGTGTTGGGTATCAGTAAATACCCGAACCCACTTCGATTTGTAATCTCCAATAAATCTATATAGATTTGATATATGAAATGAATAACTGGAATGGAATAATATGGAACTTTGAGACTAAGTATGGGTACTTAGGGATTCATTTGTGAAATAAGTGTTAAGCATAACAAGTAATGAACTCGTAGTGAAGTACGAGTTACCCCGGGTCTTTCTTTTATGGTTTGAACTTAGTATTTCAAATTATATGGGTTTACTCACGCTGGTTCCAGCCTGACCTGGGTGTTACTTTGATGTAATGCTCGGGCCAGACCGAGTATTACAGATTTTTAGGTAGGGACGTTTCTGGAGCTCAAGTGGCGAGCTGGATGGCAGGAATGTATGGAGTGTATTAAGCTACGATATATTGTATTTTATCTAAAACATGTAGATTTTAACTGTCCAGTGATTGTGAAATGTTCTAACACTGATGTATTAAAATTTAATTAACTGATACAGCTTTCTTTGTGTAATGAATATTATTTGATACTATATTTTATCCGCTGCGAATGTGAGATTCTGAGTTTGGTTTTCTATTTCTACTTTTATATCTTTTCTTCTTTTGCTAACTATCTGAAATTTTTGGAATCAAAAATTCCGGGTCATTACATTTGGTATCAGAGATGATGGTTAAGCGAGAACCTTGGCTTTGGTGGGATTACTCATTAAGGATAGAGTCAATGTTACCCTAGAATGAGTTGAGTGTGTGTGTGTGTGTATGGGAGCGTACTTGTTATTTTCTTATATGAAGATTTTAAATTATTTTATGTAAGAATATATTTTTAAATATAAAGCAATATTTCTTTCTAATAAATATTAAGGTAATTGGTTGTTAAATTATTGGAATTAAATTAAGTGGTAAGAGAAATATAACCAAATTGGAATTGAATAAAGATAAGTTTGAAATGGATTCAAACTGAAATTTAAATCTTGAATTTGAGAAGGAGTTTTAGAATAAGATAATAATGAATTGGTTTCCAGATTTGATAATCTTGGTTATTATCATAAATGATTGTTGTGTTTAATAATGAAAAGTGTGTTAATGAGTACGCAAAATGAAATTTTTTAAGGAAGTAAAACATTTGGGTAAGTATGACTTCTAAATTGGAATTGAAGATGATCTGAATTGTGGATATTTAAATCTTGGTCCAGAAATTTGAAAATTGTTTCAAAGTAATAGAGAAAAGAATAATATTATTCAGACTATTTTTGAATGAAATTTTATTTTAAAATAAGAAGTTGTTTGGAAATTTTAAAGAAATTTGTTTTGAATTAAAACCAAAGGTGATTTAAATTACAAGATTTGGCTTGATGGGCCAAGAAGTAAATATGTATATATGTGGGTATACATAATATCAAAGATGATTTGAAAATAGACTCTAAAGTGATGAGTTTTGATTTTTCTAGAAATGTGAAGTTAAATAAGTTTTTGAACTTTTAAGTGGTAGGAATTTGGAATTTGAAATAGAGAATTCAAATTTGGAGTGGGATTAATAGGATTAAATTAAATTTAACTTAGAAGAAGTTAAATAAGTTTGAATGAATAACCTGATTTGGAAATGATATTATCCTATTGTTATTAATAATCCTCTTGTTATTTTTTTGTTTTTTTTTTGTTTTTTGGCAAGGCCGACGAGGTTGGATGGTCCCCGACCATTTTATTGCAACACCAGAGAACAACAAATACAACAGAGAGCAAAAAGCTCATAGAATACTGAGGAGACTAAGGTGTTACAAAACACAAGGAATAACAAAAAGGAAAAAACATGAAAACAGACAAAACATAACAAAGTTAGCATAGAGAGGCCACTGATATTCCTGGATCAAATGCAAAAAGCATCTTAACCACTGAATATATCTCTTGCATAACACATATCTTCAAAACATAATCCTCTTGTTATTGATAATCTTTAAGCTGAAATTGTATTTTTTTAAATAAATGAAGAAATGAGGTGTGGTAATATATCCATTATTAAGATCAAATGGAATCATTTTGGACTTAAGATTTGAATGTTTAAGATAAAACTTCAAAGGCTTGGTTTCAAAATTTGAAATTTGGTGATAAAATGAATTTCAAAGATTTAGTTGCTTAAAAAGGATTTGAATTATTATTTGAACTTTGAAATAGGTTAAAAATGGAATTTGGATTTAGAATTAAATGGTTTAAAGATATATGTTGATTTGATTTAAAGGATTAAATCAATATTTAAAAATTTAACTCGAATTTATATTGTTCGGAATGCTTTAAATTTTAAATTTGAATTGAATTAGTTCAAATTGAATTTGATTTGAATTAATTGGAATTGTAATTGAAGATGGATATGTTTAAAAATTCAAAAGGAAAATTTGAATTAGATTAATTTGAATTGAAATTAAAGTTGAATGAGTTCAAATTCAAATGGGAGTTGGGATTAATTCAAAATGGAATTCATATGAATTGAAAGTGGTTCAATTTGAAATTTATTCGAATTAATTAAAAATGTGATTAAAGTTGAATAAATAAATAAAAATGGAATTTGATTTGATTTAGGAAAGAAATTGAGGATTAATTCAACTTGAATTGGGGTTAAATCAATTTCAATCGAAATTGAAGTTATTTAAATTGGAATTGAGTCAATTTAAATGGAAGTGGAAATTTAAATTCAATTGATTGGAATGGAGGTTGGGAATTGAACAGTTTGACTCTGGACTATTTTCAAAATAAATTGTTTTAGTACAAATCTATTTTTCTAAGCTATTTATTATATATACAACCTTTCTTATTGAACCCAAAACTATCTTATACTTATTTTGAACTACTTTTGGAATTATTTAACTATTTTTCAACTGTTTGATAAACTAATTACTGTTTTTTACTACTTTGTACCTAATTACTATTTTACAAGTATTTTGCAATTGTTTAAAATTTCTATAACTATTTGACTATTTTCCAACTATTTTACAATTACTTTAACTATTTTACAGCTACTTTACAAAGTAATAATTATTTTCGACTACTTGTATATTTTTAATTTTTCAAGCAATTTTCTAATTTTAAGATGGTCAGAGTGCAAACTGTTTATAATTAAATACCCATTGAGATAAGAATTAAAGTGATAATCCAAAGAGGATTGAGGCAAATGTGAATAAGTAAATAGAAATTAAGGTGAATGTCTATAGAAAATGAGATTGATTTGGCTAATAATCAATAAAGATAAATACGTAGAATTTACGTATATTATTCTGTTCACATAGTGATTTGATCCGGATTCGAGCATAGAATTTCAAGACAGCAAATCGATCCGATTTAGGATTTTTCACTCGATTTTCGATGACGAACCTAAATATGGATTATTGATTGGTTTTGGATATTTTCTATCATAGTTAGGCTATGCAAGAAGAATGATGATTTCTGATCAAGGAACCAGATCTGAGTCTGCGCTAGGAAGTCGGGTGAACAATACTAGTTCGGAAGTGAAATTGTGTGACCTAGTGAGCGATCAGATTGATATAGCGTACAGATGATATGTGTACATCATACTGGTTTGAATGAAATTGATACTGGAAATTTATGGATAAGAAATCTGAAATGGTTTTTAAATGAAAGTTATATTTTGTGAAATATATGACAAAGTAAAGTGGAAATTGGATATTTCTATGTTAGAAATTTACTTTATGGATGTAAGTAATTTGGTAAGTGACTTTATAGAGTAATCAAATTTGAATATTTGACTTGGAATAAACAAAGTTATATATCTTTGTTATGTAAGATAAATCATCCCTTGTTGAATCGTTTGCCAAAAGAAATAGGTTTTGGAAGTTTTTGAAGTATAAAACGGGTTTTATACAAGTTTGAAATGATCCAAAGATTTTTCAAGGTTAAACACACAGACACACACACACACACACACACACACACATATAAAGGATCTTATGAGATTGATTTTGAGAAAAGGTTTTTGAAACCTATGGATTTTGGAAAGGCTTTTGATTTTCGGGTAAAATCAATATTGGAATTTGAAAAGCCTAATTTGAGAATTATCGATTTTGGGATAATCGATTTGAGAAAGGAGATTTATATGGGATTCATACTAGTGTATGACTTGAATGATACCATAAGAATATAGTATAAAGTGTTTTGAGATTGGCACTAGGAAAAAAGGCGCTCCCTTGAAATGAACTCCTCAGGAGTGCCACAGGTTAGTACCGCCTTGAACCCAAAGAGGGATTCTAAAGTTGATCCTGTGAGGAATGTGGACAAAACTAGTTCCTGAGGATTTTGTGTAGTGTGTAACGAAAATCGAGGGCGCTGATGCCTACAGAGGCATTTGGGTTGTGTTGTGACGATAGTGTAACTCGATGTCACTTCGATCTACTGCAGACCGTAGCGAAAGTCGTGTGTGCTGCCGAGAGCCAACAGTCTATGTTTGATTTTATATCGGTAGACTGCGACCTATGGTGACATAGCGAAAGTCGTGTGTGCTGCTCAGAGCCAACAGTCTATGTTTGATTTTGCATCGGTAGACTGCGGCCTATGTGGGAATGGAGAAGTTTCATTTTTGGCAGCGAAAATCGAGGGCGCTGATGCCTACAGTTTCATGGACTTTTGCTGTGATGGCAACGTAACCCAGGATGTAACTACAATCTTTGGCGGGGTCCATGGCGTAATCGAGGGGCATGGAGTGCCTATAGTTACATGGACTTTTGCTGTGAAGGCAACGTAACTGTAACATCTCAAAAAATTTATCAATTAAAATTAATAATATATTTTAAACCCTTGGGATTTAATTTGAAAATAAATTGGAAAAAAGATCTTAAACAAATAAAATAAGTGAAAATTAGATATGAATAAAATTCCAATTTTATTTTGAGTTTAAAATATTAAAATATTAAATGTTTTAAAAAGTCATTTGAATTTAAAATCTTATATATATATATATATGCATATTACATATATGAGTAAGGTTGAATACATATTGAAATTTAATTTAATTTTTTCAAGATATGTGTGAACACATTAATGGACATAAATGTTTATATTTCAAGTTTGAATTGAAATTTGAACTTAAATTTAAAATAAATGTTTTAAAAAATTACTGCCATTTAAAAATCATTAAGATGTAATGTATATAATATAAATATTGGTTAAAAACAATCCTTTTTACACAAATGAATAGGATATAAAAATTTATAAAAATTCTTTTGTCTTGTAAAACTACAAATGCTAAATATACATTCACGTGGGAGATGGAGTAAAGAGATTAACAAAATTGAGATCTCATGATTATTGTTTACAAATGGCATGAAACATCATTACTTGAATAAAATAATCAAATTAAAAATTTCAGAAAACTTTTCAGCTTCCAGTTTCAAATTTATTAAGCTACCAAATCTTTGAAGTTCAGTAACCAAAAGATTTAGCAATCTCAAACTCCAACACTCAAGAAAAAGTAAAAATCAGAAAAAGAAAGAAAAAAAACTGCCAACCTTTTTTCTTCAATTCTAAAGTTAAGTATGAAGTTCTTTCTTAAGCATCAAACTGTAGTGTATGATTCCATCTCTCAAGTAAGTTTTAAAACTTTATGGTTTAGTGAGATTATGATTTTTAAATCAAGTTTTAACAAACAGAATCAAAACTGCAGATTAGTTTTAAAAGGGAAGCTTCAGGTTTTGCCAGAGCAGTGTAGTAATTTCTGAAATAATTCAAAGGCAAGTAACTTTCTTTTTAAAATTTGAATTTGAAGTTATAATCAGTAATGAAGAAAGGATTTAAACAATGATATTAATCTATTGCAGGAGAAAAAAATCAAGGTCAAAGATTAAATTTACTTCTGGTTTTCAAGTTGTAGAAAAAAGCTTCTCTATTGTATAAGAAAAGGTTCAACTGTAAGTAATCTAAAAATTGCTGTTATTAATAAATTAAGTAAATGAATGCAACCAAGAATAAGTAAAGATTTTCATTTATAACCTGCAGATCTAAACTCCAAAACTTAAAGTAGGAAAAGGAGAAAAAAGTTTTAGGCTTCATCTTTTATTTTGAAAACTGTCAAGAGCCCTTCTGTCTTTGGGGAAGAGGTAAGTAAACCCTTGATTTTTTTTCATCAATTGTTGATTGTATGGATGCCTGAATGATGCTAAAAGCTTTGCTTGTGAATTGATTGTTGTGCTTGTGTTTTTTTCTCTGCCTGGAAATGTTGTTTTCCTTTTTTTTCTTCTGTTTCCTTTAAACTCTCTGGTTTACAGTGCAAACCATGCCAAACTAAAAACTCTCCCCCTCAATCCTTCTGAAAAATGGATTGTAAAACAAGTTAAAGTATGGTTTTAACACAGCATTGTGTTCCAGTAACAAATTGATGCAAAGTTATATAGTTTTTTTACTGGAAACTGTGACAACATAGTTACATTTAAGTATCAGGTTTACATAGTAAGCCATATCAAAATCCAAATCTCTCTCCCCCTCTTTTCTTCTAAAAATGGATTATAAAACAAGTTAATGTATTGTTTTAAACCCACACTATGTTTCAAAAATAAATAAGGGACAAAATCACATAGCTTTGCCTCTGGAAATTTTGAAATGCAGTCACCACTTGATTTTTGCAGAAATTCCTCTTGGATTTTTATTTCAGTAATACTATTTGAATCCCCTTTAAAAATAATGATTTTTGAAACTAAAATTCAAAATTTTCATTAACTTTTCACTGGGATATTTGGATGATATGAAAAATGAATTATGACAAATTCTGGTGATCTAAGTTATTGTAGGCCTCTAGTTCGTTGTCACAGTAAGATTTAATGTTCGACATCACCAGAAAAATACTAGATGAATTTATAAATCCTTAAATTTTGAATTCGAGATCAATTTAAGTTTTAAGAACCCATTCCTTTTCATGTTCGAAATGATGGTGTTGCACCATAATGGGGTTATCGAACTTCGTGCCTCCGGTGCCTGTCGCGACGTCGCACGTTGGTGGAGCTTCGGTCAAAATTTGGTGACCGTTGACGGTCAGAGGAGGTGGCGCGAGACATTTTTCTGATGATGCTCTGATGGGTTGTTTGGGTCGAGATGACTTGATTCTGGTTTTCAAAATTAATTCGAGTTTTGGGTGTTTGTGGGGTTCTAGGGGATGGTCAGCAACTCGATGGTGACTGCAGCTTCGACCATCGGTGATGGTTTTGGCCGTGCACGTGCACGTGGTGGTTGTTGTATTAGTGAGGATGGCTTGAGAAGAAGGGGTGACTAGAAGCGAACATCGGGAAAAGCACGTAGTAGTTCGAGTTTTAACTCGAAGTGAAAGGGTGGGTGCGCTGGGTAAATGAGAAGTACTTAGTAAAATTTTCAAGTTTTCAAAAAAAAATTTGGCATACGGGTAGGTTTTGGGGAAACCCGAAGCAAGCAGGAGTATTTCTCTGGTAGAACCCGAAGCATATATCGAGTAGCGGGATTTTCTGGTAAAACTTTAACAATCTGAAGTAATTAAATTTTTAATGCATTCTTTATTAAAAATGATAGTTATTAAGTAGAATGTGAGGTAAATGATATTGAAACAATTATTTGAAATTTATGAAGTTCAAAGATATTTTAAATCTTATATTTTCTTTTAAATAAAAGTTGTTTTAAAATTTAACTTAATAAAAATTTAGAAGTAAATCAAATATTCAAGTGTAACTTAAAACCAAATTTGTTTATAATGATGAAATAGTAATTGACAATTAATGTTTTGTAATGGCTTTACAATTAATAATTAATTAATTAAAGAATAGTCAATTAATAAAAGTAATCAAACTTAACATTAAGAATTAATAAATTAAAATAATCAATTAAAGGATGATTAGTTAATAAAGCTAGTTAAGATTAAATTAATTCATAATTAAGTAAAATTAAATATTGATTTAAAATAAATAAATAAAGGTAATTGTACGATTAATTCACTTAAATCATATTAACCTTAATCAAAGATGATTGACTATCATCAAATATTCTGTACTAGATTGATATTTCTTTTGTGATACTGTGATTGCTTTGTGCTGAACTGTGATTTATGATTTGTTCCCATGTGTATGTGAAAACCCCTTTTGCCCGTAAAACAGCATTTAAACTTCGATGCGACAGGGAGTCGGATTTCGGACAGTTATCTGAAACCTACATCGAACCCTAAATATGAATCCTTGTAATTGATACACCCACATGTTTTAAAATTGAGCGCTCACTATTCGGATTAGCCGAGAGAGGACCTTTGTGTCATATAACCCATTTCGAATAGTGATTCGACCAAATGGATAACATATGAAGACGGTGTTGAGGACCGGGTGTCTTTGAAAACGTTAGGATAACTTGTCGATTGTCCCTGCACCGAGTTGCTCCGGTATAGAGATCTCCACCTGTGATGGGGAGTCCGATCGAGATTGTAGACGCTCGGATTTGCAAGAGCTTCTTCCTTTATTGGACGTAGTGCCTTTGGTTCTGTTCGAACCTGGAACAGACTTGTATGGTCGTGTGTCTGACACTACACTTTGAGATATAAAGCTGATTTCTTTCAAATACATATCTGTTAGTGGTGGAGAATTAATTCTCTTAGCTTAACACCCTTCTCTGAGACGTACGAGCTCAGAGGTTATGTGGTTGAAGGTTATCAGCAATATACTCCCAATTTGGTAGTGTGGCATGCTCAGTGCTTCTGTGTGTTGATGATCATTTTTTATCATTTATGATGAAAGCCTGGCTTTCCTGTAAAGTATAGGTTTGTGGACGAGACCTCATCGGACCTCATATCCCGGAAATGGTCGAAACAGGAAAGATGCGGCAAGGTTATGAGGGTTGCACCCTTTAGGGTATGTCATTTCCTTCTGGAAAAAGGTGGTATCATGGTTTGGAGCCCAGATACTTACCTATGTGGTTGCTGCAATCTCATTTACTGTGTGGTTGTTTCTTTGTGATGGAGGGCCCTCGGATAAAGGTCGCAAATGACCGGGGAATGGCATAGTCGTGTAGTAGTTACCTAGTTACAGAGGTAACCCAGCATTGTGCTGGCGGAGAACTGATTAAGTTCTCGGGGCGCCCCGCCAGAGGCGTACCCATGTGGCATAGGAAGTTCCTTAGCCTGACCATTTTTTGGGAATCCAAAGAAACAATATGATTCCTGTATGGTTTTAGTTGCATAACCTGCCATGCAGCGTGGCGGTAACCTGCCACAAAACATGGTAGCTATAGTAGGCATACAATAATGGTTGTATGCTGGCTAGGATTTATATTATACTTTCGAAAAGATTTTCTACACTATGCACTAGTAGTAATATCAAAGAATTTTTCCCGTATGAAGGATATTTGACTATCATAAGAAGAAATCTTCTCCAATTCTGTGATTTCATTATGTGTGTGGCGGGAGGTCTTATGGTAGTTTCATTTTCCCAAAAGCATGCTGGTTTTTCTTGTATAAAACCTGTCTTATTTAAAAGCAACTGTCTTTTTTTACTCATACCAGTCCCATGACTGACCTGGAGTTTATTGTTTTCTTTCTAAACTCAGAGTGCCCATCATTTCCATACGGGCAGCCTAGTAGCATTTTTTCCGTATTTTATCATTAGCTCTATTTTGGAGACTTTGGTTTGGAGATTATCAGTTTTTGGAGGCTTTTATCTTGAAGATATTTGGAAGCTTTTGGATCTCAAGATGCTTAGTTTGGAAGTTCACTATCATTTTATTTCCATGAAGACTTTTTGGCATATGATCACTTGTGGTTATATTATGACATTCTATTTGGAGTTGTGATATATGTATTATGATACTCTGATGTTGTAATAGATATTATGATGATGTTGTATCTGTGATGTTATGCATGATATTCATTTTGTTTTCGTCGTTTTATATTCATCTTATGTTGTTATAAGCTTCATCCGACTGGAGTTCGATGTTTGAATCTTCGGCAGTCGAATACAAGTGAGGTATTTGATGTCGATTTTCGAACATTGGATTTCGGGTCGTGGAAGTAACCCAGGATGTAACTGCGACCATGGATTGTGGCGATGATTTCTAGAGCATTCTCACCAAAGATGTTTCCTCGATTTCAAAAATGTTTTCTATATTATTTTCCAAGTATTTTCACTGGGTGTTGAAAATGGGTCTGCTGAGTACTTATATATTTACAGTCCTACGTCTGATAACGTATGACCGAATTTCTGTGAGAACAAGGATTAACTTGTTGAAATATAGAGTTGTAAAAGTATTTTTATATAAAAACTATTTTTAATATTATATAGATTTTAAAAAGTGTTTTGAAAATGATCAAAAAATTATCGAATTTTAAGCATTTTAATAAATTCTGGCTTCGTTGCTTTTCGAGGACGAAAAGATTCAAAGGGGGAAAGAATGTAATAATCCGGATTTTTGGACATACGATAACTGAATAATTGACTAGTTATTCAATTGAACGGATAAAAAAATTCTAGCAATGAAAGATATCTTGTCATGTAAGTGAATTTGAAAATAATAATATTTCTATTTAAAATCTTCTTATATATATATATAAACAACAATTATTATTTGTTTCAAAAGATAATTTGTCAAATTTTAAGAAATATTATTATTTAATTGAAACCAAACTTCGTATTCATGACGTATATACATATGTATATGTATATGAATATATTATGATTTGGAAGATTATGGTGGAATTTAACACATAAAACTTTACGAAAGCTACTTAAAATTTTTATCTTATATTTCAAAACACTTAAAGAAAATATTTATTTTGTTTAAAAGTATGATAGCTTAAGATAGTATATTATAATAATATGTTTTCTTTTAAAATTTGTACTTGAAATAAATTTAGTTTGTATATATATAGTATTAATTTAAGTATAATAACTTAAATTTATAATTTAAGATAAGATTTAATTTAATGACCATTTTTTTAATTTTCTCTCTTTTAAATTTTGTATGGGAAAATGAATTTTTAATATATATATATATATAATATAAATATAACATAAATTGATATAAACATAAACATATTAATATATGTAATATAAGGAATTAATTAAATAATGATTTTTAAACACTTATAAATTAAGTGGTTAATATAATAAAGAAATTAGACATGTGTAAGACGATTATAACATGTAATTCACATTTATAAGCTTAAGAGCATTTCAAGTTAACAAGTGGCAAATTTATACTTAATTAAAATTTAGATTATATTAAATATAATACTAGAGGAATAATTAGTAATTCTTTAAGCTATAATTTGTATCATCTCCTAACTTTAGGCTGAAAACAAAATTCAAACAAAATAAATAATAAAGATTTCAGCCTGTTGAAATCAATAACAATCCATGACTAAAGCTTCAAACCTGAGATATTACAAATCAAGATGAAGATTAACATCAAGTTTCAACACCTGATTCAACTTCAAATTTGACCAAATCAAAAATCAAATTCAACAATTTCCAGATTTAAAAATTCAAGTTCCAGGTTTAAGCCGGGGAAAAACTATTCTCTACTTATAAAAGATGAGTATTCTCTTAAAATTTGGTATACCTTGAATTGGCATGTGGTGATCTTTGGGATGTGATTGAGTTATGAGCATATTGAATTAAAAATAACTTTTATATGTGTGTGTTAGTACTTGTGAACTTGACTGGAACAGGTACATATAAGTCTCTGTTCAACTTTTCAGGCTTAAAACCTTATTCAAAATTCAAAATTTTCTCATGCAATTGTTTTTTTGCATTGATTCCTAAATGAAAAATGTTGATAGCAATGTAATATTAATTTAAAAAATAGTTTCTAGATTTTGTATTTAGTAGTTTTACAAAAATATAAAAAACATACAGCGATGACCTGAAAATAGGTAAAAATCAAACATGCCGATTACAATCATTGATTATGGAATCTGGGTTGGAGTATAAAATGTTGAATTTAGATGATGAACCCATGATTTTTAGGTAAGTGAGTGGAGAGATATATTAAGATGATCGATTTAAACACTTTCGACGATTGACATTGGTCAACGACGAGGTTTGCTTTGAGGTTTGATCTGGAGAAGACCAGAGTGCCAAGGATTGATGGAAAAATGATCGGTGGATTTTTAAGCCATTGTGGCAATGGCAGATTGATGAACTAGGGTTTAACTTTAGTTTTGGATGAGGAGGGAAAATTGGTGATCGCGCCGTCAACAGGAAATCGGAATTGTCCAGTCATGGGGGAAAAGAAGCTTGAAATTATGGCGAGGGTTTAGGCGGAGGATCGTGGATCCTGATGGTCGAAATTCTCGAAGTCGAGGCTTTCTCTGGGTGATGGTTCGTCCCAGACTGGATTCACCAAGATCGATTTCATTTGGTTGTCATTTTTGTTGTCATGGGTGGTCGAGGAGTTCGTGAGGATAGTGGGTGGTGTGCCGGTGGCCGCGACATTGACCGATGATGGATGAGATGCATGTGCATGTGCACTTGTGCACTTTATATCTAAGAACAATTTGAGATCGAGGAAGAAGCATTATCTTCGGGTCGATCTTGAGTAGGTATGTGTGCTGACTCGAAGGTGGTTCGTGGGAATGCTTGTGTAAGTCTAGTTTGGGTTTGGGTTGTTCAGATTACTCGGGTTGTGTTTGCATTTTCCGTGCTCATCTCGAAGTAGAAGATGCAAGGTGGCCTTGTGTGTTACTTTATTATTTGCTTGGGTTTTATTTTTGATTGTAAATAGGTTTCAAATTTTAAAAAGGGAAATCAAGTTCTGGTTTCAAAAAGCAAAACAAGTAAGTTAATTGAATTTCCATAAGAAGTTAGCGTTGCTTAAAGTATGTTTATATGAAATATGTTTCCAAAAGATTTATAATATTTAAAGTTGTTATTTTTTTAAAGAAGTAATTAGGGATTGGTAATTAAGAATTAATTAATTTGTATTATAATGATTAAATTAAGTTTAATTACTTAGAGAAATAATTAAGGAATCATTGACAATTAATGAAGATCATTAACTAAGGATTATTAAATAATTAATTAATGTGATTAATTTTAATGATTAGTTAGATTAATTAATTAAGGATAATCATTTGTGGAATTGTTCAAGTATAATTACTTAACGAAAGTAATTAGAAGAATTAATTACTCAATGTAATTAATTAAATTAATGTGGTTAGTTTAAGTTAAGTAATTAGTTTAATAAATTTAAAATAATCATTGGATGATGGGTTAAGTATGATTACTTAGTGTAATTATTAAGTATAATTACTTAGCGTAGTGATTAGTGGATAATTACAGGATGTAATTAATTGAAGAATTATGGTAGTTTGGGTTTAATTACTAGTGTAATCAATAAAGAAGGATAAGTACTTAGTGAAAGTAATTAATAATTAATTACTTAGTGTAATTAATTTGTAACGACCCAGAATTATTATTAATTAAAAAAATTGAATACTTAATTTTAAATATTAATAAGTGAAATTTATAAGTCGAATAAATTTTATTTTGAATAATTGGATTTAATTGGATAATTAAATCGCTAATTTAATAGTTGGAAATACAGAAATAATTGAAAATGATTTGTAAAATTTTATTATATCATATTGAAGTTAGAACGATATTTTAGAACTTTTAAAATCTAATTAAGAGTTTAATTGTGAAAATTGAATATTTTAATATTTAATCGACTAGTGAAAATAGCCAATTTTTGAACAGTTTCAGAATTGGACGAAACTAGCTCCATTGGATCCGTAATAGTTTGTTATTATCGGATTTCAATTTTCGTAGCAATCGGAGTTATCGTTTGACCGTGGCAGCTCGAAACGCATCGAAATTGTTTTTAATATTAATTTGGCGAGTTAAAATAGTCATTATTCAAACAGTCTCGGATTTCGACGAAACCAGTTTCGTCGGATCCGTAATGTGATATTATTGTATGGTTTCAAATTTCGTGTCAATTGGATTTACCGTTTGTCCGGTGCAAGCTAAAACGCCTAGAAAATCGGTTAATCGGTTTAATTTTAAATTGAACGTTTATTGCCATAACTCATACAGATGACCGAATTAGCTCCCGAAATACGTTCCATTGTGTTCGGAACGCGGGGTAAACCTTAGAAACGCCAACCGGCATGCTTCGTTTGGAGTTCGGAAAATCTGGGATGAATAGTAATTCGCCAATTTTCTATATAAACCCCTTTATTTTCATTTTTTGCAAAATAAAACAAGCTAGGGTTTCAAAGCGTTACATCTGCCACCTACACCTTTCAATGGCCGAGAATTCTCCATCTTCTTCCATTAAATTCTCCAAATCCGTGAAGTTTTAGCCAAAATTTCTAACTACAACATTGAAGAGGAAGAAGAGATCTACAAATCCATACGGAAGTGATCGTTTTTAGTTGCACAGATTAACGACGAACAATATTCAAACGCTCGTCGTTCAACCTCGTTTTGTGTGGAAGATATGCGACCGAGTTGCATGGGGCTCCAGGCGAAGGTAGGGTTCGCGATGCTCTTCCCTTTGACGAGTCTTGATCGTCGCTTCGATCAACAAGTGGAGATGCAGCATGCAAGAAATTGAACGAACGATGGGTAGTTTGCGTTCGAAACTGTTGGGGGAAGAAAACAAATTGCACGGCCCAGATTTTCTGTTTGCAGCGTGCGGCCAGATTTGCTTCTGAGGTTTAAAATAAAAATAATTTGTAAATAAAAATTATAATTTAATTTGTATAAACTTTGTAATGCAATTTTTTTTTCATACGAGGTCGAAAACGTGCGAAACCAGTTGCGTTGGAATCGTATGGACGAGCACTATGCTATGGAATTGGATTGGATTCGTTTGGAGTTAGCGAAAATTTTAGGTAAAATTAAACGCGCGTTTAATTTTATTCGAAATAAAAGCTGAAAACGAAATTGAAATCAAGGTGAGAACTTCTCACTCAATCGAATCAGTTTCGATTTTTAATTTTAAATGGTTAGATTTAAAATTCTTGAATGCATGTTTGAATGATGATTGTTATCTATTAATTGTTAAAATAGACATTATGCGCCGTTAGTAAGCGGATGTTATTTATTAAAAACATATACCGCGAATATTTCATAAAGAGTGAAATTGGTATTATTTATGTATTTGGAATTGATTTCCCGCAGTATATAGCGGATGAGACCCTATTGCGCCGCCTATTAAGCGGATAATATTTTAAATCCCATATACCGCGATAATTTCGTACTGGAACAGAACTGGTATTGTGCTAACATCTTTCGATGCAGGAAAACAGGTTGGAGGGATCCAACTGGATTCCTCAACGGTATTTATTTGATTATGGATATTTTGATATTCGTTGATTATCATATCGATATATGATGTCGTTGTAGTCGTGATTGACTATTTGGTGTGTAGCATCATTGGGCCAAATTTTGGAATTTTAAAAGGGTTTTCAAAGTGATTTTTGAAAGTATATGTTTTATAAAATAATTTTGGAATTGATTCGTTTTAAAAAAATAAACGCATAATTTTAATGTTATAAAATTTTGTTTTCTTGAGAAAAATAGTTAAAAGTTGATTTTTGAAAATATGGAGTTAATGATTGTATAAAATGGTTTAAATCGAGATTTTGAATTTATTGTGAAAAGTTTAAAAAATAGGACTTATAAAATTTAATTATTTTATAAATCAAAATGATGAAATTATAAAGGAGTTAAAGACGTTTTGAAATAATAATATAAATTAATTTATATAAAAGATTTATAAATTGATAATTTATAAATTAAAATATTTGAATTATAAAACGAGTTTTTATAAGTGTTAGAATGAATTGTGAATGAATTTCATAAATGAATGAAATTTATAGAATTATAAACGGTGAAGTTATAAATGGAATTTTATAAGCAGTAGGTTTATAAAATTTGTAAAGTTATTAAAATAATGGTTTTGGATAAATAAATGAATCTTATAAGTTATAAGATATATAATTATGAAGTTTAAAGGAATGATTTTGCAAACAAATAAATTATAAGCATTTAACTTATAATATGGACTTTTGGGTTTATAATTGAGTTATAAATTGAATAGGTTAATAAAGGAGATTTATAAAAGGAAGTTGTTATAAAACAAATAGAAATGGAATTTATAAACGTTGTTTTATAAATTCGTAAACGACTTATTTTGATAAATAAATTGTTATAACTTATTTATGGAGTTATATTCACGTTTTAGACAGTGAATAATCCTTTAAAGTAAAATGAATAGAAATGATGAAATTGGTTAACAAGTATATTCACGTTTTTGAATAGTGAATATTATGTTAAATAAAATGTTTTGGATTTGATGTTTTAAATAGAATTAAAACGATCTAACGATGTTTTAAAATGTGTTGAGATTCGAAACCATAGATTTCAACATTCATTGTTGAAATAGTCGTTTTCGAGAAATAGAAGGAAATGATGGACTATAACACTGTTGTTATAGTAAATGATTTCCAAAAGGAAATGTTTTGTATAGTATTGGGATTTATATATCTATTTTAATTTCGAATCCCTATACTAGTGATTTTGGGTTGTCGTAACGACGTTTTACGCAACATTCGTTTTAGCCCAAATAAATATGTTTAAGAGAATGATTTCCTTAAAGAATGAAATATATACTTAATCTCGATTTCAGTATATTGAATATTTTCCAAGTGTTGGAAATAAATGGATTTGTGAATTACATATTAAATAAGTATGGAAATGTTTTCCAATATTAAGTGAATATTTTGAGAATTTATCTTTTTGAAGATAAATTGAAAATGAATAATCAAAATCGCATATTAGTAGATATTTTGGAATGTAAATTCACTATGGAATTTATAAAAAAAGGGGAATTTTTTTAAAAATAAATATTGATTTATTTTTGAGGTATTGAAATTTGATATCTTGTAAAGATATTTTTGGAAAATAAATAATTTGGAAAATTATTTGAAATCTGTTGATGTTGTGCATATCCATTGATAGTTCAATATCCGACTATCAATATTTACCTTTGAATGGGTATTTGTTGTGATTTGTTTGAATTTGAATGCCGCACTTATTTTTGAATAAGCGCACTATTCGAGTTAGCCGGGAAAGGACCTTGGGGTCGTATAACCCATTCCGAGTATGTGATACGTCGTTATGGATTGCATTTGAAGACCGATGTTGAAGACCGAGTATTTGCGAGAGCGATAGGATGACCTGTCATTGACTCTGCACCGAGTTGCTCCGCTATAGAGTTCTCTATATGTGATGGGGAATCCGATCAGGATTGTGGATATCCAGATTGCAAGGACTTCTTTGTAAGTGCCTTCGGTTCTGTTCGAGCCTGGAATAGACTTGTATGGATTGTATGTATGACATTACAAATTGAGATATAAAGCTGATTTCTATCAAATATATTTCTGTTGGTGGCGGAGAATTTATTCTCTTAGCTTAACACCCTTCTCTGAGACATACGAGCTCAGAGATTATGTAGTTGATGGTTACTAGTGATACATTCCCAAGTTGGTAATGTGGCATATAAGTGCTATTGAGCATTTGTGAATTAAAGCACAGCTTTTATATAAAGCATTGCTTTGTGAAAGAGATTTCGTCAAGCCTCACAGACCGGTTGTGGTCGAAACAGGAACCGTGGCAGCAAGGTTATTTAGGGGTCGCTCCTCCATAGGGTATGTCATTTCCTATCTGGATTATAAGTAGTATCATGGTATGGAGCGCAGATACTTACTTTGTGGACACACTAAATTTGTTACTGTGTGATGTTGGTTATCGAGCGCTCGGTTTAAGATCCCAAAGGACCGAGGGATGACATACTCGTGTCAGTTGTTACCCAGTTAGGGGTAACCCGGCCTTGTGTAGCAGAGATCTAACTGTAACGTTAGATCCGAAAACGTTTCTCCAGAGGCGTTCTATTTTACTTGGGAAGTTCCTTTGCCCGACCATTTGTTGGAAATCCAAAACAAAACAATATTTGCCTTGTACGGTTTTAGTTGTAGAACCTGCCACTTAATATGGTAGCTATAGTAGGCATACCATCATGGTACGTGTGCTGGCTAAGATTTATATCTTTACTTTCGAAATGAATTTTTCCTACACTATGCACTAGTAATAATATCAAATGTTTCTTTTTAATGCGTATCAAGCATCTTTGACTATCTAAGGAGAAATCTCCTCTAATTCTGCGTTTGCATTGTTTGTGTGGCGGGAGAGCTTATAGTTTCATTTTCAAAACACATTGCGAATTGACTTTGAAAATTCCTCCTATTCTTTGTTTTTAAGATAAATAAATGTTTTAAGTTCTCCCACCAGTCACATGACTGACTCGGAGTTTATTGTTTCCTTCCTAAACTATGGGTGCCCACCAATTTCCACATGGGGGCAGTCTAGAGTTAGGTTATCAGGTTATTCTGGACTTTGGAGTGCTATGGAGCTCAGGAGACGAGCTGCATATCGAGACGTACCACTTGTATATGATATTATACTACGTATTATTCCGCTGTGTATTCTGCATGAGGACAAGTTTATATAACTTTTCATTGAATTGTTGACTCTGTTGTCTATTGTTGTTGTAAACTCTGATAATGATGTAATGTATAAAATGTACAGTTCTTTGTTTTAAAGATTATTCATTTATTTATTATATGTTGTTCCGCTGCGATTGTGAGATTCTGATATTGTTCTGTTGTTCTTTCTGTTCTGTTCTATTTCTTTTTCTCTCTTCTTCTATCTCTTTCTTCTTTTCAAAACCATAATGGTTCGTTTTTCCATTCATCTTTAGTTAATCGATGGAGATTAGTGTTTATTCAAGGGGTACGGAAAAGCGGATTATCACATTTGGTATCAGAGCATATGGTTAAGCGACAACCATGGCTCTGTTGGGTATTACTCATTAGAGATAGAGTCAGTAGTACTCTAGAATGAGTTTGAGTGTAATAATAGCTATGAGAGCGTATTTGTTAGTGAATATAAAATTATTTTATATTGTGATGATTGGTTTATTGAGTGGCGTATGAACCTTCGTCAGCACGGTCTGTACAACTATGCCGAAGGGGTTTATAAACACTTGAATAGAACAATTCGACATAATATTATTTTAAATTGGGTAAATGAAATAATTTTACCTTGATTATATTTTGTATATGAAGAAATAATTTTTCAGAATTATTAAAGTGTATATAAGTACATTGTTTGGTTGTTTGAATAATCTAAATTAAAGAATAATTGTATAAGCAAAAGAATTATAAGAATTGAATTATAACTAAAGTGATTTACAATTGTGAAATAAACTTATATATATAAGAAGTGAAACTATATGAATATATTTATGAATATGAGTTGTAATAAAAATGAATTTAAAGTTAAATGGAAATTTACGTTAGAATTGGAATCTGAATTGATTTATAAGTGGGAATTTAAGTTATGTAAAACCAAGTGATGTTTGTAAAATGGAAGTATAACTTAAGTGATGTTGAATGAATTTGATTTTGGTATCAAAGTAAATTAATAAAGTTAAATGATAAATGTGAACTTGAGTTATATAAATGAATTGTAATTGAATTGAATTAATGAATTGAATGTTAATCAAATTGAATGTAAATTAAGTTGATATTAAATAATGAATATAGGAGTTAATTCATTAAAATATAATGTTATTGGAAGTTGAATAATTGAATGAAAATCAATTTAATTAAACAAATTGAAAGTAAAGGTGTCAAACCAAATTGAATGAATATAAGCAAAGGAATTTGGTTGTAATTAATATACATTGGCTGTTATATGGTTGTTAGTTGATTGTATATAATTCATTGAGTATTAATGAAATTGAAAGCTAAAGTAATTGGAATTCAATTGGAAGTTGAGTGAATCTTAAATATAATTGAATTTGATTTGGAAGTGAACCAACTTGAATATGAATTAGTGAATATAAACTAATTGAGAATAAATGTTAGTAAAAACATCCACTGTTAATGAATCAAATGTGATTAAATTGAAAACCATTTCATTGAATATTAATGAGAATATGAATGAATATTTATTGGTTATTGATGTTAGTTGAATGATAGTTGGTTGATGGTTGAACATATTGCTTTTATTGCATTTGCTATGTTGGCATATATAGTTATTATATTGCTATATGTTGTATATCAATACTATTGTCTATATACATGTTCTTATGTTGTTTGTTGAGTGTTTAGTAGGTGCGGATCGCGTCTGCTTCGCATTTGGAGCTCGCTTTCGCGCTATATTAGCCGTATATGCTCGCTAATAAAATATAAGGTACATATCTCGGATTACATACCGTACTTTTACACTTTTTCCCCTGCGGGATTCCTCATCACTTGATGAGATGTATATTTGTGATATATATACTGTCATTTTTTTTTCGGATCGAGCCGCGCAAAGAAGACTTTGGCGAATTTTTTCGAAAATTTAAGGCGTTAGAATATTTTTGAGAAAAATTGGAAAGTTTTGAAAACTATAACTTTGATTTGGAATTGAAAGTTAAACAATAGTAGTTGCTTTTGAAAAGATAACTAAGTATGATTTGAAAACTTAGTAAAGTTATTGTAAGAAATTTAACTATGGATTTTTGGGAAAGTTAATGGATTCTATAACTTTTCTTACTTGATAATTTCGAGGACGAAATTCTTTTAAGGGGGGAAGTATGTAACGACCCAGAATTTTTATTAATTAAAAAAGTTGAATATTAAATTAATTTTAAATATTAATAAGTGAAATTTATAAGTCGAATAAATTTTATTTTGAATAATTGGATAATTAAATCGATAATTTAATAGTTGGAAATACAGAAATAATTGAAATTTGGGTAAAATATGATTGAAAATGATTTGTAAAATTTTATTATATCATATTGAAGTTAGAATGATATTTTAGAACTTTTAAAATCGAATTAAGAGTTTAATTGTGAAAATTGAATATTTTAATATTTAATCGACTAGTGAAAATAGCCAATTTTTGAATAGTTTCAGAATTGGATGAAACTAGTTCCATTGGATCCGTAATAGTTTTTTATTATCGTATTTCAATTTTCCTAGCAATTGGAGTTATCGTTTGACCGTGGCAGCTCGAAACGCATCGAAATTGTTTTTAATATTAATTTGGCGAGTTAAAATAGTCATTTTTCAAATAGTCTCGGATTTCGATGAAACCAGTTTCATCGGATCCGTAATGTGGTATTATTGTATGGTTTCAAATCTCGTGTCAATTGGATTTACCGTTTGTCCGGTGCAAGCTAAAACGCCTAGAAAATCGGTTAATCGGTTTAATTTTAAATTGAACGTTTATTGCCATAACTCGCACAGATGACCGAATTAGCTCTCGAAACATGTTCCATTGTGTTCGAAACATGGGGTAGACCTTAGAAACGCCAACCGGCACGCTTCGTTTGGAGTTCCGAAAATCCGGGATGAATAGTAATTCGCCAATTTTCTATATAAACCCCTTTATTTTCATTTTTTGAAAAATAAAACTAGCTAGGGTTTCAAAGTGTTACAGCTGCCACCTCCACCTTTTAATGGCCGAGAATTCTCCATCTTCTTCCATTAAATTCTCCAAATCCGTGAAGTTTTAGCCAAAATTTCTAACTACAACATTGAAGAGGAAGAAGAGATCTACAAATCCATACGGAAGTGATCGTTTTTAGTTTCACGGATTGACGACGAACAACATTCAAACGTTCGTCATTCAACCTCGTTTTGCATGGAAGATATGCGACCGAGCTGCATGGGGCTCCAGGCGAAGGTAGGGTTCGTGATGCTCTTCCCTTTGACGAGTCTTGATTGTCGCTTCGATCAACAAATGGAGGTGCGGCATGCAAGAAATCGAACGAACGATGGGTAGTTTGCGTTCGAAACTGTTGGGGGAAGAAAACAAATTGCACGACCTAGATTTGCTGTTTGCAGCGTGCGGCCAGATTTGCTTCTGAGGTTTAAAATAAAAAGAATATGTAAATAAAAATTATAATTTAATTTGTATAAACTTTGTAATGCAATATCTTTTTCATACGAGGTCGAAAATGCGCGAAACCAGTTGCGTTGGAATCATACGGACGAGCACTACGCTATGGAAATTGATTGGAGTCGTTTGGAGTTAGCGAAAATTTTGGGTAAAATTAAACGCGCGTTTAATTTTATTCGAAATAAAAGCTGAAAACGAAATTGAAATCAAGGTGAGAACTTCTCACTCAATCGAATCAGTTTCGATTTTTAATTTTAAATAGTTAGATTTAAAATTCTTGAATGCATGTTTGAATGATGATTGTTATCTATTGATTGTTAAAATAGACATTATGCGTCGTTAGTAAGCGGATGTTATTTATGAAAAACATATACCGCGAATATTTCATAAACAGTGAAATTGGTATTATTTATGTACTTGGAATTGATTTCCCGCAGTATATAGCGGATGAGACCCTATTGCGCCGCCTATTAAGCGGATAATATTTTAAATCCCATATACTGCGATAATTTCGTACTGGAACGGAATTGGTATTGTGCTAACATTTTTGGATGCAGGAAAACAGGTTGGAGGGATCCAACTAGATCCTCAACAGTATTTATTTGATTATGGATATTTTGATATTCGTTGATTATCATATCGATATATGATGTCGTTGTAGTCGTGATTGACTATTTGGTGTGTAGCATCATTGGGCCAAATTTTGGAATTTCAAAAGGGGTTTTAAAGTGATTTTTGAAAGTATACGTTTTATAAAATAATTTAGGAATTGATTCGTTTAAAAAAAATAAACGTATAATTTTAATGTTATAGAATTTTGTTTTTTTGAGAAAAATAGTTAAAAGTTGATTTTTGAAAATATGGGGTTAATGATTGTATAAAATGGTTTAAATCGGGATTTTGAATTTATCGTGAAAAGTTTAAAAAATAGGATTTATAAAATTTAATTATTTTATAAATCAAAATGATGAAATTATAAAGGAGTTAAAGACGTTTTGAAATAATAATATAAATTGATTTATATAAAAGATTTATAAGTTGATAATTTATAAATTAAAATATTTGAATCATAAAACGAGTTTTTATAAGTGTTAGAATGAATTGTGAATGAATTTCATAAATGAATGAAATTTATAGAATTATAAACGGTGAAGTTATAAATGGAATTTTATAAGCAGTAGGTTTATAAAATTTGTAAAGTTATTAAAATAATGGTTTTGGATAAATAAATGAATCTTATAAGTTATAAGATTTATAATTATGAAGTTTAAAGGAACGATTTTGCAAACAAATAATTTATAAGCATTTAACTTATAATATGCACTTTTGGGTTTATAATTGAGTTATAAATTGAATAGGTTAATAAAGGAGATTTATAAAAGGAAGTTGTTATAAAACAAATAGAAATGGAATTTATAAACAAACGACTTATTTTGATAAATAAATTGTTATAACTTATTTATGGAGTTATATTCACGTTTTAGACAGTGAATAATCCTTTAAAGTAAAATGAATAGAAAAGATGAAATTGGTTAACAAGTATATTCACGTTTTTGGATAGTAAATATTATGTTAAAGAAAATGTTTTGGATTTGATGTTTTAAATAGAATTAAAACGATCTAATGATGTTTTAAAATGTGTTGAGATTCGAAACCATAGATTTCAACATTCATTGTTGAAATAGATGTTTTCGAGAAATAGAAGGAAATGGTGGACTATAACACTATTGTTATAGTAAATGATTTCCAAAAGGAAATGTTTTGTATAGTATTGGGATTTATATATCTGTTTTAATTTCGAATCCCTATACTAGTGATTTTGGGTTGTCGTAACGATGTTTTACGCAACATTCGTTTTGGCATAAATAAATATGTTTAAGAGAATGATTTCCTTAAAGAATGAAATATATACTTAATCTCGATTTAAGTATATTGAATATTTTCCAAGTGTTGGAAATAAATGGATTTGTGAATTACATATTAAATAAGTATGGAAATGTTTTCCAATATAAAGTGAATATTTTGAGAATTTATCTTTTTGAAGATAAATTGAAAATGAATAATTAAAATCGTATATTAGTAGATATTTTGGAATGTAAATTCAATATGGAATTTATAAAAGAAAGGGGAATTTGTTTAAAAATAAATATTGATTTATTTTTGAGGTATTGAAATTTTATATCTTGTAAAGATATTTTTGGGAAATAAATAATTTGGAAAATTATTTGGAATCTGGTGATGTTGTGCATATCCATTGATAGTTCAATAACCGACTATCAATATTTACCTTTGAATGGGTATTTGTTATGATTTGTTTTAATTTGAATGCCACACTTACTTTTGAATAAGCGCTCACCATTCGAGTTAGCCGGGAAAGGACCTTGGGGTCGTATAACCCATTCCGAGTATGTGATACATCGTTATGGATTGCATTTGAAGACCGGTGTTGAAGACCGGGTATTTGCCAGAGCGATAGGATGACCTGTCGATTGACTCTGCACCGAGTTGCTCCGGTATAGAGTTCTCCATATGTGATGGGGAATCCAATCAGGATTGTGGATATCTGGATTGATGATTGCAAGGACTTCTTTGTAAGTGCCTTCGGTTCTGTTCGAGCCTGGAACAGACTTGTATGGATTGTATGTATGACATTACAAATTGAGATATAAAGTTGATTTCTATCAAATATATTTCTGTTGTGGCGGAGAATTTATTCTCTTAGCTTAACACCTTTCTCTGAGACATACGAGCTCAGAGGTTATGTAGTTGATGGTTACTAGTGATACATTCCCAAGTTGGTAATGTGGCATATAAGTGCTATTGAGCATTTGTGAATTAAAGCACAGCTTTTATATAAAGTATTGCTTTGTGAACGAGACTTCGTCAAGCCTCACAGACCGGTTGTGGTCGAAACAGGAATCGTGGCAGCAAGGTTATTTGGGGGTCGCTCCTCCATAGGGTATGTCATTTCCTATCTGGATTATAAGTAGTATCATGGTATGGAGCCCAGATACTTACTTTATGGACACACTATATTTGTTACTGTGTGATGTTGGTTATCAAGCGCTCGGTTTAAGGTCCCAAATGACCGGGGGATGACATACTCGTGTCAGTTGTTACCCAGTTAGGGGTAACCCGGCCATGTGTAGCAGAGATCTACCGTAACGTTAGATCCGGGAACGTTTCTCCAGAAGCGTTCTATTTTACTTGGGAATTTCCTTTGCCCGACCATTTGTTGGAAATCCAGAACAAAACAATACGTGCCTTGTACGGTTTTAGTTGTAGAACCTTCCATTTAATATGGTAGCTATAGTAGGCATACCATCATGGTACGTATGCTGGCTAAGATTTATATCTTTACTTTCGAAATGAATTTTTCCTACACTATGCACTAGTAATAATATCAAATGTTTTCTTTTAATGCGTATCAAGCATTTTTGACTATCATAAGGAGAAATCTCCTCCAATTCTGCATTTGCATTGTGTGTGTGGCGGGAGACCTTATGGTAGTTTCATTTTCAAAACACATTGCGAATTGACTTTGAAAATTTCTCCTATTCTTTGTTTTAAAGATAAATAACCGTTTTAAGTTCTCACACCAGTCACATGACTAACTCGGAGTTTATTGTTTCCTTCCTAAACTCTGGGTGCCTACCAATTTCCACATGGGCAGTCTAGAGTTAGGTTATCAGGTTATTCTGGACTTTGGAGTGCTATGGAGCTCAGGAGACGAGCTGCATATCGATACGTACCACTTGTATATGATATTATACTATGTATTATTCCGCTGTGTATTCTGCATGAGGACAAGTTTATATAACTTTCCATTGATTTATTGACTCTGTTGTCTATTGTTGTTGTACACTCTGATAATGATGTAATGTATAAAATGTACAATTCTTTGTTTTAAAGATTATTCATTTATTTATTATATGTTGTTCCGCTGCGATTGTGAGATTCTGATATTGTTCTATTGTTCTTTCTGTTCTGTTCTATTTATTTTTCTCTCTTCTTCTATCTCTTTCTTCTTTTCGAAACCCTAATGGTTTGTTTTTCCATTCATCTTGAGTTAATCGATGGAGATTAGTGTTTATTCAAGGGGTACGGAAAAGCGGATTATCACATAATTTAAGATTTGATTAATAAAGTTATTTGATTAATTAAATGATTAGTTAATTAAGGATAATTAATTACTGATTGTGATTAATCAAGGTTGATTAATGAATAAATATTAATTATTAAATATGATTAATAATTAATTAAGAAGAATTAAGGGATCATTAATTAATGTAATTAATGATGTAATTAAGGATTTATTAATTAAAGGGTAATTAATCAATAATAAGTGATTATAAGTAATTCATTAAATGTAATTAATTAAGGATTAATGTAATTAATTATAATTAATTAATGAAGTAACTAACGTTTAGTTACTGTAAATGGTTAAGGATAACTAATTTGTGTAATTAGTTAATGGCTAATTACTTAATGTAATTAAAAATGATAATAAGAGGCTGATTAATTAATTGTTTTCTAATTAATTAATGTTTAGTAGGCAGGATTTAAAGATGATTGAAGCAATTAATTTAACATATTTAAATTAATTAGAATGATATGATAAATGGATGATAGAATGATAATAAAAACCTTGGATTAATTGTTATCCCTAATATGAGATTCGTGATGCTATGTGATATGATATGTTGATTTAAACTGTGATTATTTGGTTATCTATTGATGATGAATTACTGTGACACCCTGTATTTAAAGTTTGGATTGTATTCCACTTGAAACATAGGTTAAGATGATTTGGAATTCAAAGAGACCGGGGTCGGGTATCAGTAAATGCCTGAACCCACTTCGATTTGTAATCTCTAATAAACCTATATAGATTTGATATGTGAAATTAATAGGCTGGAATGGAATAATATGGAACTTTGAAATTAAGTATGGGTATTTAGGGATTGATATGTAAAATAAGTGTTGAGCATAACAAGTAATGAACTCGTAGTGAAGTATGAGTTACATCGGGTTTTTCTTTTATGGTTTGAACTTAGTATTTCAAATAATATGTGTTTATTCATGCTAGTTTCCAGCCTAACCCTGGTGTTACTTTGATGTAATGCTTGGGTCAGATGGAGTATTATAGATTTTCAGGTAAGTACGTTTCTGGAGCTCAGGAGGCGAGCTGGATGGCAAGAATGTACGGAGTGTATTCCGCTGTGATATATTGTAGTTTATCTATGTTGTTTTCAACTCTCCAGTGATTATGAAATGTTATAACTCTGATGTATTAAAATGTAATTGACCGATACAGCTTGCTTTGTGTAAAGAATATTATTTGATATTATACTTTATCCGCTGCGAGTGTGAGATTCTGAGTTTGGTTTTCTGTTTCTACTACTATCTCTTTTCTTCTTTTCCTAACTATCTGGGATTTTCCAAATCGAAAATTCCGGGTCGTTACAAGTCTTGATTCTTTATGCTAATCAGTCTTCAGTAATCAATACCTGCATATACATATGTATCTAGACAATAGTGTTGGTATATATTTAATAATAAGATAAGTTAAAAAGGTTGCTGCCATCAAAACCAATATCTTAGTTTCTAAAAATCTCACCTTTTTTGATGATGACAACCTGTATTTATAAAATATACTTACTATACCATAACTCCTATCATAACTCCCCCTTACTCCCTGACTCCCCCTTATTCTAATGATTACTCCCCCTTACTTCAAGTCAACTACTATTTTACAACTTCTTCCCCTTTGTCATCAACAAAAACTTCTTACTAATAAATTCCCTGAACTTGATATAAGATAATCAACCATAATATAATAGAGTAATCCATATATAAGTGTAATAAGTGCTAATTGTTGTCATAAGTAAGAAATGTGATCATGAATGTGAAATGTGATCATGAAAGTGAAATGTGATCATGAATGTGATCATAAGTGGAATCCAGAAGTAAATCTATCATCTTCAAATCATATTTACAGTAATTATTCAATCCAATCATATATACAAACCATACAAATGTTTTAAATAAGCCAAGTCAATCAAGTTTAAAACACACCAATCATATCAAACAAATAACATACAAAATGACTGCACATTCCTTGGTACTTCCACCCATCCATCTTCTCCAAAGATAGGGTCTGCTTTGATGGCATTCCATTCTTCTTTATCTTTATCGAGAGTGACTGGTGGATTTCCTTCGAGATCATCCTTGTTAAGAGCTGAGGTCATCCAACGAAGGGCGTTGAAATGTCTCTCTTTCTCCTTGATCATCTGCATTTGACTCATTTCTAAGTGGCACTGATTACGAAGTATAAATGTAAGGATATTCTTGAAGGAAGTGAGAGTTTCCTCAAGATTATCACTTAGATTCTTAATTGGAGAAGCCATAATTCAAAAAATAGAAAGAAATAGAAAGGGAGTGATTAGAAATGAAGTTTGATAATTTATTCTGGAAGAAACAAATATAAATAGAGGTAGAAAGTCGTTTAAAATGAATAGACACAAGTTAGGTAGATGAATTAAAATTTGAAAGTGTAACTAATTTTTGCCGATTTTATGTCGACATGCCGGGATGGTGGATGTCGACATGCCTCTGCCTAAAGTGACAATTTGCTTTGTTTTGAATATAATGAACAAATCTAAGCAACTAAAATTTGTATAATATAAAAACAGGCAATTACAGAGACAAGTGAAGTTGAATAACAGGAAATAAAAGATTTCGTTAATGATTCTTGTCAACATAACATAAAATAATATAATATTAAATAAAATAATAAAATACATGGATAGAACTTGAAGTAAACAAGATAACATGAACTAAAACTGATTAGATGAAGATGAAGAAGATGATAGTCCAAGCTTTCTACTAACTTTCTCGAAGAACTTATCGATTTTAGTGGAAATCTTATCCATTTTCTTACTCATTGATCTTTTGAGTGTTTTTTGATTTTCCACTATAATTCTTTGATTATTGAGAATGATCGTATTGGATGGATTAGCGGGATTAGTAGGATATTCAATACTCTCTAAGGAAGTTTCTTGATCTTCCCCTTCCTCCTCTTCAATTTCCATTCCTCTCTCTTCCTCTTCTTCTTCTTCTTCCTCCATTTCTTATATCTCTTCGTGAGAAAACCTTTCTTCCTTTCCCGTAAATGTTTCAGATGGTTGAAACACTAATGGAATTTGCAAAAGGGAAATGTTTCCATGGTTGAACACTTCTCTAGTTATAAATTCCACCCTTTTGAAGTCAACTCCAAAGTAATTAAAAATCCGAGTGAGATAAACTCCATAATATAATACATTTTCACCCATAGTAAATTTCTTGGGCCTTAGCTTATCCAAAATAACTTGGGCCCAATTGATATCATAATTTCCAAAAACTACAAAAAGAGCTTTACAAACATTCAAATTTGGGTTGTTGTATTTTCCCAATCTTGGTATAATGGTGTGTTGAATAAGAAGGTTAACAATTCTTGCTTTAGGACGAAAATAATGATTTTTGAATTCAAAATTGTCATCTATTTCAAAGATATGGTGAAATGTCTCTCGATCATTTTTGTTTATTTGAAATTCCAAGAGATTCTTTCCGGTATACTTGCATCCCAATAAAATTTCATAATCCAAAACTATTTGTGTTCCTTTAACACTACTCCAAATTTGTCCATCTTACACATCATAAAAATCATGATTCAAATTCGCATAAAACATCTTAATAAGATATGGATAACATACAAAATCATTTTGTTTTTTATCTACTACACTAAGAATAGAACATTGCTGAAAAATATTTTCAATTTCATAAGAAGGAAAATCTTCAAAAATAGCAAATTCCCCGTATGAATTTTACCAAAGTTTACATAGTTTATGTAAGCTTTGATAGCTTTCGGGTTATTAGAAAGAAAGTTTTTGATAGTTTTTTGGAAGCCTAATGGTGTTAGGAGTGCTTGAAGAAGCCATTGAAGAAGTTTGAGAGGAGTTGAAGATGATGAGGATAAATTTGAAATAAAAGTGAAAAGTGATGATAAGGAGAGAGAATTAAATAGAGATTCTATAGACTTGTTCTCTGTTTAAGAGGCGTCTTTCCAGAGCATTGAAGCTGGTGAAAAGGTGGAGGGAAATTCAAAAGTTTGAATTCAAATTATTAAATCAAATTTCTGAGGGGCATGTCGACATGGGGTATCCAGGTATGTCGACATGTGCCTATTGAATCAAAGGACAAGTGTCTATTCCTAATTTCTAATAAATGTATATATTATATCCAATATTCTACTTATATAATTCCTATGATAACATTAAATATATTAATACTTAAATATTAATAATTTAATATTTAAAATATTATTAAAATAATATTATTTTTTAATTTAAAATTCAAATTTCAAGGGATAAATTTGAATTAAAAATTCAAGGAAATTTTTTTGAAGAAAAATCAAGCAAATAAACAAGCATCCACTCAAACAAGAAAAAATTAAAAATAATGTAAATGCATGCCTATTTTTAGATCCATACTCCCTTGTTGTCCGATTCATGAATAGCGGTGAAACACAGATTTGAATTATCCATCTTCTTTTCATCGTCACTGAATGATGAGTCCAAGTCATCAAGAGTTGCTGTGCATGCTTTCTTTCTTTTCCTTGACGAATCATTGTTTGGAGGGAACTACTATTTATCTGGATATGGAAAATCTTTCTTAATATGCCCGAATTTATTACAATTGTAGCATCTACCATTATTGACGTTCTCCATATTATTTCTGGAATTCCTTTGATCATTTCATTTGTAATTATTTTTCTATATTTTAAGAATTTCCGAAAGTTTCTTGTCATGAAAGCAATCTTCTCATCACTGTCTGCTTCTGAATCTTCAATTGTTGCGTTGAATACTAATGACTTCTTTTCTGTAGCCTTGTTTTCTCTTCTTCCTTGCAGTTTAACTTCATAAGACATCGGATTCCAATCAATTCTTCTATTTTCATTAGACTGATATCATTCGCTTCTTCAATTGCAAGTATCTTTTGATCCCTTTCTGGAGTGAGTGAATTTAGAATTTTTCTCACTTGGTCTTCCTCCGAAAAGCTTTTTCCCAGTGCAATTAGTGAATGAACAATATCTAGAAATCGACAATACATGTCGAAAATGGACTGATTCGCATGCATTTTAAACAATTGAAACTGATTAGTTAGTATGGAAATTTTAGTCTGTTTAACTTTGCTTGTTCCTTCATGAGTAACTTGCAAAGTTTTCTAGATTTCAAATGCAAACTTACAAACAGACACTCTATTAAACTCATTCCTATCTATTGAAAAAAATAATATATTCATGTCCTTTGAGTTATTTTATTCAACACCCTTTTACTCAGCAGTCCACTGAGCAAAATTGGTAATTGGTTCAACATACTCAGTTTTTGTGATATTGCAAGTATCTAATCCTACTGATTATAAATAAATTTTCATTCTACAAGCCCAATATGCAAAATTACTGTCATTAAAAAAAGGTGGTCTGACAGTAGACTGATCTTCTACAAATGAATTATTGATAGTGTTAACAGAACTAGTGCCAGAGTTGACATTACCAGTGTTGGTAGCCATTAATTTTTTTTTCAGCTTTCAGATTATGAAAACCAATGCTCTGATACCAGTTGAAAGGGAGTGCAGATTAAGGATCTTAAGGCTAATTTAACACTAGAGGGGGTGAATAGTGTTTAATGTATTCTAAGATGTATGAACTAATTTAAAAGTTATGACATAAACAATTGCAGAACCTAATCACAAAACAATCACAGAATCAAACACAGATGCAGAAAGTAAATACAAAACAGTAAAAGGAAAGAACATACCGGATTTTATACTGGTTCGGAGTTACCCTACATCTAGTCCCGCACCAAGGCAAACATCTTGTACATATTTCTATTACCAATGTCAAGATTACAATCCTCAATTTCTAAAGGCCTTGAGGAACCCTCCTGTCTTCTAGTCCGGAGTCCAGGCACAACTACACCTTATAGAGAGACTTGATAAACTTTTGATTACAAATTGATCTTATAACTCTGAACAGTACTTTGATCTTCAAGATAGGACAGAGAATCAAACAAGAATGAGATTCTAATTTGATTCACTTAAGAATTTGGAAGAATTTTAGCATGACCTTGAAAATATGAAAATTTTAGAATATGGATTTGTGGAGAAGGAGTGAAGAAAATTAGAAAATAGTTAGTTAAAAAAATTCATTTGTGAAGGCTATTTATAGACCAGTAACTGCCATAATCATTCGTGAAGAGATTTAAATGAATAGATACTTCTTTTGAAAATTGAAACTTTTGAATTCAACGGCCACCATGTTGACATAGGGTATCCCATGATGTCGACATCCCTTAGTTAAAAACTATTTAAATTTGTTTTGACAATGGTATTGAAAGGAAAACAAAATGAAATGATTCTGGAGTAAAATAAACTAATTTTCCCATGTTTTAAAACAAAGAAGAGTAGAAAAATATATTTTTAGAATCTATATATAAATTTGATTATAAATCTCACGTATATATATATATATATATTATAAAAAATATTTAAAAATCAGAAGATAGGGTTAAAAACAAACGATGTTTAAAACAAGTGTTTATTTAAAAACAAAAACAAAGAATATTTTAAGGCTAAAACATCTTTTTGAAAATCATTTGAAAAGAAAATTTTTAAGGCTAAAACATTTTGAAAAGCAGTTTTAAAAATAATTTTGAAAAACCATTTTAAAGTAGTTATGCAAGCTTCTTCCTGTAGAATATCTCATCACATTAGGACTCGAGAACTTGTACAAAACCAGGATGTTCGTGGGTTTGTAAGCCACTTGTTCTAGGTTTGTAAGCTACTTGTCGTGGGTTTGTATGACTAAGAAGATAGAAATAGGTTCCATCCCAAATGAAATTTGGAATGAAAATTTTCATTCTATTATGAAGTTTTAATAAAAACTAGACACTTATCTTTAAATCTTGATCTTGATACTCTAAAGTCTTCAATCTTGATATCCCCATTCTGAATCTTGAGTCTTGAGTCTTTATACTAATCAGTCTTCAGTAATCAATACCTGCTTGTGTGTGTGTGTGTGTGTGTGTGTGTGTGTGTTATCCTGCATATACATATCAATCTAGACAATAATGTTAGTATATATTTTATAATTAGATTAGTTAAAAAGGTTGTTGTCATCAAAACCAATATCTCAGTTCCTAACAAAACAAGATACAACAGAAGTCTCGAATACATAGAAGTCTCAATACAATAGTTAAATGCAAAATCAGAATATATCACATAAGTCAATTGAATAATCGGAAGCTGAATAGATAAGACATGTCTTCAAGCAAAGCTCCAATCTCCAAATGCCAGCCTCAAATGCTGAAACACTCAGTTTGACCTGTGCGTAAAGCAAAACATAAAACACTCGAGTCAGGATTAACATTTTTATTTTAATAAATTCAACTCAAGTGAAATGTCAACTGAAATACAAGTAACCTAAAGGATGTTTGGGATATCCATCCTCTACGGATCTATGGAACTATCAACTATGTAGTAAAATACGCTATTATAATAAAGTCTATAGTAAAGTAAAAGTATCAAAATAGCGTTAAGGCATTACTTATATCCCCCTTAACACATTTTATATATTTCCGTAGTCTATACAATGTCGTACGCTCCTCTATAAACTAGAGAGTTACACAAAGGACGCCACATAGGTATGACACAAAACAAACTCGTAGAAGGCGCGATAGGGCATGCGACACGGCACTCGAGGCATTACCAGGGTAGATATACCATTTGCACTCCTGGTCTGGTGGTAACGCATAGCAGCTACTACCGCCCACCTCATAACACATTCCCAAATCAAATGGGGCACCCAATCACATCAAAAAAGCAATAGAATGGTAACGAATAAATGCGCTCTATCGAAGGAATGACTTCACTTGGCACGGTATAGCTCCTGTTTTAGCCGCATCAAGCTGACTCACGGGAGTCAGGGTCACGCAAATACCATATAGAATCGCCACCAAACAAACCTACTTCATTCTGGAATCTCTACTACGTACACCGTTGTTAAAGTGGTTTTCGGTATTCACAGAGAGTATGACAATATTCGATCCCGGTCTCTTTAACAACCAACCGTTATTACGAAATGTAACGATCCCTGTTTTAAAGACGAATTTAAATTTCTAATTTTATTAAATTTTTGTGTTAAATTATAGATTTGTTTGAATTTTTCAATTTTGATAAGATATGTATACTTATTTATTTTATAAATTGGATTTGAGACTTATTATAAAATGTAATTGAATTGGATTAGAAATAAAATGTTTAAAGAGACTACTTATCAATATAGAATATAAGTGTATAGAATAAAATATGTGTTATAAATTTAATACTTAAGTTTGAAATATAATTATAAGATAAACTACAAAATATCAAGTAAAAAAATAAAAGAAAATTTACATACAAATGAAAGTCTAAGCACATATAAAATGTAAACTAGGAAACAAAGCAACCAAAGTAAAACAAGAAAGTAAGTATTTAAATGAATCAAAACAGCATTTACATACATACATACATACATACATACATACATACATACATACATACATACATACATACATATATATATATATATATATATATATATATATATAAATCAAATCCAAATATGCAGTAAGTATCAAACAAGTATGGATGATCATTTAATGCATATACTGTCTAGCATGGATAAAGATCCTACTAGCCGTAATCAAAGCACGAGCACGGCATGCTGCAAATAAATGAAAGTGTTACTTACATACTTTCATTAAATGATTTCAAACATGCCTATACACAAAGTACAAAGCTAGTATAAAATAATTATACAAAAGAAAGATGCTCAGTGCTGTCTAAAAAAACTACACATCACTTTATATATATGAGTTGCTTCCAATTTGTTCAAAACCTTTTACTGAAGAAAGAAAGAAAATAGCAAAGAAAAAAAAACAGAAATTAAAAAGGAAGCAGAACAGGTTAAAGGCAGCTCAAACATACAGCCTTCAAACAAAAAAAGTTTCCTCTGTTCAAATCTTGTTTTCAAGGTGAGCAAGCTTTCTTTCTTTTATTTGACTTCTTTGTTTTTATCTGTGAGTAAACTTGTTAATCTCCTTTATAATATGTCGTGTTAAAGATTAAGTGGAAGTATCAGTTTGAATATTTGTAGTCTAGGACTGTGTTGAGTTTAGTTGCTAGATAATGAATATATGAATGCCCTGTACAACTTTTACCACATTTGTTCTTCTTCTGCAAAACAAAGTGAGCAAACTCACTGGAATCTGCTTATATGCTTTGATATAATGGTTGATGCTTGAAGTATGATCGTTTCGAAATACCTGCATGTTGGATATATACATATTTATGAGTGCGTATGTTTGAACATATATATGTGATGTATGCATGCTTGTTTACAGGGACATCTCTCTGTTTTCAATTTTTTTTATAAATCTTTATACAAACATCTTTAATTTAGGATTTTATACAAAACAAGTTTGTTTAAGCTTAAACCATTGTTCAGAATTTTTTTTAGCTTGCAAATGGAAAGACTAGAACCTATAAACTAAAATTTACAGTAAGAAGAATCATATTAATATTTTCGAATGTTTTAAATTGCTACTTCAATTATATAACTTGAATTTTTATTCAAAGATAGGATTTTTAAGATATAAATAATGATTTTTAGATCAGTGTACAGGGTGCGGTTCCTATATGAACTAAAAAGGCATTTTCATCAATTTCTATCGTTTTAACAAATCTTAGATGTTGTAATCTGTTTTGGAGTTTGCTCGATATACGTCGAACACAGGAAAAATGAAACAAAAACTTTTTATTGTAAGAATCAATGGGGTGAGAGCACTTTAGGGTTTAAGTGTTCGAATTTGCTGACCATCTTCGCGAGGCGATTGGGAAATCTGAGGGGGATCAGAGGCCATCGCGACTAGGGTGAACGCTGCGTGGATGGAAGGAGGTGCGGTGGTCAGAGGGGCGCTGGTTTTCTAATCGCCGTGAGCGCCGTGGAAAACGCCATTTGTCGAGGTGGGTTTGGTTCAGGGTTGAACAGAAAGGTTCGATTTTGATTTTTATGTGATAATGGGTTTCTAGAGAGTGGAAGTGATCAAGTAGGCCAACGACGACTTGGTGGTAGGTGGCGACTCGACCGGAGGTGGCGGAGGGTCTCGTGCACATGCACGGCGTTGACGTCGTGCCAGGGGATTTTCTGTTGTTCAAATTTAACTTAAGTTTAAATCTTGATAAACTGGAAAATAAAAAGAGAAAGAAGAAGTATATGTGAGGAAGAGAGTTGCTTTGGGAAATGCAGGGGAATCTCGAGTGTTTACTTGAGAAAAATCTGGGTAATCTCGGGTTTTTTGTCAAACTGAAATATTATGTGGTAAAGGTGTAAAGTTGAACAACTTGTTTTCTACAAGTTTAAAACACCGTAACTTAATAAAGATTTCAACAGTTAAAGTCAAAGAATTTAAACAAGTTTTCATTATTTTAGTTAATGCTTCAACAAAGTTTTTAACATCTAGTTATTATTTTTAATAAAGTAATTAAGTTAAGTATGAAATTGATTAACATTTAAAGTTGTAGTTAATATTAAATTGATTTTCAAAGTTTAAAGAAGATTTCTTTAAAATTGTTAATTAGTGAATAATTAATATTAAGTAATTATTTTAGGAAGTAATTAAGAATAATTTCATTTTAAATATAATTAGAGTTTGAATTAATTAATGTTTATGTGATAAGTAAATTGTAATTAACTACTCAAGTTAATTAATTAAGGAATTTAATTAAGAACTAATAATTGATTAACTAAGTAGTTAATGGAAAATAAATTAATAATTAAAGTTATTAATTTATAGTTAAAGAATAGTTAATCAAGGTTAAATAAATTGATTATGAAGTAACTAATTTAATAGAGTGAATAAAGGAATTAAGTAATTAAGACTTAATGATTGATTAAGAATTTATTGGTTAATTAACTACTTTGAAATGAAGTATGTAATTAATTGATAATGAATTAACGATTGATTATACAGGGCTAAGTAATTAATTCCCAAGAAATTATTTTTAATTGAATTTATCACAATAAGAATTAATGATGATTACTTATGGATTATGTAGGATATCTGATTTGTTGTAAAATAAATTGATATTTCTGTTTTGAAATTGTGATGTGTGAGATTTGATTTGCCCTGTGCTGGATTATGAACGGTGATTTTATTCTGTAAACCCTTGACCTATATACGACATTTGAATTTCGATGCGACAGGGAATCGGATTCCAGTTGGTTATCCGAAACCCACATCGAATTGTAATGATGAATCTTCGTGATTTATAAATTTATTTTATCTGTGAAACTGTGAATGAAGATAAGTGTTATTGGTTATACCGCTTATCGATATTGATATATTTGTGATGATTGATGTTGTGCACTATTGTGTAAAATCCTTGGACCACACTATACACACACAAATATGGATTTCACGTGGAAATTAGTTAAGTCACAGTTTTTTAAATAAGTTTTGAAATTGAATTTTTAAATTCAAATAGTTTTGTAAATAAATTAAGTTTAATATGAAAAGCTTTTGAAAAGGTGTTTTAAGAATAAAAAGTTACTTTGAATAACTTAATAAAGGTTTGAAATCTGAATAATTTGAATTCAATATCTGAAATTGAATTCTATATTCAGTATTTATGATTTAAAAAGGACTTTACAAGTTATAGGGGTTTAAACCGTTTTTAAAGCGTTATTTTGGGAATTTGAATTAACTCAAAGTTTTTAACTTGTATAAATGGAATCGGGGTTTTTCCAAAATAAAACTATTGTTTCTAAATGATAAAAAGCTTTCATATGAGGAATGAATTTCGAATTGTATTTAAGGGATTTCAAGTTTGAATTGAAAATGATTTTCCAAGTTTTGAATGAATCTTTGGAAACAAGTTTTGAAAGCTATGAGATAAATCTTTGATTTAAAGATTTAAATGAGTTAATTCAATTGAAACGGAAATTGTTTTGAAATCCGTAAATGAATCTTTGTGAAACTGAGTGAACATTGTGAAATAAATCTTTTTGTTTAAAAGATTTGAAATGGTAATTGGTTTAAACCATTTGAAAGAAAGTTTGAAATTATTAAGTTGTGAATTAATCGAAATCTCATATCCATATGTTTAAATGTTGCGCTCACTATTCGGGTTAGCCGGGAAAGGACCTTTGGGTCGTATAACCCATTACGAATATGTGATATGTCGCTATGGATAGCATTTGAAGATCGGTGGTTAAGACCGGGTATTTGCGAGAACGATAGGATGACCTATCGATTGTCTCCGCACTGAGTTGCTCCGGTATAGAGATTCCCTAAGTGATGGGAAGTCCAATCGGGATTGTGAATACCCGGATTTGCAAGGGCTTCTTTGGAAGTGCCTTCGGTTCTGTTCGAACCCAGAACAGACTTGTATGGATTGTTATGTCTGACATTACAATTTGAGATATAAAGCAGATTTCTTTCAAATATATTTCTGTTGGTGGCGGAGAATTTATTCTCTTAGCTTAACACCCTTCTCTGAGACGTACGAGCTCAAAGGTTATGTAGTTGAAGGTTATCAGCGATATATTCTCATCTTGGTAATGTGGCATGCTGAGTGTTGCTGTGAAATGATCATTGTTTGATCATTTGTGATATGATCATTTGTTTGATCATTTATCTTTGTAATCGTTACTTTGATCATTTGTTGACCCAAAGCATGGCTTTGTACCAAAGCGTGGCTTTGTGGACGAGACTTCGTCGAGCCTCACAAACCGGTAATGGTCGAAACAGGAATTGTGCGGCAAGTTTTTCAGGGATAGCTTCCCTAGGGTATGACCATTCCTTCTGGAAAAGGGTAGTATCATGGAATGGAGCCCAGATACTTACTCATGTGGACACACTATATTATTTACTGTGTGATGTTGTTGGTTAGAGAGCTCTCGTTTAAAGGTCCCAAAGGACCGGGAGTGGCATATCTGAGGTTTTGTATATTCCCCCGGGAAGGGGGTTAGCCGGCCTTGTTTGGCAAAGATCCAGTTGGGTTCTCGGGGCGTCCTTCCAGAGGCGTTTCCATGTGGCGATGGGAAGTTCCTTGGCCTGACCATTTGTTGGAAAAAAAATCCATTCATCCAATACGAGCCTTGTACGGTATTAGTTGTATTACCTTCCATCTACTTATGGAGGCGCCCCACTGTTTGGATGGTAGCTATAGTAGGCATAGTTCATAATGTCCATGTTGGCTAAGATTTATATCTTTACTTTCGAAATGTTTTCCTACACTATGCACTAGTAATAATATCAAATGTTTCTTTTTAATGCGTATCAAGCATCTTTGACTATCATAAGGAGAAATCTCCTCCGATTCTGCGTTTGCATTGTGTGTGCGTGCGGGAGGCCTTATGGTAGTCTCATTTCTAAAAAGCATTGCGAATCTATTTTAAAATATTTTGTTGTTTGTTTTTAAAGATAAACTGTTTTTGTTTGCTTACACCAGTCCCACGACTAATCCAGAGTTTATTGTTTCTTTCCTAAACTCTGGGTGCTCAAAATTTTCTACACGGGCAGTCTAGAGTTTGGTTTTTTCCAGATAGTTAGGTTCAGTGGATTATCTGGAGCTAGTTCAGTTTTCTTTGGATATGGACGAGACTTTCTTAGTGCTACCTTGATGGTGGATCGAGCTGGGAGTTTCTGGAGCTTTGTCTTTGGAGCTTTTTGGATCAGAGTTGCAGTATTATATTCTGAGAAGACTTATTTCATATTGTATAGTGTTCCGCTGTATTCTATGTTGTATATTCTCTGATGTAGATGATTATCATTGTATCAAATTGATGTATCGAATATTGTATTCATGTTATATCAGTGATATCATCTTTTATTTCCGCTATGTTATTTATCATTTTATGGTGTTGCAAGCTCCCGCGAAACGAATTTGATGTTGATTGTCGGACATCGAGTTCGGGTCATGACAGGTTGGTATCAGAGCTAAAGGTTGAGTAAGAACTTTAGCTACGGAGTGCAACACCTTAGATGGCTCATTAGAGATAGGGTGAAGTATACTCTAGAATGAGTACAACCAGTGGAATTAAAAACCCAAATTTCTTAATCTATTCTCTTTATCTGTTGTTATTCTCTAAGATGTTTCATCCGAATGCCTAAATCGGATTTCTTACTATTTACAGATAGTAAGAATGAGTGGAAGAAGAGGATGAAATAGGAGACGGGAAAGTACTACTTTAGCTGGTCAAAACACTGCAACGACAGATATTCCTATTCAATCTCAATTGAATTTGGCTGATTTATATCAAAAGTTTTCTAGACTTGGTGGAAAGCCATTCACAGGCAAAGAAACCGTTATCGAAGCACAAGCCTGGATTCGATCGTGTGAAAAGATTTTCAAAGGACTAAAATTAGAAGATGATCAAGTGCGGTTGATAGCTTCTTGGCAACTCCAGGAAGAGGCTTTAGTTTGGTGGGAAACTGTTGCCGTGAATGAGTCGGCGGATGAATTTACTTGGAGTCATTTCAAGGAAGAGTTTGAGCAGCGATATATGTCGTCTACTGGTATCTCTAGAGTGTATCAGGAGTTTATGGATTTAGAGCAAGGGAGTTTATCGTTTGAAGAATACTTAAAAAAATTTATTGAATTATCTCGATTTGGTCCAGAATTGGTGAATACACCGTTAAAGAAGAATGAAAAGTTTATTCGGGGAATGAACAAGGAGTTTCAGGAATGGAAGACTACTCACGTCAAGGAATCTTTTTCTTAATTAATTGATATGGGATATCGATACGATACTCTGGAAAAGCAAAATGATCCGGAGGAGAATGTAGATGCAAGTAACCTGAATTGGAGAAAAAAGGAAGTTTGGCGGAAAGAAATCGAGGAAAAATAAAGGAAAGAAGAGTATACAGAAGAAAAAGAAGGATGTTACTTGTCTCAATTGCTTGGAGAAAGGTCACTACTCGGATAAATGTAAGAATTCTTGGATGCCAGGAATGAGAGAGCCATTTATGAGGCCAGATCAGGAATCTACGGTATGCTATAAATGCCGCAAGCTGGGACATAGGATTAACAGTTGTCCAGCCAAGAAGCAAACTTTAGTAAAGAAAGTGTATGCAAGTAGAGCGATTCTTCAACCTCAACAAGCTGATTTAGGAAAAGAAATTTTATAAGGTAATCTTCTCGTTTACGATTAAATTGTTCGAATTTTGTTCGACACTAGAACTATCCTTAGTTGTATTTCTCAGCAAATCGTAAATGAATTAAATCTTGAATCTGAAATCGTAATCAAATCTAATTTCTATCTATTTTATTGGGTTCTGATATATTCTACGAACGGTTAGTTATCCATTCGAACTAACCAATACCACTGTATACTTCGCAAATCAGATAACCTAATTGTTTCGTAATTGATTGAGTTTGTTCTCATATCTATTGTTGATATTCTGATTTGGTAAGCCAAATGTAGAATTGATATCCAATTTGATTTGGAAAGATATTTCTCTATCTTCCATCTATCTTTGTTATCTCTCTCTGGCGAATTTCGAGGACGAAATTCCTTTTAAGGGGGGAAATCTGTAACGATCCCAGTTTTAAAGACGAATTTAAATTTCTAATTTTATAAAAATTTTGGGTTAAATTATAGATTTGTTTGAATTTTTCAATATTGATAAGATATGTATACTTACTTATTTTATAAATTTGATTTGAGACTTATTATAAAATGTAATTGAATTGGATTAGAAATAAAATGTTTAAAGAGACTACTTATCAATATAGAATATAAGTGTATAGAATAAAATATGTGTTATAAATTTAATACTTAAGTTTGAAATATAATTATAAGATAAACTACAAAATATCAAGTAAACAAATAAAAGAAAATTTACATACAAATGAAAATCTAAGCACATATAAAATGTAAACTAGGAAACAAAGTAACCAAAGTAAAACAAGAAAGTAAGTATTTAAATGAATCAAAACAGCATTTACATATATATATATATATATATATATATATAAATCAAATCTAAATATGCAGTAAGTATCAAACAAGTATGGATGATCATTTAATGCATATACTGTCTAGCATGGATAAAGATCCTACTAGCCGTAATCAAAGCATGAGCACGGCATGCTGCAAATAAATGAAAGTGTTACTTACATACTTTCATTAAATGATTTCAAACATGCCTATACATAAAGTACAAAGCTAGTATAAAATAATTATACAAAAGAAAGATGCTCAGTGCTGTCTAAAAAAACTACACATCTCTTTATATATATGAGTTGCCTCCAATTTGTTCAAAACCTTTTACTGAAGAAAGAAAGAAAAATAGCAAAGAAAAAAAAACAGAAATTAAAAAGGAAGCAGAACAGGTTAAAGGCAGCTCAAACATACAGCCTTCAAACAAAAAAAAGTTTCCTCTGTTCAAATCTTGTTTTCAAGGTGAGCAAGCTTTATTTCTTTTATTTGACTTCTTTGTTTTTATCTGTGAGTAAACTTGTTAATCTCCTTTATAATATGTCGTGTTAAAGATTACGTGGAAGTATCAGTTTGAATATTTGTAGTCTAGGACTGTGTTGAGTTTAGTTGCTAGATAATGAATGTATGAATGCCCTGTACAACTTTTACCACCTCTGTTCTTCTTCTGCAAAACAAAGTGAGCAAACTCACCGGAATCTACTTATATGCTCTTATATAATGGTTGATGCTTGAAGTATGATCGTTTCGAAATACCTGCATGTTGGATATATACATATTTATGAGTGCGTATGTTTGAACATATATATGTGATGTATGCAGGCTTGTTTACAGGGACATCTCTCTGTTTTGATTTTTTTTATAAATCTTTATACAAACATCTTTAGTTTAGGATTTTATACAAAACAAGTTTGTTTAAGCTTAAACAATTGTTCAGAATTTTTTTTAGCTTGCAAATGGAAAGAGTAGAACCTATAAACTAAAATTTACAGTAAGAAGAATCATATGAATATTTTCGAATGTTTTAAATTGCTACTTCAATTATGTAACTTGAATTTTTATTCGAAGATAGGATTTTTAAGATATAAATAATGATTTTTAGATCAGTGTACAGGGTGCGGTTCCTATATGAACTAAAAAGGCATTTTCATCAATTTCTATCGTTTTAACAAATCTTTGATGTTGTAATCTGTTTTGGAGTTTGCTCGATATACGTCGAACACATGAAAAATGAAACAAAAACTTTCTATTGTAAGAATCAATGGGGTGAGAGCACTTTAGGGTTTAAGTGTTCGAATTTGCCGACCATCTTCGCGAGGCGATTGGGAAATCTGAGGGGGATCAGAGGCCATCGCGACTAGGGTGAACGCTGCGTGGATGGAAGGAGGTGCGGTGGTCAGAGGGGCGCGGTTTTCTAATCGCCGTGAGCGTCGTGGAAAACGCCATTTATCGAGGTGTGTTGGGTTCAGGGTTGAACAGAAAGGTTCGATTTTGATTTTTATGTGATAATGGGTTTCTAGAGAGTGGAAGTGATCGAGTAGGCCAACGGCGACTTGGTGGTAGGTGGCGACTCGACCGGAGGTGGCGGAGGGTCTCGTGCACGTGCACGGCGTTGACGTCGTGCCTGGGGATTTTCTGTTGTTCAAATTTAACTTAATTTTAAATCTTGATAAACTGGAAAATAAAAAGAGGAAGAAGAAGTATATGTGAGGGAGAGAGTTGCTTCGGGAAATACAGGGGAATCTCGAGTGTTTACTCGAGAAAAATCTGGGTAATTTCGAGTTTTTTGTCAAAATGAAATATTATGTTGTAAAGGTGTAAAGTTGAACAACTTGTTTTCTACAAGTTTTAAACACCGTAACTTAATAAAGATTTCAACAGTTAAAGTCAAAGAATTTAAACAAGTTTTCATTATTTTAGTTAATGCGTAAACAAAGTTTTTAACATCTAGTTATTATTTTTAATAAAGTAATTGAGTTAAGTATGAAATTGATTAACATTTAAAGTTGTAGTTAATATTAAATTGATTTTCAAAGTTTAAAGAAGATTTCTTTGAAATTGTTAATTAGTGAATAATTAATATTAAGTAATTATTTTAGGAAGTAATTAAGAATAATTTCATTTTAATTATAATTAGAGTTTGAATTAATTAATGTTTATGTGATAAGTAAATTGTAATTAACTACTCAAGTTAATTAATTAAGGAATTTAATTAAGAACTAATAATTGATTAACTAAGTAGTTAATGGCAAGTAAATTAATAATTAAAGTTATTAATTTATAGTTAAAGAATGGTTAATCAAGGTTAAATAAATTGATTATGAAGTAATTAATTTAATAGAATGAATAAAGGAATTAAGTAATTAAGACTTAATGATTGATTAACAATTTATTGGTTAATTAACTAATTTGAAATGAAGCATGTAATTAATTGATAATGAATTAACGATTGATTATACAGGGCTAAGTAATTAATTCCCAAGAAATTATTTTTAATTGAATTTATCACAATAAGAATTAAAGATGATTACTTATGGATTATGTAGGATATCTAATTTATTGTAAAATAAATTGATATTTCTGTTTTGAAATTGTGATGTGTGAGATTTGATTTACCCTGTGCTGGATTATGATCGGTGATTTTATTCTGTAAATTCTTGACCTGTATAGGACATTTGAATTTCGATGCGATAGGGATTCGGATTCCAGTTGGTTATCCGAAACCCACATCGAATTGTAATGATGAATCTTCGTGATTTATAAATTTATTTTATCTGTGAAACTGTGAATGAAGATAAGCGTTATTGGTTATACCTCTTATCGATATTGATATATTTGTGATGATTGATGTTGTGCACTATTGTGTAAAATCCTTGGACCACACTATACACACACAAATATGGATTTCATGTGGAAATCAGTTAAGTCACAGATTTTTAAATAAGTTTTGAAATTGAATTTTTAAATTCAAAAAGTTTTGGAAATAAATTAAGTTTAATATGAAAAGCTTTTGAAAAGGTGTTTTAAGAATAAAAAGTTACTCTGAATAACTTAATAAAGGTTTGAAATCTGAATAATTTGAATTCAATATCTGAAATTGAATTCTATATTCAGTATTTATGATTTAAAAAGGACTTTACAAGTTATAGGGGTTTAAACCGTTTTTAAAGCGTTATTTTGGGAATTTGAATTAACTCGAAGTTTTTAACTTGTATAAATGGAATTGGGGTTTTTCCAAAATAAAACTATTGTTTCTAAATGATAAAAAGCTTTCATATGAGGAATGAATTCCGAATTGTATTTAAGGGATTTCAAGTTAGAATTGAAAATGATTTTCCAAGTTTTGAATGAATCTTTGGAAACAAGTTTTGAAAGCTATGAGATAAATCTTTGATTTAAAGATTTAAATGAGTTAATTCAATTGAAACGGAAATTGTTTTAAAATCCGTAAATGAATCTTTGTGAAACTGAGTGAACTTTGTGAAATAAATCTTTTTGTTTAAAAGATTTGAAATGGTAATTGGTTTAAACCATTTGAAAGATAGTTTGAAATTATTAAGTTGTGACTTAATCGAAATCTCATATCCATATGTTTAAATGTTGCGCTCACTATTCGGGTTAGCCGGGAAAGGACCTTTGGGTCGTATAACCCATTCTGAATATGTGATATGTCGTTATGGATAGCATTTGAAGACCGGTGGTGAAGACTGGGTATTTGCGAGAACGATAGGATGACCTATCGATTGTCTCTGCACTGAGTTGCTCCGGTATAGAGATTCCCTAAGTGATGGGAAGTCCAATCGGGATTGTGAATACCCGGATTTGCAAGGGCTTCTTTGGAAGTGCCTTCGGTTCTGTTCGAACCCAGAACAGACTTGTATGGATTGTTATGTCTGACATTACACTTTGAGATATAAAGAAGATTTCTTTCAAATATATTTCTGTTGGTGGCGGAGAATTTATTCTCTTAGCTTAACACCCTTCTCTGAGACGTACGAGCACAGAGGTTATGTAGTTGAAGGTTATCAACGATATATTCTCATCTTGGTAATATGGCATGCTGAGTGTTGCTGTGAAATGATCATTGTTTGATCATTTGTGATATGATCATTTGTTTGATCATTTATCTTTGTGATCATTACTTTGATCATTTGTTGACCCAAAGCATGGCTTTGTACCAAAGCGTGGTTTTGTGGACGAGACTTCATCGAGCCTCACAAACCGGTAATGGTCCAAATAGGAATTGTGCGGCAAGGTTTTCAGGGATAGCTTCCCTAGGGTATGACCATTCCTTCTGGAAAAGGGTAGTATCAAGGAATGGAGCCCAGATACTTACTCATGTGGACACACTATATTATTTACTGTGTGATGTTGTTGGTTAGAGAGCTCTCGTTTAAAGGTCCCAAAGGACCGGGAGTGGCATATCTAAGGTTTTGTATATTCCCCGGGGAAGGGAGTTAGCCGGCCTTGTTTGGCAGAGATCCAGTTGGGTTCTCGGGGCGTCCTTCCAGAGGCGTTTCCATGTGGCGATGGGAAGTTCCTTGGCCTGACCATTTGTTGGAAAAAAATCCATTCATCTAATACGAGCCTTGTACGTTATTAGTTGTATTACCTGCCATCTACTTATGGTGGCGCCCCACTGTTTGGATGGTAGCTATAGTAGGCATAGTTCGAAATGTCTATGTTGGCTAAGATTTATATCTTTACTTTCGAAATGTTTTCCTACACTAGGCACTAGTAATAATATCAAATGTTTCTTTTTAATGCGTATCAAGCATCTTTGACTATCGTAAGGAGAAATCTCCTTTGATTCTGCGTTTGCATTGTGTGTGTGTGCGGGAGGCCTTATGGTAGTCTCATTTCTAAAAAGCATTGCGAATCTATTTTAAAATATTTCGTTGTTTATTTTTAAAGATAAACTGTTTTTGTTTGCTCACACCAGTCCCACGACTGATCCAGAGTTTATTGTTTCTTTCCTAAACTCTGGGTGCTCAAAATTTTCTACACGGGCAGTCTAGAGTTTGGTTTTTTTCAGATAGTTAGGTTCAGTGGATTATCTGGAGCTAGTTCAGTTTTCTTTGGATATGGACGAGACTTGCTTAGTGCTACCTTGATGGTGGATCGAGCTAGGAGTTTTTGGAGCTTTGTCTTTGGAGCTTTTTGGATCAGAGTTGCAGTATTATATTCTGAGAAGACTTATTTCATATTGTATCGTGTTCCGCTGTATTATATGTTGTATATTCTCTGATGTAGATGATTATCATTGTATCAAATTGATGTATCGGATATTGTATTCATGTTATATCGGTGATATCATCTTTTATTTCCGCTGTGTTATTTATCATTTAATGGTGTTGCAAGCTCCCGCGAAACGAATTTGATGTTGATTGTCGGACATCGAGTTCGGGTCGTGACATAAAACCATGGTCATTTCAAAATAGTATATACTTCAAAACCAAAATATCATTTCCATTTCAAGACCATGTCAATACGATATCATTTGTCACTTCAAATATATCCATTTCCAAAATCATAGTACTTTCAAAGTTATAACACTTTCGAAACCAAAACACTTGAAATTATAACACTTTGGAAATCATAACACTTTGAAATCATAACACTATGGAATCATAATACTTTCCTTTAAACAGTTTAGATATTAATAATATTATATATAATAAAATGGTTTAATAAAATAGTTTACGTAAAATAGTTATAAGTTAAAATAGTTTATAATAAAATAGTTAGTATATTAAAATAGTTTATAAAATGAATAGTTTATATTAAAAATGATTTATATTAAAATAGTTTATATTAAAATGGTTTATAGAGTAAAATATTAAAATAGTTTTAAGTATATTTAAAAATACTTATATAACAAATAGTTTCCTCAAATTTCACAAATCAATTCGAATTCCAAAATTCAACTTTAATTCAATATAAATTCATCAATTTCAATTCAATTCAGTTTTTCAATAAATCATTTCAAATTATATCGATTTCAAATGCAAATTTGAACTACAAAATAGACCATTTCAATTTTGATATTTTTCAAAGCTTTAAATATTCCACAATTTCAAAACAAAATTTGATAATTTTATATATATATATATATATATATATCTTAATTTAACTTCATTGTTATTTAGAAATATTCACTTAATAAATCCAATATCATTTAAATAAAACCCCAAATTTCAAATCACTAAATATTTCCTTTAATTTATTTGAACTTGAAATATTCATTTAATCACCTTAAACCAAAAATCAAGTTATAAAATCTTTTCCTTTAAAAATCTCAAATTCAGTAGGTTTCAAATCGATTTGATTAAATAATTTTTTTAATGAAATACCATTTCAAATCAATTTCAAATCTATCTTCCCAACCTTAATTTATAAAAAATAATTATAAAATCTATATTTGAAAATATAATTTAAATAAATACTTAAACATATTATATATAAATTAAATCAAGCTTTATTAAATTAAATCTTCTTATCAAACTTATTTTATAATAAAACTAATTTATACATTTTTTAAAATAGTAAAATTATAAGTAAATTCTTAAAATTTAGAATTTCAAAACTAACTTATAATTTTAAAATTTTCAAAACATATAATATAAAAATATAAAATTTAAACCTTTATAAACTAACATTTATATATAATATATCTAAAATCAAAATTTATTAAACCACATATACTTTTTTTCAAAACCATGAAAATCATTTTCAAAATATTTATATATAGACCAACGGTGTCTATATGTAATTTTCTATCCTATGGTCAAGTGATACAGATATGTATCATTTCAATCCACAATTTAAATATATACGGGTACATATCATTTCAACCCGCAATCCCAAATTTAATTCAATGAAGATCGCTTGGGTTTATCATTTCAACCCATAATAATTTTCTTTTATTCTACGGATCGTTCAGGTATGTATCATTTCAACCCAAAGGAAATTTTATACTAACAGGGAACATGTAGAGTGAGAACATATATGATAATAATATAACATGCATATATCATCAATATAATTAACAGATAATGGTGTCAGATGTCATAGGTGAACAGATACAGATAACAGCATGTATATAGCAATGTAAATAACTAACAGCAGCATATTTCAATTGTTGTTTTAATTGAAATCAAATTTAATAAATATAAAAATGTTAATCGTGAGTGATTGATTACCTTTCGAGGCTAGAAGAATCTGATGACTCGATAAGATACGAATTGAATTGTGAACCAGCCAATTGACCAATCCAACTACAAATCTCAAAGCGAAGCAAATGGAATCGAGATCAATAAGACAAAGCTGAGAATTTGAAACCAATGAAAATAAATCAAAATTAGCTGGATATATTTGAAACGAGATGCATAGTGTATATATATACGCACACACATATACATACATACATATATAACCAAAAATTTAAATTTATAAATACACATTTTTAAAAATAAAATCTCCAAATAATATATTTAAACATAATATATTAACAAATAATGTATATATAATATATTACACAATTATTATTTAATTTAAAGCACAGATATTTTAAAATCAAACATATACATATACAACAGGTCAATATAAAAATCACTATAATTCCCTTGAATTAAAACGTATATATGTGTGATCAATTGTTTTAAAATATTAAGTGTAAATCAAATATATGTAGGTAATATTTATACAAGCATACCAGCAAACTCAAATACATGCTTGGACAAAGAAATATGTATATATTATACATAATGCTTCCCTTATATATAAAACTTACTTTATTACTATACACATATAACTTTAGCAAACTTCGATGTCCAATCTCATTTATATAAACTGATATAATACTAATATAAACTCATACAAACAGTTTACTTACAGTATACATATATGTACTCTTTAAAACATATTATTTAAATAAACTTGCTTACATACTAATAGCATATATATATATATATATCCAATATATAGGTAGATGCATATAACTTATAAACTTTACAGATTATATTAACAAATATATATATATATATATAACTTATATATATATGCTTATTATAAAATAACACTTAAATAACTCATAACAATATGTGTGTGTGTGTGGGTGCGCGTGCGTGTGTGGACATATGTATATAAAACAAACATCAACTAAGCATAATTTACATATATACTGTCATGCTATAACAGTTTATTTTATATAGATAAACTACAAACCATATTATATAATACTTTATACATAGAACACAATATATATACACTGTAGCTAAGTAACATATATATGAACATACTGTATAAATTTATATATAAACAGAGAGTCACATCACCTATAAAACATACATATAATCTATATGTATATAAACCCAAAGAGTATATATAAGCAAATATATGGAAATCATATATATATATATATATATATATATATATATATATATTATACATATTATAATTATACCGACGTATATATAAATATATATAACTAACTGCATATAGCCTAATATATGCAGTAAAATCACATATATATTTTGTTTGGAACAAGGTTTTAAAATAACATTTCAAATAAATTTGTAAACATATATATGGGACAACTTAATATGTATAAAATATGCAGACATCACATAAATATGGGTATCAAAAATGCATATGCGAATAACTAAAACTGAATAAACGAAAGATGCAGACAAAAATATATAAGCTATTCGAAAACTCCAAGCAATATGTACGTATGAAAATAGCACGCTGACAGAAACAAGGCGACTCTAGGAGGAGGAGGCATGGGCTGCGTTGGTCGGCGGTGAGGTGAGGGAGGGGGAGATGGCGGAGGGGAAGACTATAGCAACGGGAAGGAAGACGAGAGGAGTTCGGCCATGACAGTGGCCACGGCGCTCTGGGTAGAAGGAAAAGTGATGGCTGTGGAGCAAGATGGAGCGATATGGTGCTAAATTTGGCTGCTTCCATGGTGGCTACTGGAGGAGATAGGGTGTGAGAAGGCAAAGCTCGATGATAGGGATGATGCACGGGTTTGAAGGAGGCAGCAGGCATCAATATAAGTTTATACATTTATTTCTTTTTCTAAGGCAAGTAGAGTATGGTTTATAAAAAAAAATATGAACAGCTGTCAAGTAAGGAAGTGAAAGGACACCGATAATATATTACAACTAGGGAATCATAAAAGTCAGCACGAATTCAGGGATTTGAAAAGCAAAAGGCTTCTTTGAATTCAACAGTTGATAGATGAACAGACAAGAACCCAAAAGGTTAAGATTGAGTACTGAAACGGTTATCGGTGTACTGATTTTGCGGCATATTAAACTTCGAAATATAGAAGTGATTATACCGCAGAGATCAACACGATAAGACGATCAAAACAGTATACAGATATCAGTGGTACGACCATCGTGACAAAAGTCAATAATCGGTATCGAAAATAAAATAAACGTAGGGATAGTAGTCCAAATTTGACGAAACGAATATGAGTCTCACTTAGAAGATGATTTACAAATTTATTATATAAAAATATTCAGGTTTGGAAATAATTTATTATCATCAATTATTAACTGATTTGAATTTAAACAAAATTACACAATAAAATAAGCTTTTATATTATCAAATGAAAATTTACCATTTGCTATGTTCAAATATACGTATTCCAATTGTCAATACGATATCATTTTTCACTTCAAAATATTCATTTCCAAAATCACAGTACTTTCTAAGTTATAACACTTTCGAAACCAAAACAGTTGAAATTATGACACTTTGGAAATCATAATACTTTGAAATAATAACACTTTGGAATCACAATACTTACCATTAAACAGTTTAGATATTAATAATAGTGTATATAATAAAATAATTGATATAAAATAATTATACGTTAAAATAGTTTATAATAAAATAGTTAGTATATTAATATAATTTATATTAAAAATAGTTTATATTAAAAATGATTTATATTAAAATATTTTATATTAAAATAATTTATGAAGTAAAATATTAAAATAGTTTTAAGTATATTTAAAAATAGTTATATAATAAATAGTTTCCTCAAATTTCACAAATCGATACAAATCAACTCGAATTCCAAAATTCAACTTTAATTCAATCTCAATTCATCAATTTTATTCAATTCAGTTTCTCAATAAACCATTACAAATTATATCGATTTCAAATACGGGTTTGAACCACAAAATAGACCATTTCTGTGACAACCAAGATTTTTAGCAATATAATGTGATAATTTTCTATTATAATTATTTAAGTTGCAAACATATCTTTTCAAACACTAAATTTTGCTTTCCAATTTCTATTGTTTATATGTATGTAGATTTTAAATAAAACTTAGATTTGAAATTCTATATGTAAGCCTTAAAAATAAATTGGATTTAAAAACTCAACATTTTAAAACTAGTATATATATGCATAGTATTAATTAAAATATAAATAGCTTAAGCTAAAATAAGCACAAATAAATAGGTTTTATATTAATTCTTTTGAAATTACATCAAATAAGTAAAAAGGAAATGTATAAAATAAAAATATAGAAAATTATAAAATGCATGCATTTTACATTTGTAAGATAGGATGCCATGCAAATTCACAAGGTCTAATTTACTAGTTTTCTTCATTTTTAAAAATATAAATAAAACGATTTAAAGAACAAGGCTGTACAATGAACTTACATATATCTCCCTTCTTTTATCTTTCATTTTTACAAACCAAAGAAAAAACTAAAACCAAAGAATAAAAAAACAAACAACCTCTTTCCAGGCAAAACATAAGATTTAACTCAACTTAGTCAAAGAAGATCTGTCACAGATCAAATCAAGTTCCAGTTTCAAATAAAGAAATCAAATTTCCAAATTTCAAAAGCTTTTCTCTGCTCACCATTATACAGTGAGTAAACATCACTTTTAAAAGCTAAATTTGTTTTATATCCTATTGCATATGATAAATTCTTGAAGTAAAGTTGGGGAAAATGTTAGCATGAATGAATAAATATGCTTGCATGTCTATACGTATGAAGTTGATTATGTGCATGTCTGTGTATAGGTAAGCATGCCTCTGTTCTTGTTTTATAGACTTAAGATAAGTTCAAAATTTCATATTCTCTTCCCATAATCTCTCTTAGGTGATCATGTTTAAAAGAAATGTGATTGTACTAACTAAATCTTAATTTTAAAATATTTTTTTAAGTATAGCTAGAAGGTAGAATTACTGGAAAGAAAGAAATACAGTGAAACTCAAAACATGTCAAAATTTCGCTATCGTGATTTCAAGTTTCACCAATATAATCTAATTCGAGTTCGGAAACCATGATTTTTAATTTAAATATTAAGATTTTTAAGTTTGTAAATTAAGAGAATTTGCGAGATGAACAAAATTGACATTTTTCTCGATTTCTGGCGATCGGAGGTACTGGGATGGTCGAAGTCGTTGCTTGAGGTAGCTCGGAGGTCGAGGCACTTGGGAAAAATGGTGATTGGGTTTATAGTTTATCGAGGTGGCTGCATGACGTCGTTATAGGATTTTAGACCCTGATTTGGTCGACGTTGTCCTCGAGGCCAGTGAGGCGTCGTCATTGCATTAGACTTGATCGGAATAGGGGGAATAGGAGCGTGGGTCGACAGTGAAGGTCTGGATGGGGTGACAAAGCTTCTAGTGATCGAAGGTGGCGAGGCTTGGAGGTTTTGGGTGATCAGTTTCGTTCCAGTGGGGGTTAGGTTCGCTCGATTTCAATTTAGATGTTGTATCGGGTTTTTGGGTACTGGAGGCGATCGTGCATCTCGAGGTCGATTTGCTGGAGGTAGCAGCGATGATCAAAGAAACGACGATTCGCGTGTCCATGTGCACGAGTGTCAGTGTGTATGGGTTGGTTGCTGTAGTATTTGAGTAGAAGGAAGAAGAAGATGAGGACTCGGGTGGGACTTAGTGTGTCTGGGTTGGTACGCGAGCAGGGGAAGTGTAACAACCCTAGATGTAACGACCCGGAAAATTTTAACAATTTTAATTGATTTTATAACGTCTTTAATTGAATATTTGTGAAATCTTATAATAATTGAATTTTTAAATAAAATGTTTATATATTTAGAATACGTATATTTAAATATAGAAGATTGTAAATTTTCAAATAATTTTATGGAAGTTTATTTAATTGAGAAAACGTGCTGTCCAATTCAAGCTATTAATTGCTTTAATTGATTTCTGAATCAGTGCGTAACAGTTTCTTTTTACTACCGTTAAAGATTTCTAATGCTTAATACTTTTCCAATTCAGGCAGACTTTTCCATTCGTAACCATTAATAAATTTGAGATCATCGACCTTTCTTTTATTATTCCTTGTAGTTTCGTGCATTGACTTTACCTTTCCCACCACCCATAATTTTCTCTATACGTTTCTTTTGCAATTGAAGCGTATATTTATATTTATGGTGGTGCGTTTATTCTGGTCTCTCTTTATTTTTGTTTTTAACGCTTGAAAGAATCTCAAATCATCAAGCTAGTAGCATCCGTTCCTTCCCTCGCTTTCATAAGGCTTATAATATATAAACCACTTGCTTATAGATCTGAACACAACTTTGTCATCAAATTTAATGTGCCTTCCTCTTCCTATTATTTCGGTTCCAACCTTCCTAGTGAATGGCTTTAATAATTATTGGCTAAATCATAGCTACGAACTTTTCAAATTTCTTTCATTTTTTATTTTTTCCAATTCCTTCGTTTGCTTCAAAATTTTTGAACGTGCCTAATCATCTCAGCATGTATATATAATGTAAGCCTACCTTTCCTTGGAAAGCTATTGCTCACAAAATTTCTTGATTTCTTTCCTTTTATCCATTTTTATATCGTTGACTTTCAAAACTCATTATGTGTTGTACAAACAAACAAAAATTTATTGCCTTAAGTGTATAGCTAAATCAACGACCGTTACAATTACTTTTATTTTTATATTCATTTCAATTTATTACTTAAATAACGTTTTGATGAATTAATGGACAGCTTTACGTTTCCTTTGCTTTTGAAAACTTTATATTTATAGTGTATGTTTCTTTTGCATTTCAAAAATTTGAAACATGCTGCCCCATTTAAGCCATTAATTGTTTTAATTATTTTTCTTAATCAACATATAAACGTTTCTTTTTATTATTCCAGGATTTACATCCATACTTTATGTGACGCCCCACCTCTATACCCACACTAGCCAAGAACACTACGGTGTAGTGCTGTCAACTAGCGCGGAGAATAAGGCTGTTGAGGAGCGACCATCCATGTAATTTCTTATCACACGGTGGCTATAAAATAATCTTCGGAAACAAATATAGAAGTAAGCATAACATGCGAATCAATCACAGATATCCATATCACAAAGGCGGAAAGAGATATGAATATATATATCACATAAAAGTGTACATCAGAGTAGTGGTCTAAAAAGATCCACGATAATACAAAAGAATAGCAACGCGTGCTATACAAAAGAATACAACTATGAGTCTATATCTCAAGTGTAAACAACAAAAGCTACTAATCTAAACAAGTAGCCAAAAGTCTGAGTAGTGAATCACTGGGGGAGGAGTCAAGCAGTAGCACCTGTAACATCTCAGTCTGACCCGAGTATTATTTATAAGAAAATAATAAACGGATCAGTCTAGCTATAAATATCAGATGACATGATATAAAATAAAAGATATGGCATAAACATAAAATATCCATACTGACTTACTTCTATAAGTATGCAAATAATGATCAACAGGAGATCAACCGATAAGAGATAAATCAATATCACAAGAATCTTCTCAAAGATCCAAAGAGGGTATCATACCCTAAACTTGTACTCATGACAAGTCAAAGAGATAAATTCCAGAAATCAACACAAGAAATCCAGAAATCATAAAAAGGGAAAGAGGCCTATCACATGACGGTCCGAAGACCATGGGGAGCTACCCCACATGTGTGAATGGAATCACACAGATTGAGGTCAAGACTAACCAAAAAGCAGAAAGGTATGTGTGAATGGAATCACACAAGTGGTGTCTAGTCTAACCTTGCAATGAAAGAGACATCGCGCAATTGCTAGTCTAATTCATAAAGCGATCATCAAGATCAACGAGAAGTGTCAATTACACTAAGCTAGTAAATATAGAAGTTTAGCTTCATGTCCCATAACCACTTGCTTAACTTAAATATTTACGAACAAACTATAAATCTTCACTAATAAAATTGTCACAAGAGGTTCAATCGAACAAGTCCAAGAATTAACTGACGAAGTGAACGCAAGCGTTTCATACCACTTGTTTTACTAAGTCGTTTAATTCGATTTCTCATCCGAGTGAGGTAAAGGCTTGTATATACTAGTAGATTGGAAAACGGTTTAAGAAAAGAGCTTTGTTATTAAAAATAGAGTTTAAATTGTTTGTTAAAAGAGTTTTGATATTTACTACTATTATTGAAACCTTTGTATTATAAAGTGACAAAACACATAAGCAAGTGTAGAAACAATCAGTCACAAAGATCGCATACGGAGATGCGAATAAAATCCAAGGAAATCAGCTCAATGTTTTTCAGATAAGATCCCCTACGGAGGGGGGGTCCAGGGGGGGTGGCAACCCCCCAAGGTGGGGGTGCGGGGGCAACGCCACCGCTTACGGGGTTCGACCTGCCCGGTCAGGTCGCGGGGGTCCAGGGGGCAGCGCCCCCGGCGGGGTGCGGGGCAGCGCCCCGACCAAAACGGTACGACCTAGTGAAGACAAAATGAGGTTAACTCAACTTCATTCACCATTAATCATACTTTGTCAAACAAAGTTTGATTACTCCTTATCTATACATTATTATGTAATAAAAAGAGGAGTCACTTTCGAGGTCGAATCTTATTCATTGGTTAGTTTCGGGACCCTTTTCAATGTACTCACCTATTCGATCAAATCAAAATTTTATTTTACTTACATGTCAAATGTTTACTTCTATTTTGTTTTCTGTGGATTTATCATGGACATATTACTTGTGTATCAAGAACACATGCTCATGTCTGTGATAATTCATCAGTGAATTTAACAATGTATATGGAACCGTTTTGGTATCATTAGACCTACAATTGTACAAATACACACACACACACAGATATATATATATATACACACACACACACACACACACACACACACACACACACATGTCTATCCGAAGAGTTCACTAACTCTTATGTCACTCCCACTAAATGGGTGCTTTCCCTTAATTGTTTGAGACACAATTTACTAGTACCACATGTGATTCATAATCATATGATTAAAGGATTTTCTTTTAAAACTGTGGCTTAGTCCATGGTTTTGAAATAATAATAATATTTTGTATACTAATGTATGCTTTTGTTATGAGAACAACTACCATTATTATAGTTTTATCTTACAACAAATATCCAGACTGAAATAAAACTATGTTTATTTCCAATCAATACTAAAAAGGGTTATTATTCCATAAATAATATTTGATATGTTTACGAAATTAATTTTTTGGAACTTGATGTGTCAACTAAGAATTATTACATGGTATGCTCCTACTATTTCCGTCATTACTATACTATAATAGCTTACAAAATATGAAGCTCCATTCAACTACTTATTACAAAAATTTATTTCAAATAATGCAACTAGTTTATAGTTGAGAGTTCTAGATCAAATATCTTAAAATCAAAAAAATAACTTTTATAGAAAATAATTTTCTACGCGAAAATAAATTTGGAATATTAATCATATTTCCATTCCTTATTAAGCATCTTTTATTATTTCATTTAAGTTTCTTCTATAATGTCTCTTCATGAAGTAGAAGTGACAATTCGCTTTTCATAAGTTTCCTCCAAGAAATAACTTTTATCATTTCGTATAAATTTCCACTCTCGTGCATTCAGTTTCCTTTCAAATGGTCAAACCGTTCAAAAAGAAGCTTTAATACAAGGCCGTAATGACTCTTTATAAAAGTGTATTTAGTCATTTTTAACATTTAGGGCTATTAAATAGATTGCACGTTATCTACACTGATATAACTGACATTTAGATGATCGAATTCATTGATTCATCTTGTAGCTCTTGGTCTACTGCTATGTCTAACAGACCAAGAATATTGCAATCAATCATATTGAACACATAATCTCACATCATGTTTTACTTGCTCGTTTCAGTTGAACTAATTTCATCGAGGATTCGTACATTATGAATCATAATTATTCACAAATAATATTTATATATAATTAAATATTGATCAAATATCCATATTCTTGTATTTCTTCATAGTTCAAAACTCATAGAAATGACATAAAATTATGATTATTACGAAAGTATGATTTTTTTTATTAGTTGTACAATTTAGCTCTTGCTTGGGTCTTCAATTAACAATATGCCAAATGATTTACTGGTAAATATATTTTATATTTCTTTTCTTGGTCTTATAATTCAATTCATTTGTGTATTTTAACTAATAAACATTTTACCAGTTATGTTAGTTATCGAAATTTATCGAAGTATATTATTTTAACTTTTATAGCATATTTCTTACGATACTAGAAAGACTGAATGTATTCATTTCATTTTCTAATAGGTCTCCCACTAGACTTTTATATTTCCCTAAATCCTACGACGAAACAAAGAAATCTCTTGATTTCTCTAGTGGCTGTTAGGACTCGCATGTCTTGAGATTCTGATCTTGAGAAAAGCTCAACAAATCATAGGCCTATATGTGATGGATAACACGGTATTCATCCGAATCTCATCTTGAAATTAAGAAAAAGTATTCACTTGTATCCAACGTTTCACGATAGCCTAAGTATAATGCATGTACCTTGAGGAAAGCTCAATAAGTACATGTATGTATCTTACTTCATCTTGCCAATACGTTAATAGTACTACATATAACACCTCTAGCATGAGGAAAGCCCAACAACTGAAGATTATGCAAGTAATCTATTGTTATATAGATGCAAGAGAACAATATTTATATTAGAGATTCATAATCTTTGATATATATTTGACTGAGTGACATCAACTTATGCAATAATGTATTTATTATAAAATTTCCTCATGATACAAGCGTCTGACACATTTGAAATCACGTTATGAATAACATACATATGTATTTATTCCTTAAATCTAATTTGTGTTTTTAATTGTTCCACTCTATTTCATTAAATCACATTTAATTTTAATTTTAATTTTACTAATTAAGTCATATATTATTTATTTATTTATTTAATTTATGTTTATTAATTTTAAAAAAATTTAAAATTGAATATTAAATATTAAATTTATAGTAATTATACACACACATAACATATATGTGTGTGTGTGTGTGTGTTATTTATTATTTAACATTTAATTAATTTAATTCACTAAAACAATTTTATTTAAATATAATCAATTTTGAAATTTTATTATTCTTATTTACCTTAAACATTTTAAGATAAATGTACGTATATCATTATATATTTTTTAATTTAATTAATAAAGTTTATTTATTTAATTGGTCCAATTAATGAAAATTTTTCAAATTAACTAATTAATTTTATAACAATTTTGAAAAATATTCTATAACATTTATAAAATTTCATTTGTATTTTAAACTTAACTTTTAAATTTAAAATATCCTTTAAATTTTTAAAACATATATTGAAAACTAGTTAAAACTTAAATTCAATTCAGGCTTTATATTGAGGATAACCCTAGGGCTTATTTAATCCAACGGGTTAGGCCGATAGCCACGTATAGCAGAATACTTAATTGTCCAAACTCAACCTTAGACACTACCTTCATAGGCACGCTACTAAACAAGTAGGCTTTAATAAGTTAGCCATAACATTGCTAATTTAAACCGCACAGGCAATTGAGCCCCGATACCATTGAAGATACTAGGCCGGGGCACAATGGTAAATAGGGTAAATTTGAAAAAAATTCTATTTTGGATCTACTGGGCCTATGAAGTCTAAAGTGATGAACTAGAAGTAATACCTCACCTCTATACCCATACCATCCAAGAGTATTACATAGTAACACTCTCAAATAATATAGAGAATAAGGCTATATGGGGTACATACGTGAATATTCCCTTAGACTAACACTGGTACATATTAAATCATCAAGTATATAACTCACCTATACGTACAGAATATTGGTACAAAGCAATAATCATGTGTGCCTCTAGGATAAAGCAACACATAATATGCAGAATAACACAGAGAACAAAGATTTAATCGCAATGACAAAATAATATATATATATATATAGACACACACACACAATAATGTTATAAGAATATTATACAACATAAATGTTAATTATACATATACTATGAATTGATGTTGTACAGGTATCATATAACCACCCTAATGTACAAATCCTTTAAGCCCAATGAAATACATGTTGGTTATGTCATTATGTGCCTAAAATGTCTTGGGTTGACCCGAGTATTATAAAATAACATACGGGTTAGACTATGTCTAATCAAGAAGAATAAGAAGGTGATATAATATAGAAAGAGATGAATAATATGATATCACTGCTAAAGATAATTAAAAACTCTAAACGACATGTTCAAGTATAGATATGAGTATAGAATAATCCTTAACTCATTAAATCACTCAAATTTATCAAATCCATATAAAGTTTTCATCACCCATTTAACATACATTAAATCAAAAATCACTTAATCAACATAAATGGGTGAATCATACGTATCCATAATCCAACATATAAATATAATAAATAACAATAGATAAGATATCAATAAGTATAGATGTGACGCCCCACCTCTATACCCACGCTAGCCAAGAACACTACGGTGTAGTGCTGTCAACTAGCGCGGAGAATAAGGCTATTGAGGAGCGACCATCCATGTAATTTCTTATCACACGGTGGCTATAAAATAATCTTCGGAAACAAATATAGAAGTAAGCATAACATGCGAATCAATCACAGATATCCATATCACAAAGGCGGAAAGAGATATGAATATATATCACATAAAAGTGTACATCAGAGTAGTGGTCTAAAAAGATCCACGATAATACAAAAGGATAGCAACGCGTGCTATACAAAAGAATACAACTATGAGTCTATATCTCAAGTGTAAACAACAAAAGATGCTAATCTAAACAAGTAGCCAAAAGTCTGAGTAGTGAACCACTAGGGGAGGAGTCAAGCAGTAGCACCTGTAACATCTCGGTCTGACCCGAGTATTATTTATAAGAAAATAATAAACGGATCAGTCTAGCTATAAATATCAGATGACATGATATAAAATAAAAGATATGGCATAAACATAAAATATCCATACTGACTTACTTCTATAAGTATGCAAATAATGATCAACAGGAGATCAACCGATAAGAGATAAATCAATATCACAAGAATCTTCTCAAAGATCCAAAGAGGGCATCATACCCTAAACTTGTACTCATGACAAGTCAAAGAGATAAATTCCAGAAATCAACACAAGAAATCCAGAAATCATAAAAAGGGAAAGAGGCCTATCACATGACGGTCCGAAGACCATGGGGAGCTACCCCACATGTGTGAATGGAATCACACAGATTGAGGTCAAGACTAACCAAAAAGCAGAAAGGTATGTGTGAATGGAATCACACAAGTGGTGTCTAGTCTAACCTTGCAATGAAAGAGACATTGCGCAATTGCTAGTCTAATTCATAAAGCAATCATCAAGATCAACGAGAAGTGTCAATTACACTAAGCTAGTAAATATAGAAGTTTAGATTCATGTCCCATAACCACTTGCTTAACTTAAATATTTACGAACAAACTGTAAATCTTCACTAATAAAATTGTCACAAGAGGTTCAATCGAACAAGTCCAAGAATTAACCGACGAAGTGAACACAAGCGTTTCATACCACTTGTTTTACTAAGTCGTTTAATTAGATTTCTCATCCAAGTGAGGTAAAGGCTTGTATATACTAATAGATTGGAAAACGGTTTAAGAAAAGAGCTTTGTTATTAAAAATAGAGTTGAAATTGTTTGTTAAAAAGTTTTGATATTTACTACTAGTATTGAAACCTTTATATTATAAAGTGACAAAACACATAAGCAAGTGTAGAAACAATCAGTCACAAAGATCGCATACGGAGATGCGAATACAATCCAAGGAAATCAGCTCAATGTTTTTCAGATAAGATCCCCTACGGAGGGGGGGTCCGGGGGGGTGGCAACCCCCCAAGGTGGGGGTGCGGGGGCAACGCCACCGCTTACGGGGTTCGACCTGCCCGGTCAGGTGAAGACAAAATGAGGTCTAACGACCTAAGGGGAATAGGGTCGAGCGACCTAATGGTTGTGACCTAGGGGTCTAAGGAGTCAAGCGACCTAACTGGAGCAACCCTATGGTCATGCGACCTAACTGAAATGGCCAAGTGACCTAACAATAGCACAGGTCAAGCGACCTAACGTTTTAAGGCCGAGCAACCTAATTAAACTCGCGACTTAATGGTGTGAAAGGCGTGCGACCTAATGTGTTACGACCTAAGGGTCGAGCGACTTAGTGGAACAAGGTCATACGACCTAACACTTGTAGTAGGGTTGGGCGACCTAATGGAGTAAACGGTCGAGCGACCTAACAGGTTATAGGTCATGTGACCTAGTGGGTTAACGGCCTAACGACCTAACGACCTAAAAATCCGCGACCTAAGGGTCGAACGACCTAAATGGTCCAGCGACCTAGCACTAAACAAGGCCGAGCGACCTAATGGTACCCGCGACCTAGAGGTCAAGCGACCTAGGGATGAAATGGCCAGAGGATATAGGCGAGCGACCTACGACCCACCTACCCACGACCTACGACCTAAGCTCAAACGCGAGCTGCGAGCTACGAGCTAGCGACCTAGCGAAGTGAGAGACCGAGCGACCTACGACCTAAGGTCCATACGACCTATGACCTAACACCGAACAAGCATTTAGATGGCCCAGCGACCTATGGTACTAACTCGCGAGCGACCTAAGTCCTAGGTCGTGAGCGACCTAACTGCGAGTGAGCAAAAATGGCCAGAGCCAAAGCAGAGCGACCTAACGGCCATACGACCTACGACCTAAGGTCCTGAGCGACCTAACTCCGAAAACACGAAAATGGCCAGAACGACCTAGGGGTTAACTCGTACGCGACCTACGACCTAAGGTCCACACGACCTAACTCCGAGCGAGCTAAAAACGGCCAGAACGACCTAAATGCAGAAATTTCACCCAAACACCAAAAATCGGAGTTTTTTGCCAATCCAATCCAAACCAAAAGCAAATATGCATGCTAAAGTGATAGGGAATCATTCCCAACAGTCCAAGATAGATATAGACTAGATTTGTGAGATAAAAATCTCACCTTTGCTCCAAAACCCAATGAAAATGAAGAAGAAAGCTTGAAGGCAAATGGAGAAGCAACCACAAGCTTGAATCCGATGTCTTCTTCTTGAATTTGGAGTTGAATGTTGGAGTTGCAATAAAACAAAGACTTTGGAGTTTTAATTTCTCATTCCATTCACCATTTTTGTTGAAGCTCTAGTGTTAGGAAATGAAATGAAGCAATGAAGAAGAAGGGGGGTGGAACTTGGGCCTAATGGGCTAAAAGTCCAAACCAAAGGCTCGAGTGAAAAAGTGGTGAAATTCCACTAACCCCAAACATATCAATGTTTATACTTAGAAGATTGCAAACGACGTTTCGAACTCAATGGAAGTGGTCTCGAGTCCTAATTTGACCGTTTGCAAAAAGTAGCTTCGGACCAAAATCCGATTAACGATAAAATATTTAAATAAAATATTTAAATATAAAAATGGATAAATATGCGGGTTGTTACACTTTAATCTCTGCTGTTCCATTTATTTCATTTGAAATCTAAATTTATTTACCATTCATTTATACGCCTCTTTCTCTTCCCTCTTTTACCTCTTCGTTTCCGTGTTTCTAGGAATATATATATAGTATAGCATAGATTGCATCTTCTTTTCTCTCTGTAGGCTATTCGTTGCCCTCAAATTAATATTAAAAGAGGAGAGAGCTTTGTAAATATTATATAAAGTCATATAGCACGTTCACATATCAGATGCAGACCTACCTTTATATTTAAGAAACTAGCATTTTCTCTATTGCCTGAAGAATGCCCTTCACCATGTCATGTTGCTTGAATCACGCATGCATTCTTCCTTTAAAAATCGCCTGTTCTCATCTCCCCTCCATCTTTTCTTATTTATTCCAAACCTGAGCATGAGCTCTCTCTTTTCCTTGGCCTGCCTCCTCCCCATGGCTGCATGCATTAGTTGGCAAAACATTTCCTCTCTGGTTTTTAAAAGTAAGTACGCATTTTATTTGATATAAGCCTATTTTATATATTAAGAACAGTATAGATTGTGCATAAGTTTTGTTTTATATGTTTACTACAACTATGTGGATTTTGAATTCCCTAACAGTTGAACTTTAAAAATAATAATATATTTCATAATAGTATATATATGATAATTGTTATATTTATAAACGTGTATATAAATATTTAACTTCTGTTCATATATAAAGGTTAGTATATATTTATACTGTATTATGTATATTATTTTAAGATTTTACGGTATATAGTTTTTGACTTTTGTTAGCATATAGTTATCGTACGGCTTTTAGATACGTATGTTTTACTAACTAGTTGATAAGTTAAATATATATATATATACACGTTTTATTTTACTATTGATAGCTTACGGTATATATGGTATAAGTTTGGCAGCCTTCTATTAATATACGTATTTTCATATGTTTTATATATTTGGTTATAACAGTTTCAACTATAATAAAATATGTTATTTTATTAGCTTTCATATGTTAGATATATAAAATATAGTATTTCAATTTTCGTTACTGCTTTGGTATATATTATACAAAATTGGTGGGTACAAGTTTGATAGGTCAATTTATAATATATATATATTTTTATGATTGTTTTAGTATTTTAGAGTCTACCGTACTATATTTTATTTTATTTTCAACAATTTACATAAGTTATATTTAAATGTAGGTATATGTATATGTATATATATATATATATATATATATATATATATATATATATATATAAATTTTCTATGGTAGTTTTACAGTATAAGTTATATCAATATTTTATAATTTCAACAGTATATGCTTTCAAAAGTTTATTTCATGTCAGCCTTAAGGTTGTTTGCACTGACTGATATACGTTGGATTTTTTTTTAAGGGATGCGTATTTTGATTTCAAGTATAGTCATATGTATAGTCATATACAAATTGGTAGAGGAAATGTTATATAGTATATATACGGTTATATTAATATAGTCGGTCTGCACACCTATGTATATATATTAACCGAGGTATGCATATTTTGTTGCATATTTCATAAACTGTGTCTGCATATGTTGGCTAGTTGTATATAAGCTCACTTATCCTATTTATCTTCCTTGATCCAATTATGATTTGAATTCGTCTATTCCTATTATCAGCTTTGATCATTGAACCGTGTCCATCTAGCTTTGTTTTGGAATTCGGATCTGGATTTCTTAACTCACTTCTTTTTCTCTGGCCTCGAAAGGTGAGAAATCACTCACGATTAACATTCTTTTATTTACTAAATTTGATTTCAATTGAGACGACAATTGAAATATGAGGCTGTAGTTATTTAAATTGTTATATATGCTATTGTCTGTAACTATTCACTTATGGGTTATGACACCATATCCTATTGTTTGTATATTTATTTTGATGATATATGCATGTTGTTATTATTATTTACATATCTGTTATCACTCTGCAAGTTCCCTGTTAGTATAGAAATCGCTATGGGTTGAAATGATACATACCCGAACAGACTTTAGAATAGAAGTAAATCGTTATGGGTTGAAATGATAAACCCAAGCGATTTTCATTTAATTGAATTGGGATTACGGGTTGAAATGCTATCCACCCGTATACATTTAGTGTACGGATTGAAATGATAAATATCCGTAACACTTGACCATATGATAAGAAATATATACAGACATCGTTGGTCCATATATATAAATATTTTGAAATTTAATTCATTGTTTTGGAATGAAATATATGGTCTTATTAAATGTTAATCCTTGAATTTTTTTATATATAAAGGGTAACGATATATAGATTTAATAATATTTAATTTAGTCAAAATTTGATTTAATACATAAATTATGATAAATACTTATGTAAGTTTTATTCCAAAAAGTATTCTGCAATTTACTAAGATTCGAAGATAAATGTGGGTTTATCTAAATGGTATTTAAATAAGGATTTATTCAATTAAATCAATTTGAAATTATTGAATGGGAAATTTAAGGGTATGATATGTAACTGGATTTTTATTTAAGTGATTTAATGAATATTTCACGTTTAAATAATTAAAGAAAATATTGAGTAAAATGTAATTTAAGGTTACTTAAATGATACTGTATCTAATGAGGGATTAATTTAAGACTATATAATAATAAGGTTAAATCGAGATCTATATGGAACTATTTAATTGAACATTTAATTAAATATTAAAGCTTTGAACTATATTGGGATTTAAATGGTTTATTTTGAGATTTGGATATGTATTTGAAATCAGTATAGTTGAATTTATTATTTAGAAACTAAATTGATTAAAAAGTTAGTTTGAAACGTTGAATACTTAAAGTTTTGAAATATATTGAATATAAAGGGTATTTTGTGATTTCAAATCCGAATTTGAGATCGATAAAATTGAAGTGGTTATTTTAGAAATTGAGTTGAATTTAAATTAATAAATTGAGATTGAAATAGATTTAAATGGGATGGTCGGGTTGATGTTATATGATTTGTTAAGTTGAGGGAATTGAAATTACTTTACTGTATAAATTATTTAATATATAAAAATACTATTTGGGAAGTATAGAGATATTTGAAGTGAAAATGATATTTGGTTTTGAAGTATAAATTAAGTTGAAAAGACTACAGTGTTATAGTGTATATTTCTATCTTTTAGATAGTTCCATGGACCCTTAGAGGATGGTTATCCCAAACATCCTCTAAGTTAATTATATTTCAGTTGATATTTCACTTGAGTTAGATTTATAGGTATAAGAATGTTAATCCTGACTCGAGTGTTTTGTGTTTTGCTTTACGCTCGGGTCAGACTGAGAGATACAACATTTGAGACTCACCTTCGAAGTTGGAGCTTTGCTTGAAGATCCAGCTATCTATCCCTTCAGTCATCCAGTTGATTGGTTCAGAGAAGCCATCTGTTGCATTGGAGACTTCATGGCATTTGAACAATTCGGTTGTATTTTATTTCTAACTCTGAGGTATATAGTAGCTTCATGAACTACTATTTTTTATCTATTCCGCTGCATTGTATTACTCTGTGTAAGTGATCTATGATCGATTTATTTACTGTATATTTTAAGTTTTGCCAAATTTTATTAACAATTCGGTATTTTGAATTATTCAAGTCGGACATGTACGGTTTTATTGTCGATATGAATGGTCCAAAATAGCGGGCTGTTACAGTTGGTATCAGAGCTTTGGCTCTAGGCAAAACCTAGCATAAGTGGTAAATTCATTTACAGAATCACTTTCGTTCGAGTTGAATCCCTTCTTTTTGACTTGATTTCCTTTGAATTTTGGAATGGCCCTCGGTTTCGAAATTCATTCTTGTCTCTCCCTATTTATATTCGTTTGATTCTGGAGTATCCCATAATTCCATGGAATGAATTGTAAAGGGGGTGAAAACTCCTTTATAATTGGCATTGATTCACCGGAGATTTCTGTATCCTCGGTTTACGATGCTGCTATATCTTGGTATGCCAAATTCTATCTCTGGCAATCGAATGTCGATTTGCTTTAGAATTCCGCATCAATTATATTCCTGAAGTCACCGTTGACCCGGTTAAGGTCGCCCGAGATTTATAGAAGTATATCCATCTTCTATTTTGTAATTTGATTTTCTCAACTTTGTTTGAGCCTATCTTCGAATCAGGATTCTATTGATTAGAGTTCCTCTAAACTAAATCTTTATCTTTGTTTTGAAATCCATTCTTGAATCATCCTTTGAAAATCGGGTTTGTTGTATTTTAAAATTGTTTTATACGAAATTATTATTTTGATAACTATGATTTTATTCTATATATAAAAGTGTAAATGTTTTCGATAAGGATTATATACCTATATATAAAACGAATAAGAAATGTTATTCTATATATAAAAGTTTTGAAAGGATTGGAAATTTTGAAAATTTATAAGAAAGTGATTTATATAAAAAGGATTTATAACTGAAGGGTTAAATTTGAAATTCGAGAATTGAATTCCGATATTTTGAAATTGGTTTTAAGATTTTGGGAAAATATATAAAAATAATACGATTTAAAAGTATTTTTCCGAATAAGAAATGTTTCAAATGGGTTCAAATGAATTCCAATAATTTGAAGAAATTTCGAAGAAGTTTTCAAGAAAATAGAAGTCCAAAACTCACTTATGTCACTGGAGAATAATTTCGGTGATGAGTGCACGCATCATCGACATTGATTTTCGAGTTTCAGAGTGGGGGAGAGGCCACTTTAATAGCTTCGCTATGCGAGTGATTTTGTAAAACCGTTTTTGATTTCAAATTCCGAAGTATAATTTGATATTTTCGAAAGATATATGTATATATTTGAAACAATTTAAAGTGAGACCGGTGTTCAGTCCTCGAGTTTTCAATTTGACTAGTAATAACTCTATATAAAAAAAATTGATTTCCAACTCTTAGATTTGAAATTTGATTTCATCGACTATTTTGAAGGTTCGAGCACTTCCATATCAAGGTTTAAAAGTTTTAAACTAAGAAATTTCGAAAAGTATAAAATTTTTGATAAAGCATATAAGTTTAGTTTTGAAGAGTATGACTTAAGTAAGTTTGAAACCTTTTGTTAAGTAAGTGAATATGACTATTTTTAATTATACTAATATGGAATTTAGTTTTGAAATGTTTTGGAAAAAAAAAATTAATTTCAAATAATGGTTTTTAGAAAGGTAAATTGGATATTTCTAATAGAAATAGATAGTTTAAAAGTTTTAAAGTGATGATTATAAATTTGGAAACCATTTTGAGTATAACTGATTTTGAGAAAATATTTGGTTTTGAAATTAAATTGAAATTAAAAACCAGTACTTATATGGTGATTTTGGAAATGAATTTGTTTGACTTGAATTATTTTAATTTGGAAACTGGGATAATTTTCTAAACCTATTATTTTGGGAACTTTGAAATTTAGATACTTAATTTGGAAGAAAATTTGGTGAAATCTTATATGATTTTGAAACTGAATTGATATTGAAATGATTTGAAATTGAGAACCTTATATTGTTAAGCACTTGATTTGGGAGTTGTCGAACTTATATAAAATGGATTTGTATATGTATGAAGTGATTTGAAATCTATTGATTTGAAAGGTACTCAATTTGGAAAGAGAATTTTTTTATAAATTGAAGTCTATATAAGTATGATTTGATATACTATTGATTTGGAAAGTATTCGATTTGAAAATGGAATCTTATATATATATATGGATTTTATATAAGTATGATATTTGAAAGTATTTGAAAAGGTACTATATGATATATATTTTTGAAGTAAAGATATGGAAAGTGCCTTCTGCTTGATATCCGCTTTGTGGCCACATCGTGGATTCATTCTATCGATATTATTCTCTCTGATTTTCGGTTTTCCGGATGTAATACTCGAGTGTTTCCCACCGTGGCGTAACCCATGGTTTTTTTTTCTCTCGTGACTGCATAGCGCAACTGCCTGGCTGAGTCTTGCCTAGGGGTACGGATTGTTTTCTAGGGGATCCAGGCGTAACCATTGTGTATCCTGCAATCTGTGTAGGTCGCGAATAGTAGCGCAAGTGCCTGGCTGAGTCTGCCTAGGGGTACGGATTGTTTCCTGGGGGATCCAGGTGTAACCATTGTGTATCCTGCACTCTACTAGTCATCATGGCGTAACTCGCAGGGCTGAGAAAGCTTACGGATATGGATTGTTTCCTGGGAGACCCAGGCGTAACCATTGTGTATCTGCGAACCATGGTCGGACAAAGGTTTTGGTTTGGTTGTTTGTTTGGATTGTACTTTCCATATCTGTTTTTAAAATGATTTTTCAAGTATTTTCACTGGGTGTTGAAACAGGTCTACTAAGTACTTGAAGAATTCTAGCTTTGCGCCTGATCAACGCATGGCCAGAGTCTGCAAGAACGAGGATAAACTTGTTAAAACATCGAGTTATAAAAATATTTTCGAAAGAAAGATTTATTTCGATATAAACGTATTATTACAAAGGTATTTATTATAAAAGTATTTTTCCCAACAAAGAAATTTTGTATTAATATTTGAAATTAAAATTCTTATGGTTTGAAATAAATTATTCGTGCCCGATTCTATTCTTTTGAATCTACCTCATCTGCTCAGCTTCATTTTTCACCTATATTCCGTTTTCGGAATCTACCTTCCTTTCCTTTTTGAATAAATCTTTTAAATATTGCTTATTTGTATACTACATTGTTTTATATAAAATTTTAGTGTTATAAATATTTTTGAAATTATAAATTAAATAAAACATCTTTAAAGAAAATGATTATAAATTTATTGATAATATTTGAAAGGTATCTTGAGATAAATTAAAATTTTCATAAATTTTGGATTTAATATTTTCAATAGTCTTTGTAAATAGAAGTAATAATGTAAATAATTGTTTGCGAAGGAGTTTAAGAAGTATTAAATATTAAAGAAAATTTAATTTCAAATGAAATTTTCAAATAAATATTTTAAATAATATTTATATAGTTTTAAAATTTATTGTTTATCTTGGCTTTCAATCTATTTTTTTTCTGGTTGTTTTATTCTCCTACCTCCTTCCTTTTCGGGGATGAAAAGTTTTGAGTAGGGGAGAGTGTAACGACCCGGAAAATTTTAACAATTTTAATTGATTCTATAACGTATTTAATTGAATATTTGTGAAATCTTATAATAATTGAATTTTTAAATAAAATGTTTATATATTTAGAATACGTATATTTAAATATAGCAGATTGTAAATTTTCAAATAATTTTATGGAAGTTTATTTAATTGAGAAAACGTGCTGTCCAATTCAAGCTATTAATTGCTTTAATTGATTTCTGAATCAGTGCGTAACGGTTTCTTTTTACTACCGTTAAAGATTTCTATTGCTTAATACTTTTCCAATTCAGGCAGACTTTTCCATTCGTAACCATTAATAAATTTGAGATCATCGACCTTTCTTTTATTATTCCTTGTAGTTTCGTGCACTGCCTTTACCTTTCCCACTACCCATAATTTTCTCTATACGTTTCTTTTGCAATTGAAGCGTATATTTATATTTATGGTGGTGCGTTTATTCTGGTCTCTCTTTATTTTTGTTTTTAACGCTTGAAAGAATCTCAAATCATCAAGCTAGTAGCATCCGTTCCTTCCCTCGCTTTCATAAGGCTTATAATATATAAACCACTTGCTTATAGATCTGAACACAACTTTGTCATCAAATTTAATGTGCCTTTCTCTTCCTATTATTTCGGTTCCAACCTTCCTAGTGAATGGCTTTAATAATTTTTGGCTAAATCATAGCTATGGACTTTTCAAATTTCTTTCATTTTTTATTTTTTCCAATTCCTTCGTTTGCTTCAAAATTTTTGAACGTGCCTAATCATCTCAGCATGTATATATAATGTAAGCCTACCTTTCCTTGTAAAGCTATTGCTCACAAAATTTCCTGATTTCTTTCCTTTTATCCATTTTTATACCCTTGACTTGCAAAACTCATTATGTGTTGTACAAACAAACAAAAATTTATTGCTTTAAGTGTATAGCTAAATCAACTATTGACCGTTACAATTACTTTTATTTTTATATTCATTTCAATTTATTACTTAAATAACATTTTGATGAATTAATGGACAGCTTTACGTTTCTTTTGCTTTTGAAAACTTTATATTTATAGTGTACGTTTCTTTTGCATTTCAAAAATTTGAAAAATGCTGCCCCATTTAAGCCACTAATTGTTTTAATTATTTTTCTTAATCAACACGTAAACGTTTCTTTCTATTATTCTAGGATTTACATCCATACTTTAATCTCTGCTGTTCCATTTATTTCATTTGAAATCTAAATTTATTTACCATTCATTTATACGCCTCTTTCTCTTCCCTCTTTTACCTCTTCGTTTCCGTGTTTCTAGGAATATATATATATAGTATAGCATAGATTGCATCTTCTTTTCTCTCTGTAGGCTATTCGTTGCCCTCAAATTAATATTAAAAGAGGAGAGAGATTTGTAAATATTATATAAAGTCATATAGCACGTTCACATATCAGATGCAAGCCTACCTTTATATTTAAGAAACTAGCATTTTCTCTATTGCCTGAAGAATGCCCGTCGCCATGTCATGTTGCTTGAATCACGCATGCATTCTTCCTTTAAAAATCGCCTGTTCTCATCTCCCCTCCATCTTTTCTTATTTCTTCCAAACCTGAGCATGAGCTCTCTCTTTTCCTTGGCCTGCCTCCTCCCCATGGCTGCATGCATTAGTTGGCAAACATTTCCTCTCTGGTTTTTAAAAGTAAGTACGCATTTTATTTGATATAAGTCTATTTTATATATTAAGAACAGTATAGATTGTGCATAAGTTTTGTTTTATATGTTTACTGCAACTGTGTGGATTTTGAATTCCCTAACAGTTGAACTTTAAAAGTAATAATATATTTCATAATAGTATATATATGATAATTGTTATATTTATAAACGTGTATATAAATATTTAACTTCTGTTCATATATAAAGGTTAGTATATATTTATACTGTATTATGTATATTATCTTAAGATTTTACGGTATATAGTTTTTGACTTTTGTTAGCATATAGTTATCGTACGGCTTTTAGATACGTATGTTTTACTAACTAGTTGATAAGTTAAATATATATATATATATACGCGTTTTATTTTACTATTGATAGCTTATGGTATATATGGTATAAGTTTGGCAGCCTTCTATTAATATACGTATTTTTATATGTTTTATATATTTGGTTATAACAGTTTCAACTATAATAAAGTATGTTATTTTATTAGCTTTCATATGTTAGATATATAAAATATAGTATTTCAATTTTCGTTACTGTTTTGGTATATATATTATATAAAATTGGTGGGTACAACTTTGATAGGTCAATTTATAATATATATATTTTTATGACTGTTTTAGTATTTTAGAGTCTACCGTACTATATTTTATTTTATTTTCAACAATTTACATAAGTTATATTTAAATGTAGGTATATATATATATATATATATATATATATATTCTATGGTAGTTTTACAGTATAAGTTATATCAATATTTTATAATTTCAACAGTATATGCTTTCAAAAGTTTATTTCATGTCAGCCTTAAGGTTGTTTGCACTGACTGATATACGTTGGATTTTTTTTTTAAGGGATGTGTATTTTGATTTCAGGTATAGTCATGTGTATAGTCATATACAAATTGGTAGAGGAAATGTTATATAGTATATATATGGTTATATTAATATAGTCGGTCTGCACACCTATGTATATATATTAACCGAGGTATGCATATTTTGTTGCATATTTTATAAACTGTGCCTGCATATGTTGGATAGTTGTATATAAGCTCACTTATCCTATTTATCTTCCTTGATCCAATTCTGATTTGAATTCGTCTGTTCCTATTATCAGCTTTGATCATTGAACCGTGTCCATCTAGCTTTGTTTTGGAATTCGGATCTGGATTTCATAACTCACTTCTTTTTCTCTGGCCTCGAAAGGTGAGAAATCACTCACGATTAACATTCTTTTATTTACTAAATTTGATTTCAATTGAGACGACAATTGAAATATGAGGCTGTAGTTATTTAAATTGTTATATATGCTATTATCTGTAACTATTCACTTATGGGATATGACACCATATCCTATTGTTTGTATATTTATCTTGATGATATATGCCTGTTGTTATTATTATTTACATATCTGTTATCACTCTGCAAGTTCCCTGTTAGTATAGAAATCACTATGGGTTGAAATGATACATACCCGAACAGACTTTAGAATAGGAGAAAATCGTTATAGGTTGAAATGATAAACCCAAGCGATTTTCATTTAATTGAATTGGGATTACGGGTTGAAATGCTATCCACCCGTATTCATTTAGTGTACGGATTGAAATGATAAATATCCGTAACACTTGACCATATGATAAGAAATATATACATACATCGTTGGTCCATATATATAAATATTTTGAAATTTAATTCATTGTTTTGGAAAGAAATATATGGTCTTATTAAATGTTAATCCTTGAATTTTTTTATATATAAAGGGTAATGATATATAGATTTAATAATATTTAATTTAGTCAAAATTTGATTTAATACATAAATTATGATAAATATTTATGTAAGTTTTATTCCAAAAAGTATTCTGCAATTTACTAAGATTCGGAGATAAATGTGGGTTTATCTCAATGGTATTTGAATAAGGATTTATTCAATTAAATCAATTTGAAATTATTGAATGGGAAATTTAAGGGTATGATTTTGTAACTGGATTTTTATTTAAGTTATTTAATGAATATTTCACTTTTAAATAAATTAAAGAAAATATTGAGTAAAATGTAATTTAAGGTTACTTAAATGATATTGTATCTAATGAGGGATTAATTTAAGACTAGATAATAATGAGGTTAAATCGAGATCTATCTGGAACTATTAAATTGAACATTTAATTAAATATTAAAGCTTTGAACTATATTGGGATTTAAATGGTTTATTTTGAGATTTGGATATGTATTTGAAATCAGTATAGTTGAATTTATTATTTAGAAACTAAATTGATTAAAAAGTTAGTTTGAAACGTTGAATACTTAAAGTTTTGAAATATATTGAATATAAAGGGTATTTTGTGATTTCAAATCCGAATTTGAGATCGATAAAATTGAAGTGGTTATTTTAGAAATTGAGTTGAATTTAAATTAATAAATTGAGATTGAAATAGATTTAAATGGGATGGTCGGGTTGATGTTAAACGATTTGTTAAGTTGAGGGAATTGAAATTACTTTACTGTACAAATTATTTATTATATAAAAATACTATTTGGGAAGTATAGAGATATTTGAAGTGAAAATGATATTTGGTTTTGAAGTATAAATTAAGTTGAAAAGACTACAGTGTTATAGTGTATATTTCTATCTTTTAGATAGTTCCATGGACCCTTAGAGGATGGTTATCCCAAACATCCTCTAAGTTAATTATATTTCAGTTGATATTTCACTTGAGTTAGATTTATAGCTATAAGAATGTTAATCCTGACTCGAGTGTTTTGTGTTTTGCTTTACGCTCGGGTCAGACTGAGAGATACAGCATTTGAGGCTCACCTTCGAAGTTGGAGCTTTGCTTAAAGATCTAGCTATCTATCCCTTCAGTCATCCAGTTGATTGGTTCAAAGAAGCCATCTGTTGCATTGGAGACTTCATGGCATTTGAACAATTCGGTTGTATTTTATTTCTAACTTTGAGGTATATAGTAGCTTCATGAACTACTATTCTTTATCTATTCCGCTGCATTGTATTACTCTATGTAAGTGATCTATGATTGATTTATTTACTGTATATTCTAAGTTTTGCCAAATTTTATTAACAATTCGGTATTTTGAATTATTCAAGTCGGACATGTACGATTTTATTGTCGATTTGAATGGTCCAAAATAGCGGGCTGTTACACTAGATTTTTTCATATATTTTAATATTTGACTTTATTTTGTTTTTAAATTATTTTTAAACTTATTTTATTTCAAACATTTAATTTTTAAATATAAGTGTTGATTATTATGCGAATTATAATTTCAAACCGGTATAAATTGGATATTTTACTGAAAGATGAGTTTCTGTTCGAACTGGTCAAACCATGACTTTTAAATTTCAGATTTAAATATTTAAATTCTTAAATTTTTTCTTTTATTATGAAAATACATTTAATAACTTGAATACTACTTTTCGTTTCATTGAAAAAGGATTTAAATTGTGAAAGTTATGTGTATTTCAATTTTGAGTATAATTTGTTTTATTTTGCGATTTTGTCTATTTTAAATTATATAAATCATATTTTCTTTGTTATATTTCATTAAAATATTTGTTAATATGTTATTTTATATATATTTTCTCTTTTAATATTTTTAAAGTGATAATAAAACTTTTCCAAAATTTATTGTATTTATTTCCAATTTTTAAAGGATGTTTTCTATTTTTCTGCTAATTTCTTCATTTAAATTATATTTAATTATAATTTATAAATTTATTTTGTGAATGCATTTTTATTTTATGTTATTATCTTTGTTATAAATATTTTTACAACTCCATAAAAATTTTCCAAAGTTCATTCTGTTTAGTTTCCATTTTTCTAGACTAGTTTGCAATTTTATGTTATTTTCTTATTTTAACCTTATATAATGAATAAATATTTCTATATTTTTTCTATTTTTTTATATTTTTAATTTATGACTGAAATTATTATTATTCTCAGTAATATAAACTTATATAAATAAATTAAAGGTAATTTGAAAAGGTTTAAACTCTTAAAATTCCAGGGTCCTTTTGTCTTCGGACCTTTCACTTTCTCAACCTCCATTCTTTATAATTTTGGTCGTGCCTTTCCTACATTCTTTCAGCTTCATTCTTCATCAATTTTCATGAGAAAAACATTTCTCAAAACCACAAAAATTTGTGCGCCCATTTGCTGGAAGAGATTTGGTAAAAATCTTCTTTTTCTTCTATGTTTTTTCTACTTTCTATTGAATTTTGCATATGTTCTCTACATTCATGCCTCCACTCCTCCTCAACCAGGCTTTGGTCGACCATCACCACCCCCTTCCTCTGACCATCACCCATCCTACTACCCCTCCTCTTCAGGCCGAACCATCTCAAGGCATAGATCACCACAGAATCCATCAAAAACCATCACTATATACACTTGATGAGCCACCTTTGCCAACACCTCCTTCTTCAACCTCTAGCCGCTACTACCTCCACCACCACCACCTCTGGCCAGACTTCCACCCTCTGCCACGTCACTCACCACATCCTGGAGCCACTGGCCGTGATCCATGACCTCTGGCCGAACCAAAATATAGCCAAGATGTGATGTTATTTGCCTTATGTTGTAACCTTGCACACCTAGACCTATTCACCTTCAAAACAAATGTTGGCCGACCACTTCACACACAAACCAGACCTAGAGCACCCCTAGGCCGAGCTAAACACTTGCATAACTTAAGTACATGAGGTAGAGAGCAAGTGCAATGCAAATGGATATTGCTTGGGTGTTGATTCTTATGTTATTTGATGATATATTGTGTTGAATACTTATGTATGTATGTACTGTTGTGTGTATATGTTATCAAGCCAAAACAAATGTTGGCCGGCCACTTCACACACAAACCAGACCTAGAGCACCCCTAGGCAAGCTAAACACCTGCATAACTTAAGTACATGAGGTAGAGAGCAAGTGCAATGCAAATGGATATTGCTTGGGTGTTGATTCTTATGTTATTTGATGATATATTGTGTTGAATACTTATGTACGTATGTACTGTTGTGTGTATATGTTATCAAGCCATATAGCTTTGGCTCTCCACTCTCTCAAGTCTTGTCCGTATTATCGTGCCTTCATTGTGTTAGTGTGTGCGCTTTGGTAGCGATCTCCCGCTTTGAACAGGTGAGTTATTCTCACCAGACAATATGTACATATATAACTAGTAAATTGACCCCTTTTGAATCTGTAAAATGCATTATCATGTCACACCTGCTATGTTATGATTTTATGATGTTTACCCATGCTTAAACACCTGTTATATCATATGTTACTGTTATATTATGCTGTTTTATTATTTTTATCAGCTTATCACACTACAAGTTCCCTTTAGATTAGAATCACTATGGGTTGAAATGATACATACCCGAATGGACTTTATAATAGGAGAAAATCGTTATGGGCTGAAATGATAGGCCTGAATGATTTTCAATTATTTTAATTTACTTGGGATTTGCGGGTCTGAAATGATCAAACCCGGGTTTTCTTTGAAAATTACGGGTTGAAATGATATATTACCCGTATCACTTTACCTAGGCTAGAAAATGAAATACAGACCCGTTGTTAAAATATGTTTTTCTAAAAAATTTAAAATATTTTAAAAATGTAAATATTATAATATTTTGATTTAAATTTTATTAAAAATGATTTTTGTAAAGCATTATTGACTTTCGGAAATTTATAAGTGAAATAAATTAACGGTAAAGTTAGAAAATCTGAAATGTAAGTTATTTGGGAAATTATAATTTGGTGATAAATGGAATTTAAATTAAATATGAAAATATGATAAATTTATGATATTTTGAATTAAATTAATTTAAAATTATTTTATAATATGTTAATGATTTTTGAATTAAGTTAAAATGTGAAATGGAGGAATATTGAAGTTGAAATTTTGAAATATAACTAAAATTGGAAATTTGTAAATTTGGCTTAAAAGTGAATTTTAAGTTAAGTAAATAAAAATGAAATTAAAATATATTTGAAAATTTAAACTTAGTGTTAAGTTAAATTTAATTTAATGAATTTAAAATTTAATGTTGGAATTTAATAAGTGAATTACTATTAAATTTTGATTATGAATGGAGATTTAACTTTATAAAATCATGAATATAAGGGTATTTGAATGATTGTTTTTAAAAGTGAAATCATATGATTTCATAAGTTAAAATGATTTAAATAAAAATATAATTGTTTGTGAAATTATACTAAATATTTGAAGTTAATTTACTGCATTTCTAAAATGCTGTTAATTCTAACGTAAAGGATAATACAACATTTGTAAATGTTGTAGTTGATAATAATGAACCAAATGGCTTAATTTAATTAAAGGATATTATAGCATTTTTTGTAAATGTTAAAATGGTTGAATTTAACTAAGTTTATTTTAAACTAATGTAACCTTATTACAGCATTTTAAATTCTGTCTTTTGTTAAATTGAACTGTTTTAAATGTGACTTTCCGTAGTGTTTTCTGAATGTCGCGAAAGTTGAATTTTCATTGTTTTAATAAATTTAAGTGAATGAATGAACTTTGAAAGATTAAAATTTTGAAAATTTAATAATTTAATTACTAAATATAATATCTTTATTTTAATGATTTAAAATGAAGTAATTTGTTTCGAAATATAAACTATTTTGAAATGTGTTTTGAAATGGTATTTAAATTAAATAAAAAGGAATATGGTTTTGAAGATATTTTATATTTTGATATTTTGAAATGCATTTTGAATGATATTGAATCTTTAAATGATATTGGATTTTGAAGTATAAAAGTAGTAAAATACTTTTTTTGAAATTTTAACCACGGGATGTATTTAATTTGTGGTTTAACTGATCCTTAAAGTATGGGCGATCCCAAGCATCCTTTAAGTTATGGTGCATTTCTACTACAGTTCACTTGAGTTGATTTACATTATATAAGTATATATTGTCCTGACTCGAGTGTTTTGTGTTTTACTTTACGCTCGGGTCAGCCTGAGTATTCACAGCTTTGCATTCTCTTTCTGGAGCTGGTCTTTGCTAGAGTTTCTGCTTGTCTACATTTATACCTACTTTCTGTTTCAGCTATTCTAGTTTATCTCATGTATTAGTGAACTTCTATGTATTTGGGATTTCTATTATGTTGTTTTCAAACTGTATTATGTATTTGGTTTGAGACTCTGCCATAGTAGCTTCATGAACTTCTATGTATTTTATATTCCGCTGCGAGGTATTATGTTTTTTCTATATCTGTGATTCTGTGATTTGTATTTCATTTGCTCCAAATTTATTTACAATGCGGTATTTTGAGAAATTCAAGTCCGACATGTGCGACTGCGAATGCTTGAAAATACCGGTTTGTTACATTTGGTATCAGAGCTTTGGTTTGAGGCAAACCATAGCCTGTGGTGCAAAAAATCATTAGAAATAGGGTAGAAATACCCTAGAATGAGTGAAATCAATCTTAGAATCCTTCCTTGTGAGACAACGTATTTTCGAAGTATAAAATAATTTTCAAATGATTTTTAAAGGATTTTCAAAGATTATTTTGGTATAAATTTTTTTTATTTTGAAACCAAGATTTTCAAAAACTTCATCCCTTCAGTATCCATCTTGTTAGGAATCTCTTGGTTAGGATTCTTATCGATTAGGATTCCTTTAACTTTAGAATGCTCCTACTTGTTCTGAAATCCAGCGTTGTCTTCCCTATTCTATCCATTTTGTTTTTGGAGCATTTCATAACTCCACTTTGTAATGTCCTTTACAAAGATCGATGATTCCGCAAATCTTTGATTGATTTGTAAAGGGGTGAAAATCCTTTACAATTGACATTGATTCACCTGAGATTCATGTATTCTCGGTTTTCGATGCTATCTATCTCCTGCTCTACCCGCATTCTATCTTTGGCGATCGAATGTCGATTTGCCTTAGATTTCCGAAATGATTATATTCCTGAAGTCATGGTTGACCGGTTAAGGTCGCCCGCGATTTATATAGGCTTATCAACTTCTATTTGGTAATAAAATGATCTTATCTTTGTTCGAGCTTATCTTCAAACCAGAGTTCTATTTGATTAGAGTTCCTCTAAATTCGAATCTCCGTATTGCTTGAAATCTAACATTGAATCATTCTTTGGAAATTTGTGTTTGATTGTATTTTGAATTTGTGCATACATCGAAATTATTATTTTGATAAGGATGACCCTATCTTGTATATAAAAGTGAAATATTTTCAATAAGGATTTTTACCTTTGGAAAATGAAAATTTGAGGCTTTGAAAGGATTTGAAATTTTGGAAATTTATAAAAAAAATTGATTTATACAAAAATGATATATAAATGAAGGGTTTTGGATTTCAATTTCGAGGAATCGAACTCCAGTGTTTTGAAATGGGTTTTTAAGATTTTGGAAAAAATATAATAATAATATGATTTAAAGATATTTTTCCAGATAAGAAATGTTTCAAATGTATTCGAATGAATTCCAATGATTTGGAAGAGATTTCGAAGAAGTTTCAAGAAATAAAAGTCCAAAACCCACTTATGTGGCTGAAAAATAATTTCGGTGATGAATACATGCATCATCGACATTGATTTTTGAGTTCTGTGTGGGGGAGAGGCCACTCTAGTAGCTTTGCTATGCGAGTGATTTTATGAAACCAAATTTTGATTTTCAATTTCGAAGTATGGTTTGATATTCGAAAGATATGTGTGTGTATATATAATTGAAATGATTTAAAACAAGTCGGTGTTCAGTCCTTGAGATTTAGATTTTTTTTGGTATAACCTTACCTATTAGAATTGATTTACTAATTTGTTGGTGATTTCCAACTCTTGGATTGAAAATATGATTTCTTCGACTATTTTGAAGGTTTGAGCACTTCCAAATCAAGGTTAACTTTTCAAAGCAAGGAAATTTTGAATGGTATAAGGTACTTGATAAAGTATAAGTTTAGTTTGGTATGATTAATGTATAAAGTAATATGATTTATATAAGTTTGAAACTTTTGTGGAGTGAAATAAATAAGACTATTTTGAATTATACTGGTATGAAATGTAGTTTAAAAAAGATAATTGAAGTAAAATGTTAAGTTTTTGTTAAATTTATAAGTTAAGGAACATAGTGAATTTTGACTTAACAAATCAAAGTGAGTTTTAAATTGAATATTTGATTTAAAATTTTGTTATGATAAATCATATGTTAAAAATTGTTTAAATGTGAAATTTTGAAGTCTAGAAATATGATTTATAAGTTTAAAATTTGCTAAAATTGAAGTTCTGTTGTTTTTGAAAAGTTATAATAAAATCTGGAATTTTATTAATAGCATTTCTAAAATGCTATAGTTTTATGACAACACTTTAAAATACTGTTGTTTTTGAATTTAACTTTGTTTGAAGTAACTAAATATCTGTTATGGCATTTTATAAATGCCGTTATTCTTGAACTAAACTATTTTGGAAACTATAAGTTACGATAGCACTTTTAAATGCTGTCGTTGTTATAAGTTGACAATGTTTCGTAATGTTATAGATTTTAACACTGTTTGAGTTATGTTTTAAAGTGTTAAATGATTTAATTTTTGGAATTGATTATTTGTGAAATTTAAGGAGTTTTGAATATAATTTAATATTTAAATTTGAATCTTAAGGAATTTAAATTGAATTTGAATTTAAATAAGGTTTACTTGGTTATGTGTTAAATGGAATGAAATGTAATGAGATAAATGAATATATGAATGGAATTTTGAAATATTTTGTAATGATATTTGAAATAATAAATGAATGACATATTTGATTTTTTTTAAATGATATTTAAATTTGAATATTTGAAATTGAATTCAAATAATGATTTGATAATGTAGGTTTGAATGATATAATCTTTATTTAATAAAGAATGTGAATTTGGAATGATAATTGGTTTTGATAAATGAATATTTAAAGTTTATATTAGTGTGAAAGGATATTTAGTTACTGGAAATTCTGGTTTATTTAAATGATATTGGATTTATGAAATGAATATTTCAAAACTATGTAATAATGAAGTAAAATTTGAGATATATGAAATTATAAAATTTATTTTTGGAATATGGTACATTTAAGCTCTGAAATGTCTTAAAGATTGAATAGTTTATTTTGTGGATCAAATCTTTATTTGAAATTTGATAATATTTGAAATGGTTTTGTTGGAAAACTAAATTGAATTGAAACTGATGGTTTGAATTGAATAAAGCTGGAACTTGTAGACTTGGGTTTAAATTGAATAAATTTGTGAAATGTAAAGAATTAAAGGAATGTTTTATGATTTCAAATGTATGATTTAGAAAAGTTATGATTTTCAAAGTGTAATGATTTCAAGTATTTTGATTTTGAAAGATTTATAACTTTGAAAGTATTATGATTTTTGGAAGTGAATATATATTTGAAATGGAAATGAATTCGTTTGACCTAAATTTTTGTTGATTTGGAAATTTGGATTATTTTCTAAATCTATTGTTTGAAGAAACTTTGAAACTGAGTATATGTAATTTGGAAGAAATGATTTGGCGAAATCATATATGATTTTGAAACTGAAATGCTATTGGAACAAATTAAAATTGAGAACCTTGTTTTACTAAATGCTTGATTTGGGAGTTATCGAACTTATATAAAATGGATTTGTATAAGTATGAAGTTGATTTGAAAATGTTGAATTGAAAAGGTACTCAATTTGTAAATTAAAATCTTATATAATCAAAGTCTATATAAGTGTGATTTGATATAGTATTGATTTTGGAAAGTATTCGATTTGAAAATGAAATCTTATATATAATGGAATTTATATAAGTGCGATATTTGAAGCTATGATTTTGAAGGGCTACTATATATGGTATATTATATTTTGATGTAAGAGGTATGGGAAGTACCCTCCGGATGAAGTATAGTGATATGCTTCGACCCAGATGGACTTGGGGAATCCAGGAATGGATTCGATCGATAAACCCTAATGGACTTGGGTGAATTCAGAAATGGATTCGAACTGATATGGTTATCTGGACTTAAACTCATGAATTCCTCGATTTTTTTAGGGTAGATGGTTCTTTAGTTTACGCAATGGAGGCGCTTTCGATCCTGGGATCTATTGTTTATGGATCTTCCAGGAATGAAGTGCATCCATTGCGTAAATCATTGAATCAGCAGCGTACCACTGCAGCAGGGGTCGATGGTCCCTTGTTTACGAACTGGCTACGATATTTTTTTTGGAATTCGGAAGGTAGAAGGATCTTCCGGAAACTGTTGTGTTCATTACGTAAATACTGGATCAGCAGCAGGCCACTGCTATCGTATTATCATCATTTGACATTGGATTTTGAGTAGAACTTCTCATACCTATCTTTTTAGTATTTTCACTGGATGTTGAAACAGGTCTACTATGTACATGGAGAATTCCATCTCTGCGCCTGATCAACGCATAGCTAGAGTCTGCAAGAACGAAAGTAAAATTGTTAAGACATCGAGTTATAAAAGTATATTGGGTAGAGTATTGTATAAAGGATATTCTAATGATGATTTAAAATGTCTTAAATATTGTTTACTTCGAACTATCAAATTTGAATCAAATAACTAATTATCATATTAAATGTTTAACATGCTAAATATAAAAAAAACAACAAATTTTAAAAATAATGGTTCACCCATGTCTTTCAACCTGCTTTCCCTCCTAGCTTCTTTTTCCCTACCTTCTTTCAGGATGTCTTCCAACCCATTGTTCTTTCTTGTTGTTTCTCTGCTTCCTTCCTTTTCGAGGACGAAAAGGTTTGAGTAGGAGAGAGTGTAACAACCTTAGATTTTTTTCATATATTTTCATATTTTACTTTATTTTATTTTGAAATTATTTTTTAAACTTATTTTATTTCAAACATTTCATTTTTAAATATAAGTGTTGATTATTATGTGAATTATAATTTCAAACCGGTATAAATTGGATATTTTACTGAAAGATGAATTTCTGTTCAAACTGGTCAAACCTTGACTTTTAAATTTTAGATTTAAATGTTAAATTCTTAAATTTTATCTTTTATTATGAAAATAGATTTAATAACTCGAATACTGCTTTTCGTTTCGCTGAAAACAAATTTAAATTGTGAAAGTTATGTGTATTTCAATTTTGAGTATAATTTGTTTTATTTTGCAATTTCGTCTATTTTGAATAATATAAATCATATTTTCTTTGTTATATTTTATTCAAATATTTGTTAATATGTTATTTTATGTATATTTTCTCTTTTAATATTTATAAAGTGATAATAAAATTTTCCAAAATTTACTGTATTTATTTCCTATTTTTAAAGGTTGTTTTCTATTTTTTTGCTATTTTCTTCATTTAAATTATATTTAATTAAAATTTATATATTTATTTTGTGAATGCATTTTTATTTTATGTTATTATCTTTGTTATCAATATTTTTACAAGTTCATATAAACTTTCCAAAGTTCATTCTGTTTATTTTCCATTTTTCTAGACTAGTTTGCAATTTTGTGCTATTTTCTTATTTTAACCTTACATGACTAATAAATATTTGTATATATTTTATATTTTGTTATATTTTCGAATTTTTGACTGAAATTATTATTATCTTCAGTAATATAAACTTATATAAATAAATAAAAGGTAATTTGAAAAGGTTTAAACTCTTAAAATTCTAGGGTCCTTTTGTCCTCGGACCTTTCACTTTCTCAACCTCCATTCTTTATGATTTTGACCGTACCTTACCTAGTTTCTTTTTGCTGCATTCTTCATCGTTTTTCACGAGAAAAAAAAATTCTTAAAACCACAAAAAAATTTGCGGCCATTTGTTGAAGAGATTTGGTAAAAACCTTCTTTTTCTTCTTTGTTTTTCTACTTTCTATTGAATTTTGCATATGTTCTCTACATTCATTCCTCCACTCCTCCTCAACCAGGCTTTGGCCGACCATCACCACCTCCTTCCTCTGACCATCACCCATCATACTACCCCGTCTCTTTAGCCTGAGCCATCCCAAGCCGTAGATCACCACAAAATCCATCAAAAACCATCACTATATACAATAGATGAGCCACCTTTGCCAACACCTCCTTCTTCAACCTCTAGCCGCCACTACCTCCACCACCACCACCTCTAGACTAACCTCCACCCTCTTCCATGTCACTCACCACCTCCTGGAACCACTGGCCATGAGCCATGACCTCTGGCCGAACCAATATATAGCCAAGATGTGATGTTATTTGCCTTATGTTGTAGCCTTGTACACCTAGACCTATTCACCATCAAAACAAATGTTGGCCGACCACTTGCACACCCAAACCAGACCTATAGCACCCCTAGGTCGTACTAAACACCTGTATAATTGAAGTACATGAGGTAGAGAGCAAGTGCAATGCAAATGGATATTGCTTTGGGTGTTGATTCTTATGTTATTTGATGATATATTGTGTTGAATACTTATGTATGTATGTATGTATGTATGTACTGTTGTGTGTATATGTTATCAAGCCATATAGCTTTGGCTCTCCACTCTCTCAAGTCTAGTATGTATTATCGTGCCTTCATTGTGTCAGTGTGTGCGCTTTGGTAGCGATCTCCAGCTTTGAACAGGTGAGTTATTCTCACCAGACAATATGTACATATATAACTAGTAAATTGACCCCTTTTGAATCTGTAAAATGCATTATCATGTTACACTTGCTATGTTATGATTTTATGATGTTTACCCATGATTAAACACCTGTTATATCATATGTTACTGTTACATTATGCTGTTCTATTATTTTTATCAGTCTATCACACTGCAAGTTCCCTTTAGACTAGAATCACTATGGGTTGAAATGATACGTACCCGAACGGATTTTAGAATAGGAGAAAATCGTTATGGGCTGAAATGATAGGCCTGAATGACTTTCAATCATTTTCATTTACTTGGGATTTGCGGGTTTGAAATGATCAAACTTGGGTTTTCTTTGTAAATTACAGGTTGAAATGATATATTACCCGTATCACTTTACCTAGGCTAGAAAATGAAATACAAACCCGTTGTTAAAATATGTTTTTCTAAAAAATTTAAAATATTTTAGAAATGTAAATATTATAATATTTTGATTTAAATTTGATTAAAAATAATTTTTGTAAAGCATTATTGACCTTTTGAAATTTATAAGTGAAATAAATTAAAGGTAAAGTTAGAAAATCTAAAATGTAAGTTATTTTGGAAATTATAATTTGGTGATAAATGGAATTTAAATTAAATATGAAAATATGATAAATTTATGATATTTTGAATTGAATGAATTTAAAATGATTTTATAATATATTAATGATTTTTGAATTAAGTTAAAATGTGAAATGAAGGAATATTTAATTTGAAATTTTGAAATATAACTAAAATTGGAAATTTGTAAATTTGGCTTAAAAGTGAATTTTAAGTTAAGTAAATAAGAATGAAATTAAGTTATATTTGACAATTTAAACTTAAGTGTCAAGTTAAATTTAATTTAATGAATTTAAAATTTAATTTGGAATTTAATAAGTGAGTTACTATTAAATTTTGATTTTGAATGGAGATTTAACTTTATAAAATCATGAATATAAGGGTATTTGAATGATTGTTTTAAAAGTGAAATTATATGATTTCATAAGTTAAAAATGATTTAACTAATAATATAATTGTTTGTGAAATTATATGAATATTTTAAGTTAATTTACTGCATTTCTAAAATGCTATTAATTCTAACGTAAAGGATAATACAGCATTTGTAAATGCTGTAGTTGATAATAATGAACCAAATGGCTCAATTTAATTAAAGGCTATTATAGCATTTTTTGTAAATGTTATAATGGTTTAATTTAACTAAATTTATTTAAAACTAATGTAACCTTATTACAGCATTTTAAATTCTGTCTTTTGTTAAATTGAACTGTTTTAAATGTGACTTTTCGTAGCATTTTCTAAATGCTGCGAAAGTTAAATTTTCATTGTATTGATAAATTTAAGTGAATGAATGAACTTTGAAAGATTAAAATTTTGGAAATTTAATACTTTAATTATTAAATATAATATCTTCATTTTAATGATTTAAAATGAAGTAATTTGTTTTGAAATATAAACTGTTTTGAAATGTGTTTTGAAATGGTATTTAAATTAAATAAAAAGGAATGTGGTTTGGAAGATATGATATTTTGATATTTTGAAATGGATTTTGAATGATATTGAATTTTTAAATGATATTTGATTTCGAAGTATAAAATACTTTTTTTGAAGTTTTAACCACGGGATGTATTTAATTTATGGTTTAACTGATCCTTGAAGGATGGACGATCCCAAGCATCCTTTAAGTTATGGTGCATTTCTACTACATTTCACTTGAATTGATTTACATTATATAAGTATATATTGTCCTGACTCGAGTGTTTTGTGTTTTACTTTACACTCGGGTCAGCCTGAGTATTCACAGCTTTGGATTCTCTTTCTAGAGCTGGTCTTTGCTGAAGTTTCAGCTTATCTACATTTATACCTACTTTCTGTTTCAGCTATTCTAGTTTATCTCATGTATTAGTGAACTTCTACGTATTTTGGATTTCTATTATGTTGTTTTCAAACTGTATTATGTATTTAGTTTGAGACTCTGCCGTAGTAGCTTCATGAACTACTATGTATTTTCTATTCCACTACGAGGTATTTTGTTTGTTCTATGTTTGTGATTCTATGATTTGTATTTCATTTGCTCCAAATTTATTTACAATGCGGTATTTTGAGCAATTCAAGTCCGACATGTGCGACTGCGAATGGTTGAAAATACCGAGTTGTTACAAGAAGTCACCGGGTTTGGCTCAAGCCTGTGCTTTAATGTATTAACGGGGCTTTAAAATTTGAAATATAAACAAGTTTTTGAAAACAATTTTAAATAACCAATTCTTTAAATGATTATTGTTTTACTTAATATTTGGGTTAGTTAAAAGTTATATAATAATTTATTTTTAACTTAAATATTTAAGTTTGGAATATTTTATTATATGTCTATTATTTAAATTAATTCTTAAGTTTATTAAAATAAAATTTAAATGATAATTAAGTAAGTAATTATGATAAATGGGTTATACTTTTAATTAATTAAAGTCTTAAGTAATTATAAATGATAATTAATTAATTCCAATAATTAATTAAAATAAAATAAATGGCTTGCAATTAGTTAATAGCAATTAAGAAGGGTTATAAGTAATTAATTTATTTTGTGCTAAATTAAATTAATTACAAATTATTTGATTAATTAATTTTGCTTATGTAGGATTAATTGTATTGGATGTTTGGATTGATTTATATCTCTAGTCCGCTAAATTGAAACGTTCTGTGATGTGCAATGCCTGAATTGAACTGTGATAAATGTGAGTTATTTATCTGTGATGAAATTGCTGTTTGAATATCATTCTGAATTTAAATTAAATTATTTTACTTAAACAACTTGGCCTTAAAAGACAGCGTTTGGATTTCGATGAGACCGGGTTCAGATATCAAATTGTTATCCGAAAACCACATCGATCAAAATTAAGCGATAGGTCATAAAATCTCAAGTGAAGATCAAGAATGAAGATGCAGAATGCAAGTGCTATTTGTCGTTAACTCCAAGGGTGATGTAATGGAGATTGTGCCTTCGGTTCCATTTGGACCCGGAATAGACTTGTGTGGATGAATGCTATCAGACCATCGTGAATGGAGGACGATGAGCATTCCAAGATATGTGTGCTATAAAGGTAATCGTAGCTTCAAGTCTCATCAAACAGGAATGGCTAAAATAGAGGAGGTGCAACAAGGCTAAGTTGGTAGCACCCAGGTAGGATAAGATTTTCCTCTGTTTAGATGTGACGACCCGAAATCTAGCGTTCTAAAATCGACATCCAATACCTCGCTCGTATTCGAATGCCGGAGATTGAAACGTCAGAATCCAGTTCGCTGGAGCTTATAACAACATTAGATGATAACAAAACAGTGTAAACAAAATGAATATTGATTATTGATATACAACACATGGATACAACATGGATATAACATTGATACAACATTCATTACAACAACGACCACCAACATCAGAGCACAATGTATATGATACAACAACTAAACAATAACACACAGTGGAACAACAATAGGGTCTTCAAAAGAATCCAACATAAACACCTTCAATCCAAAACTTCAAAGATTTTCAAATCCATAAAAGCTTCAAAACCCAAAAGATTCCAAAGACTTCAAGGACTTCTAGATCCAAATCTACATTCCAACTCTGATCCAGAACATAGACAACCTGACTTTAGGTTGCCCATATGGAAAATTATGGGCACCCAAAGTTTAGAAGGGAACAATAAACTCTGGGTCAGTCATGGGACTGGTATGATTGAACAAAAACAATTGTTTGTACAAAAACAAATTTCAAAAAAACAAATCCGTTATGCCTTTTGGAAAATAAAACTACCATAAGGCCTCCCGCCACACACATAATGCAATCGCACACTTGGGGAGATTTCTCCTTGTGATAGTCAAACATGCTTGATACGCGAAAAAATCCCCTTTGATATTATTATTAGTGCATAGTGTGAAAACATTTCGAAAGTATAATATTAATCTTAGCCAGCATATGCACCATTATAGTATGCCTACTATAGCTACCATGTTAGATAGCAGGTTCTACAACTAAACCGTATAGGGCTCGTATTGAGTGATTGGATTTCCAACAAATGGCCAAGCTAAGGAACTTCCTTTCCGAATGGGTACGCCTCTGGAGGGACGCACCAAGAACCTAACTGGATCTCTGCCAACATAAGGTCGGGTTACCTCTGTAACTAGGTAACTAACTGTCATGAGTATGCCATCCCCCGGTCATAACCGACCTTTATTCGTGGCCCTACCAACAACAACCACCAACCACATGAGTTAAGTATTTGGACTCTATACCAGAACACCAATCTTTACTCAGAAGGAAATGCACATACCCTAAGGGGCACGACCTTGTAACCTTTCCGCATCCTTCCTGTTTCGACCATTTTCGGGGTGTGAGGTTTGATGAAGTCTCGTCCCACAAAGCTACGCTTTTCACAAAAGCCATGTTTCGATCAACAAATGATCAGCACTTAGCATGCCACACTGCCAAGTTGGGAATACATCACTAATAACCATCAATTACATAACCTCTAAGCTCGTATGTCTCAGAGAAGGGTGTTAAGCCAAGAGAATAAATTCTCCACCACCAAACATAAATGTATTTGATAGAAACCAGCTTTACATCTTAAAGTGTAATGTCAAACATTCATCCATACAGTCCATCCTGGGCATGAATGGAACCGAAGGCATTTCTTCCAATCAAGGAAGAAGCCCTTGCAAATCCAGATATCCATAATCCCGACCGGAATCCCGATCACATATGGAGATCTTTATACCAGAGCAACTTAGTGCAGAGACCAGGTAACCCTTTCATTCTCAAAAATACCTGGCCTTCAACCACCATCTTCAAATGCACTCCCATTTCTTCGTATCATTATTCAGAATGGGTTTTATGACTCAATGTCCTCCCCCGGCTTAACCGAATAACGAGCGCTTATTTTAGAAAAACACATGGATATATAAGTCACAACAAATTTCCATTTATAATCTTTACAAAAAAGATTCACCATTAAGATTCGATGTGGTTTTCAGATAACCATCTGGAATCCGACCCCGGTTGGATGAAAATTTAAATTCCGCTTTAAAGACCAACAATTTTACTTCAATTAGAAGTTCACAATCACATAGTAATATATCACAGCTCAATTCACAGCAACACATATCAACAAGGTATCACAAATCACATATCAGACATATCAACCAATCCAAGGCATTCAATAATAATCCAATCATCTATTAATTAACATTAAGTAATTACAAATCATTTTAATTAATTATAATTAATTAATCACATAATTACTTTCATTAATTATCCTTTAATTAATGATTAATTATCCTTAATTATTACTTAATTAATCCTTAGTCCTTAATTAATTATACTTTAATCATTATTTAATTAACCCTTAATTATTAATTAATTAATCTTAATTATTCCTTAGTTACTTATATTAAATAATTATTCTTCAAGTAATTATCTTTTAATTAATTTCATTAACTAACTTTAATCATTAATTACTTAAGATTTTAATTAATTAAAAGATAAACCATTATTACAATTAATTACTTTAATTATCATTTAATCTTATTAACAAACCTTGTAATTAATTATCATTAACCAATTAACTTAAACCTTTAAGCTAATTAACAATTAAAAACATTCAATCTTCTTGGTTAACTTCTTAATTACATCATTAAATTTATTTAAAAAATAAGGATTATATGTATACATACATATATATATACATATATATATATATTTGAAAACATTTTTAAACTTAATAAATTTAAAATTATTTGTTTTCAAAACCTTTCATTAATCCAAAACATATGTAAACAATTACTATTTGAAGGAAATAATTGAAAAAATATTTGAACTTGTTTTATTTAAAAATTTAAAAACTGTCTCAACACCTACTCGAGACCATCTCGAGTGTCACCCCGAGCCAAAGACAAAATCTCCCGAGACTTCCTCGAGTAAATCCCTTCCCTTTCCTTTTATACTTTGTTTTTATTTTAAAAACTTAAAACCTATTATACACTCAAGCAACTACCTGATAGCAGACCCGAGCTACAGCTTCATCCTCCCGAGAACGACTTCGCGTCGAAAAATTTCTTCCCACAACTCAAGCTACTAACACAACTTGACACCGAGCACATGCACAAGCGCTCCGACGAACTCTGATCAACTTCGTTGTCGCCAATGAGTCGTCGACGATCTACTCAAGCCCTCAGACCACCCAGATCGATTAACTCATATGCAAATCGAAATCGAGCAACTTAGAGCACTACTAGAACAAAACCAGACCACCCAAGATCACCTCGTTTCGTCGCCTCAGGTCATCCGACCCCATGCCACTCCGACTAAAGATTCGCTGAAGATCCATGCCCCCATGTTCTGCCAACTCCGATCCACGAATGATGCTGCTGTTAATCGAATTATGACCACCGCCAAAACGTGAGTTAAAACCCAGATCGACACCACTTGTCCTCCACGATGATCGGGCATTTTCCTGATCATTTTTCCCGAGTTCGTCCATCACCCAGCTACCTCCAATAGCAATCCCGATCATCCATTTTGCTTCGATCGCCGGGAATCACCAGAAAACCCAAAAATGATCAACCCAAGATATCTCCATATTTACAAACTTAAAAATTATGATTCCACTTTTAAATATCATTGCTTTCGAAAACGTTTGAGATGATATAATTAAAACCAAAAATCATGATACTTAAATTTTCAACATTTATTGAGTTTTCCTATATTTCCAATTTCCAGAAAATGATTTACTTAATTATGCTTAAAATTATTTTTAAAACTGAAAACATGATTATAGAAACATGTTTTGTTCGACCCTTAAGCCTAAAGAAGATGAAAGAGAGAGAATTTGGATTTTGAAACAAGTTTGAGACCTATAAACCTAGAATAGAGGGAATACTCATGTATACAGACATGCACAAGAATATATATATATACATATTTATATATATACAAACATAATATTACTCAGAAAACATTTATCACAATTTACTTTGCGCATTAATCACTGCATCAATTTTATAGATCCGATCAAAGGTAAGTTTACTCACCAGATACTTGAAAACAGAAAGCCTGGAAGTGTTTTTAAATTTGAAAATCTAGGTTATGCTTTTGATCAGGACTTGATTGTGATGATCTGATCTTTGTTGTTTGATTTGAAAATGCTCTTGATGATCTTGCTGATTGCTTTGTTTGCTTGATGTTCTAAGTTGAATCTTAGCTTAGGTTGAAATCGGAGATAATTGTTGTTGTTTTGATTTTCTTTTTCTTTCTTTGCTCTAGTTTTGTTTGTTTCTTTGGTTTTTAATTTTGTTTTATAATTTTGAAAGTGAAGATAAAAGAAAGATGAAAGTGTAGGAGTTGAAGTATTTATATAGCCTTGAATTTATTTTTATTAATTATCTCAAAAATAAAAATAAGAGTGACACTTGTTAAATTTCACACTAGAATTATTACACTTGTTTAATTATATGTTTTACTAAACTCACACTTGTAATTTGTATGGCTTATTAACTTACACTTGTATTTTTTTCATGAGAATATGTTTTTTATATAGTTTATATATTATATTATATTTAGTTAATATTTGTGTATATATATATTTTATTAATTTATATCCTTATTAAATATATTTCCTTATATTTATATTTATATAATTGCAGAGAATAAAATATAAAACTAAATTATACACTAATAAAAATCGTACATATATTATTTTTAAATTCAAATTATTTTAAGATATTTATATTTGAATTTCAAATTCAAATTCTATTTACAATATATATATATATATATATATCTAAACAAACACAAATTTATTTATTTTGGAAAAATTTCATTTTAATTCATAATTAAATCCCAAAATTAATATTAATTTCTAAATTTAAATTTGGTTTAGAAACGGGATCTTTACAGATTCTCCCTAAGAAAATTTCGTCCTCGAAATTTGAAAGACGGGGAGACAAATAAAAACATAAGAATATATAAAAAGATAGAGAAATGGCTTAGCAGATCAAGCCGAAATATCCACTCTACACTTGGGATAGGACTTATGCATGCTTTCCTCCATTTCCCAAGTACAATCATTTGGATCTCCACTCCATTGTACTTTCAGCAATTTCACCATTTTATTCCTTAATCGCTTTTCTTCTCGATCAATAATCTTTAATGGTTCTCTTTTTACCACCAGGGTGTGATTTCTAAATCCTGCTGAGCTTCCTCCTCAATGATATGATCTGGATCGTGCACATATTTTCGAAGATGTGAAACATGGAACATATCATGCACGCCAGCTAACTAATTAGGCAACTACACTCGATAAGCCAAAGGACCAATCCTCTCCAGTATAGGAAAAGGACCTATATATCATGATGCCAGCTTACCGGTCTTTCCAAATCTCAAAGCTCTATGCATCAGAGAAACCTTTAAGAAAACTGAATCTCCAACCTAGAATTCTAAAGTTCTTCTCATGCGGTCAGCATAAATTTTCTGACGACTTGGGGCAATTTTCAATTTTTTTCCAATAAAATCAACCTTCTCAGTAGCTTCCTTTATCATATATAGACCAATAGCAAGCCTATCACCTAACTCAATCCAACACGCAGGTGATCTACAAGGACGACCATATAATGCTTCAAAAGAAGCCTTTCTAATACTAGCCTGATAACTATTATTATATGAAAATTCAACCAAATGCAAATGGTCCTCCCATGAACCTCCAAAATCAAGAATACAAGCATGCAAAAGATCTTCCAAAATTCGATTTATCCTCTATGTTTGCCCATCAGACTGAGGATGGTAAGCAGTGCTGAAGTTCAAGTTGGTTCCTAGCGCGGCTTGAAATGCCTCCCAAATATGCTAGTGAAGATCGGGTCACGATCACTCACTATAATACTTGTTATTGCACGGAGTCGAATAATTGCCTTCACATATACCTCTGCCAATCTCGCTGCCTTTCAGGTGGATTTTACTGGGATAAAGTGGGCAGTCTTGGTCAGACGATCCAAAATAACCCAAATCGCCTCATTATCCTTCCGAGTACGTGGCAAAACATCTACGAAATCCATAAACACTTGGTCCCATTTCCATTTTGGCACATCCAGTGGTTGAAGTAAACCCATCATCTTCATTTGATCACTCTTTATTTGCTGACAAGTTATGCATCGACTAACATAAATAGATATATCTCTCTTCATCGTTTTCCACCAGAAAGTCTTTTTAATATCTCGAATACATTTTGTTAACCTCTGGATGGATACTAAGCTTGGACTTATGACACTCGTCCAATACATCTCGCTTGAGATCTCGGATGTCTGGAACACAAATCCTCCCTTTTAGTCTTATAAGTCCAATATTATTGGTTTCAAAACTGGAATCTTTGCATCGAAGTATCTCCCATAAATTTCTCGAAGAAACTTGTCTTCTTTCTACTTAATAGCAATCTTCTCAAGGAGAGTAGGAGTGACAACAAGATAGGCAAGAACAGCATGCCTTCTACTCAAAGCATCGACTACTACGTTGGCTTTACTAGGTGTATACTGAATATCCAGGTCGTATGACGGAAGAAATTCCAACCAACATTGCTGCCTTAGATTTAAATCCTTCTGGATGAAGAGGTATTACAAAGATTTATGGTCGGTGAACAATTCAAAATTTTCACCCAGAAGATAATGACGCCAGATTTTAAAGCAAAGATAACTGCTAAAAGCTCAAGATCATGGGTCGGGTAGTTTTTCTCATGTGGTCTCAATTGTCTACTCGCGTAGGCAATCACTCTACCCTCTTGCATTAAAACAGCACCCACACCTTCACCACACGCATCTGTGTAAACAGATAAACCTTGATTCCTGTGAATAATAGCAAGAACGGGACCAGTGGTCAAACTTTTCTTCAATTCCTGGAAAACTTTCTCGCACTTCAGAGTCCAATCGAATTTGGCATTCTTCATAGTCTGCTTAGTTAACGGACTAGCTAACTTAGAGAAATCCTGGACAAACTTTCAATAGTATCCTGCTAATCCCAGAAAACATCTAATTTCCTTCGGATTTGTGGGTTGTTTCCAATCTAGAATAGCGGAAACCTTGCCAGGGCCAACAGAAATTCCCTCCTCTGTGACAATATGTCCGAGAAATCTAACTTCTTTAACCCAAAAATGACATTTAGAAAATTTGGCAAAAAGAATATTTCTTCTCAATATTTCCAAAACAATTCTCAAGTGCTCGGCATGCTCTTCTTCAGTTTTAGAATAGATCATAATATCATCAATAAATACGAGAACGAATTTATTCAACACTTCTCGAAAAACTCGAGTCATCATGTCTACGAAATATGTAGGGGCATTGGTTAGTCCGAAAGGCATAACTAACCATTCGTAGAACGTGTCTAGACCCCTAAAAGAAGTTAAATGAATACAATCTTTGGCGATTCTCAACTGATGGAATCTTTGGGCTAGATCCATCTTTGAAAAGAATTGAGCGCCATGCAATTGATTGAACAGGTCATTGATTCTAGGCAAAGGAAATTTGTTTTTAAGAGTTAATTTATTGAGATCACAATAGTCTATGCACAATCTTAAGGATCCATCAGACTTGGCTACGAATACCACAGCTGAGCCCCAATTGGAATGACTGGGACGTATAAATCCTTTCTCTAGAAAACCTTGGGTTTGCTTGACTAGCTCTATTCTTTCCCTTGGTGCCATCCAACAACTTGCATGCACAACAGGGCAAGCATTTGGAACCAAGTCCATTCTGAATTCAATTTCCCTATGTAGAGGTAAAGATTTAACCTCTTCGAATATGTCCGGAAATTCCCGAACAATAGTTATGGATTCCAAACTTGGGTCAGGATACCTTAAAGTATATATTAGCTTATCCCTTTTCGGACTTGGGTCCTCACAAGAAATCACAACAAAATTCCCAAATTTGGTTCTAACCGAAATTGTTCCATTGTTACAATCTAATTTAGCTACATATTTGGTTAACCAATTCATTTCGAGTAAGATTTCAAATTCATTAAAGTCGAGAACAAAAAGGCTGATAGGAAACTAATGATGAGAATACAAGATAGGAACCATTCTGCAACGCAAACAAAGATTCGCAGGGCCACCAATCGGATTCTTTACACAAATGGTTTCGTCTACGAATTCGGGTTCAAGTTTTAGTTGATTTACGGTTTGTTGAGAAATAAAGCTATGTGTGGCTCCAATGTCGAACAGAACTCTCTAACAACTTTATCATAAATAAGAAGGTTAACTTCTAAAACTCCTTTTTCTTTATCGGCTCTCGAGGTCGAAGGGTCATCCTTGATCGCATACACCTTTGCTACCTGAGCCTACTTCATTGCTGGGCAATCTTTAACTACGTGTCCTGGCTTATGGCAATAATAGCATTCCCTGGTTCCTTGACTTGTCTTCATAGGTTGATCCCTCTTTCCTTGCTTCTTAGGCTTTCTGTAACTACTCGAATGATGGCCTTTTTCCAAACAATTGAAACAGGTCACATTCTTTTCCTTGTTTTCCTGATTGTTCTTCTTTTCTTTGCCTTGCCACGGTTTCTTTCCCCCAAACTTCCTCTTCTTCCAATTCGGATTGCTTCCACTTCCTTTCTCCTCTGGAATTTCTTGTTTATCCAAGGTAGCATATCTATATCCCATATCTATCAAATCAGCAAAAGATTCCTTCACATGGGCTGTCATTCTTTCATGGGACTTCTTGTTCATCCCTTTAATAAATTTTTCATTCTTCTTTAGAGGGATGTTCACCAGTTCAGGACCAAACCGAGATAACTCGTTAAACTAATTCAAATATTCTTCAAAAGACAAACTTCCTTGCTTCAAGTCAGTGAACTCATGGTACATCGTTGAAATACCAGCAGATAGCATATAACGCAACTCGAACACTTCCTTGAATCGATCTCAAGTAAATTCATCCTCCGACTAGGCTAATGTAATAGTCTCCCACCATGATAAAGCCTCTTCCTGGAGCTTCCAAGAAGCCATCAACCCCATTTGTTCATCTTCCAACTTCAATCCTTTGAAAATACTTTCACAAGATCAAATCCAGGCTTATGCTTGGATAATAGTCTTCTTGCCAGTGAATGGTTTTCCCCAAGTCTTGAGAAACTTCGATATAAATCTTCCAGGCTGTTTCCGTTGTTGCAGGGTCTTGACCAGTTGTAGTGGTACTTTCCCGTCCCCTACCTCGTCCTCTTCTTACGCTCATTCTCACAATCTGTAAATAGTAAGAAAACTTAATTTAGGCATATGGACTAGATATCTTAGGGAATATACTCATTCTAGGGAATTTCTAACCCTATCTCTAATGAGTCACCTAATGCGTTATACTCCAAAGCTAAAGTTCTTGCTCAACTTTAGCTTTGATACCAAATTTTAACGACCCAGAATCCAGCGTTCAAAAATCGACATCCAATACCTCGCTCGTATTGAATGCCGAAGATTCAAACGTCGGAATCCAGTTCCCTGGAGCTTATAACAACATTAGATGATAACAACATAGCGGAAACAAAATGAATACTGCTCAATTATATACAACACATGGATATAACATTGATACAACATTCATTACAACAACGACACCAACATCAGAGCATAATGTACATGATACAACAAATGAACAATAACACACATCGGAACAACAGCAGGTTCTTCAACAGAATCCAACATAATCACCTTCAATCCAAAACTTCAAAGATTTTCAGATCCAAAAAGGCTTCAAAACCCAAAATCTTCCAAGGACTTCAAGGACTTCTAGACCAAATCTACATTCCAACTCTTCTCCAGAACACGGATAACCTGATTCTAGACTGCCCATGTGGAAAATTATGGGCACACAGAGTTTAAAAGGGGAACAAAAAACTCCGGGTCAGTCATGAGACTGGTATGAATAAACAAAAATAGTTGTTTGTAAAAAAACAAATTTCAAAAAGAAATCCACTATGATTTTTGGAAAATGAAACTACCATAAGGCCTCCCGCCACACACACAATGCAATCGCATACTTGGGGGAGATTTCTCCTTATGATAGTCAAACATGCTTGATATGCAAAAAAATCCTTTTGATATTATTATTAGTGCATAGTGTGAAAACATTTCAAAAGTATAATATTAATCTTAGCCAGCATGCGTACCATTATAGTATGCCTACTATAGCTACCATGTTAGATGGAAGGTTCTACAACTAAAACCGTACAGGGCTCATATTGAGTGATTGGATTTCCAACAAATGGCCAGGCTAAGGAACTTCCTTTTCAAACGGGTACGCCTCTAGAGGGACACCCCAGGAACCTAACCAGATCTCTACCAACACAAGGCTGGGTTACCTCTATAAATAGGTAACTAACTGTCACGAGTATGTCATCCCCTAGTCATAACCAACCTTTACCCGGGGCCCCAACAACAACAACCAACAACCACATAAGTTAAGTATCTGGACTCCATACCATAATGCCGCTGTTTATCTAGAAGGAAATGAACATACTCTAAGGGGCACGATCCCCATAACCTTTCCACATCCTTCCTGTTTCGACCATTTTTGGGTGTGAGGTTCGATGAAGTCTCGTCCCATAAAGCTACGCTTTTCACAAAAGCCATGCTTCGATCAACAAATGGTCAGTACTTAGCATGCCACACTACCAAGTTGGTAATATATCACTAATAACCATCAACTACGTAACCTCTGAGCTCATACATCTCAGAGAAGGGTATTAAGCTAAGAGAATAAATTCTCTGCCACCAAACAGAAATGTATTTGATAGAAACCAGCTTTGCATCTCAAAGTGTAATGTCAAACATACATCCATACAAGTCCATCCTGGGTCTAAATGGAACCGAAGGCACTTCATCCAATCAAGGAAGAAGCCCTTGCAAATCCGGATATCCATAATCCCGACCGGACACCCCATCACATATAGAGATCTCTATACATAGCAACTCAGTGCAGAGACAATCGACATGTAATCCTTTCGTTCACGAAAATACCCGGTCTTCAACCACCGCTTCAAATGCACTCCCATTTCGTCATATCGTTATTCAGAATGGGTTTTATGACTTAATGTCCTCTCCCGGCTTAACCGAATAATGAGCGCTTATTTTAAAAAAACACATGGGTATATAAGTCACAACAAATTTCCATTTATAATCTTTTAAGCAAAAGATTCACCATTAAGATTCGACGTGGTTTTTGGATAACCATATGGAATCCAACCCCCAGTCGCATCGAAATTTAAATGTCGTTTTAAATTCCAACAATGTTACTTCAATTAGAAGTTTACAATCACATAGTAATATATCACAGCTCAATTCACAGCAATACATATCAACAAGGTATCACAAATCACATATTAGAGATATCAACCAATCCAAGGCATTCAATAATAATCCAATCACCTATTAATTAACAATAAGAAATTACAAATCATTTTATTTAATTATAATTAATTAATCACATAATTACTTTCATTAATTATCCTTTAATTAATGATTAATTATCCTTAATTATTAATTAATTAATCATTAATTAAGTAAACTTTAATCGTTAATTAATTAACCCTTAATTATTAACCAGTTAACATTAATTATTAATTAATTAATCTTAATTATTCCTTAATTACTTATATTAAGTAATTATTCTTTAAGTAATTATCTTTTAATTACATTAACTAACTTTAATCATTAATTACATAAGATTTTAATTAATTAAAAGATAAACCATTATTATAATTAATTACTATAATTATCATTAATTTTGTTAACAAAACTTGTAATTAATTATCATTAACCAATTAACTTAAACCTTTAAGCTAATTAACAATTAAACATTCAGTCTTCTCGATTAACTTCTTTACTACATCTTTAAATTTATTAATTTTAAAAATAAAGGTTATATATATATATATATTAAAACATTTTCAAACTTAATAAATTTAAAATGATTTGTTTTCAAAACCTTTCATTAATCCAAAACTTACGTAAACAATTAATATTTAAAGGAAATAATTGAAAAATTATTTGAACTTGTTTTATTTAAACATTTAAAAACTATCTAAACGCCTACTCGAGACCATCATGAGTGTCAACCCGAGCCAAAGACAAAATCTCCCGAGACTTCCTCAAGTAAATCCCTTCCTTTTCCTTTTTTACTTTTTTTTTATTTTAAAAACTTAAATCCTGTTATACACTCGAGCAACTACCCGATAGCAAACCTGAGCTATAACTTCATCCTCCCGAGAACGACTTCGAGTCAAAACTTTTCTTCCGAAAACTCGCGCTACTGACACAACTTGACACCGTGCACATGCACAACGCTTCGACGAACTCTGATCAACCTTGCTGTCACTAATGAGTCATCGACGATCTACTCAAGCCCTCAGACCACCCAGATCAATGAACTCATTGAAAATCGAAATCGAGCAACTTATAGCTCTACTAGAATAAAACCATACCATTCGAGGTCACCTCGTTTCATCGCCTCATATCATCAGACCCCATGCCACTCCAACCAATGATTCACCGAAGATCCATGCTTCGATTCCCTCATGTCCGACCAATTTCGATCCACTGATGATGCTACTGTTAATCGAATTCCAACCACCACCAAAACATGAGTTAAAACCCTAGATTGACATCGTTTGTCCTCCACGATGATCATGAATTTTCCTGATCATTTTTCCCGAGTTCGACCATCACCCAGCTACCTCCAGTAGCAATCTCGATCATCCATTTTGCTTCGATCGCCGGGAATCACCAGAAAACCCAAAAATGATCAACCCAAGATATCTCCATATTTACAAACTTAAAAATTATGATTCCACTTTTAAAAATCATTTCTTTAGAAAACGTTTGAAATGATATAATTAAAACTAGAAATCATGATACTTAAATTTTCAACATATATCGAGTTTTCCTATGTTTTCCAATTTCTAGAAAATGCTTTAGTTAATTATGCTTAAAACTATTTTTAAAACTTAAAACATGATCATAGAAACATGTTTTGTTTGAACCCTTAAGCCTAAAGAAGATAAGAGAGGGAGAATTTGATTTTGAAACAGGTTTGAGACCTGTAAACCTGGAACACAGGGAATATTCATGTCTACAGACACCCACAAGCATATGTATACATATTTATATTATACAAACATAAAATCACTCAAGAAAACATTTATTGTAGCTTTACTTCACACATTAATCACTGCATCCAGTTTATAGATCGGATCAAAGTAAATATACTCACCAGATACTTGAAAACAGAAAGCCTGGAAGTGTTTTTGAATTTGAAAATCTAGGCTATGCTTTTGATCTGGACTTGATTGTGATGATCTGATCTTTGTTGTTTGATTTGAAACCGGACTTGATGATCTTGGTGATTGCTTTGTTTGTTTGATGTTCTAAGTTGAATCTTAGCTTAAATTGAAATTTGAGATAATTGTTGTTGTTTTGATTTTCTTTTTCTTCCTTTACTCCAGTTTTGTTTGTTTCTTAAGTTTTTAATTTTTTTCTGATTTTGAAAGTGAAGACAAAAGAAAAATGAAAGTGTAGTAGTTGAAGTATTTATATAGCCTTGAATTTATTTTTATTAGTTATCTCAAAAATAAAAATAAGTATGGCACTTGTTAAATTTCACACTAGAATTATTACACTTGTTTAATTATATGTTTTACTTAACTCACACTTGTAATTTGTATGTCTTATTAACTTACACTTGTATTTTTGCATGATAATATGTTTTATATAATTTACATATTATATTATATTTAGTTTATATATATATATATATATATATATATGTTTTATTAATTTATATCCTTATTAAATATATTTCATTATATTAATATTTATATAATTTTAGAGAGTAAAATCTAAAACTGAATTATACACTAATAAAAATCATACATATATTATTTTTATACCTAAATTATTTTCAGATATTTATATTTGAATTTCAAATTCAAATTCTATTTACATCTATATATATATATATATATATATATATATATAAACAAACACTAATTTATTTTTTTGGAAAAAATTCAATTTAATTCATAATTAAATCCTAAAATTAATATTAATTTCTAAATTTAAATTTGGTTTAGGGATCGTAACACTAGAGGTCCCTTCTATTCGGCTGTGTGGGCAGTTGTTGGCCACAACCGCGGGGTTGTCTTATTCGGACTATCCAGTAAGGGATAGCTTTGGTCTGTGTTGCAGGGGATTAGGATGGATCCTCGGTACTCTAATCTAGACCAGGTACCGTGGTAGGAAGTACCACAGTAGCCCTGCCATTGTATGAAATCCAATATCCAATAAGAGCCTGTACGGTTTTTATTGTGCTCAACTATGTTGGAACATGAGATGTAAGCATTCCAGCTATTTCCCATTTTATATTGAAAACCCTAGACACTATTATAATATAATTGGATTTCCTATTAAATATTTTGGTTATCGTAAGGAAGAAACTTGTCCGTGTTTATTTGCGGAGAGTCTTACGAGATACCTTTGATTTCAAAATGATTTCTTAAGTTAAACAATCTTAAATCGTTTACTCACACCAGATCCATGTCTGGCCTAAAGTTAATTTCTGTTTTTCTTAAACTCTTGGGTACTCAAATTTTTATGAGTAGCCAAGTGATTAGGTTGGCTTGATGTATTTTTGCAAAGACTTGGAGCAGGAAACTTGGTGTGTGTGTGTGTGTGTGTGTGTGTGTGTGTGTGTGTGTGTGTGTGTGTGTCTTTTCTGCTATGTTAGTTTCATTTGTTTGCGTTTTGGGTTGTAATGTATAGGCAGGTCATTACGACTGTCTAATGTGATGTTGTGTAACTGAATGACTTTGATGTATGAATATTATGTAATATCTATGTAATGTAATATATATTTTTCATTCCGCTGTGAGATTCTGATATTGTTTAGTTCTTTCTTTCTATTTTCTTTTGTACCTATTTCTTTCTAATTTACGATACGTCTTTTTGTAGAATGAAAGGCGGGACATCACAGTTGGTATCAGAGCACTAGGTTGAGATAATACCTAGGCTTTTTGGGTTAATACCCAACACGAGAGAGCATATTTGTAATTTTTATATATCTATACACCCATATGATTGTTGGGTTACCTGTTCAGGTTGCCAACATGAGTTATAGGGGAAGAAGAGGTGAAGGAGTGAGTAGCGCGACGACGACAAATGGAAGAGAATCGAATGCTGAAGGTGGAAGAGTAACTGGCAAGGCTGTAAACCCAATACCGCCTCAAGTGAGCTTTGCAACTCTGTGCAAGGACTTTACCAATCTCGGAGCAAAGCCTTTTAAGGGTACAAAGTCCATCATTGAAGTTCATGCCTAGATGCGCTCATGTGAGTGGATTTTCAGGACTTTGGATCTGGCAGACGAGTAGAAGCGTATTATGGCATCATGGCAACTTTAGGAGGGAGCATCTACATGGTGGGATGCAGTCACCATGAATATTTCTAAGGATGATATCTCTTAGAGCAAGTTCATGGAAGTGTTTGAAGAATAGTTTATGCCCACCGTAAGGAATACTCAATTGTATAGCAATTTCCTGGATCCTAAGCAAGGAAGTTTGTCGGTTTCGGAGTATGAAACCAAGTTCAACAAATTATCCCGCTATGGATCTGATCTTATTGATACACTCCTTAAGAAGAACGAGATGTTTGTGCTTGGAATGAGACCCAAATTTCATACGAAGGTGACTGCACATCTCAAAGGATCATTTGTGGAACTGGTAGATATGGCATTGAGATACGAAGAGCTTATGGAAAAGAAACCCTTGGAAACAGTGGCACCACCCAGTGGAAATTCTACCAATCAGAATAAAAGGAAATTCAACCCGAACTGGAAGAAGAAGGGTAAAGGAAATCCTAGAGGCAACAATGCAGCTTGGAAATGTTATGTGTGCCAGTTGGAAGGTCATTTGGCTAAGCAGTGTCCTAGAGGTGGTGCTCCGAAGCAGCAGAAGGGACCCATTTCCACGATGGTTCAGAAGTCTTTGCATTTCAACTGCCAACAGTTGGGACATATGGTGAAACCCACTTCTCCAGAGAGCTCAACCGAACAAAGTATTTTCTATTCAGGTGGACCGTCAACTTCTTCTGATGGAAAAGAAAAAGGCATTCTCGAAGGTACTTTTCTTTTAGATGGCATTTATGTTAGAGTTTTGTTTGATTCTGTTGCTTCCCTTAGTTTTATTTCTTTGGAAAAGATAGAGAAATTTCATCTTACACCTAGTGTCATGGACTGCTCTATTTTTATATCTAATCCCATAGGGGGAGTGACCAAATTAGATATGATCTGTAAAGGTCTAAGAATTTCTTATCTGTCCCATAGTGTCTCGTGCAACCCATTTGTATTGGGTTTTTAAGGATTTGAGCTTATTTTGGGAATGGATTGGTTAGACAAACATAAAGTTGTTCTGGTTGATGAAGAGAGAACGGTGTCATTGGAAACCGAATTTGGAAGGATTGCAAAAGTGACTTGCGATAGTTCAGGAATCACTTGAGTAGTCTTTTGCATGGGATCGAGGCATCTCAAGAAGAAGTAGGATCCATCGAAGTTGTCAGAGACTTTCAAGGCATCTTCGAAGAAGTCAAAGGTTTTCCCTCGCATTGGGAGATTGAGTTCCATATCGACTTAGCTCCAGGAGCAATACCGGTGTTTTAACCAAGTAGAAGGATGGCTCCGAGAGAGAAAGAAGAATTGGTGAAGCAGACTCAGAATTTCTTGGAGAGAGGATTGATCAGACCCAGTCGTTCTAGCTAAGGTTCTGTTGTAGTATTTGTGACCAAATCGGATGGGTCATTAAGATTCTATGTAGATTATCGAGAATTGAACAAGGTAACCATTAGATTACCCCTTGCCTCGTATTGACGATCTTTTCGATCAACTTCATGGAGCTTCTGTTTTCTCCCAATTGGATCTAGCTTCGGGTTTTCACCAGCTAAGGGTAGCTGAAGACAGTATACCCTTGACTGCATTCAGAGGACCCAACTGTTTTTATGAGTGGCTGGTTATGCCTTTTGGGCTAACCAACGCTCCAGATTATTTTGTGGATCTAATGAATCGTGTCTACCGTGATGTGCTAAACAAGTTTGTGCTCATGTTCATCGACGACATTCTCATCTACTCCAAATCAGATGAGGAGCATAAGCGTCATTTGGAGATATTATTGGAAACATTGAGAAGGCATGTCCTGAAAGCTAAGCGAAATGCTATTTTTGTAAGTCGGAAGTAAGATTTTTGAGACACATCGTATCTGGAGAAGGCATCTCTGTGGATTCGGCCAAGGTAGCAGCTATTCAAGAGTGGAAGCAACCGCAGACTCCTATGGAAGTTTGCAGTTTTCTTGATTTGGCGTGTTACTACAGGAAATTCATCTGGTATTACTCAAAGATTTCCTCCCACGTGACTAAACTGACTAGGAAGGAAGCGAAGTTTAACTGGACTCCTAAGTGTGAAGTAGCATTTCCGAATCTGAAGGCAAGGTGGATCGGTGCACATGTTCTGGCTATTTTAGATGGAAGGAGTAAGTTTGAAGTTTACACCGATGCTTGTGGAGTAGGGCTTGGTGCTATGCTGATGATGAATGGAAGAGTAATTGCATACATGAGTAGGCAGTTGAAGTCGTATGAGAAGAACTACGCTACGCATGATTTGGAATTGATGGCTATCGTCTTTGCGCTGAAGATATGGAGGCATTATCTGTTGGGTGAGAAGTTCAAGCTTTTGACCGATCATAAACCATTAAAATATATTTTCTCCCAGAGAGGCCTGAATCTAAGGCAGCAAAGATGTGTGGAATCTTTGGCATCATATGATCTGGACATTTTCTATACTCTAGGGACAGCAAATGTAGCGGCGGACGCTTTGAGTAGAAGTGCGATCTTGGCTATTTTGGAAGTTATCCCATCTCTACAAGAAAGGATTATAAGCAATCAAATGAAGGATAGAACTCTAGAGGAATTAATTCTTGGAGCTAAGGAAGATCAATATTCAGATTTCAAGATAGACGATCGAGGAGCCTTAAGAATCAATGGATGTTTGTGTGTTCCGGATGTGGATGGATTGAGACAAGAAGTTTTGTTGGAAGGCCGCAAATCAAGGTTGAGTATCCATCCAGGGATAAAGATGTATAAGGATATAAAAAGAGTTTTCTGGTGGCCGAGCATGAAGAAGAATATTGCTACCTTCATGAATGGATATGCGATCTGTCAACAAGTGAAGGGTGATCAGTAGAAGACCGCGGGATTGTTGCAACCTCTGGAGATTCCAAAGTGGAAATGGGAAATGATATCGATGGACTTCATTGACGGGTTTCCATGGACTAGAAAAGGAATGAGGGAGTGTGGGTAATCAAAGACAGGCTGACCAAGAGCGCCCACTTTATCCCAGTTAAGGCAACCAGAACTGCAGCTTCTTTAGCAGAGATTTTATTGAAAGAGATCGTTAGGTTGCATGGAGTTCCCATCTGCATAGTGAGTGATCATGACCCAATCTTTACCAGCAAATTTTGGGAAGCTCTGCTGACAGCTCTTGGAACGAGGTTGTGTTTAAGTACAACTTATCATCCCCAAACCGACAGTCAAACAGAAAGGCTGTGATGTCTCGGAAATTTCAAGTAAAATTAAATGTGATAATTCCCTTTATAAATTATTTTAAATTGATGAAATTATTATTTTCAAACAATAATGGTAATGGGTTTTTTAAATATAGATAAATAATTTTTTTAAATAGAATTAATAATTACAAATTGAAATTGGGTTTGTTTAAAATATATATGTATTATTGAATTGATTTTAAATTGGATTTAAATTTGAATTTAAATGTGGAAATTTAAAAGAAGTATATCTTAAATATGTTTTGGGTTAAAAATATATTATATATAATTTCATTTTGAATATAATTGGTTTTTATTTTATTTTCTTTAAAAGAATTTTATTTATATATATATATACACACATATATGGAAAAATGTTTATTAATTAGTAAATAAATACAAAAGCCTTTACATAACATTTAAAAGTTAATTAAATTTGCAAAATTACAAGTGTAAGGTAATTAATTAATAAAATGACAAGTGTTAAATTTTGAGACAAGTGTCACTATAATTTTTCATTTTCTTTTATTTTTAGTAAATCCCAATTTACGCTACATAAACTCCTATCTATTTTCTTCATTTCTTTTTCTTATTTCCCCTTTTCAAAGAAAAGAAAACTCACAATCAAAACCTGTAAACATTCTCAACTGATCAAACCAAAATCTTCAACCAGAAATCTGTAAAACAATTTGCAATCCACCAGAAAATCAAACCTATAACCAAATTTGCAAACCTGAAATTAGAAGAAAATACAACATCGGTTTCCTAAGTTTTTATACCTGAGATCAAAGCCAGCTAATACAACATCTCAAAAAAAAGATCTGTAGACAGATTCTAATGCAAAAATCAAGCTTTGGGTTCAAATTAACAAATCAAAGCCTGGATCAAGCAACAACTTTTATTGTAGATCAACTCGGTTTTTTAAATTAAAAGCAACAGTTAAAATCAAGATCAGGAAGCAGATTCAAAATTTCCAGAGTTTCACTGATTCTTCCACAGGTGAGTAAACACGTTATTTAAAAACTTAAGTAAACTTAGATATATGCATGTGATTCTTAGATTAATTGTGCTTTGCATGTGTATTTATAAGTGTGAACATCTGTGCAAATATGTGTTTGTTCTGTGCATGTTGGATTTACCTATTCTTCTCTGTTTTCTTGGCTATAAAGTTAGAAAATAAACCAAAAATTCAATATATCTTTAATTAGTCACTATTAGACTTTGAGTTTCAAACACAATGTCTTTGTTTAAATATAAATTAAGGTTTAAAATCTTACTCAAGCAAAGTAAGTTGAAAATCTTCTGTAATCAAGATGGTACAGTAGAAATTTTAAATTCATGTTAAAATCAAATATCATAATTTGTGGATCCAATTATATATCTTAAATCTTCTCTAAAAATTATGATTTCTAAAGTAAAAATCATGAATTTTAGTTTGGGTTTGAGGTTGCATTTCAGTGATGACCAGAAAAGTGATTTTGAGCAAGTTTTGGTGATTTGGCTATCTTTGGTGGTCGGGGTTTTGACTGGGGGTGGTTGGGAGTTCATTGGCCTTGGAAAATATGGTAGGTAGGTGGATAGGCCACCATGGCGACGACGGTGGTTAGAACTAGGGTTTATGAAGCCAAAATGGTCGAACCTGGTAACATGGTCGTGGTGGCATCCTTGGTCATCCGAGTTGCACCGATCTGAGGGGGATAGAAGTGTGGATGATCGGGAAGTGTGTGGCCGGAGTTTGGGAAGCTCTAATGGTCGGCGTCACCTGTATGAGATGAGTTTTTTGTCGTAGTTTAGTTTCAGGTTGAGCGAGTTTTCCTAGATTTCGAATTTACATTTGAAAGTTTAACTCGAATTTATGTAATTCGAGATGACTTAAAGTGTGATTGAATTTGAAATTTTTTCAAATTTAAATATGATTTAAATTATTGGGTTTGTGATTAGAGTTGAATAGTTTAAAATTCAAATGGAAATTTGACTTAAATTTGGAAAGAAATTGAGTTTAATTCAATTTGAATTGGGATTAAATCAATTTCAATGGAAACTGAAGTTATTTAAATTGGAATTGAGTTAATTTAAATGAGAATGGAAATTTTAATTGGAAATTGGCAATTGATTGAAAATGAAGAACTGGGAATTGGATAGTTTGGCTATGGACTATTTTCAAATAAATTATTTTAATATAAACTATTTTAAATCTATTTTCCTAACTATTTACTATACAGCTTTTCCTTTTAAAAAACCAAAAACTATCTTATACTTATTTTATAACTACTTTTGGACCTATTTAATTATTTTACAACTATTTTATAAACTAATTTCTATTTTTCAACTACTTTATAACTAATTACTATTTTACAACTATTTTTCAATAATCTAACTATTTTATAACTATTTGACTATTTTCCAACTATTTTATGTTTTTCATCTACTTTTAACTTTTCAAATTATTTTCTAATTCTAGATGGTCAGAGTGCAAACTGTTTATGATTAATTACCAATTGAGATAAGGATTAAAGTGATAATCCAAATGGAATTGAAACAATTGTGAATAAGGGATAGAAATTAAAGTGAATGTGAGTAGAAAAGGAGATTGGGCTAATAATCAACAAAGATAAATACGTAGGATGTACGTATATTACTCTATTCGCATAGTGATTTGATCCAGATTCGAGCATAGGATATCGAGATAGTACATCGATCCGAGTTGGGATTTTTCACTCGATTTTCAACGGCGAACCTGGATATGGATTATTGATTGGTTCTAGATATTCTCTATCATAGTTAGGCTATGCAAGGAGAATAACGGCTTCTGATCAAGAAACCAAATCTAAGTCCACATTAGGAAGTCGGGTGGACAATGCTAGTTCGGAATTGAAATTGTGCGATCGAGTGAGCGATCAGATTAATATAGCGTACAGATGATATGTGTACATCGTACGGGTTTGAATGAAATTGATATTGAGAATTTGTGAATAAGAAATATGAAATGTTTTTTGAAATGAAAACTATATTTTGTGAAATATACAAGGAAGTAAAATGGAAATTGGATATTTCTATGATTAAAGGTTCATTTTATGAAGATAAGTAATATGGTAAGAGACTTTATGGAGTAATCAAGCTTGAATATTGTTTTGGCATAAATAAAGTTGTGTATATATGAATGAAACTCCCCTTGTTAAAACTATAGCCAGAATAAAAGGGTTTTTGAAATATTTGAAGTATAAAAAGGGAATTTATACAAGTTTGAAGTGATCCAAAGATTTTTAAAGTTATATATATATATATATATATATATAGGATCTTATGAGAATGATTTTGGAGAAAAGGTTTTTGGAACCTATGGATTTTGGAAAGGCTTTTGATTTTTAGGGAAAAATAAATTTTTGAAATTTGAAAATCTTAGTTTGAGAATTATTGATAAAGGGAATTGATTTTGTATAAAGGAGATTTTGATGAAAATCAGAAAGGGTATGATTTGAAATATACTATAAGAGTTTAGTATAAAGTGTTTTGAGATTGGCTTTGGGGAAAAAGGCGCTCCCTTGAAATGAACTTCATTAGGATGCCATGGGGTGGTACTGCCTTGAACCCTAAGGGGGTTCTAAAGTTGATCCTATGAGGAAGTCCGGACGAACTGAAGTTCCTGAGGATTTCGTGTAGTGTGTAGCGAAAGTCGAGGGCGTTGATGCCTACAAAGACACTTGGTTTATGCTAGACGACAGTGTAACCCGAGAGCCAACAATCGACGTTTGATTTTACATCGATAGACTATGACCTACGGTGACATAGCGAAAGTCAAGAGGCCGTGAGAGCCTAAAGCTGCATTGGGATTTGACTAATGTAGTCTGCGACCTATGCGGGAGTGGTGAAGTTTCATTTGGCAGCGACAATCGAGGGCATTGATGCCTACAGTAACAAGGACTTTTGCTGTGATGGCAACGTAATCCTGGAATGTAACTACAATCTATGAGGGGTTCCATGGCGTAATCGAGGGGTATGGAGTGTCGTTACATGGACTTTTGCTGTGATGGCAACGTAACCCAGGATGTAACTACGACCATGGATGGGGTGATGATTTCCAAAGCATTCTCACCAAAGATGTTTCCTAAATTTTCAAAATGTTTTCTGTATTTTCACTAAAATTATTTTCCAAGTATTTCCACTAGGTGTTGAAATGGGTTTACCAAGTATTTATAGATTTTCAGTCCTATGCCCAATCAACATATGACCGAATTTCTGTAAAAGAAAAAGGACGGACTTATTGAAACATCAAGTTATAAAAGTATATTTATAAAACTATTTTGGCAATAGTATATAGATTCTAAAGTGTTTTAAAAATGATCAAAAGGTGATTTAACTAATAATAAGTATTTTAATAAACTCTGGCTTCGTTCTTTTTTGAGGACGAAAAGATTCAAAGGGGGAAGGAATACGATGTCCCGGAAATTTCAAGTAAAATTAAATGTGATAATTCCCCTTATAAATATTTTTAAATTGATGAAATTGTTATTTTCAAACAATAATGATAATGGGTTGTTTTTAAATATAGATAAATAATTTTTTAAATAGAATTATTAATTACAAATTGAAGTTGGGTTTGTTTAAAATATATATGTATTGTTGACTTGATTTTAAATTGAATTTTTTTTAAATAGGATTTAAATGTGGAAATTTAAAAGAAGTATATCTTAAATATATTTTGGGTTAAAAATATATTATAAATAATTTTATTTTGAATATAATTGGTTTTTGTTTTATTTTCTTTAAAAGAATTATATATAATATAGAAAAGTGTTTATTAATTATTAAATAAAAACAAAAGCCTTTATTTAACATTTAAAAGTTAATTAAATTTCAAAATTACAAGTGTAAGGTGATTAATTAATAAAATAACAAGTGTTAAATTTTAAGACAAGTGTCATTATTATTTTTCATTTTCTTTTATTTTTAGTAAATCCAAATTTACACTACATAAACTTCTATCTATTTTCTTTATTTCTTTTCCTATTTCCTCTTTTCAAAGCAAAGAAAACTCATAATAAAAAACTGTAAACATTCTCAACTGATCAAGCCAAAATCTTCTACCAGAAATCTGGAAAACATTTTGCGATCCACCAGAAAATCAAACCTGTAACCAAGTTTGCAAACCTGAAATTAGAAGAAAATACAACATCAGTTTCCTAAATTTTTATACCTGAGATCAAAGCCAGCTAATACTACATCTCAAAAACAAGATCTGCAGACCAGATTCTAATGCAAAAATCAAGCTTTAGGTTCAAATTAACAAATCAAAGCCTAGATCAAGCAACAACTTTTCTTCTAGATCAACTCAGTTTTTTAAATTAAAAGCAACAGTAAAAATCAAGATCAGGAAGCAAATTCAAAATTTCCAGAGTTTCTTTGATTCTTCCAAAGGTGAGTAAACATGTTATTTAAAAACTTATATAAACTTAGATATGTGCATGTGATTCTTGGATTAATTGTGCTTTGCATGTGTATTTATAAGTGTAAATATCTGTGCATATATGTGTTTGTTCTGTGCATGTTGGGTTTACCTATTCTTCTCTATTTTCTTGGTTACAGAGCAAGAAAATAAACCAAAAATTCAATATATCTTTAATTAGTCACTATTACACTTTGAGTTTCAAACACAATGTGTTTGTTTAAATATAATTTAAGGTTTAAAATCTTACTCAAGCAAAGTAAGTTGAAAATCTTCTATAATCAAGATGGTACAGTAGTAATTTTATATTCATGTTAAAATCAAATATCATAATTTGTGGATCCAATTATATATCTTAAATCTTCTCTGAAAATTATGATATTTAAAGTAAAAATCATGAATTTTAGTTTGGGTTTGAGGTTGCATTTCAGTGATGACCAGAAAAGTGATTTTGAGCAAGTTTTGGTGTTTTGGCGATCTCTGGTGGTCGGAGTTTTAACGGGGGTGGCTGGGAGTTCATTGGTCTTGGGAAAAATGATAGGTGGGTGGATAGGCAACCATGGCGACAACGGTGGTTAGAACTAGCATTTATGACCCCAAAATGGTCGAACCTGGTAACACGGTCGTGGCGGCGTCTTTGGTCATTCGAGTTGCACCGGTCCAGGGGGAATAGCAGTGTGGATGATCGAGGAGTGTGTGGCCAGAGTTTGGGAAGCCTTGATGGTCGGCGTCGCCTGTACGAGATGAGTTTTTGGTCAGAGTTTAGTTTCAGGTTGATCGAGTTTTCCTCGATTTCGAATTTGTGTTAGAGATGATTTCTGGTCGGTCGAAAGTGTAGAGTTGGGTCATCGACGACTTAGCGGCGATAGCTAGGGTGATCGGAGCGTCACCATTATACTGTGCATGTGCACATGTACCTGTTGTGTCCGTAGCCTGGGTAAGGGTTAATGACTCGAGGTGAGGTTCGAAAATGAGGGTGTGTTACTCGAGTTTGCCTATGGGTTTAACGCGAGTGCTAAAGTATGTTTCGAATTAAAAAAATTAACAAAGTTTTTGCAAAGGAATGGAAGTAGATGAAGAGCTCGAGCCTGGACTCGAGCCAGAGTCGGGTAGAACCGGAATCAGTTTTAAAAATGCAGATTTTAAAAATGCAGATTTTAAAAAGGTTCTTTTTAAAAACTAGTTTGAATTTTAAATTGAATCTAATTCTAAACTATTTTGTAAATTAACTGTTTCTTAAAAACATTAATTTAGTAGATTTGAAATTTGATCAACTTGAAATTTGATAAGTTTAATTGGCAAGTTATCTCAAATCTTAACTTCGAATTTAAGTTAAATTAAAAATGGAATGTTTCCAAAGATATTTAAATTATGTTAATGATAAGTAAGTCATTGAATAAGATAAAGATTTATCTTAAAGGTTAATTAAAATTTTGATAATTAATGACTAATTAATGTAATTAATCAAAGGTAATTAATAATTGTGATTACATGTTAAATTTAATCAACTAAGAGAGTAATTAATAAAGTAATCAGAGGATCATTTGTTAATAAGACAGATTAGAGGTTAATAAATGTGGATGGCCAAAGAATAATTAATTTGTGTAATTAGTTAAAGGCTAATTACTTAATGTAATTAGAGAACAACTAATCAAGAATGGTTAATTGAGAAAACAATTAGAAATAACTAAATAATTGGATAAAGTCAAGTAAGCAGGATTATAGGTAAACTAAGTAATTAAATTAATTTAATTTGAGATTAAATTAAGTTAAATAGAGATTAATTATCTTTCTTATCGATGATTGAATGGTATTGGATATTTTGATAAATATCTGGTTTAATAGTCTGTGATGTTTTGTGAATATGATGTGTCTAGTTAAACTGAGAAAATGTGAATAGTTTATTTGATGATAAATTACCATAAATGTGGCATCCTGTATTCAAATTTCAATTGTTTTCACTAAAACAATTATGATTAAAGAGGACATTGAATTTGAAGAGACCGAAGTCGGGTAGTTGAAAATACCCAATACCACTTCGATGTGCAATCTTCTAAAATTCTTTATAGACTGAATATGTCTAATGAATAGGCTGAAATGGAATGATTTAAATAAATTGGACCATTTAATATAAATTGTGATACTTAGAAATTGATGTGTGAAATAAGTGATGTCTTTAATAAAATTGTGAATTTGTAAATTGATACGAGTTACCCTGGGTTTTAAAATAAGTTTCATGTATTAGTATTCCTTGTTAGATGGGTTTACTCACGCTGGTTTCCAGCCTGACCCGGGTGTTACTTTGATGTAATGCTCGGGTCAGACGAGTAGTACAAATTTTCAAGTGAGGACGTTTTGGAGCTCAAGAGGCGAGCTGGATGGCAGGAACGTATGGAGTGTATTCTGCTGTAACATATTATAGTTATCTGGGACATGTTGATTTTAACTATCCAGTGATTGTGAAATGTTGTAACTCTGATGTATATAAATGTAAATTGATAAATACAGTTTTATTTGTATAACTGTTATTATTTCATATTATATTTTGATCCGTTGTGAATGTGAGATTCTATGACTTGTTTCCTATTTATTCTTCTACCTCTTTTCTTCTATTCCTAACTATCTGGAATTTTCGGGATCGAAAATTTCGGGTCGTTACGAAGGCTGAATCGAATTCTTGAAGATATATTGAGAGCTTGTATTCTGGATTTCAGCGGATCTTGGGAGGGCCATCTGCACTTGGTAGAATTCTCGTACAATAATAGTTATTAGGCGAGTATAAAGTTGGCACCCTAAGAAGCTTTGTATGGAAGACCTTGTAGATCACCATCTTGTTGGGTAGAATCCGAAGATTGTCTTGTTCTTGTCCAGACTTGATTTGAGAGGCATCTGCGAAGGTTGAGCTAATCAAGAGAAGAATGAAGGCAACCCAGGATCATCAGAAGAGTTATGCGGACTAGAGATGAAGGAAATTGGAATTCATAGTCAGAGATTTAGTATTTGTCAAAGTTTCCTGGATAAAAGGAGTAATCAGATTTGGTAAAATGGGAAAGTTACCCCGAGATATATTGAACCTTTCCGTGTGCTCGATAGAATAGGTTATTTGGCCTACAGGATTGAATTACCAGACCAGATGGCAGGGATTCACAATGTATTTCACGTATCTCATCTATGGAAATACGTATACGATCCATCACTGGTTGTAGGACCAGCAGTTTAGGAAGATTTAGAGGTCGAACCAGACTTAACCGTGGTCAGGCATCCAGTTCAGATTGTGGATTGAGATGAGAAGCAGCTTAGGAACAAAGTGGTGAAGTTGGTTAAGATTCAATGGAGCGAGGATCCCAGAGATTGTACCTGGGAAACTCTAGATAGTATTAGGAAAGCCTATCCAGCATTGTGTTAGAATAGTTAGATTTGTCTGCTTGAATGAATTGTTGCCTTGGTTGTTACTATAAGACTGATGTGTATGCTTGATTATTTGAGTATAAGAGCTTTTGATCATCTTTTTCTTTTAAATTTCTGGGACGAAATTCTTTTAAGCGGGAAGGAATGTGACAACCCGGGATTTTTAGCAATATTAATGTGATAATTTTCTACTATAATTATTTAAATTGCAAACATATCGTTTCAAACACTAAATTGTGGTTTCTAATTTCTATTGTTTATATATATGTAGATTGTAAATGAAACTATGATTTGAAATTCTATGTTAAAAATAAGTTAGATTTAAAAACTCTACATTTTAAAAATACTATATATACACATAGTATTAATTTAAATATAAATAGCTTAAGATAAAATAAGAACAAATAAATAGGTTTGATATTAATCATTTTGAAATTACATCAAATAAGTAAAAAGGAAATGTATAAATAAAAATATAAACATAAAATAAAAATATAAGAAAATATAAAATGCATGCATTTGACATTTGTAAGCTAGGATGCCATGCAAATTCAAAAGTGTCTAATTCTTTATTTTAAAAAATATAAATAAAATTGTAAAGGACCGTAAATCTGTACTCCTTGAATAGACACTAATCTCCAGTGATTAACTCAAGATGAACGGAAATGCGAACCCTTATGGTTGAAGAAGAAGAAAAAGCTAGAAGAAGAGAGAAAAAGATAGAACAGAACAGAAAGAAACAACAGAATAATATCAGAATCTCACAACTGCAACGGAACAACATATAATAAATAAACGAATAATCTTTAAACAAAGAACTATATCAGTTATTACATTACATCATATTACATTACATTACATCATCAGAGTGTACAACAACAACAACAACAAACAGCGGAAAAGAAATACTATATACTAGTAATATGCCATGCCCTCCAACTTGCCTCCGGCAACTCCTGAATTCCAGAATATCCTGCTAACCTAAATCTAGACTGCCCGTGTGGAAATTGGTGGGCACCCAGAGTTTAGGAAGGAAAACAATAAACTCCGAGTCAGTCATGTGACTAGTGTGAGAACTAAAACAGTTTATTTTTAAAACATAGAATAGGATAATTTTAAATAGATTCGCAATGCTTTTTTTTTAAAAATGAGACTACCATAAGGCCTCCCGCACACACACACACAGTGCAAAGGCAGAATCGGAGGAGATTTCTCCTTATGATAGTCAAAGATGCTTGATACGCATTAAACAGAAACATTTGATATTATTACTAGTGCATAGTGTAGAAGAAAATTTCGAAAGTAAAGATATAAATCTTAACCAGCATAGGCATTCCTCACTTATGCCTACTATAGCTACCATGTTCAATAGCAGGTTACTGCCACATTCCATGGCAGGTTATGCAACTAAAACCGTACAGGGTTCGTATTATTTCTTTGGATTTCCAACAAATGGTCAGGCCAAGGAACTTCCCATCGCCACATGGGTACGCCTCTGGAAAGACGACCCGAGAACCAAACTGGATCTCTGCCAACACAAGGCCGGGTTACCCCTAATTGGGTGACTACTGACACGAATATGTCATTCCCCGATCGTAACCGATCTATATCCAAGGATCCTCGATTTCCAACAACCACAAAGCAATAAATTTGCAGCAACAACATAGGTTAAGTATCTGGGCTCCATACCATGATACCACCTCAATCCAGAAGGAATGACATACACTAAACGGGCGCTACCCCCTAATACCCTTGCTGCATCCTTCCTGTTTTGACCATTTCCGGGGTGTGAGTTCCGACGAAGTCTCGTCCACAAAGCCACGCTTTATATAAAAGCTGTGCTTTGATCATCAAATGCTCAACAGCACTTCGTATGCCACATTACCAATTTGGGAATGTATCACTAGTAACCATCAACTACATAACCTCTAAGGGTGTTAAGCTAAGAGAATAAATTCTCCGCCACTAACGGAAATATATTTGATAGAAACCAGCTTTACATCTCAAATTGTAACGTCAGACACACATCCATACAAGTCCGTTCCGGGATCGAACAGAACCGAAGGCACTTACACAGAAGTCCTTGCAATCCGGATATTCACTAAACACGACCGGACTTCCCATCACAAAGGGTAATAAATTTCTATATCGGGGATCAGCCGATGTAGAAACATTCGACGGTAATCCTTCCATTTTCACTAATATCCGGTCTTCAACACTGGTCAACAAATGCAATCCATAATGACGTATCACATATTCGGAATGGGTTATACGACCCCAAGGTCCTTTCCCGACTAACCCGAATAGTGAGCGCTTATTCAAAAATAAGTGTGGCATTCAAATTCAAGCAAATCACAACAAATACATATTTAAAGTTAAATATTGATAGTCGGATTATTTAACTATCAATAGGTATGCTCAACATCACTAGACTCCAAATAATTTCCCAAATTATTTATTTTCCAAATATATCTTTACTAGATATATAATTTCCACACTTCAACCATTTGAAAAAAAAATTTCAAATCACTTTTTCACCTTTTCCACCTTTGAAAATAAATTTCAATCATTTTCCTTACGCGGAAATACTTTCCTTTCAAAATGGTTCATTTAAACCAATTAAATAAATCCATACCGATTTACTTTATATTTACGTTCCAAATCCGTAAATTAATTCCCACACTTCAAAAATAAATCAACGTTTATTTTTAAACAAATTTCCCTTTCTTTTATAAATTCCATAGTGAATTTTCAATTCCAAAATATCTATGAATATACGATTTCCAAATCGATTTCAATTATTCATTTTCAATTTATCTTCAAAAGAAAAAATCTCAAAATATTCACTTCATATTGGAAAACATTTCCATACTTATTTAATAATAAGTAATTCACAAAATCATTTATTTTCAACACTTGGAAAAATATTCAATATACTTATTTCACAGTTAAGTATAGTTTTCATTCTTTAAGCAAAATATTCACCTAAAAACATTTATCTGGGCCAAAACGAATGTTGCGTAAAACATCGTTACGACAACCCAAAATCACTAGTATAGGGATTCGAAATTAAATAGATATATAAATCCCAATACTATACAAAACATTTCCTTTCGGAAATCATTTACTATAACAACAGTGTTATAGTCCACCATTTCCTTATTCCTCGAAAACGTCTATTTCAACAATAAATGTTGAAATCTATGGTTTCGATAGTTAATCCATTTTAAAACATCTTTAAAATAATTAACTTCATTTGATAATATTCATTTTCCCAAAACATATCCATTTTGTTTAATATATTCACTGTCCAAAATCGTGAATATACTTCACTAACCAAATTCAATATTTTGTACATATTTTATTTCAAGGATAATTCGCTAACCAAAGTCGCGAATATATTTCCTTTTATAAACTCCTATATTCAATTTATCAAATTCAATTGATTTCGAATTTATAACCATTGTCTATAAATTCCATTTCTATTTATAAACTTCGATTTCTAAATCTCCTTTATTAATCCAATTCAATCTATATATCTCAAATATATACCAGAAGTCCATATTATAAGTTAAATACTTATAATTCATTTATTTACAAAATCTATTTGTTTTTATAACTTCACGATTTATAAATCGATAAATTTCATTCACTTAAGAAATCCAATCATTCTTCATTTTAACACTAACAAAAAAACTCGTTTTATAATTCCTATATTTTTAATTTATAAATATCAAATTTTAAATCTTTTATATAAATCGTTTTTAAAACAATTCAAAAAATCCCAATTTAACTAAACTTATTCTTTTAATAATTTACAAATCGTTATTTAACGCTTATATACTTCAAAATCATACTTAAGTACCATTTTCCAAAAATCACAACTTTTATGAAAATAAAATTATAATGTTTTATTTATTTTAACAATTCAAAATTTAATAAAACGTATACTTTCAAAAATCACTTTAAAATTCCTTTTAAAATCAAAATCATTCTTTTAAAACTTCAAAAATGAATCCGATGATGCAACAACACCAAATAGTCAATCACAACAACAAAGACATCATATATCAGTATATGACAATCAACAAATATCACAATATCTGTAAATAAATCAATATAGTTGAGGAATCCAGTTGGATCCCTCCAACCTGTTTCCCTGCGTCCAAAGATGTTAGCACAATACCAATTCCGTTCCAATACGGGATATCGCGGTATATGGGATTCATAAAAATATTATCCGCTTAATAGGCGGTGCAATAGGGTCTCATCTGCTATATAATGCGGGAAAATCAACTCCAAGTACATATATAATACCAATTCCATACAAGTTGGAATTATCGCGACATATGTTTTTAATAAATAACCTCCGCTTATTAACGACGTGTAATGTCTATTTCAATCAGTAACAGATAATAATTTATCATTCAGGCATACAATCAACAATTTTAAATCTAACAATTTAAAATTTAAATCGAAACTATTCGATTGAGTGAGAAGTTCTCACCTCGGTTTCAATTCAGTTTTCGCGTTTTGTTTCGAATATAATTAAACGCGCGTTTAATTTTACCCGAAATTCAAACTAGCTCCAAACGACTACAAACCAGCTCCATTGCGTAGTGCTCGACAAAACGAAGCCAACGCAATTCGTTTCGTCCAAAACGGACCTCGTATGACAAAGATACATCATTTTAAAGTTTAAACGAATTTAAATATAACTAATTTACAATTTCCTTTTCTATTTTCAACCTTCAGCGAATCTGGGCCATCCATTTTTTTGAATTGCAAATCAGGCCACGTATTGCTTCATCTTCCACAAACGTGAAAACCCGTTCACGTTCGAACCCACCAAGGCCGCCCCTAACCCTAATTCACACGACCACCTCTTCACGTTTGAAGTGGATCAGAGGCTACCACCCGATGCACCATCGCATGCTCCACTCCTGGCATGAACGAGGCGAAGCTCGGTTGCTTCCTTGCCGAGATCAAACCCCTAGAACGCGCACACTTCCCTGGCCAGCTGCGCCTCCATCATCGCGCCTATGACGATCACAGCCGTATAGATTGGAAGCTCTCGTGATCCTCTATGTTTTTGTAGTTGACAGCTTTTCAATTCGATTAACGGATTTAAAGTAATTGAGGGAAGAACGTGGTGATTTCCTGGCCATTGATAATAGAACAGGCAGCGGCTGGCCTTTCAAACCCTAGGGTTTTCATCTTCTTGCAAAAGTGAGAAATAAGGGGCTTCTATAGAAAATTTAACGAACACTATTCATCCCGGAATTTCCAAACTCTGATTTACACGCGGTGACCGGCGTTTCAAGTGCTTACCCCGTGTTCCGGACACAATGGAACAGGTTTCGGAAGCTAGTTCGATCATCTGTGTGAGTTACGGCAATAAACGATCGATTTAAAATTAAAGCGGTTAATCAAATTTCTATGCGTTTGAGCTTGCCTCGGACAAACGGTAAATCTGATTGACACGAAATTGGAAAGCTTACAATAATATAGCATTATGAATCCGATGAAACTGGATTCGTCGAAATCTGACACTGTTTGAAAAATGACTATTTTCCAGTCGATAGTTAAATATTAAAATATTCAATTTTCACAAATCAGCTTTAAATTCGATTTTAAAAGTTCTATAATGTTATTATAACTCCAATATGATTAATAAAATTTTCCAAATCATTTTTAATCATTTTAAACTCGATTTTCAGTTATTTCTGTAATTTCAACTATTAAATAATCGATTTAATTATCCAATTAAATCTAGATATTCGAAATAAAAATTTATCCAACTCATAAATTTTACTTATTAATACTCAAAATCAATCAAATATAAGAATTTTAATTAATAGAAATTCTGAGTCGTTACAATCTTCCCACCTTAAAAGAATTTCGTCCTCGAAATTACCAAGTAAGAAAATTTTACAAAATCCGTCAATCTTTCCAAAATCCATAGTTAAACTTCTTATAATAGTCTACTAAGTTTTCAAATCTATAATCAAATACTATTATTTAACTTCCAATTCCAAATCAAATTTATAGTTTTCACAAATTTTCCCAAAATTTCCAAAAATTTTCTAACGCCTTAAATTTTCGAAAAAATTCGTCATAGTCTCCTTTGCGCGGCTCGATCCGAAAAAAATGACTGTATATATATCACAAATATACATCTCATCAAGTGATGAGGCATCCCGCAGGGAAAAAAGTGTAAAAGTACGTATGTAATCCGAGATATGTACCTTATATATTATTAGCGAGCATATACAGCTAATATAGCGCGAAAGCGAGCTCCAAATGCGAAGCAAGCACAATCCGCACCTACTAAACACTCATTAAACAATGAGAAACATGCATATATGAAAATAATATCAATATACATCATATAGTAACATAACAACTACATGTGCCAACATAGCAAATGCAACCAAAGCAACAAATGCAATCAAAACAACAATCCAACCATCATCCAACTATTATCCAACTAACCAAATAAATATTCATTCATATTCTCATTAATATTCAATGAATTGGTTTTCCAATTTAAATCACATTTGATTCATTTACATTGGATTTAATTAACATTCATTCATTCGTTTCCTATTAGTTTACATTAACTAATTAGATTCACATTAGTTTACTTCCAAATTGAATCAAATTCAGTTCATATTCATTTACTTCAAATTTGGATTCAATTGCTTTAGCTTTCAATTTGTCAATTCAATTTCATTAACACTTAATGAATTATATACAATCAACCAACATTCATATAACAACCAGTGTACATCCATTACACCCAAATTTATTCAATTTACATTTCTTTACATTCAATTTGGTTCAACACTTTTAATTCCAATTGGTTTATAATAAGTTGATTTTCATTCAATTATTCAACTTCCAATAACATTAGCTTTTAATTAATTAACACTTGCATTCATTATTTCATATCAACTTATTTACATTCAATTGATTTACATTCAATCCATTTATTAATTCAACTGCTAATTCATTTAACATTTCAAGTTGAATTTCATTTATATAACTCAAGTTCAAATTAATCACTTCTCTTGATTAATTTACTTCGATACCAAAATCAACTTTATTCAACTTCACTTAAGTTATATTCGATTTCAAACATCATTTGCTTAGCTTAACTTAAATTTCCACTTATAAATCCAATTCAGATTTATTTTGCTTAACAAATTGTTTAACCATTTTAATAATTGGTTTCACTTTCATCTTCTCATCTCATAAGTTTTATAACTTATATTCAACAATTACCACTTGGATTTTTATTGATTCACTTATATCCTTTAATTTAACTCCATCCTTTAAGTTAAATTTATTCTATCAAAATTCAAATTGTATAAGTAATCAACTCATTTTTCATTCCCATAAATATTTTAAATAGGATTCCAGAGTCTTTTCAAGCCTTTCAAAACACTTCTCTAGAATTTTATTTTCAAATTATAAATCACATTTATAAATCTTTTACTTATATAATTTCACTTCTTATATATAAGATTATTCCACAATTGTAAATCATTTTAATTATAACTTCATACTTATAATTCATTTGCTTATACAATTATTCTTTAAAAAATGTTGTTTTTATTCAACTTATTCAAACAACATTTATTTACTTATATATATATATATATATATATATATATATTCAACAACCAAGCAATCAATTATATACACTTTAATAATTCTGAAAAATTATTCCTTTATATATAAAATATAGTCAAGGTAAAATTATTTCATTTACCCAGTTTAAAATGATACTATGTCGACTAGCCTCGTTTAAGAGTTTAGAAACCCCTATCGATTACGGTTGTACACCCCGCACCGACCAGAATTCATAAACAGCTCGACGGATAAGCAAACACAATATAAAACAATTCATATTCACTAACAAATACGCACTCGTATCTATTATTACACTCACACTCATTCTAGAGTACTACTGACTCTATCTCTAATAAGTAACACCCAACAGAGCCATGGTTGTCGCTTAACCATATGCTATGATACCAAATGTAAAGGACCGTAAATCCGTACTCCTTGAACAGACAATAATCTCCAGTGATTAACTAAAGATGAACGGAAATACGAACCCTTATGGTTGAAGAAGAAGAAAAAGATAGAAGAAGAGAGAAAAAGATAGAACAGAACAGAAAGAAACAACAGAATAATATCAGAATCTCACAATCGCAGCGAAACAATATATATAACAAATAAATGAATAATCTTTAAACAAAGAACTATATCAGTTATTACATTACATCATATTACATTACATTACATTACATCATCAGAGTGTACAACAACAACAACAAACAGTGGAAAAGAAATACTATATAATAGTAATACGCCATGCCCTCCAACTTGCCTCCAGCAACTCCTGAATTCCAGAATATCCTGCTAACCTGACTCTAGACTGCCCATGTGGAAATTGGTGGCACCCATAGTTTAGGAAGGAAAACAATAAACTCCGAGTCAGTCATGTGACTGGTGTGAGAACTAAAATAGTTTATTTTTAAAACATAGAATAGGATAATTTTAAATAGATTCGCAATGCTTTTTTAAAAAAAAATGAGACTACCATAAGGCCTCCCGCACACACACACACAGCAAGCGCAGAATCGGAGGAGATTTCTCCTATGATAGTCAAAAATGCTTGATACGCGTTAAAAAGAAACATTTGATATTATTACTAGTGCATAGTGTAGAAGAAATTTTCGAAAGTAAAGATATAAATCTTAGCCAGCATAGGCATTCCGCACTTATGACTGCTATAGCTACCATGTTCAATAACAGGTTACCGCCACATTCCATGGCAGGTTATGCAACTAAAGCTGTACAGGGTTCGTATTGTTTCTTTGGATTTCCAACAAATGGTCAGGCCAAGGAACTTCCCATCGCCACATGGGTACGCCTCTAGAAAGACGACCCGAGAACCAAACCGGATCTCTGCCAACACAAGGCCGGGTTACCCCTAACTGGGTAACTACTGACACGAATATGTCATTCCCCGATCGTAACCGATCTATATCCGAGGATCCTCGATTTCCAACAACAGCAATAAATTTACAACAATAACATAGGTTAAGTTTCTGGGCACCATACCATGATACCACCTTTATCCAGAAGGAATAACATACACTAAAAGAGCGCTACCACCTAATAACATTGCTGCATCCTTCCTGTTTTGACCATTTCCGGGGTGTGAGGTCCGACGATGTCTCGTCCACAAAGCCACGCTTTATATAAAAGTTGTACTTTGATCATCAAATGCTCAACAGCACTTCGTATGCCACATTACCAATTTGGGAATGTATCACTAGTAACCATCAACTACATAACCTCTAAGGGTGTTAAGCTAAGAGAATAAATTCTCCGCCACCAATGGAAATATATTTGATAGAAACTAGCTTTACATCTCAAATTGTAACGTCAGACACACATCCATACAAGTCCGTTCCGGGATCGAATGGAACCGAAGGCACTTACAAAGAAGTCCTTGCGATCCGGATATTCATTAATCACGACCGGACTTCCCATCACAAAGGGTAATAAATTTCTATATCGGGGATGAGCCGATGCAGAAACATTCGACGATAATCCTTCCGTTTTCACAAATATCTGGTCTTCAACACCGGTCATCAAATGCAATCCATAACGACGTATCACATATTCAGAATGGGTTATACGACCCCAAGGTCCTTTCCCGGCTAACCTGAATAGTGAGCGCTTATTTAAAAATAAGTGTGGCATTCAAATTCAAGCAAATCACAAAAAATACCTATTTAAAGGTAAGTATTGACAGTCGGATTATTTAGCTATCAATAGGCATGCTCAACATCATCAGATTCCAAATAATTTCCCAAATTACTTATTTTCCAAAAATATCTTTACTAGATATATAATTTCCACACTTCAACCATTTGAAAACAAATTTCAAATCACTTTTTCACCTTTTTCAGCTTTGAAAATAAATATTAATCATTTTCCTTACGCGGAAATACTTTCCTTTCAAAATGGTTCATTTAAACAAATTAAGTAAATCCATACCGATTTACTTTATATCTACGTTCCAAATCCGTAAATTAATTCCCACACTTCAAAAATAAATCAACGTTTATTTTTAAAAAAAATTCCCTTTCTTTTATAAATTCCATAGCGAATTTACAATTCCAAAATATCTATGAATATACGATTTCCAAATCGATTTCTAATATTCATTTTCAATTTATCTTCAAAAAATAAAATCTCAAAATATTCACTTCATATTGGAAAACAATTCCATACTTATTTAATAATAAGTAATTCACAAATCATTTATTTTCAACACTTGGAAAAATATTCAATATACTTAATTCACTGTTAAGTATATTTTTCATTCTTTAAGCAAAATATTCACTTAAACACATTTATTTGGGTCAAAACGAATGTTGCGTAAAACATCGTTACGATAACCCAAAATCATTAGTATAGGGATTCGAAATTAAAATAGATATATAAATCCCAATACTATACAAAACATTTCCTTTCGGAAATCATTTACTATAACAACAGTGTTATAGTCCACCATTTCCTTATTCCTCGAAAATGTCTATTTGAACAATAAATGTTGAAATCTATGATTTCGATAGTTAATCCATTTTATAACATCTTTAAAACAATTAACTTCATTTGATAATATTCATTTTCCCAAAACATATCCATTTTGTTTAATAATATATTCACTGTCCAAAATCGTGAATATACTTCACTAACCAAATTCAATATTTTCTACATATTTTATTTCAAGGATAATTCGCTAACCAAAGTCGCGAATATATTTCCTTTTATAAACTCCTATATTCAATTTATCAAATTCAACTGATTTCGAATTTATAACCATTATCTATAAATTCCATTTCTATTTATAAACTTCGATTTCTAAATCTCCTTTATTAACCCAATTCAATCTATATATCTCAAATATATACCAAAAGTCCATATTATAAGTTAAATACTTATAATTCATTTATTTAACAAATCTATTTGTTTTTATAACTTCACGATTTATAAATCGATAAATTTCATTCACTTAAGAAATCCAATCATTCTTCATTTTAACACTAACGAAAAAACTCGTTTTATAATTCCTATATTTTTAATTTATAAATATCAAATTTTAAATCTTTTATATAAATCATTTTTAAAACAATTCAAAAAATCCCAATTTAACTAAACTTATTCTTTTAATAATTTACAAATCGTTATTTAAAGCTTATATACTTCAAAATCACACTTAAGTATTATTTTCCAAAAATCACAACTTTTATGAAAATAAAATTATAACGTTTTATTTATTTTAACAATTCAAAATTTAATAAAACGTATACTTTCAAAAATCACTTTAAAATTCCTTTTAAAATCAAAATCATTCTTTTAAAACTTCAAAAATGAATCCGATGATGCAACAGCACCAAATAGTCAATCACGACAACAAAGACATCATATATTAGTATATGACAATCAACAAATATCACAATATCTGTAAATAAATCAATATAGTTGAGGAATCCAGTTGGATCCCTCCAACCTGTTTCCCTGCATCCAAAGATGTTAGCACAATACCAATTCCGTTCCAATACGGAATATCGCGGTATATGGGATTCATAAAAATATTAACCGCTTAATAGGCGGCGCAATAGGGTCTCATCCGCTATATAATGCGGGAAAATCAACTCCAAGTACATATATAATACCAATTCCCTACAAGTTGGAATTATCGCGGTATATGTTTTTAATAAATAACCTCCGCTTACTAGCGGCGTATAATGTCTATTTCAATCAATAACAGATAATAATTTATCATTCATGCATACAATCAACAATTTTAAATCTAACTATTTAAAATTTAAATCGAAATTATTCGATTGAGTGAGAAGTTCTCACCTCGCTTTTAATTCAGTTTTCGTGTTTTATTTCGAATAAAATTAAACACGCGTTTAATTTTACCCGAAATTCAAACTAGCTCCAAACGACTACAAACCAGCTCCATTGCGTAGTGCTCGACAAACGAAGCCAATGCAATTCGCTTCGTCCAAAACGGACCTCGTATGACAAAGATACATCAATTTAAAGTTTAAACGAATTTAAATATAACTAATTTACAATTTCTTTTTCTATTTTCAACCTTCAGCGAATATGGGCCGTCCATTTTTTTGAATTGCAAATCAGGCCGCGTATTGCTTCATCTTCCCCAACATGAAAACCCGTTCATGTTCGAACCCACCAAGGCCGCCCCTAACCCTAATTCACACGACCACCTCGTCACGTTTGAAGTTGATCAGAGGCTACCACCCGATGCACCATCGCAAGCTCCACTCCTGGCATGAACGAGGCGAAGCTCGGTTGCTTCCTTGTCGAGATCAAACCCTTAGAACGTGCGCACTTCCCTGGCCAGTTGCGCCTCCATCATCGCGCCTATGACGATCACAGCCGTGTAGATTGGAAGCTCTCGTGATCCTCTATGTTTTTGTAGTTGACAACTTTTCGATTCGATTAATGGATTTAAAGCAATTGAGGAAAGAACGTGGTGATTTCCTGGCCATTGATAATAGAACAAGCGGCGGCTGGCCTTTCAAACCCTAGGGTTATCATCTTCTTGCAAAAGTGAGAAATAAGGGGCTTTTATAGAAAATTTAACGAACACTATTCATCCCGGAATTTTCGAACTCCGATTTACACGCGGTGACCGGCGTTTCAAGGTTTTACCCCGCATTCCGGACACAATGGAACTGGTTTCGGAAGCTAATTCGACCATCTATGTGAGTTACGGCAATAAACGATCGATTTAAAATTAAATCGGTTAAGCAAATTTTTGTGCGTTTAAGCTTGCCCCGGACAAACGGTAAATCCGATTGACACGAAATATGAAACCTTACAATAATATAACATTACGGATCCAATGAAACTGGATTCGTTGAAATCTGACATTGTTTGAAAAATGACTATTTTCCAGTCGATAGTTAAATATTAAAATATTCAATTTTCACAAATCAGCTTTAAATTCGATTTTAAAAGTTCTATAATGTTATTATAACTCTAATATGATTAAATAAAATTCTGCAAATCATTTTTAATCATTTTAAACTCGATTTTCAATTATTTCTGTAATTTCAATTATTAAATAATCGATTTAATTATCCAATTAAATCTAGATATTCGAAATAAAAATTTATCCGACTCATAAATTTTACTTATTAATATTTAAAATCAATCAAATATATGAATTTTAATTAATAGAAATTCTGGGTCGTTACAAAAATGATTTAAAGAACAAGGTTGTACAATACATTTACATATATATATATATATATATTTATATATCCTTTCTGTTATCTTTTATTTTTACAAACCAAAGAAAAAACTAAAACCAGAGAATAAAAAACAAATAACCTCTTTCCAGTTTCAATCTTAAGCAAAACATAAGATTCAACTTAACTTAGTCAAAGAAGATCTATAGCAGATCAAAATCAAGTTCCAATTTCAAATAAAGAAATCAAATTTCCAGATTTCAAAAGCTTTTCTCTACTCACTAGTATACGGTGAGTAAACATCACTTTTAAAAGCTGAATCTGTTTTATATCCTGTTGCATGAGAAAAATGTTTGCATAAATGTATAAATATGCTTGCATGTCTATATGTATGAAGTTGATTGTTTGCGTGTCCGTGCATAGGTAAGCATGCCTCTCTTTTAGTTTTATAGACTTAAGATAAGTTAAAAATTTCAAATTCTCTTCCCCTAATCTCTTTTAAGTAATGATGTTTGAAAGAAATGTGTTTGTATTAACTAAATCTTAATTTTAAAAATATTTTTATGTATAGTTAGAAGGTAGAATTACTGGAAAGAAAGAAATACAGTGAAACTAAAAACATATCAAATTTCGACTACCAAGATTTCAAGTTTCACCTATATAATTTAATTCGAGTTTGGAAACCGTGATTTTTAATATAAATATCAAGATTTTTATGTTTTTAAATTAAGAGAATTTACGAGTTGAACAGAATCGAGACTTTGCTCAATTTCTGGCAATCGGTAGTACTGGGATGGTCGAAGTCATTGCTAGAGGTAGCTCGGAGGTCGAGGCACTTAAGAAAAATGGTGATTGGGTTTATAGTTCATCAAGGTGGTTTGTAACGATCCTGAATTTTTATTTAATTTAAATTAATAATTAAATGAAATTTTGAATAGAAATTTATAAAATTTATTATAAATAGTAAAGTGAGTTTCCCCGAGTTCAAATATATTCTATATAAATCATTTAAATTTTTAAATATTATGTATATATGTATATATGTGAATATATATATATATATGTATATGAATATTTGGGTATATATGAGTCAATTTGAAATTTTAAAATCTTGTGTGTATATATATATATATTTTGATTTGAATTTAAATCTTATATTAATGGTTTGAAAAATAAATATTAAAGTGTATACTTTAGACACAAGTATAAAAATAAATAAATAAATTGATTTAAAAATTTATAAATAATGATAATTTGAGTTATATAAAATATATGTGTATATATAGAGAAATATAAAACAATAATTTTTAAAGTAAAATTTATGATAAATATTTAAAATGCAAGAATAAGAGCAAATAAAAATATGTTATTTATCAAAATAAAGACAGTTTCTTTTATAAATTGTTTTAATTAAATAATGAGTTGTATTTAAACAATATTAATAGTATAATATTTATACAAATGGATTTTTATTGATAGAAATGGTTATTTCAGATTTATATATATATATATATATATATATATGTATGTATGTATGTATGTATGTATGTATGTATGTAGGTATTTTTAAAGAAAGCTAGGATTTGTGAAATTTAAAATGAAATAAATTACAAACAAACATATGCATACAAACATAATTAAAATAGAAAATTATTTGTAATACAAAGTAAACTAAACAAAATAACAAAACAAAACAAAAGATAAAAACAAAAGAAAAGGTAACAAATCAAATACAAGATACATTCAAGTATTCAAACAAAAGAAATAATCCAAACCATACTTTTACATATTTGTACAGCCGAGACAAGAAAGAAAGCAAAAGTAAAGGTAAACAAATGCATTTCAAAGTACAGGTGCATTTAATGTTTACACCTCTAGCCTATAACAAAAAAAAGAGGATACCATCACTTGTACCTGCACACCTCTATACATTATATATGTACAGCTTTAGTTCACAAGGCTGAGCATACTTGTAAACATTTTCTCAAATTCTTTAAACATTTTCAAAGCTGTAATAAGTATCAAGCATGCAAAGAGTTCAACTTCATTAGCAAAGCAAAATTCCAAATTTACAAGTTCCAGGAAAATAAAAGAAAAGCTTCAGATCAACCAAACTCTAACCTGTAAACTGCTGGATTTAAGCAATGATTTGGAAGGTGAGTACACATCTGTATTTCAAAGTTTAAACTTGTGTGTTGCTTCGAAATGAATATGTATCTTATGGTATATGCTGTGATGATATGCATGTGTTGTGTGTGTGGCTTTCATCAGAGTATTCTCTGTTTTATTTAAATATCAGGTTTACAGAGAACAACCCAACAAAGCTAGGAAAAAGATAATTCAAGTTCTTGTTTTATAATCCATGTCAGGCCTTAGTTTCAAAACAAGATCGATGTGTTTAAGTATGGGCTATAATAAAAAAATGGTTTCATAATGTATAGAGGTATGTAGGATAGAAGATCAAGATTTTACAGTACAAACTTTAAAAATTGGAAATTTCGAATGACACGAATCATTAATTCAAGTGTATAACTTGAATCCTCATATCAAATGATGATTTTTAAGATGTGTCTGATGATTTTTAGTGGGCTATTGTGATAGTAATTTGAAGATGAACAAAAAGGGGTTTTTGGCCAAATTCAGGCGATCTGAGGGGATGGGGATGGTCGGGCTGTACGAAGAGGTAGACGAGCCTATGGGGTTGCTTGGAAAAATGGTCGGAGTTGGTGGAAGCGACTGTGGAGTCGGCGGCGAGGAGTTTTGTTTTTAAACCCTAGTTTTGGAGTGTTGAAAACTTTCGATTCGTTCTCCCTATTGGATGCATCGAGTTCGATGCCGTTTGAAGGAATGGGGGATGGGCCGAAGGTGAAGCTTCTGCCGGAGTTTGGTGGCGTACGATTGTCGGAGTGTCGAGAAAACGGCGTTGACAGGTTTTGGGGCGTGGACCTGATCGTGTTCCAGGTTTCAAATATGGGGCTCGAATTCACTCGATTGTGATTTGGTCAAGTTTGGGTATAATAGGTTGTTCGAATCGATATGGGGAGTCGATGATGACGTTTAGGTGGCTGCGGCGTTGGCCGGAGGTGGCGAACGAAGGCGTGCACGTGCACGGTGCAATTTTCCTGGTGATGTTGTTTGGGTAGAAGCAGTGTTCCAGGGGGGTTTTTACCCGAAGTGGTACTCGAGTAATCGAGTAAGTGACTCGAAGCAAGTCGAGTCTGGGCTCGGGTCAAGTTCGTGTTCCAGGTTTCAAACCTGAAACTGTTTTGGGTTTGAAAATTTTTTTTAAAACCCAAATTTAATTTTAAACCAAGATTTTTAAAGCTAAGTTCAAATTGAAATGTAAATATAAATTCAAGTTGAATGTAGAATTTAGTTTAAACATAAATAAGTTTTATATTTAAATTGTTTTAATAACTTAAAAACAATTCAAAATATATTAAAGAAATTTGAAATGGAGTTAAAATTTTAAATGAAAAATTTAAGCAAGTTGAAACTAAAAGTTTTAAATTTAAATTTAAATCTGAATTAAAGAAAATTTGAATCATAGTCTGAAATCAAAGAAGTTTTAATATTTAAATTGTTTAAATTTGTTTTGTAATGATAATTAAAACATTAGTTAGAAAATGTTTTAAAAAAATTGAATTAGGAAAGATAAAAATGATATTTAATTAGTTCAAGGGAATAATTGATTAATTTATTTTATCAAGAAATTAAGATTTGAGTTAAATTAATTAAGATAAATTAATTTGTAAATAAGATTCATTAATTTAATAAAGAGCTGTCTTTTAAACAAATGATAAAGGTTATTTAATCAAATAATTAAGATCTCTTAAGTTACAGTTTAGAACTGAATTAATTAAATAAGCAGTGATTAATTTTATGATTTCAAAGGCTAATTAAAGGGTAATTAACAATAATTAAATTGAGTTCAATTACTTAAGAATAGTAATTAAATAATTATGAATAGTTAATAAGGATCATTTACTTGAGATTTATTTGATAATTTATTAATGTGATTAATCTTGATAATTAATGTGATAAATTAATTTGTGGATTGTATTAAGTATAATTATTTAATAACAGTAATTTAGAAATAAATTATTCAATATAATCAATTGGGTTAATCAAATCTGTTTAAATTAAATTCTTAATTTAACTAATTCAGAATAATCACTCGATAATTTTGGAAAGGTAATTACTTAGAGAAATAATAAATGGATAATTTATTCATAAGTAATTAATTAAATTGGAAATAACTGGAATTAATTAGGATTAAACGATTCATTAATCCTGTTTATGAATGATTATCAAATGCTTGGCCTTACTTATGAATGATTATATTGTATGAAATGCCTTGAATTGATTGTCTTAACTGATTTGTGATATTTTGTTATGTAGATTAAGCTGTGTATATTTATTTACATCTGTATATTATCTGTGAATCTGTGAATGGACGATAAGCGTTATAGTTTATATCGCTTATCGAATATATATTGTTGTATTTGAATCTGTGATGATTGAAATGATGTTGTACTATTGTGTTAAACCCCTGGACCACACCATACACACACAAATATGGATTTCACGAGGAAATCGATTAAGTCACAGATTTTTGAAATAGTTTTAAATTTGAATATTTGAATTCAAATGTTTTGGAAAAAGATTTGGGTTTAAAGTGAAAAGCTTTTGAAATGTAATTTCATAAATGAAATTTATGTTGAATAACTCGATAAAATATGAAGTTGAATAATTTGATTTGAACTTAAATTCAAGATTTGGAATTGAATTCTATGATTTAAAACTAGGGATTAATGATATTATACTAGTCATTATGAGTTAAATAATTTTTAAAGTATTTTTTTTTTTTGGGAATTTGAATTTAACCCAGGGATTTCAACTTGTATAAATGAATCAGATTTTCAAAATGAAAACTGTTGTTTTCAAATGATAAACACTTTTAGATAAGAACTGAGATTCCAGTTAATTAGGGGAATTTCAAGATTGAATAGAGAAATGATTTTCCTAAGTTATGAATGAATTCTTTTTAAAAGCTATGAATTAAATCTGTTTATTTTTAACAGATTTAAATTGATGATTTGTTTAAATCAAATTGAAATGAAATTGTTTTGAAGGCTATAAGTTAAATCTTTGATTTAAAGATTTAACGAGTTAATAAAATTGAAATAAAAATTGATTGGGAAAATCTGTGAATGAATCTTTTGTTTAAAAGATTAAAATGTGAAAATTGTTTAAACCGTTAAAGGTTGTGAAAATGAATCCTTTTGTTTAAAAGATTTGAAATGGTGATATGTTAAACTATTTGAAGAAAGTTTTGGGTTTTAAGTTGTGACTTAATTGAAATCCCAATGTCCATATGTTTTTGAAATACTGCGCTCACTGTTCGGTTTAGCCGGGAGAGGACCTTTGTGTTATATATCCCATTCCGAATATGTGATACGGCGTTATGGATAGCATTTGAAGACCGGTGGTGAAGACCCGATATTTTCGAAAACGTAAGGACAACTCATCGAATGTCTTTGCATCGAATGGTCCCCGGTATAGAGACTCCATATGTGATGGGGAGTCCGTACGTGATTAGTGAATATCCGGATTGCAAGGACTTCTTTGTAAGTGCCTTCGGTTCTGTTCGAGCCCGGAACAGACTTGTATAGATTGTATGTCTGACATTACAAATTGAGATATAAAGCCGATTTCTTTCAAATATATTTCTGTTGGTGGCGGAGAATTTATTCTTTTAGCTTAACACCCTTCTCTGAGACGTACGAGCTCAGAGGTTATATAGTTAAAGTTATCAGCGATGTATTCCCAATTTGGTAATGTGACATGCTGAGTGTTGCTGTGAAATGATCATTGTGTTGATTATTTGTGATAGGATCATTTATTTGATCGTCTATTCTGGTGATCATTTCTATGATCATTTGTTGACCCAAAGCATGGCTTTTGTATAAAGTATGTTTTTGTGGACGTGACTTCGTCGAGCCTCACACCCCGGAAATGGTCAAAACAGGAAAGATGCGGCAAGGTTATGAGGGGTAGCACCCTTTAGGGTATGTACATTTCCTTCTGGATAGAGGTGGTATCATGGTATGGAGCCCAGATATTTAACCTATGTGGTTACTACGAATTTATTACTTTATGGTTGTTGGTTTTCGGGATCCCGTGAGAAAGGTCGTTTACGATCGGGGAATGGCGTGCTCGTGTCAGTAGTTACCCAGTTAGGGGTAACCCGGCCTTGTGTTGGCAGAGTTCCGGTTTGGTTCTCGGGGATGTCTTTCCAGAGGCATTCTCATGTGGCAATGGGAAGTTCCTTGGCCTGACCATTTGTTGGAAATCCAAAGAAACAATACGTGACTTGTACGGTTTTAGTTGTAGAACCTATCATTCACTTATGGTGTCGCAACACTGTTTGGATTGTAGCTATAGTAGGCATACGATAATGGTCGTATGTTGGCTAAGATTTCTATTCTACTTTCGAAATGAATTTTTCTCTACACTATGCACTAGTAATAATATCAAATGTTCTTTTAATGCGTATCAAGCATCTTTGGCTATCATAAGGAGAAATCTCCTCCGATTCTGCGTTTGCATGTGTGTGTGTGCGGGAGGCCTTATGGTAGTCTCATTTTTCAAAAGCATTGCGAATTGACTTTAAAATCTTTTGTTGATTGTTTAAAAGATAAACTGTTTTTGTTGCTCACACCAGTCCCACGACTGATCCGGAGTTTATTGTTTCTTTCCTAAACTCTGGGTGCTCATTATTTTCTACACGAGCAGTCTAGAGTTGGGTTTTACAGATAGTTAGATATAGTGGATTATCTGGAGTTGGTTCAGTCTTTGGACCACACCAGTCTTGTTGAGCTTGGTGATATGTTATGGGGAGTTCGAGCTATTGCTGGATTGATTCTTGGAAATGGAGTTGCAGTTCTCGGAGTTCTCTTTTGAAGACTATCTTAGAGTTATATTGTTCCGCTGCTAGAAGTTATCTATTTTTCTTTCCGCTGTTATTTTATTGTATCATATCTCTGATGTATATTGATATCTACTGGATCATCTGTTGTATCAGATATTGTATCAAAGCTGTATATCAATGTATTATTCTTTTATTCCGCTGTGTTGTTTACTTAATGATTGTTATAAGCTCCGGCGAATCGGATTTGAACGGTTGAATCTATGACATTCGAATACGATTTGAAGTATGGATGTCGATTTTTGAGCGGGCAAAATTCGAGTCGTTACATGGTTGCACGACGTCGTTGTTAGGTTTTAGACACTGATTTGGTCGACGTCGTTCTCGAGGCCCGTGCGGCGTCATCATCACATCAAACTTGATCAGAGTAGGGGGTAATATGAGCTTGGGTCTACGGCGAAAGTCTGGACGGGGTGTCGAAGCTTCTAGTGTCCGGAGGTGGCGATGCATGGAGGTTTTGGGTGATCAATTCATTCCAATGGGGTTTGGGTTCGCTCGATTTCGATTTAGATGTTGTATCGAGTTTTTGGTTACTGGAGCTGATCGTGCATGTCGACGTCAATTTGTTGGAGGTAGCGGCGATGATCGAAGCAACGGCGATCGCATGTGCATGTGCGCGAGTGTCAGTGTGCCTGGGTTGGTTGTTGTAGGATTCGAGTAGAAGGAAGAAGAAGATGAGGACTCGGGTTGGACTCAGGGGAAACATCGGGTTGGTACGCGAGTAAAACAGAGAGAGAGAGAGCGTCGGGGAAGAAAGGATTTTGACTTGGGTTTGAGTAGGGGAAGTCACCAGGTTTGGCTGGGGTCTATGCTTTAGTGCATTAGCAGGGTTTAAAAAATTTAAAATAAAAACAAGTTTTTAAAAACAATTTTTCTTAACCAATTCCTTAAATGATTAATGTTTTACTTAATATTTAGGTTAGTTAAAAGTTGTATAACAATTTATTTTTAACTTAAATATTTAAGTTTGGAATATTTTATTATATTCATTAAAATAAAATTTAAATGATAATTAAGTAAATAATTAAGATTAATGGTTTATACTTTTAATTAATTAAAGTCTTAAGTAATTATAAATGATAATTAATTAATTCGAAATAATTAATTAAAATAAAATAAATGGCTTGCAATTAATTAATAACAATTAAGAAGGGTTATAAGTAATTAATTTATTTTGTGTTAAATTAAATTAATTACAAATTGTTTGATTAATTAATCTTGCTTATGGATGATTAATTGTATTGAATGTTTGGATTGATTTGTATCTCTACTCTGCCAATTTGAAAAGTTCTGTGATGTGCAATGCCTGAATTGAACTGTGATAAATGTGATTTATTTATCTATGACGAAATTGTTGTGTGAATATGATTTTGAATTTAAATTAAATTGTTTTACTTAAACAGCTTGGCCTTAAAAGACGGTCTTTGGATTTCGATGAGATCGGGATCAGATATCAAATTGTTATCCGAAAACCACATCGATCCAAATTGAGCTATAGCTCGTGAAATCTCAAGTGAAGACCGAGAATGAAGATGCAGAATGCAAGGGCTATTTGTCGTTAACTCTGAGGGTGATTCCAAAAGAGTGTAACGGAGATAGTGCCTTCGGTTCCGTTTCGACCTGGAACAGACTTGTATGGACCAATGCTATCGTCAATGGAGGATAATGAGCATTCCAAGATATGTGTGCTATAAAGGTAGTTATAGCCTCAAGCCTTATCAACCAGGAATGGCTAAAACAGGGGAGGTGCGGCAAGGCTACGTGGGTAGCACCCAAGTAGGATAAGATTTTCCCCTATCTAGAGGTCCCTTTTATTCGACTGTGTAGGCAGTTGTTGGCCACAACCATGGGGCTGTCTTATTCGGACTATCCAATGAGGGATAGCTCTGGTCTTGTGTTGTAGGGGATCAGGGTTGATCCTTGGTACTCTGATCTAAAACAAGTACTGTGACGGGCGGTACCCTAGTAGCCTTGCCATTATATGGAATCCAATCTCCAATAAGTGCCTGTACGGTTTTGATTGTGCCCAACTAAGTTGGAACGTGAGATGTAAGTATTCCAGCTATTTCCTATTTTATATTGAAAACCCTACACACTGTTACAATATAACTGAATTTCCTATCAAATGTTTCGGTTATCGTAAGGAAAAAACTTGCCCGTGTTTATTTGCGGAGAGTCTTACGAGATACCTTTGATTTCAAAATGATTTCTCAAGTTAAACAATCTTAAACCATTTACTCACACCAGACCCATGTCTAACCTAGAGTTTATTTCTGTTTTTCTTAAACTCTTGGGTACTCAAATTTTTATGAGTAGCCAAGTGATCAAGTTGGCTTGACGTATTTTGGCAAAGACTTGGAGCAGGAGACATGGCGTATCTATATATATCTATTCTGCTGTGTTAGCACCATCGGTTTGCATTTTGGGTTGTAATGTATAGGCTGGTCATTACGACTGTCTAATGTGGTGTTGTGTAACTCAATAACTTTGATGCATGAATATTATGTAATATCTATGTGATGTAATATATATTTTCCGTTCCGCTGTGAGATTCTGGTATTGTTTAGTTCTTTCTTACTTTCTTTCTATTCTCTTTTCTACTTACTTCTTTCTAATTTACGATACGTCTTTCTGTGGAATGAAAGGCGGGTCATCACAATTTCAATTTCGATATATTTCAAAGCTTTAAATATTCCATAATTTCAAAACTTAATTTGATAATTTCATTTATATCTAATTTAAGTTCATTATTATTTAGTTTTGAAATATTCACTTAATAAATCCAAATCATTTAAATAAAACCCCAAATTTCAAATCACTAAATATTTCCTTTAATTTATTTAAACTTGAAATACTCATTTAATCACCTTAAACCAAAAATCAAGTTATAAAATCATTTCCTTTAAGAATCTCAAATTCAGTAGGTTTAAAATCGATTTAATTAAATAAAATTCTTAATTAAATACCATTTCAAATCAATTTCAAATCTATCTTCCCAATCTTAATTTATTAAAAATTATTATAAACTTTATATTTGAAAAAAATAAATTAAATAAACACTTAAACATGTTATATATAAATTAAATCAAAATTTATTAAACTAAATCTTCTTATCAAACTTATTTTATAATAAAACTAATTTATAAATTTTAAAATAGTAAAATTATAAGTAAATTCTTAAATTTTAGAATTTCAAAACTAACCTATAATTTTAAAATTTTCAAAATATATAATTTAAAAGCTAAAATTTAAACATTTAAAAAATAACATTTATATATAAAATATCTAAAATCAAAATTTATTAAACCATATATGTTTATTTTCAAAACCATGGAAATCATTTTCAAAATATTTATGTATAGTCCAGCTATATAATTTTCTATCCTATGGTCAAGTGATACGAATATTTATCATTTCAATCCGCTATTTCAATATATACGGGTATATATCATTTCAACCCGCAATCCCAAATTCAATCCAATGAAAATCGCTTGGGTTTATCATTTCAACCCATAACAATTTTTTCCTATTCCACAAATCGTTCAGGTATGTGTCATTTCAACCTATAGGGAATTTTATACTAACAGAGAACTTGCAGGGTGTGAACATATATGATAATAATATAATAAGCATATATCATCAATATAACTAACAGATAATGGTGTCTGATGTCATAGTTCAACAGATACAGATAATAGCATTTATATAGCAATGTAAATAACTAACAGCATCATATTTCAATTGTCGTTACAATCGAAATCAAATTTAATAAATACAAGAACATTAATCGTGAGTGATTGCCCACCTTTCGAGGCTAGAAGAATCTGACGACTCGACAAGATACAAATTGAATTGTGAACCAGCCAATCGACCAATCCAACTACAAATCTCAAACCAAAGCAAATGGAATCGAGATCAATGAGACAAAGCTGAGAGTTTGAAACCGATGAAAACAAATCAAATCAGCTGGATATATCTGAAACGAGATGCATAGTGTGTGTTTGTGTATATATATATAACCAAAAATTCAAAATTACAAATACATATTTTTAAAAATAAAATCTCCATAAAATATATTTAAACATAATATATTAACAAACAATCTGTATATATTATATTACACAATCATTATTTAATTTAAAGCACATATATTTTAAAATCAAACAAATACATATACAATAAGTCAGTATAAAAATCACTATGATTCCCTTGAATTAAAATATATGTGTGTGTGTGTGATCATTTGTATTAAAATATTAAGTATAAATCAAATATATGTAGGTAATATTTATACAAGCATACTAGCAAACTCAAATACATGCTTGGACAAAGAAATATGAATATAATATATATAATGCTTCCCTTATATATAAAGCTTACTTTATTACTATACACATATAACTTCAGCAAACTACATTGTCTAATCTCATTTTATGTAAACTAATATAATACTAATATAGACTCATACAAACAATTTACTTACAGTACACATAATGTACTTTTTAAAACATATTATTTAAATAAACTTGCTTACATAGCAACAACATATATATATAACACCAATATATAAACAGATACATATAACTTATAAACTTTACAGATTATATTAACAAATATACATATATATAACTTATATATATATATGCTTATTATAAAATAACACTTAAATAACTCATAACAATATATGTGTGTGTGTGTGTGTGTGTGTGTGTGTGTGTGTGCAAACATATGTATACAAAACAAACAACAACTGAGCATAATTTACATATATAACTGTCATGTTATAACAGTTTATGTTATATGTATAAACTACAAATAATATTATATAATACTATACAAACATAACACAATATATATACACTGTAGCTAAGTAACATATATATATATATATATATATATATATATGAACATACTATATAAATTTATATATAAACAGAGAGTCACATCACCTATAAAACTTACATATAATCTATATATATAAACCCATAGAGTATGTATAAGAAAATATATAGAAATCATACATATATATTGTACATATTATAATTATACTGACATATATGTAAATATATATAACTAACTGTATATTGCCTAATGTATGCAGTAAACCCAACAATCTTTTGCGGCGAAGCTTGAACATCAGACATTGGGATCTTCATCAGATCGAAGGCCTTTTTGAAAAGAATATTGCAAGAAGCACCGCAATCAACAAGTACTCTTCTTACAATAGCTGGCCCAATGCCAGCAGAAATAACCAAGAGATCTATGGTAGGGGCTTCAACACCCATAGAATCCCTAACTCTGAAGACAATGTCATCATTAAAAGTTTTCTGCTGCTTCAGAGGTGCAGCATCTTCCAACACAAAAACACTTTCCTCTGCTGGCGCAAACTTCAATGCACGAGCGTACCGTTCCATCTCACCCCAGCTTCTGCCAGCTGGGTGAGGTCCTCCTGTAATCACATTAATAACGGGCCTCTCTGATTCATGAGCTGCTGCCTTTTCACTTGAGCTAGGACAATGAACAGGAGCCTGTTGTCCTTGAGTTGACGAAGTTGGACCATTCTTGTTCCTCTCTACATATTGCTGGAGCTTGTTTTCCTTTAATAATTCCTCAATCAACTCTTTCAAGTGACGGCCCTCATTGGTATCATGCCCGGGTTGGTTATGGAACCGGCAAAACCTTCCATTCTTCTCAGCTTTCTTATTAACCCTCTACTTAGCTGGTGCGGGGAATTCAACCGTGTATTTGTTTGCAAAGTAGGTATTCTCTTGGGTATCAGTCAGAGGGGTGAAGTTGAAGGGACGATTTTTCTTTGCATCTCCTTGCTTCTTCTGACCATCGTTTCCCCTCTTCTGATTGCCAGATTCCTTCTTATTCGAAACAGCATTACTATTTCCAGCCCATGTCGATACCACCTTAGCCGGTGCTTGGAGGCTTTCCAAGTGCATGAATTCATCGGCTTTCTTATAAAACTTGTCAAGCGAATTTGGTTCTTTCATTTTCAACCACTTCCCGAACTCACTTGCCTTATTAATAGCCCTCATCAGGTACGTTAAAATCATTCTCGGCTCTGTGTTGTCTACTTCAGCCAAAGCTATATTGAAGCGAATCAAGAAAGATCTTATGGATTCTCCAGGATTCTGCTCCAAGCCAGATAATGATATTATATCTTTCGCCTTCGAAGCGTACAATCTGAACTGTTCCTTAAACTTTCGAGTCAAATCAGAAAACTGGTCTATCGACTGGACCGGCAGCTTTGTGAACCAAAGTAAAGCAACTCCTTCCAGGTATACCGGAAAATACCGGCATTTGATCTCATCAGAAGCTCCGGCACCCGTCATGTGCCAATCATACTTGTACAGAAATTCATTAGGGTCACCCGTCCCCTTATAAGCCGGAATGGTAGGAGGAACGAACTTCCTAGGAAACTCTGCTTTCAGAATCCTTTCAGTGAATGGAGTCTTGCTTGGAGCGAACCCCCATTCTTTTTCGTCTTCCTCCCTTTGCATACTTTCCTTCATGATTTGTCGGACCATCCCTGAAAAATATTCCTCATCATTAAGGGGCTCAGCATGACAGGCATCGGCCATCTTCTCAGAAGTTTGCCTTGACAAGCGCTCACGGAAAGTCGGCTGTTGTCCGGATCCTCCAACTTGGGGAGGTGTGTCTTTGACTGGGCCAGCTGCCCTTTGAGGAACATCTCTTTCTTCAACATCATGAACATTATCAGCAAAGTTTGGTTCGTTATTCACTGGTTGACGGTTAGCCCCAAGGAAAGCATTTAACCTTTCCAACATCAGATTGTTTTGGGCTTCCGTCTGCTGATATAGCCCAGAAACCACAACATCCAATTCTGCTCGAGTTACTCCAACAGTTGGAGTTGTTTGACTTAAAGGAGGAGAAGTGGCAGTAGTCTCGCGAACATCGTCTGATCTAACAGACTTGCGCTTTCTTCCAGGAGCCATTATTTCTGATAAACTTTTGGTTTTTAGAGAGATCCTTTCCACAAATTTCTATGAAGCTATGATGGCAGTATCCTGAGTTCGGTTCTCAGTGAAAGCACCAAAAATGTTAACGTAAAAATCAAACGCTAACACCCCGGTGCGAGTTGTGTAAGTGTGAAAGCACCACCCGTCGATACGTGAATCAGAATTAAGTAGGATAATCTCAGAAAAGCAGTAAAAGACACAGTTTTTATAGTGGTTCGGCTTATAGTCAAGCCTACGTCCACTTTCGATCTCTTTATTACTGACTCAAATACAATTTATACAACTCTCTTCAATTACAACACACTTTAGACTAGTAGTTCAAACTTCGATGTAGAATAATCTTTCGAATCCATGTCGAATGATGTAGATTTTCTCTTGAAGTTTGTCGTAATGTCCTTGGTGTTTGGAGTGCTTGAAGTGCCGTTCGGGTTGAGAAAATGGCAGAGTATTGGCGCTTCGAGAATGAGCTAAAAGTCCCCTCTCATATTGGAGTAAGGGATGTATTTATAGGAGATTTCCTGGGCGAGGTATAAGCCATGCACGACCTAGGGTGGGTCATAGGTCGCTAACGAGTTAAAGGAATATGAGCTACGACATAACTGGTTCTCACTTGGTCATTTGAATTAGCTGGTAGATCGTAACGACCTAGAGGAAAGCGGCACGACTTTATCGCCAAGTACTAGGTCGTGAACGACCTAAGGTAAGTCGTAGGTCGGTGGTGACTTATGGGAGTAGTTAGCGAAAAATGTTGAGATATCCAATGTAGCGACTTAGGCTAGGTTGTTGAGCCACACTTTACTCCTTATATCGTTAACTCGGTAGGTCATGAATCGTTGACAATTGAGTCGCCTAGCCTTCAGGCTGTTAGGTCGTTAGGCCATCTAATCTTTTAGGTCGCTGCTTTCCTTAAGTCGTTACCTGTTAGGTCGCTTGGCAGTGTTCTGTCTTTTAAGTCACCGGATCTCTTAGGTCGTTGAGGACTGAAGTCATTAGGTCGTTCAACCTTTAGGTCGCGGGGTCCATAATTGTTAACTTGTTTATGCTTTAAGTCGCTTATGAGCCGCTTCATGTGTTAGGTCATTAGGTCCTTATCTTGTTAACTCGTAGGTTGCTTCGGTCTTTAATTCGCTAAGTTGTGATGCGGAGTCTCATTCCAGTTGCCTCGCTATTGCCTTGGGTCGCTGAGTCGCTTAACATAGGAGTTAACACTCCTGCTCCAAAACTCTTCCATAATTTGTCAAGCTAACCTGAATCCCTGGACTACTCATACATAATATGAGTACCCAAGAGTTTAATAAAACAAAAAATAAACACTTGGGTCAAACAGGGGTCTGGTGTGAGTAAACGGTTTAAAGTTGCTTAACTATAGAAAATCCTTTGAGAAAAAAAGGTATCACTTAAGACTTCCCATACATAAACATGGAAAAGCTTTTACCTTACGCTAACCAAAACATTTTATAGGAAATCCGGTGATATTATAATAGTGTCTATGGTTTTCAAGTAAATAAAAAACTAGTGCGTGGCCCGTGCTACGCACACGGGACATTGGGATGTTTAAAAGAATGGGTATATCAAGTTTATACACATCATTTGTATGATATAATAACTCAGCGTTATAGATGCCCATGGTGATTTCTTTCTGTTTTTAGGATGAAGTTAGTATTTTGTCTTAGTGGAAAACTATCTATTATAAAACAGTCTTGTTGAAGTATGCCCATGGTTCATTATTTTAGATTGCAATGACAGAGTTAATTGTAGTCGTCAAGTTAATATATTATATTTTCAAATTTGTCACTATAAAAAACTGTACTTTTGTTATCGAGAGGTTTTTTTTGTATTAAAATTTTATCTCATGTTGTAAGTGCATATGTTCTTTTGTTGTCTATGGACCATGGAGCGTGTTTTGGTTCTTTCTTTTAATGTTCTGTTACAATGTTATTAGCATCACTGTGTCACCCTACATGCGCAGTCGTCATCACTTATGCGATTGGCTGAGTTTTACTTATGTGCATTGTGCCATATACTCATGTGATTAGCTGAGTTTTACATATGTAGCATGTAAGTTGAATTCAGATAGAGTGGAGTATGTTGGACAAACCTTCTACAATTTAGCATAAAAGTTGGTATGTATATTAGAATATTAAATCATCTAAGAAATACCTAGGTTTTGTAAATCACATTCAAAACTAAGAAATTTATTACAAATAAAATCAAATTTGGAGACCTTGCCAAAGATAATTTTATTCTATATGACATCCGGAGGTTGAATATATGGTTTGAAAGCATATTAGTGGTTCAACCGAGCCAGTGAAAAAATCCTCAGAAAATCTAAATCTACCCTCATTTGTATTCGAAAAACAGATAAACATCCGATATCTGAGAAAATCAAATACAAATAAGAATACGAAGACATCCACATTCAAAAATTATCGCTACTTATTGTCAAGATTATAGTTTGTATATGTGTATTTTAATATAAAAAAATGATATGTATTTATTATTACCTTTAAGTCGGTTTTTATATAATATGCATATTAACTACTCAAAACTATTTATTATTATCAAATTTAGTTAATTTTCACATTTTTATGATTAATGTGATTGAAAAAAAAATATGCTCAACCAAGATCTTCCAATTAAGTTTTTTGTAGCAAATAGGTATGTGCACATATCTGAAAGAGATTTCAAATGTGAATATAACATTATCGGCATCTAAAAGTATCTATTGATAAACCTAAACTCAACTCATATGCATAAAGCTAACTCCTAAACGTACGCAGATCCACCTATGAATTGTAATAGTAGATTTGCGATATATGACTGATCAACTCAGTAATTGGATTTTCGGATATGGAGATTATCTTTTGTGGTAGAATCTAGCATAATCCAAAGTTTAATTTTTTGGGAAATTTTGATGCGTAAAGCTTGCATTAGCAATAAACAAATGAAGAAAAAAAGGTTCAAAGTACATTATGTACCTCAGTTAACCCAATATTCATTGGTAGTAAATACATATTTATGATGGTTGTAATGATAATCAGTGTGCAGGGATGAAGTAAAAAAGTAATTGTAATATTTTGTCTGGTACACAAATTTTCTGCCTGAATATCATGCAAATAGTCCTGCATTTTGGTCATTCAATAAAATTTATATGAGTAGCCTTTATCAATCTTAGTTGTTTATGGTTGCAGGAGTGAAGAAACTTGAAACAGCAACAGAGTAAAGGTAATATTAAAAAATTAAGTAAACTTTTATTGCATACATTGAAATGTAAAAAAGTAGTCTCCATCAGCTTCATATGATGCAAAAATTGAAATCCAAAAGGAAAGGGCAAAACAGCAGATGCCCAAAGTTCACTCAGCCTTCATGGCTGCAAATGTCTCCAGGAATGCACTGTTGGCAGACGGTATCATTAATTATTCTTGGTATATATCTTTCATATAAGGAAAGCTATGGATTTAGTCCATTCTGTTCAACCTGCAACAGTTTTAGCTGGTATAATGAATTTTATGTTGATCAATTAAATAATACAATGTTAAACACAAATACCAAGTACACTTTGGTTAAAATAGTTGTCATATTGATTAAGTGCAGTACACTTACCGAATATTATATAGCTTTGGAAACATTGAAAATGCATCAATTGTTCATGAATGATTACAATCATCCAAAAAAATTACCTAGTTAATTGATAGTCAATACTAAATTGTCATGTTTTCCAGTTTTAATCGAAATGAGGGGAAAAGACTGCAAATAGCAATATTATCAAGCAAGAAAGCATTTGTTAGCAACACTGTCATTCATGATAATACTATCTACAATAGTTATTATGTTGTCAACCTACTTTATAATCAGGCAGTAATAGAACATGCACTACCGTAAATGCACCATGCGGTAGTGTAACAGAGCATAGATACCACCCAGATATTGGATTACTTTCACATCGAGCCAAATATTTCCGATTTTGTTCAAATTCAACTCAAATCATTGCCTATATCGTGCACACAGGCTTGTATTTTATGGCTTCTCCATTTCTTTCGAATGAGGTGACAGTGTCTTCCAATGATATCATAGAAAATATAATCAAACCTGGCCATACTGAAGAAATGGGTCACAGAATTTTCTATGGATCGTAAAATTTCTATAGTTTGTGACTTATGATACCTTTTAATAAAATCAACTTGCAATAGAGTTCTCACTTTAATCTCTTCTCTTAGTTCCCATCTAGCATGAAACAATGATTAGCTTCCAGAAGTAATACTAATTAATTTGTAAGGAAAAACGTAGACGTTAGCTAGCATATCGAATATTGTATGATGTCTTATTCATATTATAAATATAATCTAATCTTAACATGGCGTATCATGAATTCTGAAAAAGTAGTAATCTAACTACTCTTCTTCATCAACCAATTATAACCTATGTAATCTTAAACACTATTGATTTAAACATCAATGATTATTGCTATAAATTAGCCATTATGTATTTTGTGGTATATTTGTGCTCATTGACCAACGTGACCTTTCAGCAAACATAAAAATGTCACATACAAATTTATAATACAAATTATTATTGTTGTGATGAAAAGGATTAGCCGTTTAAAGGAAAACGTGAAATATTTTTGTACTATTTATCAATATACCACTTGCTATTTTTTACGACTTTGAAAAACGCATCTCCAAAATAACAATATGACTATATCATTGTACCACTCATTAAACCAAGTCTTGTACTAAGCAAATATACAGTATATCCACATAAAATTTCAATTTCATAACAATTTGAAGGCATGATAATTATTTAGAATTTCAATCAAATAAAATTTCTATTCCATATTATTCCTTAATTGCGTCTTTGATATTGTTAAGTCAGATAAAATGTTAAAATTGTGTCTTTGTTATTGTTAATTAAGATAGAACGTATGCATGCACTTAATGATTACTACATTGTGTATTGTTCTTAGTTTTAGCCAGTTAATAGATTATCTTCGTGACACGAAGCAATCAACTTTCAAACTATGTATGTGCGCGCGCGCGACACTAATTCAGTCATAAGCAGCATTTCAAAAGGTTGTCTCATTCATGGCACTACAACTTCCATTATTATCTACCAAATACTAAAATAAACAATAGAAATTTAACACCGAGTCATTTATATTAACTAATCATCAAACATACATATGCATGCATACATATAGGTATAGGTCTCAATGGTTTACCAGTGGGCCTTATGTGTTCCGTGAATATTAAGCTAAGTATATTTCTTTAAAAAAATATAGTTAATCTTTTTGTACAAAATAGTTGGATGCTGAGCTAAAATTCGTGAAACATGAACCCTTGGATTGAAACTAAAAGAACTAATTTTCAAAAAAAATTGAAACATCAATACTAATTCTTCTCCTCATCTACTCTATCAAGTATTGATGGTTATCATTTTTTTATTTGAATTCAAACAAAAAATAACTATAACAAAATTATAAAATCACACTATTGTAGCTTATATTTCTTTCACAGGATGGTTTAAAACACCTGTTGGATGTCAAGTCATAAGGATCTTATTTTATATCATCATCTTGCAGATATAAATTAGGAGAAAAATTTAATCGATTGGGTTAGCTGCATACACCAAAGGCAGCTAAAACAAAGAAGATGAGTTTAAACCATGGCATGCAAGATTTAAGTTTTGATGAGTATAAATCGATTAGCCAATGAAATTAAAAAAAATTGGTATAGACAAAGTACTGTATTACGAAATGGTGGAAGTCATAGGTGAACCATTACAGTCAAACTTGACATTGTCCACTTTAAAAAAATGAACCAAGTTTAAATATGTCATCCAAATACGTCATCAATGTTATATATTCATCCATTCAGATATAATACAGCAAGCTTGTAAAGAATGTGCAAAATGAAGAAGGTTGTAAATCTGAAAAATCAAGGCTATATTTGCATCAAATGCACCGCCATTACCAACTCACATAACATGTGTATCAAAAATATTATTTATGTACGAATCTAGTCTATCAAATTTGGATGGGGTAGCTAATGAATACTATTTTATTCATTTTACGGTAGTTAATTATTTGCAAAATGATTAAACAACGCTTATAAATGACATAAGGAGATATCAAATCTGGACAATGCAGAAACAAAGCTTATAAACGATGTAAGGACCGTTCTTCAAAAACATTCATGCATAACCCACTAAGAAAAACAACGGAATCAAGGTAATCATCCATAAATCAGAAGAACAAACATGCGGAGTAAAAAATAGATTTTGAACAAGCAGTTACATAAGCAATAAAGACAGAAACAAAATTAACGAAATCAGCCTTAAGATAGGGAGAACGTAAAAATCATACCTAACCAGCTGTAGATCTGAATGGTGGAGGTAGCATCCAAATTGTTATCGATGGAAAACAATGAAGAGAAAACGATGAGTTAAATCAAATCAGCGTTAGTTATATGAAATAAGGTAAAAGTAATCAACAACGAATGTACGAATTGACCAAAATTAGAATCACTTAGTGAGAAAAAGTACTTCACTTTGTTGTATGAAATTGAGAAGGAAAATTATTGATGACCATTTTAAATGCATGAATATAAGATTCTCTAACTTAACAGCTTCATGGAATAAGTTCAAAGACGTACATTGCTAAATAAAACATACTAATGCCATGTTGATAGACACCACGTACTCTTTGAGCAATTCCATGTCCTTCATACCAAACTTGCTAACTATTTTTTTGTAAAGTAAAAAACACATATTATGAACATTAACCTACATTTCATAGATAATATTGGTTTACCCAGTATATTATAGATTAGATACTTTCACAAAAAGCCAGAAACCTAAAGATATAGGAGGAAAACATATAACCAGTAAGAACCCCAGAGTATGGTGAAGTACGATTTCCTTAGCTACATGAATATGGTAGTAAGTGCAACAACCAACGATTGAATTGTATCATTCATTCAACAAATTATAGACCTCGGCATTACATTGGTCATGGAAAACATCGCAATAGAGGAATAATAAACTGAAAGCTTTCACTTCAGGTTCTATAATAATGAAATTTCTTAACACTAACTTCAATATCAATTTGCTACAAATAAACCTAAGTTCTAATCATGCCTCATATAGGAACATGTATTAATGATACTGTTCAAATTCAAATATTTGGTGAAACAAATTTGTAACTCTAGGAATTGAAGTGAATTAGATCCTTCTGACATTCTAATTAGTAGTCAAGTCCAAGTGTATATCTTACTCTAACTATGAAGCAAGCTTTGTTAAAAAGGATTGGTATTAAATGATAAAGGGTATATTTTCTTATATTGAGAATGATATATGAAAGCACCCCAAAAGTTTAGAAGACAACAAACTTTTTTTTCTGGGTCTGTTCTATAGATTTATACTGTTTGAGTAAAGGTTGAACATATGAATCTTTCATTAAAAAATTAAATTAAGCCCTTGTTTCATTTATCATCTTACATAGTATGCTCGTAAGTAATGAGTAGGATTCCCCACAGACCAAAATGATCAAAAGTAATCATAAATCAGTAAACACATTAAAACAGTGTACTATCAAAGCAGCGTACTGTGAAACTATCGTCATAACTTACCAGTATTTCTACTTACTTTAAAACAGAACCATCTTCATTGCATGGTCATAAAGACATCCACCGTCCTGGCCTGTCTACAAAAATATGTCTTTAGGACCATAAATCCATGTTATTCATCCATAATACATATGTTCATTTACACCCAAAAATTCATCTGTTCCTAAAGCTATGGACGAATCCACCAGTTAGAACATGCTTCTTGTCGAAAATCAAATGGATTTGAAGTAGTTAAAAAATTTGATTGAAAAGGGTAAAATATAGGAATCGAAAGAAATGAAAAGGTAAATTACCATTGATGAGTTTAAAGGCTGGTTTTGATTATTCATCGATGAGGTTTCACAAGATTAGACTGCGATTAACAAACTGCAAAGTCGATTTGAGATCTGTAGAATAAAAACGTTGTTTTTGGCTAGGGAAAAGGGCGAGAATTTGGGAAGAAGCAATAGTAACTGTCATTATTTATCGGTGAGGTTTCATAAGAATTGACTGCGATTAACAAATTGCAGAGTCGATTTGAGATCTGTAGAAGAAAAACGTTGTTTTTAGGTAGGTGAGAGAGCGAGAATTTGGGAAGGAGTCATAGTAACTGTCGTCGTCAAATGATAGCAAAAAAAATAAAACGGGGTGGAAAATTGAATAAAAGGACACGTATAAATCAAAGAGAGATGTGGATTCTCCTTTCCTATTTAAGTAATAGATAGCCGAAATTGTTACATTCATTAAATTCCAGCTACTGGCCACAAAAGTGGGTAATACAATCAAAACCGTAGGGTCTCGTAGGAAGAATGGGTTTCCATCAATGGCAAGGCTACTGGGGTACCGCCGACACAGTATGTGGCCTAGATCACCGTACCGAGGAACCACCCTAACTCCCCTACAACACAAGGCCGGAACCGTCCCTTACTGGATAGTCCCGAACAAGACCACCCCGTGGTTGGCGCGAGCAACTATACACTAAGACGAAATAGAAAGGGACCTCTAGACAGGGGTAAATCTCGTCCTACTTGGGCATGACCCACTTAACCTTGCCGCACCTCCCCTGTTTTAGCCATTCCCGGTTGATAAGGCTTGAGGCTATGATTACATTTATAGAACACATCTATCTTAGAATGCTCATCGTCCACCTGACAATCTTTTGGAAGCATTCAATCCATACAAGTTCGTTCCGGGTTCGAACGAAACTGAAGGTGCTATCTCATTGCACTCATTTTGGAATCACCCTCAAAGTCAACTACCATAGCCCTTGCACTCTGAATCACCATCTCGAACTTGAAAGTACTATCCCCGTTAACACATCTTGGAATCACCCTCAGAGTTTATAACGATGAATAGTTCTTACACCTTGAGTCTTCACTTGAACTCCACTAGGATTCACGACCTAACGTTTAATTTGGATCGATGTGGTTTTCGGATATCCAAATATGGAAACCCGATCCCGGTCTCACTGAAATCCAAATGCCATTTTAATGTCCAAGTTGTTTAAGGGTTTAAACAATTAAACTTATATTCAGAATAACATAAATAGATAGATGATTCACATTATCACAATAGATAATTCATATCAACCAATCATATCACAAAGTAGCACATATCACATATCAGAGATATCACACCCAAATTATCCAATATCAATCAATCATCCAATATCAATCAATCATCTATATGCAGGTTTGATTCAAACTCTTAATCAATCTAATTAACCTTTAATTAAATTAATTACTATCCTTTAATCACTTGGATTATCTTATTCCTGCTTCATTAATTTATTACAAATTAATTTATTAATCATCTCTTAATGATCTTCCTTAATTAATCCCCATTGATTAATTATACTTTATTACATTCGAGTAATTAGCCTTTAATTCTTTAATTAATTCTATAAATTAATTATCCTTAACCATATACAGTAATTAACCTTTAATTACTACCATTAATTACATTAATCAATGATCCTTTATTTGCTTCCATTAATTAATCAACTATGATTAATTACATTAATCCTTTATTAATTACCATTAATCATACTTTAATTAATCACTTATTCATTAGCCTTGATTAATTTCACTAATTATATTAACTAATGATCCTTATTAATTAATAATCCCTTCAATTAATTAAATAATTAATTTGTAATTAACCATCTCATTAATTAGTCTTAATTAATCATAAACAGTAGTTAATAACTTGTAGTTACTTATCTTAATTAATTAACTTCTTAATTAATTATATTAATCTTTGATTGATTATACTAATTAATTAATCTTTAATTACTTCATTACGTAATCATTACATTAATTAATAACCGTTAATTAATTTCTTCATTGATTTATCACATTTTTAATTAATTACATTTAGTAATTAATCTTAAATTAATCACATCCATTAATTAATTAATCACATTAATTAATTAATTAAATTAATTAAGTAATTAATCCTTAATTTCTTTCATTAAGTAATTATCTTCTAAATACTTTCATTAGTTAATTACTCTCTTAATTAATTACCTTAACAAGTAACTAGTCACATCATTAACCTTAATTCTTTAATTAATTAATCACTCTTTAATTAATTAACTTCAAATCAATTAATTAAATTAATCCTTAAATTAATAACATCAAGTGGTTAACCCTTAATCACTTCACTCAATTAATTCCATAAGCAATTTTCCACTAATTACTTCCATAAGTAATTTCTCTTCTTAATTACATTATGTAATTATCCTTCATTATATAATTACACTTAATTGATTCATAATTAAGTGATTATTTAAAATTAAACAAACAATTAACTAATCATTTAAAATTAATTAAATAATTAGTTAACTTCTTATATTTAAAAATCCTAATTAATTAAGAAAATCATTTATCATAATTAAACTTTTACTTATTAACAAATCATATTAATTAATTATTCTTAAGTTCATAACAATAATAAAATTAACCTTATTTATCTTCATAAATTAATTATTTGAATTAATCAAATCTTCATAACTTAAAGACAAACTATTTTTATTGGTTTACAAAATTATAACAATAACCTTATTTGATAATAAAGCATTTAGAAATCAATTTGAAATTTAAAATAATTTAATCATCTAATTTAAACTTTAAAACCTTTGAGACTTTTCAAACTGTTTAATTTAGACTGTACAAATATTTATCTCTAGAAGCTTAATTATCGTATCTTAAAACTTATCCATTTCAATACAATTTGAAAACTTAGTTTTTAAACATTACATAAAATCTTTGATCTAACATTTTAAATTGAAAACACCCCTTTTAATTAAAATTCAAATTTTAATTAATTTAATTACTTCCAAAAGCAATTATCTTAGACAATTTAAATTTGAAAATATATTCAATTAACACTTTTGAAAGTTTGATTAACATTTTTTCCAAGAACAAGTTTTTAAATTCGTAAATTAATTTCCTTTTGCAAAATCTTAAGCTTTGAATAGCACAGGAAATCGTCTTGGGTCAAACCCGTGTCGAACTCACCAAAAACTAGAGCTAGCCTCGTGTCAAACACCAACTAAGCTGCTCGAGACCACCCTTTCCCTTGCACGAACCAAAACCCGAGCAAACACCTTCTTCCTAAACTTCCTCTCTTCTACCAGATACATCATACACGCGTGCACGATGCACGGTGAACCAAACGACGTCGACCCTTCCTTCGGCCTTCTCCAAGTCACCGACGACCACGACGAGCTTCACGACCAACCAAAACCATAAAAACTTTGCCAAATTGAAATCGAGCACCAAAGCCCAAAAATGGAAACAAGACTCGAACGAAAACCTCCCAACGCTGACGAACCCGTCACCGTTAGATCCTACCGCCCTCACCATCGAATCACCTCGACCCCGAGCATCCATTCGCCCTAACACGATCGTCTCCGATGATCCAGTGATGATGCGACGGATGCAAAAACAAAGGACTACAAAATTAACGACGAAACACTACTCCATCAAAATCCAATCACCTCGGCCCATAAGAAAAATCACCATCAGTTTTCCTATACTTGCCATCAACCGTACCACCTCCAGACCAAAAATCAAATAGCTCCGCCATGTCGTTCATCGGCAATCGCCCAAAACTCCAAATTCGAACAACCCCTAATCCCATGAATCACCAAACTAAAAATCATGATATGAATATGAAATTCATGATTTTTAACCACTATCTCATTCATGAGGTCCAAAACAGAAATTAAGTTTGTTGATTTTTAGCATGCATCAATATTTTACTGTATTTCCTATTTTAAAAATTATTTGTAAATTCAAAGTTCCAGAAACTATTTTTAGAATCTTCAGTACACATTAACAAACAATTTTCATTTATATAACAATGTCTAATATTGGTTGAATTTAGAGATTTTGAATTTTCCTTAAGGAAAACAAATTCAGTAAATAAAACAGAGTAGATAAATTTATACAGGCACTTGTATTCTCTGACAATTTCACACTTCTAACATGCATGCATAACAATATTCATGTAAACAAATATTCATTATCATAGAAAAATTCATCACATGCATAAAGAATTCAACTACAGATATTATTAAAACTGTTTTTAAAATGTTTACTCACAATTTGAAAAGGCAGAGGCAGGTTCTAAATTTTTATCTGGAAAGTGCTTTGATTTCTTTGCTGTTGAGATTGAATCCTTTGCATGCCCATAAATCTTTGATTTTAAATGCTGAAACTGATGTTGATCTTCCATTTGAGTTACAGGTTTGAAGTTGCAGTAGGTTTAGTTGATATGAAAAACTTGTTTGCAGATTTGAAAATGGGTTACAAGATTTGAAAAAATTTGAATTGGTTGAAAAGTTTTTTTTTTACAAGATTTTGGTTTGAAATTCTTTTTGCTTCAGCTGAAAATAGGAAAAAGAATTTGAAGAAGAATGTATGCTTTTATGAACTAAATTATGAAAAATCAAAGAATATAAAAATTTAAGAAATGACGCTTGTTTTTACAACTTACATTTGTCACTTATATCTCTTAATTGCCTTACATATGTTACATAGATGTGTTAAGATATCAGCACATGTCCTTAAGTATTTTTAAATAAATTTTTATTTAATTCAAATGTTAATATAAAGCTTACATACTTAATTTACTTAATTAATAAATACTTAAATATGTATATATTTACTTTTTAAAGAAAATATTATAAAACTAATTATAATACAAATAAATTCTTATACATGTATTTTAAATTCTAAAACATTTATCCTTATTGTTTAAGAGATATAAATTAAAATTCCCAATATCCTTTGAAAAATATTATATTAAATTATACTTTTCAAATTACAATTTATATATATATATATATATATATATATTAAAAATTTGAAAGTTCTTTTATCAAATTCAAACCAAACTTCACTATATACAAATATGCATACATTTCAAGTAGAAAATATTTTTAACATAAAATTTAGGAATTATTATGTTAAATTTCAAAACAACTTCAAACTATAACATATACTTACATATACATTACAATTTGAAAATTCATCTTTAATTTAAAACAAAAGATCTTCTTATTTACAATATATATATCAAATATATATATTATAAATAGAATATAATTTTTTAGCTTTGAAAGGTAATTCTTATCAATTTAAATTGTTAAAAAGATATTGATCAATATTGCCAGCTTAGATATTTATTAACCTTTAAAAGATTAAATTTACCAATTTAAATTAAAATTATAAAGGAAAATTATCAAATCAATTTAATTATTAATAAATATTATTAAATTGATATTGCCTAAAATTCCGGGTTGTCACATTCCTCCCCCTTTAAAAGAATTTCGTCCGTGAAATTCAAAAGCAAGGATAATTTAATAACCCAGCAAAGATTTTATTTTCAAACAGCAAAGCATACCTATTATCCAGTTACTAACAACTAAAGCAACCAATCAAACCAACGAACCTAACTAATTATCCTTACATAAATCAGGATAGATCTTACTAACACTATCTATAGTTTCCCAAGTATAAATCAGTAGGAGACTCGCTCTATAGAAGCTCAATAAACTACACCACCATAATCCAGAGCTCCTCTCATCTCAAGATCCACCAATCTGAACAGAACATCAAACTATACCCAAGTCAAGCACAACATCCAAATCCTTCTGAACTGCTGATTCTATCACTTGATGAATAATACACATATTCCTCAGAGATATGTGAAATACAATGAATTCCAGCTATCCGATCTGGCAAATCAATCCTGTAGATCAAAATCTAATCTCCAAAGAACACATGAAAATCTCAAAATACTTCCGGAGCTAGCTCTCTAGTTTTGCCCAATCTTTTATCTCCTTTGATCGGATAAAGCTAAAGCAATATCCAAATTCCAACTTCACATTCCAAATCTCCTCAATTCTTAACTGCATAACTCTTCTGACGATTCGGGGTCCTCTATTTTTCCTGATCAGCTTAACCCCTGCTAATGCTTCCAGAAACAACTAGACCAAAGCAAACCGGTTTCTGAATCCTATTCATCAAAATGGTCTTCCAAGATTCGTCGAAATCCAGAGCACAAGCTCTACTTCCCAAGCATAAGCAAACTAAACTTACTTCCTTCCTCGCACAGCTGCTACCTCGCTTCTGCTTCACAACTCTAATTCTGGAAGAGATGAAAATGATGTTGATGAACACGAGTACAAACTTATCCAATATATCTGGGAAACTTTGTTCATCAAATTCATAAAATCTTAGTGACCCATCTGACTCGGTCACACATCCTTATAGCAGAATCCAACTCAAAAACTAGGTCTAGCCATTCCAAATTCCAAAAATTCATGAGCTGCTACACCAACTCTTCCTTCTACAAAAATAATCCTACTACCAGGGTAACCACCAGAATCGCTTCTGGAACCAAATCAATATGGAACTCAACTCCAGATGTAGACAAACTTCTGATTACTTCAGTAGATCCTACTTCCACATGAGAACTCTCAGTCTTAAACAAAAGATTGCCCAAGATAAATTTTCAAATTAATCACAAGTCACTTTTGCGATCCTACCTAGTTCGGATTCCAAAGAAACTATCCTCTTTTTACCAACTAGAACAGCCTTAAGCTTTTCCAAATAAGGTTAATTTTTCAAGAAAACCTTCACCGTCTTCTCGGACTGCTGATAGAAGAACCACAAAGATTCCTGAACCATCGGAGAAATGTCACACACTGTTGCTTCCATACTCTACCTTGATGATACTGCAAAGCCAAAAGATCTTCTTGTCGGCTCACAAACACCTCCGAGCTGAAACTACTACCACAGCTAACCAAAGACTTCTAATCCCAAGGCTCCTCGGACCCCAAAATCATCAACAAAATACACAACCTACCTTCGAGATGGCGGACATCCTCTCAAGAAATTCGGGCTCCAAACCAAGCATCAACATCTCGCTCCCCTTAAGGGATGACAAATGAGACCATGCCGAAGCGAAGCAACTCATAGACCTTAGTCACATATTCCAAAACAGCCAACCTCCTTGCTAGACATCCAGATAACTACTACACAGACGAGTCGTCCCTGCGACAGGTAAAGACTGTTCGTCAACTACTTCTAAAACTGCTTCAAGAGAAAATATCTTCGGAAATACCCATGAATACTGCATCTCACCATGCAGCTATCAAGATACCATCACTAGCTTCTTCACTTCCCACAGATCCAAACTTTATAAAATCCGTTCACCCGAGCGCAATCCAAACTTACACTTCAAAGATGGACTCCGAATCTTTAAAAGAAAATTTTCCTTCGGAGATTAGAGAAATCCTTACTCCAAGCTGCAAAGCTCACTGGAGACAGTAATAGGTCTACAGTCTCGACAAATATACCTCCAACCACAACATATGGACTTCTTCCATTAGTGGTAGTCGTGTTATACACACTCCTACCATATCTACCTTTAGAACTTATGTTGGAAAATCCGAACAGATAACCCAACAAATCAGGTAGAATAGATATATATATATATATAAATTACAAGTACGCTCTCTCAAGAAAGACACCACTCCAGAGCCTAGGTATTCGCTCAACCTAACGCTCTGATACCAACTCTAGCGACCCGTCTTTCTATCACCAGAAAAACACATCAAGATTTAAGAAAGAAAGGGATAGAAGAAGAAAAAGATAAGAAAGGAGAAACTCAACAACATCAGATACTCACAGCGGAACGATTTAAATATAATATATCACATAAAATATTACATAGTATCATATACATCAGAGTTACACAACCTATACAACACATATTAGACAGTTATAAACATCTGTCCATCATATAACTCAAGATATCACAAGATACAAACACAACATAAACACAGCGGAACCATAATAAATCTACACGCGGAAGCCTCCTGCTCCGAAACTCTTCCAGAATTTGTCAAGCTAACCTGAATCCCTCGACTACTCATATATAATATGAGTACCCAAGAGTTTAATAAAACAGAAAATAAACACTTGGGTCAGATAGGGGTCTGGTGTGAGTAAACGGTTTAAAGTTGCTTAACTTTAGAAAATCCTTTGAAAAGAAAAGGTATCACGTAAGACTTCCCACACATAAACATGGAAAAGTTTTTACCTTTACGCTAACCAAAACATTTTATAGGAAATCCAGTGATATTATAATAGTGTCTAGGGTTTTCAAGTAAATAAGAAATAGCCGAAATTGTTACATTCATTAAATTTCAGCTACGAGCCACAAAAGTGGGTAATACAATCAAAACCGTAGGGTCTCGTAGGAAGAATGGGTTTCCATCAATGGCAGGGCTACTGGGGTACCGCCTGTCACAGTACGTGGCCTAGATCACCGTACCGAGGAGCCACCCTAACTCCCCTGCAACACAAGGCCGGAACCGTCCCTTGCTGGACAGTCCCGAACAAGACCATCTCGTGGTTGGCGCGACCAACCACACACTAAGCCGAAATAGAAAGGAACCTGTAGACATGGGTAAATCTCGTCCTACTTGGGCATGACCCACTTAGCCTTCCTGCACCTCCCATATTTTAGCTATTCCCGGTTGACGAGGCTTGAGGCTGCGATTACATTTATAGAACACATCTATCTTAGAATGTTCATCGCCCACCTGACAATGTTCTAAAAGTATTCAATCCATACAAGTTCATTCCGAGTTCGAACGAAACCGCAGGCACTATCTCGTTGCACTCATTTTTGGAATCACCCTCAGAGTCAGCTACCATAGCTGTTGCACTCTGAATCATCATCTCGAACCTGAAAGTACTATCCCCGTTAACTCATCTTGGAATCACCCTCAGAGTTTATAACGATGAATAGTTCTTACACCACGAGTCTTCACTTGAACTCCACTTGGATTCACGACCTAACATTTAATATGGATCGATGTGGTTTTCGGATATCCAAATATGGAAACCCGATCCCGATCACACCGAAATCCAAACGACATTTTAGTGTCCAAGTTGTTTAAGGGTTTAAACAATTAAACTTATATTCAGAATAACATAAACAGATAGATGATTCACATTATCACAATAGATAATTCATATCAACAATTCATATCACAAAGCAGTACATATCACAAAGCAGCACATACCACATATCAGAGATATCACACCCAAATTATCCAATATCAATCAATCATCCAATATCAATCAATCATCTATAAGCAGGTTTGATTAACTCTTAATCAATTTAATTAACCTTTAATTAAATTAGTTACTATCCTTTAATCACTTGGATTATCTTAATCCTGTTTCATTAATTTATTACAAATTAATTTATTAATTATATCTTAATGTTCTTCCTTAATTAATCCCCCTTGATTAATTATCCTTTAATTACATTCGAGTAATTAGCCTTTAATTCTTTAATTAATCCCACAAATTAATTATCCTTAACCATATACAGTAATTAACCTTTAATTACTATCATTAATTATATTAATTAATGATCCTTTATTTTCTTCCATTCATTAATCAACTATGATTAATTACATTAATCCTTTATTAATTACCATTAATCATACTTTAATTAATCACTCATTCATCAGCCTTGATTAATTTCATTAATTATATTAACTAATGATCCTTATTAATTAATATCCCTTCAATTAATTAAATAATTAATTTGTAATTAACCGTCTCATTAATTAGTCTTAGTTAATCATAAACAGTAATTAACAAGTTGTAATTACTTATCTTAATTAATTAACTTCTTGATTAATTATATTAATCTTTGATTATTTGTACTAATTAATTAATCTTTAATTACTTCGTTACGTAATCGTTACATTAATTAATAACCCTTAATTAATTTCTTCATTGATTTATCACATTTTAACTAATTACACTTATTAATTAATCTTAAATTAATCACATCCATTAATTAATTAATCACATTAATTATTAAATTAAATTAATTAAGCAATTAATCCTTACTTACTTTCATTAAGTAATTATCTTCTAAATACTTTCATTAGTTAATTACTCTCTTAATTAATTACCTTAACAAGTAACTAATCACGTCATTAATTAACCGTAATTATTTAATTAATTAATCACTCTTTAATTAATTAACTTCAAATCAATTAATCTAATTAATTCTTAAATTAATAACATCAAGTGATTAACCCTTAATCACTTCACTCAATTACTTCCATAAGCAATTTTCCACTAATTACTTCCATAAGTAATTTCTCTTGTTAATTACATTAAGTAATTATCCTCCATTAAATAATTACACTTAATTGATTCATAATTAAGTGTTTATTTAAAATTAAACACACAACTAACTAATCATTTAAAATTAATTAAATAATTAGTTAACTTCTTATATTTAAAAATTCTAAATTAATTAAGAAAATAATTTATCTTAATTAAACTTTTACTTATTAACAAATCATATTAATTAAGTATTCTTAAGTTCATCACAATAATAAAATTAACCTTATTTATCTTCATAAATTAATTATTTGAATTAATCAAATCTTAATAACTTAAACTATTTTTATTGGTTTACAAAATTATAACAATAATCTTATTTGAAAATAAAGCATTTAGAAATCAATTTGAAATTTAAAATAATTTAATCATCTAATTTAAACTTTAAAATCTTTGAGACTTTTCAAACCATTTAATTTAGATTGTACAAATATTTATCTCTGGAAGCTTAATTATCGTATCTAAAAACTTATCCATTTCAATATAATTTGAACACTTAGTTTTTAAACATTACATAAAATATTTGATCTAATATTTTAAACTGAAAACATCCCTTTTAATTAAAATTCAAAATTTAATTAAGTTAATTACTTCCAAAAGCAATTATCTTAAACAATTTAAATTTGAAAATATATTCAGTTAACACTTTTGAAAGTTTGATTAACATTTTTTTTCCAAGAACAACTTCTAAATTCGTAAATTAATTTACTTTTGTAAAAACTTAAGCTTTGAATAGCATAGGAAATCGTCTCGGGTCAAACCCGTGTCGAACTCACCAAAAACTCTAGCTAGCCTCGTGTCAAACACCAACAAAGCTGCTTCGAGACCACCCTTTCCCTTGCACGAACCAAAACCCGAGCAAACACCTTCTTCCCAAACTCCCTCTCTTCTACCAGATACATCATACACGTGTGCACGATGCACAACGAACCAAACGACGTCGACCCTTCCACCGGCCTTCTCCAAGTCACTGACGACCACGACGAGCTTCAGGACCAACCAAAACCATAAAAACGTCGCCTAATCGAAATCGAGCACCAAAGCCCAAAACTGGAAACAAGTCTCGAACGAAAACCTCCCAACGCTGATGAGCCCGTCACCATTAGACCCTGCCGCCCTCACCATCGAATCACCTCGACCACGGGCATCCATTCACCCTAACGTGATCGTCCCCGATTATCCAGTGATGATGCGGCGGTCGCAAAAACAAAGACCTACAAAATTAACAACGAAACCCTTCTCCATCAAAATCCAATCACCCGGCCCATAAGAAAAATCACCATCATTTTTCCTATACTCGCCATCAACCGTACCACCTCCAGACCAAAAATCAAACAGCTCTACCATGTCATTCATCAGCAATCGCCCAAAACTCCAAATTCGAACAACCCCAAAATTCCCATGAATCACCAAACTAAAAATCATGATATGAATATTAAAAATCATGATTTTTAACCACTAACTCATTCATGAGGTCCAAAACAGAAATTAAATTTGTTGATTTTTAACATGCATCAGTATTTTACTGTATTTCCTATTTTAAAAATTATTTGTAAATTCAAAATTCCAGAAACTATTTTTAGAATCTTCAGTACACGTTAACAAACAAATTTCATTTATATAACAATGTCTAATATTGGTTTGATTGAGAGATTTTGAATTTTCCTTAAGGAAAACAAAGTCAGTAAATAAAACAAAGTAGATAAATTTATACAGGCACTTGTATTCTCTGACAATTTCACACTTCTAACATGCATACATAACAATATTCATGTAAAAAGATATTCATTATCATAGCAAAATTCATCACGTGCATAATGAATTCAACTACAAATATTATTAAAACTGTTTTTAAAATGTTTACTCACAATTTGAAAAGGCAGAGAGCAGGTTCTAAATTTTTATCTGGAAAGTTCTTTGATTGCTTTGCTGTTGAGATTGAATCCTTTGCATGCCTATAAATCTTTGATTTTAAATGCTGAAACTGATGTTGATCTTCCATTTGAGTTACAGGTTTGAAGTTGCAGTAGGTTTAGTTGATATGGAAAACTTGTTTGCAGATTTGAAAATGGGTTACAAGATTTGGAAAATTTTGAAATGGTTGAAAAGTTTTTTTTACAAGATTTTGGTTTGAAATTATTTTTGCTTCAGCTGAAAATGGGAACAAGAATTTGAAGAAGAATGTGTGCTATTATGAACTAAATTATGAAAAATAAAAGAAAATAAAAATTTAAGAAATGGCACTTGTTTTTAAAACATATATTTGCCAATTATATCTCTTAATTGCCTTACATATGTTACATAGATGTCTTAAGATATCAACACATGTCCTTAAGTATTTTTAAATAAATTTTTATTTAATTCAAACGTTAATGTAAAGCTTACATACTTAATTTACTTAATTAATAAATACTTGTATATGTATATATAAATTACTTTTTGGAGAAAATATTATAAAACTAATTATAATACAAATAAATTCTTATACATGTATTTTAAAATCTAAAACATTTATCTTTATTGTTTAAGAGATATAAATTAAAATTCGCAATATCCTTTGAAAATGTAATGATTGCGATTTTTCGTTGCCGAAAAACCGAAATGTTAGGGTTAAAGAAAAAGAAAAGGTAGAAGAAGATAGAACAGAACAGAAAGAAATAACAGAACAATATAAGAATCTCACAATTCGCAACGGAACAACATATAATAAATAAATGAATAATCTTTAAACAAAGAACTATATCAGTTATTACATTACATTACATCATCAGAGTGTACAACAACAACAACATCGACAGCGGAAAAGAAATACTATATACTAGTAATACGCTATGCCATCCATCTTGCCTCCAGCAACTCCTGAATTCCAGAATATCCTGATAAACCTAACTCTTGACTGCCCATGTGGAAATTGGTGGGCACCCAGAGTTTAGGAAGGAAAACAATAAACTCCGAGTCAGTCATGTGACTGGTGTGAGAACTCAAAACAGTTTATCTTTAAAATCAAAATAGAGGAATACTTTTAAAGTCAATTCTCAATGCTTTTAAAAAATAAGACTACCATAAGGCCTCCCGCACACACACACAATGCAAACGCAGAATCGGAGGAGATTTCTCCTTATGATAGTCAAAGATGCTTGATACGCATTAAAAAGAACATTTGATATTATTACTAGTGCATAGTGTAGGAAAAATTCATTTCGAAAATAGAATATAAATCTTAGCCAACATAGACATTTCGAACTATGTCTACTATACCTACCATCCAAACAGTGGGGCGCCACCATAAGTGAATGATAGGTTCTACAACTAAAACCGTACAGGGTTTCGTATTGGGAATTGGATTTCCAACAAATGGTCAGGCCAAGGAACTTCCCATTGCCACATGAGAACGCCTCTGGAAGGACGTCCCCGAGAACCAAACCGGATCTCTGCCAACACAAGGCCGGGTTACCCTTAACTGGGTAACTACTGACACGAATATGTCATCCCTTGATCGTAACCGATCTATCCGAGGATCCTCGATTTCCAACAACCACAAAATATGCAGCAACAACATAGGTTAAACATCTGGGCTCCATACCATGATATCACCTCTATCCAGAAGGAATGACATACACTAAAGGGGCGCTACCCCCTAATAACCTTGCTGCATCCTTCCTGTTTTGACCATTTCCGGGGTGTGAGGTCCGACGAAGTCTCGTCCACAAATCCACGCTTTATACAAAAGCTGTGCTTTGGGTCAACAAATGATCAAATTAATGATCACAAAGATAAATGATCAAACAAATGATCCTATCACAAATGATCAATACAATGATCATTTCACAGCAACACTCAGCATATCACACTACCAAATTGGGAGTATATCACTAATGACTTTCAACTACATAACCTCCGAGCTCGTACGTCTCAGAGAAGGGTGTTAAGCTAAGAGAATAAATTCTCCGCCACCAACAGAAACATATTTGAAAGAAATCAGCTTTATATCTCAATTTGTAATGTCAGATATACAATCCATACAAGTTTGTTCCGGGATCGAACAGAACCGAAGGCACTTCCAAAGAAGTCCTTGCAATCCGGATATTCACTAATCACGATCGGGCTTCCCGTCACTAAGGCTGATAAAACCTCTGTATCGGAGATCAGCCGATGCAGAGTAACTCGACGGTAATCCTTTCGTTTTCACAAACACCCAGTCTTCAACACCGGTCATCAAATGCAATCCATTTCGACGTATCACATATTCAGAATGGGTTATACGACCTTAAGGTCCTTTCCCGACTAACCCGAATAGTGAGCGCTTATTCAAAAATAAGTGTGGCATTCAAATTCAAGCAAATTCACAACAAATACCTATTTAAAGGTAAATATTGATAGTCGGATATTTAACTATCAATAGGCGTGTTCAACATCACCAAATCCAAATAATTTCCCAAATTATTTACTTTCCAAAATATCTTTACTAGATATATATTTTCCACACTTCAACCATTTGAAAACAAATTTTCAAGTCACTTTTCACCTTTATCACTTTTGAAAACAAATTTCAATCATTTTCCTTACGCGAAATTTCTTTCATTTCAACATGGTTCATTTAAACCAATTAAATAAATCCTTAACGATTTACTTTATATTTACGTTCCAAATTCGTAAATTTATTCCCCCAGTTCAAAAATAAATCAACGTTTATTTTTAAACAAATTTCCCTTTTCATTTATAAATTCCATAGTGAATTTATAACCCCAAAATATCTATGATGTACGATTTTCTAATCGACTTCTAATATTCATTTTCAATTTATCTTTAAAAGATAAAATCCCAAAACATTCACTTCATATTGGAAAACATTTCCATACTTATTTAATAATAAGTACATCACAAATCTATTTATTTTCAATATTTGAAAATATTCGATATACTTAAATCAAAATTAAGTATATATTTCATTCTTTAAGAAATCATTTTCTTAACACATTTATTTGGGTTAAAAACGAATGTTACGTAAAACATCGTTACGACGACCCAAAATCACTAGTATAGGGATTCAAAGTTTAAACAGATATATAAATCCCAATACTATACAGAACATTTCCTTTCGGAAACCATTTACTATTACAACAGTGTTATAGTCCACCATTTCCTTCTATTTCTTGAAAACGTCTATTTCAACAATGAATGATGAAATCTATGTATTCGATACTTAATGCATTTTAAAACGTCTTTAAAATCATTAACTTCATTTCATAATGTTCCTTCCCCAAAAACATATCCATTTCATTTAATAATATATTCACTGTCCAAAATCGTGAATATAATTCCTTTCATATATTCCTATATCCAACTTATCAAATTCAATTTATTTCGGATTTATAAACAACATTTATAAACTCCATTTATATTTTTATAAACTTCTATTTATAAAAATCCTTTTTATATCTCATTTTAAATGTCAAAATCTGATTTATAAGTTGATTACTTATAAATCTTATATTTTACAAAATCTATCCATTTTATAACTTCATATTTCATAAATTTATAAATCTTAATTCACTTATGAAATCCATTTTTTTTTCACTTTATTACTTATAAAAACTCGTTTTATAATTCCAGTATTTTTTCTTTTTAATTTATAAATATCAATTTTATAAATCTTTTATATAAACCGTTTATAATAATTCAAAATTCCCAATTAAACCATTTTATAAATTAATCACTATTTATTTCAAAAACCTTAATTTGGTTATATTTTACAAAAATTATAACTTTTATAACATTAAACTTATAACGTTAATTTATTTAAAATAAACCAATTCAAAATTTTAATAAAACATATACTTTCAAAAATCACTTTAAAAATTCCTTTAAAAACCAAAATTATTATTTTAAAACTTCAAAAATGGATCCGATGATGCAACAGCACCAAATAGTCAATCACGACATCCAAATATCATATATCGATATGATAATCAACAAATATCACAATATATGTAAATAAATCAATACAGTTGAGGAATCCAGTTGGATCCCTCCAACCTGTTTCCCTGCATCCACAAACATTAGCATAATACCAATTCCGCTCCAGTACGGAATTATCGCGGTACATGGGATTTATAAAATATTATCCGCTTAATAGACGGCACAATAGGGTCTCATCCGCTATACAATGCGGGAAATCAACAACTGCAATATATACATATGCAAATATATATATATATATATAGCTATTATATATAATACCAATTTCACTGTTTATGAAATATTCGCGGTGTATGTTTTTAATAAATAACATCCGCTTACTAACGGCGCATAAGGTCTATTTTAACAATCAATAGATAACAATCATCATTCAAACATGCATTCTACAATTTTAAATCTAACTATTTAAAATTAAAATCGAAACTGATTCGATTGAGTGAGAAGTTCTCACCTTGATTTTATTTCTGTTTTTCAGCTTTTATTTCGAATAAAATTAAACAGACGTTTAATTTTACCCGAAATTTTCATTGACTCCAATCGTCTCCAATCTAGCTCCATCGCGTAGTATTCGCGAATACGATTCCAACGCAAAAAATCTCGTCACAATCCGACCTCGTACGAGCAAGATATCGTATTTTAAACATTACACAATTTAAATTACAAATTTTTATTTTTAATTTCAACCTAAAACTAAATCACTGCCGTTCATTTCGAATCCAAGGTCAGAGCCACGTCTTCCTTCTTCCCTCCCACCTTCTTCGTTCGTTCCAGACAACATGAACCCATATGCACGAACTAGGGCTCGACTTTGCAACCACCACAAGCCACTTCACATCGATCAGGTGACGCCATTAGCAAGCTCGTACTAGACTCCATCCACGCCTGCAACGCGGCTAGGCTCGGTCTCCTCCTCTTTACGAAAAACGAGGACGAATGCCCACGTTCAAATGGGAATTGCCATCAATCCACCGCATTAATTTCGATCATAACCGTTGGATGTGATGATCTCGTGATGATCTTCAACTTTGCAGTTGAAGCTTTGTTGTAAAAGTTGATAGATTTGAAGAAATTGGAAGAAAATCGAAATGAATTCCTGGCCTTCGGTTGCAACTGGCGGCTGGACATTAGGAATTAGGGTTTTATCATTTTCTTATTTTTTTGTGAATAAAATTGGCTATTTATAGAATTTTGAACGAACACAATTCATCCGGGTTTTCAAAACTCCGATTTACGCACCGAAACTGGAGTTTCTAGGGATTATCCCGCGTTCCGGACACAATGAAACAGGTTTCGGAAGCTAATTCGATCATCTGTGCGAGATATGGAAATAAACGATCAAATTTAAATTAAACCGATTTAAACGATTTCTAGGCGTTTTGGCTTGCCCCGGACAAACGATAAATCCGATTGACTTGAAATTTGAAATCTTACAATAATATCACATTACGGATCCGATGAAACTAGTTTCGTCGAAATCCGATACTTTTTGAAAAATGACTATTTTAACTCGCCGATTTAATATTAAAACAATTTTGATGCGTTTCGAGCTGTCACGGTTAAACGACAACTCTGTTTGCTACGAAATTTGAAATCCGGTAATAACTAACTAGTACGGATCCAATGGAACTAGTTTCGTCCAATTCTGAGAATGTTCGAAAAATGGCTATTTTCACTATTCAATTAAATATTAAAATATTCAATTTTCACAAATTAACTCCAAATTCAATTTTAAAAGTTCTAAAATATTTCTATAACTCCAGTATGATAAAATAAAATCTTACAAATCATTTTCAATCATATTAAACTCAATTTTCAATTATTTTTGGAATTTCACTATTAAATTATCGATTTAATTGACCAAATTAAATCCAATATTCGAAAAATAAATTATCCAACTTATAAATTCCACTCATTAATATTTAAAATTAATTAAATATTCAATTTTAAATTATTATAAATTCTGGGTCGTTACAATCTTCCCCCCTTAAAAGAATTTCGTCCTCGAAATTAAAAAGTAAGAAAGAGTTACATAATTCATTAACTTCCAAAAACAAACCATTCAAATTAGATTTTACTGATCTCTTAAGTGTTTAACTTCTCCAAAATCCATAGTTAACTTGTTTCAAAATCTTTACTAAATTTCCAAATCCAAACTCAGTTTTCAAAAAATTTCCCAATTTTCTCAAAAAATTTCTAACGCCTTAAATTTTCGGAAAAATTCGCCATAGTATCCTTTGCGCGGCTCGATCCGAAAAAAAATGACAGTATATATATCACAAATATACATCTCATCAAGTGATGAGGCATCCCGCAGGGAAAAAAGTGTAAAAGTACGATATTTAATCCGAGATATGTACCTTATATTTTATTAGCGAGCATATACGGCTAATATAGCGCGAAAGCGAGCTCCAAATGCGAAGCAAACGCCATCCTCACCTACTAAACACTCAACAACAACATGAGAATCATGCATATATGTAAATAGTATCAATATACAACATATAGCAACATAACAACTACATAATATAGCAAATGCAACTAAAGCAACAAATGCAACCATCAACCAACTCAATATTCATTCATACTCTCATTAATATTCAATGAATTGGTTTTCAATTTAAATCATATTTGATTTATTAATGTTGGAATTTACCAACATTCATTCATATTCAATTTTAATTAGTTTTCATTCACTAATTTTCATTCATATTAGTTCACTTCCAAATCAAATTCAATTTTATTCAAATTTATTTACTTCAAATTTGAATTCAATTTCATAGCTTTCAATTTCACTAACACTTAATGAATTTATATATAATCAATCAACTATCAACTAACAACCAATGTTTAATCAATATAACCAAATTTATTCACTTTACATTCAATTTGGTTCAACACATTTAATTCCAATTGGATCATATTAAATTGACTTCCATTCAATTTATTCAACTTCCAATAACATTAGCTTTTAATGAATTAAAACTTTCATATTCATTATTTCATATCAATTGTTTACATTTAATTGATTAACATTCAATCCATTTATCAATTCAATTGCTAATTCCTTTAACAATATAATGTTGAATTTCATTTATATAACTCAAGTTCAAATTCTTAATGACTTCACTTCATTAATTAACTTATTAATTTACTTCGACACCAAAAATGAACTTTATTCAACATTATTTAACTCATGTTCCATTTCAAACATCTTATCAAATCCAAATCGAATCCAAATTTTCCAAACAACTTTCTTTTAAACAATTTGGCAGCAATCCCTCTTTTGGAAACCCGAAAATGAACACCGATGATGTCATGATCATCATCGGAATTATTTTCCAACGACCGAAAAGAGTTTAGAGCTTTCATCTCTCCAAAACAATTTTCCCAAAATATAAAATCTTTTCAAAACACTTCTCTGGAATTTTGTTTTCAGAATATAAATCACATTTATAAGTCTTTTACTTACATAATTTCACTTCTTATATATATAAGATTATTTCACAATTGTAAATCATTTCAATTATAATTCCATGCTTTAATTCATTTGCATATACAATTATTCTTTTAAAATTGGTGTTTTATTTAACAACCAAACAATCAATTCATATATACTTTAATAATTCTGAAAAATTATTCCTTTATATAAAAATATAATCAAGGTAAAATTATTTCATTTACCCAATTTAAAATAATACTATGTCGACATGTCTCGTTTAAGTGTTTAGAAATCCCTATCGATAATATGACGTCCCACACACCGACCAGAATTCACAACAGCTCAACAGATAAGCAAACACAATATAAAACAATTTATATTCACTAACAAATACACACTCGTATCTGTTATTACACTCACACTCATTCTAGAGTACTACTGACTCCATCTCTAATGAGTAACACCCAACAGAGCCATGGTTGTCGCTTAACCATAAGCTCTGATACCAAATGTAACGATTGCGATTTTTCGTTGCCGAAAAACCGAAATGTTAGGGTTAAAGAAAAAGAAAAAGTAGAAGAAGATAGAACAGAACAGAAAGAAATAACAGAACAATATCAGAATCTCACAATTCGCAGCGGAACAACATATAATAAATAAATGAATAATCTTTAAACAAAGAACTATATCAGTTATTACATTACATTACATCATCAGAGTGTACAACAACAACAACATCGACAGAGGAAAAGAAATACTATATACTAGTAATACGCCATGCCATCCATCTTGCCTCCAGCAACTCCTGAATTCCAGAATATCCTGATAAACCTAACTCTTGACTGACCGTGTGGAAATTGGTGGGCACCCAGAGTTTAGGAAGGAAAACAATAAACTCCGAGTCAGTCATGTGACTGGTGTGAGAACTCAAAACAGTTTATCTTTAAAATCAAAATAGAGGAATACTTTTAAAGTCAATTCGCAATGCTTTTAAAAAATGAGACTACCATAAGGCCTCCCGCACACACACACAATGAAAACGCAGAATCGGAGGAGATTTCTCCTTATGATAGTCAAAGATGCTTGATACGCATTAAAAAGAACATTTGATATTATTACTAGTGCATAGTGTAGGAAAAATTCATTTCGAAAATAGAATATAAATCTTAGCCAACATAGACATTTCGAAATATGTCTACTATAGCTACCATCCAAACAGTGGGGCGCCACCATAAGTGAATGATAGGTTCTACAACTAAAACCGTACAGGGTTTCGTATTGGGAATTGGATTTCCAACAAATGGTCAGGCCAAGGAACTTCCCATTGCCACATGAGAACGCCTCTGGAAGGACGTCCTCGAGAACCAAACCGGATCTCTGCCAACACAAGGTCGGGTTACCCCTAACTGGGTAACTACTGACACGAATATGTCATCCCCCGATCGTAACCGATCTATCCGAGGATCCTCGATTTTCAACAACCACAAAATATGCAGCAACAACATAGGTTAAATATCTGGGCTCCATACCATGATATCACCTCTATCCAGAAGGAATGACATACACTAAAGGGGCGCTACCCCCTAATAACCTTGCTGCATCCTTCCTGTTTTGACCATTTCCGGGGTGTGAGGTCCGACGAAGTCTCGTCCACAAAGCCACGCTTTATACAAAAGCTGTGCTTTGGGTCAACAAATGATCAAAGTAATGATCACAAAGATAAATGATCAAACAAATGATCCTATCACAAATGATCAACACAATGATCATTTCACAGCAACACTCAGCATATCACACTACCAAATTGGGAGTATATCACTAATGACTTTCAACTACATAACCTCTGAGCTCGTACGTCTCAGAGAAGGGTGTTAAGCTAAGAGAATAAATTCTCCGCCACCAACAGAAATATATTTGAAAGAAATCAGCTTTATATCTCAATTTGTAATGTCAGATATACAATCCATACAAGTTTGTTCCGGGATCGAATAGAACCGAAGGCACTTCCAAAGAAGTCCTTGCAATCCGGATATTCACTAATCACGATCGGACTTCCCGTCACTAAGGGTGATAAAACCTCCGTATCGGAGATCAGCCGATGCAGAGTAACTCGACGGTAATCCTTCCGTTTTGACAAACACCCAGTCTTCAACACCGGTCATCAAATGCAATCCATTTCGACGTATCACATATTCGGAATGGGTTATACGACCTTAAGGTCCTTTCCCGACTAACCCGAATAGTGAGCGCTTATTCAAAAATAAGTGTGGCATTCAAATTCAAGCAAATTCACAACAAATACCTATTTAAAGGTAAATATTGATAGTCGGATATTTAACTATCAATAGGCGTGTTCAACATCACCAAATCCAAATAATTTCCCAAATTATTTACTTTCCAAAATATCTTTACTAGATATATATTTTCCACACTTCAACCATTTGAAAACAAATTTTCAAGTCACTTTTCACCTTTATCACTTTCGAAAACAAATTTCAATCATTTTCCTTACGCGAAATTTCTTTCATTTCAACATGGTTCATTTAAACCAATTAAATAAATCCTTAACGATTTACTTTATATTTACGTTCCAGATTCGTAAATTTATTCCCCCAGTTCAAAAATAAATCAACGTTTATTTTTAAAAAAAATTCCCTTTTCATTTATAAATTCCATAGTGAATTTATAACCCCAAAATATCTATGATGTACGATTTTCTAATCGACTTCTAATATTCATTTTCAATTTATCTTTAAAAGATAAAATCCCAAAACATTCACTTCATATTGGAAAACATTTCCATACTTATTTAATAATAAGTACATCACAAATCTATTTATTTTCAATATTTGAAAATATTCGATATACTTAAATCAAAATTAAGTATATATTTCATTCTTTCAGAAATCATTTTCTTAACACATTTATTTGGGTTCAAAACGAATGTTACGTAAAACATCGTTACGACGACCCAAAATCACTAGTATAGGGATTCAAAGTTTAAATAGATACATAAATCCCAATACTATACAAAACATTTCCTTTCGGAAACCATTTACTATAACAACAGTGTTATAGTCCACCATTTCCTTCTATTTCTCGAAAACGTCTATTTCAACAATGAATGTTGAAATCTATGTATTCGATACTTAATGCATTTAAAAACGTCTTTAAAATCATTAACTTCATTTCATAATGTTCCTTCCCCAAAAACATATCCATTTCATTTAATAATATATTCATTGTCCAAAATCGTGAATATAATTTCTTTCATATATTCCTATATCCAACTTATCAAATTCAATTTATTTCGGATTTATAAACAACGTTTATAAACTCCATTTATATTTTTATAAACTTCTATTTATAAAAATCCTTTTTATATCTCATTTTAAATGCCAAAATCCGATTTATAAGTTGATTACTTATAAATCTTATATTTTACAAAATCTATCCATTTTATAACTTCATATTTCATAAATTTATAAATCTCAATTCACTTATGAAATCCATTTTTTTTATTTCACTTTATTACTTATAAAAACTCGTTTTATAATTCCAGTATTTTTTTTTAATTTATAAATATTAATTTTATAAATCTTTTATATAAACCGTTTATAATAATTCAAAATTCCCAATTAAACCATTTTATAAATTAATCACTATTTATTTCAAAAACCTTAATTTGGTTATATTTTACAAAAATTATAACTTTTATAACATTAAACTTATAACGTTAATTTATTTAAAATAAACCAATTCAAAATTTTAATAAAACATATACTTTCAAAAATCACTTTAAAAATTCCTTTAAAAACCAAAATTATTATTTTAAAACTTCAAAAATGGATCCGATGATGCAACAGCACCAAATAGTCAATCACGACATCCAAATATCATATATCGATATGATAATCAACAAATATCACAATATCTATAAATAAATCAATACAGTTGAGGAATCCAGTTGGATCCCTCCAACCTGTTTTCCTGCATCCACAAACATTAGCACAATACCAATTCCGCTCCATTACGGAATTATCGCGGTACATGGGATTTATAAAATATTATCCGCTTAATAGACGGCGCAATAGGGTCTCATCCGCTATACAATGCGGGAAATCAACAACTGCAATATATACATATGCCAATATATATATATATATATTGCTATTATATATAATACCAATTTCACTGTTTATGAAATATTCGCGGTATATGTTTTTAATAAATAACATCCGCTTACTAATGGCGCATAAGGTCTATTTTAACAATCAATAGATAACAATCATCATTCAAACATGCATTCTACAATTTTAAATCTAACTATTTAAAATTAAAATCGAAACTGATTCGATTGAGTGAGAAGTTCTCACCTTGATTTTATTTCTGTTTTTCAGCTTTTATTTCGAATAAAATTAAACCGACGTTTAATTTTACCCGAAATTTTCATTGACTCCAATCGTCTCCAATCCAGCTCCATTGCGTAGTATTCGCGAATAAGATTCCAACGCAAAAAATCTCGTCACAATCCGACCTCGTACGAGCAAGATATCGTATTTTAAACATTACACAATTTGAATTACAAATTTTTATTTTTAATTTCAACCTAAAAATAAATCACTACCGTTCATTTCGAATCTAAGGTCAGAGCCGCGTCTTCCTTCTTCCCTCCCACCTTCTTCGTTCGTTCCAGACAACATGAACCCATACGCACGAACTAGGGCTCGACTTTGCAACCACCACAAGCCACTTCACATCGATCAGGTGACGCCATTAGCAAGCTCGTACTAGACTCCATCCACGCCTGGAACGCGGCTAGGCTCGGTCTCCTCCTCTTCACGAAAAACGAGGACGAACGCGCACGTTCAAATGGGAATTGCCATCAATCCACCACATTAATTTCGATCATAACCATTGGATGTGATGATCTTGTGATGATCTTCAACTTTGCAGTTGAAGATTTGTTGTAAAAGTTGATAGATTTGAAGAAATTGGAAGAAAATCGAAATGAATTCCTGGCCTTCGGTTGCAACTGGCGGCTGGACATTAGGAATTAGGGTTTTATCATTTTCTTATTTTTTTTGAATAAAATTGGCTATTTATAGAATTTTGAATGAACACTATTCATCCGGGTTTTCAAAACTCCGATTTACGTGCCAAAACTGGAGTTTCTAGGGTTTATCCCGCGTTCCGGACACAATGGAACAGGTTTCGGAAGCTAATTCAATCATCTGTGCGAGATATGGAAATAAACGATCAAATTTAAATTAAACCGATTTAAACGATTTCTAGGCGTTTTGGCTTGCCCCGGACAAACGATAAATCCGATTGACTTGAAATTTTAAATCTTACAATAATATCACATTACGGATCCGATGAAAATAGTTTTGTCGAAATCCGAGACTTTTTGAAAAATGACTATTTTAACTCGCCGATTTAATATTAAAACAATTTTGATGCGTTTCGAGCTGCCACGGTTAAACGACAACTCCGTTTGCTACGAAATTTGAAATCCGGTAATAACTAACTAGTACGGATCCAATGGAACTAGTTTCGTCCAATTCTGAGAATGTTCGAAAAACGGCTAATTTCACTATTTAATTAAATATTAAAATATTCAATTTTCACAAATTAACTCCAAATTCAATTTTAAAAGTTCTAAAATATTTCTATAACTCCAGTATGATAAAATAAAATCTTACAAATCATTTTCAATCATATTAAACTCAATTTTCAATTATTTTTGGAATTTCACTATTAAATTATCGATTTAATTGACCAAATTAAATCCAATATTCGAAAAATAAATTATCCAACTTATAAATTCCACTTATTAATATTTAAAATTAATTAAATATTCAGTTTTAAATTATTATAAATTATGGGTCGTTACAGAAAAGTATTATATTAAATTATACTCTTCAAATTAGGATATATATATATATATATATATATATATATATTAAAATTTTGATAGTTCTTTTATCAAATTCAAACCAAACTTCACTATATACAAATATGCATACATTTCAAGTAGAAAATATTTTTAACATAAATTTTGAGAATTATTATGTTAAATTTCAAAACAATTTCAAACTATAACATATACTTACATATACATTACAATTTGAAAATTCATCTTTAATTTAAAACAAAAGATCTTCTCATTCACAATATATATATCAAATATATATATTATAAATAGAATATAATTTTTTTATCTTTGAAAGATAATTCTTGTCCATTTTAAATTGTTAAAAAGATATTGATAAATATTGCCAGATTAGATATTTATTAACCTTTAAAAGATTAAATTTAACAATTTAAATTAAAATTATAAAGGAAATTTATCAAATCAATTTAATCATTAATAAAGATTATTAAATTGATATTGCTTAAAACTTCAGGTCGTCACAATCTGATAGTTAATAGTCAACTATTGGAGATAATAAAAAATGATTGTATATGGAAATTAAATTGCATATTCTTACCACTAGTCGTTGATTCCAAACAAGTGTTATCCCTCGGTTGAAAATAAGGCAGGGCAAGTTGAGGTAGTGTAACCTCTAGGCATTGCGTTGACGATATTTTTAACCTTCGAGATAAAGAGTCCATGCCTCGACGTTTACCATTAATATTATGAAAAATCCTTTCTATATAAACAATATCGTTTACGAAACTACTTTTCCATAACCAAATCGAACTTTTACTTTTAAAACCAAACTTGTGCTAGGATCTCACATTAAAAATATTAACTTTTTTTTTGAGAAAAATGTGTGATCCTCTAATAAAAGAGGAGAGCACACATGGAAAACTATATATATATAACAAAAAGGAAGGAGCTGCCAACATGCCTGGCAGGTGACAAGACTAAAAACTAGAAAAAATAAATAAAAAGATACCCCTCAAATGAGCTCCGGCATAGCCACCACCCATTACACCCTATTACCGAGCTCCGGCAAGGCCACCGCCCAATAATAGGGTATTAGAGGTATCTGAAAAACAAGACAAACATGAAAAAGCATCCAAAGTGACGAAACTCCAACAGGAGGACCAAAATGGAGAACTCCTCACTGAAGACCTAGAGAAACAAAATAGAAATGCCAGCCACAATCCGAATCCCTGAGAAGAGCAATCCTGACAACCTGCAAAAAACTGAAAGCTGTCCTGCAAACCAGATAATATAAAAACCAGCAACCTTCCTAAACCAAACCTGGAACAAAACTAGGGAACCAAGTTAGATTGAATCACATATATGTATATAAATGGAATTTGTATACATATATGTGAGTGAAAAAAATTAAGGAACAACTAGAACCAAAAACTATCTATACAAAAAAATAAAGGAAAAGTGAAAATAAAAGAAAACGAAGAAAGAACAAAACAAGAAACTAAATTATGGGCCTAAAATAGAAAGAGAATTATGATGCATCATGTGAACATTATTTAAATCAGAATATGGACTGATACAAGTATTAATAGAAGCAAAATTAATGAAGTTAAGATTAAATAAGTTAATATTATTTCTAACCTTTCTAAGATAATCATTAAAGCAAATATTATTGGCTAACTTATATTTGGGATTAGATATCCAATTTAAACAGAAATTTGAAATTAAAATAATCAAATTATTATAATTTTGCTTTTTATTATTAAAAATCCTTTGATTTCTTTCAAACCAAATGAACCAACAAGAAATAGTAAATAAAGTATCAAGCAAGTATCTATACTCCTTATTAAACAAAAATCTAAAAGAGTTCCAACAGAAAAAACAATCAGAAACTCTAGAACTAGTATTAAACTCAAAGATATTTAGGGTCTTAACAAGAATAAAGTGTGTATCCATACATTCATAGTAAATATGATTAACATCTTCAGAGTGCGAGTTGCAAAAGTAACATTTATTATCAATGTTAATATTTTTCTTTTTTAAAAGTTCAATAGTGTTTAATTTACCATGAATGATAAGCCACATATGGAACTTAGATTTTGGAGGAGCATTTGATTTCCAAATAAGTTTAAAACAATTGACTGAAACCCCCGAAAAGTTGATAAATTTGTAAAAGGATTTAGAAGAATATTTCTTACTCTTATCCCACACCCAACTAAAATAGTCATTATCATTGTCAATATTATAGAGATTTAATTTAGCATACAGCAAAAAAAGTTGCCTAAGGGTAGGGCCAATTAAAATTAAACATCCAAGGAGGGTCACTTTCAGAGTTGAAAACATCAGAAATAAACGCAAATTTAAAGTTACAAATATCATATAAATCTTTAAACTCATTCTTAAGAGGAGTAGAGGAAATCCAACTATCATGCCAAAAAGATGTATTATTGCCAGAATGGATAGTAATATTAAAACCTAAGTTGAAAATATCACTACATTTTAAGATATATTTCCAAAAATTAGAAAGTTTGCTAAAAAAAAGAAGGACAAGATTGATAGAGATTATAACTACCATTGTAGTAATATTTAGAAATAATCTCCTTCCAAATGGCATTATCACTAGTATCCCTAAATTTCCATAACCATTTACCAAGAAGAGACAGATTCATATTATGTAAATTAATGACACCTAAACCACCCTCTTTTTTAGATTTACAGACAGTATCCCAATTAACTAAACATTTAATGCTACTGTTAGGGTTTTCACCACTCCAAAGGAAATCCCTTCTAATTTTATCTATTTTATCTATCACCCATTCAGGAAAAAGGTGCATAGACATCCAATAGATAGGGAGAGCTGATAAGACAGAATTGATTAAAACCAGTCTACCAGCTCTAGATAAGAATCTCACATTCCAATTAGTAATCCTAGTTTTAATTTTATCAATGATTATTAATCAATCATCATGCTTAAGTTTTGAAGGCCTAATTACAAAACCAAGATAATCAAAAGGAAAACTCATAGTTTTAAAATTTAAAGTATTAGCCACTAAATTCTCAACATTATCAAAATCATTTAAAACTAAAACAGAACTTTTATCAAAGTTTATGTTTAAACCTGATAAAAGTTCAAAACTATAGAGAATAAACTTGAGAGCAATTATATGATTAGGAAGATGAGAGGAAAAAAGCAAAGTATCGTCAGCAAATTGAAGGACAGACAAACCAAAACTAGAAATATCATTATCAATAGAACCCAGAAGATTATTATTCACAGCATTCTTAATAATCTTAGAAAAGACATCAGCCGCTAAATTAAACAGAAGGGGCGATAAAGGATCCCCTTGCCTTAATCCTCTCTTGGATTGGATCTTATTACCTAAAACACCATTAACCATAATACTAGAGTTACCCGATTTATGCAAATTAATGATCCAATTAATCCATCTGTTGCTAAAGCCTCTGGCAAGGAATATATCAATAAGAAAATCCTAATCCACCAAGTCGAAAGCTTTAGCAAAGTCAAGTTTTAAAATAGCACAAGTAAAATTATTTTTACAACAAAAATTAATATATTCTTAAACAACAGCAACACCATCAGTAATATTTCTACCTTTAATGAAAGCTGATAGAGAACAGTCAATAAGATCATTCATTTTTAAGCTAAGCCTATTAGCTAAAACTTTAGAAATAATTTTAACTGAGCAATTAATCAAAGAAATGGGTCTAAAATCTTTTAAAGTATTAGCACCTACTTTTTTATGTAATAAAATAACGTTTGCAAAATTGAACCTACCTAATTGGAGATTACCATTATAAAATTCGTTAAACATACAAATTAAGTCTACTTTTAAAACCTCCCAAAAAGATTGATAAAAGAAGATAGGAAAACCATCCGGGCCTGGAGATTTATCTCCAGGTAAATCAAAGATGGCTTTACGAATTTCCTCTTCAGTAAAAGGAACATCTAAATCAGAAATATTAATATTAGAGACAGGTGGATAAAGATCATTCCATCTAACACTAACTCTATGCTTGTTCTTAATTCCAAAGATATCTTTATAATAATCAGTGAAAGCATTGTTCAGATCACACTGTTCAACTAATTCCACATTATTAACTAAAATGGAATTAATTGTATTACTACGTTTTCTACCATTAGCTATATTATGAAAAAATTTGGTGTTATTATCACCTTCATTAATCCATTGAATTTTTGATCTTTGTTTCCACATGACTTCTTCTTTCTCAAGAATAGAATTAAGTTCTTCCTTCAAATTATTCAGAACATTTCTCTCGCCTAAATTTAAATGTCTAGATTCTTCAATCTTATTCAGCTTAAGCATCTCATTTAGGATATTATCTTTTTTAATTTTAATATTACCAAAAATATTTTTATTCCAATTTTTAAGAAAACTCCTGAGTTTTCTAAGTTTAAGAACAAAGCTTTAGCTGAATTATCACTATACTTAAAACTATAATAACTCAAAGACAACCTTTATTGATGATTAAATTTGAAAAACAGGGGTCAAGTAGCCACATTTTTTCAAATTTAAAAGATCTACTAATAATCCTATGACGATCACAAGAAAGGATAATGGGACAATGATCAGATAGAGTGTAAGGTAAACCTGACACTCTACAAATAGGAAATTTTTCTTCAATTTCATCACTAATGAAAAATCTATCTAAAAGAGCAAATGAGGGAATATCCCTATTATTACTCCAAGTAAAATCTCTATTGGATAAAGGAATTTCAATCAAATTAGAATGAACAATAAATTGATCGAATTCCTCCATAGCCGGATAGTCGCCTTCTCGAGGAGAATGCTCCTCGATAAGACTAGTCACATTAAAATCAGCCCCCAATATCCAAGATCCGGGGGCAAAAGATCTAAACTTAAGGCATTCATTCCAGAGAATCCGCCTATCAATTTTAGAATTAGGACCATAAACATTAGAAATATTTAACAAAGAATTGTCTAAAAGATTAATTAAAATAATGTGAATAGAGTGTTGTTTATGAATACACTGTAGAAATTTAAAAAGACTATCTCTCCAACCAATCATTAAACCCCCTGAAGAGCCCACAAAGGGAAGAAAAACCCAATTTCTAAAACGAAAACCACCTAACCTCCTAAAAAAATGAAAATCAGGACAATCTATTTTAGTCTCTTGAAGAAGAGCAATATCAATAGAAAAATCTTTAAAAAAGATTCTAACTTTATCACATTTATTAAGGTCATTCAAACCTCTAATGTTCCAACTAATAACTCTTATAAACCCATAGATCTAGCCCTATCAAGTTCCTTACTTCTAATGAACTCACGATCTAACTCGATATCAGAAAAAACAAAAGCAGATCTACTAGCTAACTGACTAAAATCGGATGCAGATAAGTCACCCAGAGCATTAGAAGAATAAAAACTACCCAAATCAAAAAAAGAACCTGAGCCTGATTCCGTAACACCGCTCACGGTGTTCGAACCAGGAAACTCACCCGAAGTCTGAGAACGACTACCACGAATCCTGAAACTACGACGAACCGACCCACTTGAAGCAGAAAACTTCCTTCTTCTACCTCTCTTCAAAGAAGAAATACAAGGCATTGAATCACTTTCAGGCACACATAACTGACCAGACCTAATAGAATCAATAGGACCCAATAAAGCCACATCCAGATTACCATAGCTACCCAAACAGTCAACAGAGGATGCAGTTTTGACTTCCCCAAAGTCACTAACAACAATACCATTAGAGGTGAAAGCCACATCCAGATTTCCATTACTACCCAAACAGTCAATAGTGGATGCCGATTTGACTTCTCCATAATCATTAACAACAATACCATTAGAGGTGACAGCATGAGAAACAATATCAGCAATTGGAACCTGAACACAAACATCCTTCATGACAGAGTCAGCGTGCATATCATCAAGTAAATTAAAGAGCTTAACATCCACATAACTCTCAGGAACCACCAAATGATCAAACTGTTCCAATTCAATTGATAAAAACTCCTCAGTAACCAAAATGTCAAAAGAGGAATTATCTTCAATCCCATTCGAAATCTCATCTACCAAAAAGCATTGATCAACACAGTCAATGTTCAATAGTGACTCAGAAAAAGAAGGCAGAACAACATCCAACTTCGAAGTGAACTCGAAAACCTCTTCAAACAAATTCTCGCTATCGATTCGAAAATTAAATACATGCTCAGGGAAATGGAACAGAGGTTCCAGATCCAAGGACCAGTCTAATACATCCAAGTTATCAACTGGGAATAGATCGCCATCAACAGAAATCAAGGAGCGATCTAATGAGAACTCTGAAACAAAACCAGTGTTGAGAAACAAAACACAGTCTTCAGAAATATCAGAGCGATCAGAGGTGACTACAGAATCAAGGCCAGCGAAACTGTTGAATGTAGGAATCGAAAAGAAATCTAACTTGCGAGAAGAAGGTAACGTTTTCTTGCTCTTTGGAAAAGTAAACCCACTCTCATTCAAGGAATCAGAAGAAGATAAGCAGAAAGCGACATCAGGATCCAGCAAGAAAGAATCAGAAAAAGAACAATCAATTCTACTACCAATTTCGAGAAAGACACTATCATCTAAATTCAATCCTCCCATGATATTCTCTGAGATGACAGAAGCATCAACAATGATCTCAAGATTCTCTGGTTCGCCAAAACATTCTTGATAACCCATACCAATGTTTGGCGAATTGACTATGTTGAAATGATACAAAAGATCATCTAATAACAACAAACCTTCAGTTCTTTTAAGCCAGAGATAGTTGATTAAAATTCCTCTCAAGTTGATGAAATTTAGAACAAAATGGAATCCATGTTCAACTAACTGATCAGAAGAAATAAGAGAGACAGAAGAGGATTCGATATTACCAAAAAAATCTTCAGGATCACCAAACCTTGTTTTATAACCTTTACCGATGTTCGGAGTATTAACAAAGTTAAAATGAAGCAGCAAATCTTCCAAAAACTTAAGACCATCATCACGATTTTGCCACAAATGATCGAGCAAAATCCCTTTCAAAAGCATGATCTTTAACACAAACAGGAAACCATTCTCTACCAAGAAATCCGAAGAGGCAGATGATTCAGTATAATAAGAACACTTATTACTCTTATGACCAAAATAACCGCAATTTAAGCATCTAATAGAGTCGCGGCAATGAGATGCCTTGTGGTTGCTGTCGCCACATCTATAACAGAAGAATTTGCCAGATTTTAAATCAATGCACCTTTTATTCGATGTTGTAGGCCGAGACACTCGATGAATTGAAGATGGCATTCGATCTTTGACAACTTAAGCATAAGAACGATGATGATACGAATTCAAATCTCTGACAAAATTAACCGCTTGCAAATGATGACAATTGAGAAACGAAAGAGGACGGACTTGGGATTAGGGACAAGAACCAGACGCGGACGCCATTTGTGTTACTAAGATAACTTTCGGATTTTCAAGTTATGAATTGATTTACATTAAAAATATTAACTTTAAACAACTTTATCAAAAAGAATTGATTTTCTTTAAACACAAACTAATTACCCTTTAAAACTAATTCCTTTAACATCATTACTTAAAATGATGAATCAACTTTAATCAAGGATTAATTATTTCATAACATCTTTATTTAAATAAACAATTAGTTTCAATCTCGATTAATTGCTTCAAAACAACACTATTTAAAAATGATTAATTAACTTTAATCATCCATATTGTTTAAAGGATTTAACTTTAAAACATTATTATTAGGATAATTCATTAACCCTTAGACACAATTATTAAAATGATTAATCAGATTTAAGCCATTACTATTAAAGTGATAGATTAATCTTAAAACATGATTAGCAAAATGATTAATTAACTTTAACACATTACTGATTCAATAATTACTTAGCCTTAAACATCATTAATTAAAATAACTTATTTATTACAAAACATCATAAATAAAATGATTAATTAATATTAATCTCATCATTATTTAAATAATTAGTTGACCTTGGTCATCATTATTTAAAATGATTAATTAAATTTAAAATATCATGATTAAGTTAAATAATTAACTTTATTCGTATCTTTATTTGAATAATTGCTTGTCTTTGCGAAAAGCCGAGCATAAGATTTAACAAAAACATTCAAAAGGAATAACATTTTTCAAAGTGCCAATATAACGATAGCGTCAATACAAATATTTCCATAAATACTTTTCATATGTCACTTATTCTACCAAACATTACATAACATAAGGGTGAGCATAAGCACAAAGGCAAGTAACAACTATACGCATATAGAGAATATCTCTTATCTAGTTGAATTTACTGGCATACAATTTAATGTCTAAAACAATGTAATGGCAAAATGGGAATTTACTCTGCTAAATGGATGCCTAAATAATCTACTAAGTTTGCTTGTAGTAGTATGGGGATTTATCTGCTAAACAGACGTAATCTATATTTTATCAAATTAAATGACAGCAGAACGATGTTTTATTTTGCTAAATAGATATCAAAGATAATCAATTCAATTAATTTGTAATAGAACTAAGGTTTATTCTACTAAACCGGCTTCATCTATAAAGCATTCATATTTATTAGGCTAATTTAATGGCATAGATAGAAGATCCCTTATTTACAAATCAATTTACTTTAAGAAAGCTGTCTTAAAATGGAATTATAGAGTTTAAAATAAAATTTTACTTAATAATGATTAAATCTTAACTTAATGGTAGTTGAGTCTTAATTAACTTTTAATTAAACCATAGTTAATTATCAATTAATCATTAATTGAATATTAATAAATTTCTTAATAATTAAACCTAAATTAGTTATTTAACCCAAATTAATTAATAATTAATCAAATACTTAAACCACAATTAAGTAAACTTAATTAAATCCTTAATTAACTGTTACTTAGTTGGGTAATTAACTAAAACTTTTTAATTAACTAATTATAATTAACTTGCTTAATTAAAACTTAATTACCAATCACTTAACTTAATTACTAACTAACTACTAATTATCCTTAATTAATTAATTATTAACTCATACTTAATTAAGTAATTAATAATTATCTGTTATACATAATTAATAATTTGAAAATGGCTTTCAAAAACATTTTAAAAGAACACTTTAAATTTAGAACACGTTTAATTATTTTTGAACTACATCCATGGCGACTATCGCTATGGATACCATAACTTAGAGTTAGTTTTCTGAGTTAAAATTTTAAACTTTACTCTTAAACCTTACTTTCTTATCAAAAAAAGCAAAATTTTTGAAAAAAAAGAAAGCTAGAAACTCGGAAATATCTTTCATAATTTATACTAATAAAAATATAATTTGTTTTTCAAAGCATCTCAAGTCTCTTAACGAATCAAAGCGCTGACTTTTTAACATATACAACCATGTATATAACCATAACACAATGTCATGCCATAACCACAAGCATAAGCAAGATCACATCTTTAAAACCAAACACAATAGTTAGACTTTGATTTTCAGGTCCAACCAGATATCACATACAAGTATACATACATACATGTGTGTGTGTGTTTGTATCTAAGCAACATAATAATCTATCACATTTACCCATACTTCATACAAAAATTAGAAAACATAATAAAGATGAAATTTTTTGCAAAAAGAAATGAAATTTAGTCGGAAAACTAAAACATTCTAACCGAATCTTTTCTAAAACTTGAAATAGGACTAGATCATTGAATTCTTATTAAAAGAGATGATTTTCGTTTTGGATCTTGTAAAGTAAGATCAGCCTAGTGACTATATGGCTTAGCCAAGGGGTGAACAAGGGTGTATGGCCTTGATTTCGAAAGAAGAAGTGGTGTAGAAAAAGGAATAAGAGATTAAAAAGGTTTTTAAATGGATTTAAAAGGGTAAAGTTTTGATTTTGGAAAATTTGGAAATAAAAATGGAAGGCGGTAATAACTTCAGAAATTTAAAGAAATAAATATTAAAATTTAGAAAGTAGAAAATGAAATGGTGAGGGAGGGAGAAAATTTTGAATTGGATTTATGTAAAATGGAATTATAAACTTACCTAAATGGCCATTTAAACACCATGCCCTCCACTACCCTTCACATCTTGTTACATATGCAACGTACATAGCACCAGCTCTTTATCCAACAAAAAAGCCAAACTTATACTATGATGTTGCATTTGAATGTGACATTTCATAATTTGATTTTTAAAGTTTAATTCTTACGTAAAATCATGACTCGGATCCACTAATGACTTATCAACACGTAGTTTCGTCACAACCTAGCTTTAACCCAATAGGTAACAAACTGCTTGCCTAAACGATACAAGGGGATACGGTTACTTACCCAACTATGATGATGTTTGTCCAATATAATATATAACTAGGGCACAACCTATGATAAGGCCGCTAGGGTGAATATTGGTAAGTCTGGTGTACTCATGAACCATAAAGGGAGCTAGAAATAGGTAGACAAACACATAGAATATATACAATAGCCGCCACTTGCCTCTTCATATATTCACCATGTAACTGTGAAATACTCAACACATCGAATATCACATACAACATATTCCTATATTAAGTGTCAACCATGAGCAAAAGACTAACAGATTAAAAAACACAATTGTTAGTCCGTGAGATGATGGTTTTGATGACAACAACCTTAGAATAAATTACAAAATATAAATACTAACATTATAGTTTAGAAATATATGTATATACGGGATTTAACCATGCAGGTATCAAGAATGAAGACTGTACAGTATAAGATTCAAGATATCAAGATTGAAGACTCATGAGTATCAAGAATATCAAGATTATCAAGAGTTCAAGATTTCAAGAATAAGTAATTTAATTAGGAATTTTGTTAAAACTCCTGAAAAAGCACTGGCATCTTAAAATCCAATTTATTCATGGAATGAAATCCACTTCGAGCTTGTTAAAGGGATCGAACCCTAAGTAGGATGGTACCTATGAAAAATCTAGTGGAACATTGTTTTGTATCCGCTAAATTTTATTCAAAATGATTTTTATAAAATTATATCTTGTTTTCAAAGCCTTCCTTCTGAAAGCATCAAAAACTTCTATCCTGATTTCAAATACTTTTAGCCTCAAAATAATCTTTAATTTCAAAATCAAATTATCCTTAGTTTTAAATTATTTTTAATAATAATATTTATACTTAGATTTAAATATAAAATAATAGTAAAATTTTGTACATATTATTCTATATATTTAGTTATGTATTTTAACTATAGACAGGTATATTTATAAAATTTAAAATAGTTTTATTATAAGATAGAAGTTATTTTCAAAGAAAAACAAATTACCAAAAATTCCTTTGGGATGTCGAAGTGCTCAACCTACCCATGTCGACATAGTGTCAGTTGGTTCCAAAATTTAAATTTCAAAAAAAGGTGTCTATTCATCATATCTCTTCATGAATGGACACGACTGTTGTTCTTCTATAAATCGGGGATGTTTTCAACGAATTGCAATACAGGTTTTCTAGTTTTTTGCTCCTCTTCTTCTTCCACATTTCTATATACATATTCTTACCATTACTCTGTCGAAATCAACATTGAATCTAAATAGATCATTTCTGGTTTGATTCTGTATCACTATCTCAACAAGATCCTCAGTGCTATTCAGAGTTATAGGCTTCTTTGTAATCAATTAAACGAGAAAAGGTGTGATTGTGGCCTTGGAAATCAATCAAGCGAGATAAGGTGTGATTGTAGCCTTGGAAATCAATTGGGTGAACTTGTTGCCTGGGAAATCAAGTATCTCTACCCAGGGGATTGTGAATCTGGAGGGTGTACCTTGTTGCCTTAAAATCAAGGGTGTAATTGTAAAGATTGTTTTTGAAACGAAATGCGTACTTGTGTGCGGGACTGGATATAGGGTAACTCCGAACCAGTATAAAATCCGGTGTGTTCTTTCCTTTACTGTTTTTACTTTATTTCTACATCTGTATTTGATTCTGTTATTATATCTTTGTCTGAATATTGCATACATTTGTGTTTAAATTAACAAAAACTTAAAAAGATATAATAATTCCTTAAAACACTTTTTTTCCCCTCTGGTGTTAATCCTAGCCTTAAGATCTGTATTCCTTATTTCTTACATTTGGTATCAGAGCAAGCTTTTCAAAGTTTCATAATTTGATTTTTGAAAAAGTTTTCAAAATGGCTACCAACACTGGTATTATTGCTAAAACTATTATGCATGTCCCTAGTTCATTTGTAGAAGGTCAGTCTACTGTCAGGCCACCACTTTTTAATGGCAGTAACTATGCATATTGGGCATGTAGGATGAAAATATATTTACGGTGTGTAGGGTTAGATACTTGGAATATCAAACAAACTGAATATTCTGAACCCACAACTGATTTTGCACAGTGGAATGATGAACAAAAGACTGTTGCACAAAATATTCTAAAGCAATGAATATTCTGTTTTGTTCGCTTGGTAGGAGTGAATTTAATAGTGTCGGTTTGTAAGTCTGCATATGAAATTTGGAAAACTTTGCAACTGACTCACGAAGGAACAAGCAAAGTTAAACAGACCAAAATTTCCATGCTCACAAATTAGTTTCAATTATTTAAAATGAATTCTAATGAGTCTATTTCCGATATGTATTGTATATTTCAGGAAATTATGCATTCTCTAATATCCTTGGGAAAAGAATTTTCGAAAGAAGATCAAGTAAGAAAAATTCTAAATTCTCATACTTTAGAATGGGATCAAAAGACACTTGCGATCGAAGAGGCAAATGACATCAGTACTTTAAAGATAGAAGAATTAATTGGAAATATAATGTCGTTTGAAGTTCAAATGATCGGGAGAAGAGAAAGCAAAGCATCTGAAAAGAAGTCAATGGCATTTAATGCATTAACTGATGGATCAGACTCAAACAGCGATAATGATGAAGAGATAGCCTTTATGACAATGAATTTTTGAAAATTTCTGAAATACAGAAAGATGAATAATCTCAAGAGAAACAACTATAAGAACTCTGGAAATCAGAATGTAGTGCCAAACAATGTCAAATGTTTCAACTACGATAAACCAGGGCATATCAAAAGAGACTGTCCGTATCCAGATAGACAAAATCCTCTTATAAACAATGATTCGGTAAAGAAACGGAAGCGTGCATTTACTGCTACTCTAGATGACTCAGACTCGTCCTCAAGCGATGATGATCAGAAGGCAGATAATTCAAATTTCTATTTTACGGCAATTCACAATTCCGATGAATTTAGAGAAACGGACTCAGAAAAAGGTACACATTTACAATACAATTGGTTGAAATTGCGTGCTTAGAATTAGATGCTTGATTGCTTGATTGATTGATTTTGAATTGGTGTGTTATTTGAATTATAAAATTTTTACTATTATTTTTATTATTGTTTTTTTATTATTTTTATTAGTATAATAATATATTATTGAGAATGCTACAATTCTAATTATATTCCAGATATATAGACATTAAAAATAATAAGCATATATATATTAGGGTACTTAGGGAAAATAAATCATAGAAATTCACAGGCACATGTCCACATAGTGCCAACCATGACGTCGACATGGGTACCAAAATTTGAAATTCAAAATTTGAATTCAAATGGTTAAATTTTCCTCCATCTTTTCACTTCATCCAATTCTTTGAAAAGGCATCTTTTGACCACATATCCTTCGAGAATCTATTTATTCACTATCTTTTATCATATCTTTTCACTTTCGTTTTTAAATTCGAACTCTCTCTTTAAAACTTCAAGCTCTCTACTATCTACTTTAGTGGCTTCTTCAAGCAACCCCTCCACCATGAGAATTTTCATAAAAATAAAAGAGCAACTCTTCAATGATCCGGAGGCAATAAAAGCATACATTAGTTATGCTAACTATGCAAAAGTCCATCCCGGAAAGTTTTCTATATTTTAAGATTTCTCTTCTTATGAAATTGATTCTCTTTATGCAAACAATCAAATTCTTAGTCTTATTGATGCTTCTCAAAATGATTTTGTATGCTATCCAAACCTTGTCAAAATTTCCTATGCAAATTTAAACCGTAGATTTTATAATGGAAATGAGGATGAAATTTGGAGTAGTGTCAAAGGCACTAGAATTGGTTTGAATTGTGATCTTTTGGGTACCATTCTCAATTGCAAAAGTACGGGAATAGATCTTTCTAGTTTTAAAATCGATGAAAATGATCGTGAGACATTTCATCACATTTTCGAAGGAAATGATGATTTTGAATTTAAAAATTGAAATTTTCGATCAAAAGCAAGAATTGTCAATCTTCTTTTGCAACATACTTTGACCCCAAGATCGAGGAATTTTAATAATCCTACTTGAAAAGTTTGCAAAGCACTTTTTTCTATTTTTGAAATTATGACATTAATTGGGTACAAGTTATTTTTGATGAACTTCGTCCTAAACATCTTGAAATGGGTGAGAATACTTTGTATCATGGAATTTATCTTACCCGAACTTTTAACTATTTTGGAGTAGATTTCAAAGGAAAAGAATTTGTTTTTATAAAAGTTTTCAATCATTCCAACATTTTGCTTATGAAAGTTCCATTTTTTTTCAACCTTATGAGACACTTGCTGAAAAGGAAGAGCGTTTGGCTCATGAGGAGATGGAAGAAAAGGAAGAGGAAGAAGAAGGAGAAGGGGATGAAATGGAAATTGAAGAAGAAGAAGAAGAAGGTGAAACTTCTTTGGAAAGCATCGACTATCCTCCTTATCCATCCAACAAAGCCCTTCTCAAAAATTAAAAGACTATTGTTGAGAATCAACGGATTCTTAAAAGATCTGTTGGTAAGAAGTTGGATAAAATTTCATCCAAGATGAACAAGTTTATTTCCAAAGTCAGCAAGAAGCTTGGATTATCTTCATCATCATCATCCTCTAACTAGTTCTACCTTTTCGTATCTCGTTGTATTTGTTTTAGTTTATTTTGATTTGACTGTTTATGTAGTTCTTTATGTTTAGTCATTGTATCGCCTTAGCATGAAATGAAAAGGAATTTTGTTTTCTGTTATCTAGCTTATCTTATCTCCAGAATAAATGATAGTATATTATATAAATATATATATACACACATAATTATTCAAAAAATCAAAATAATTCTTAAAAATTCACTGCCCCATGTCGACATGCCCCCTATTACCATGTCGACATGTACTGGTCAGAAATGACACTTCATTTTGAATTTGAAATTTTGAATAATTACCATATGTCTATTCATTTCAAACGAATTTCTACACCTATAAAAACCTATTTCTTCCAGAATTCATCACTGAATATTATTTCTTATCTACTCTATCTCTCATTCTTCTCACAAATCTAAATATGGCAAATCCAATTCATAATTTATCTAAGAATCTTGAAGAAACTCTTAATTCGTTCAAGAATATTCTCTCGTTCATTCTTCGTAACCAGCGACACTTAGAATTGAGTCAAATGCAGAAGATCAAGGAGCAAGAAAGGCATTTCGATGCAATTCGATGGATGATTTCCTCACTACACAAGGATGATAACGAAGTACATCCTCCAGTCTCTCTCACCAATGACAATGAAAATTGGGAGGCTGTTAAAGAAGACCCTATATTTGGAGACGAAGGATGGGTGGAAGTTCCTTGTAACGTTTGATTTTATTACTTTGTTTGAATTGTTTGCTTTGATTGATTTGATTTCATTTACTTTAATTTGGTTTGATATGGATTGATATTTGGTGTGGATTGATGTTTGTTGTACAAAAAATGTATAAATATACATTTGATCCTTGTTTATTATCAAGTCTATCAATTTAATTATCTCTTAATATATCTATTATATACTCCGCTGCATAGTTTATTAATGCAGGTATTTTAGTCCAAGAATGAGGTGGAGTTATATAGTTTGAAGTGATATATTTAGACTTAGTTTTTGTTGGTGACAAAGGGGGAGAAATATAAAATAGGATAGTTGGGCATAGGTTAAGGGGGAGTTTTTAGGATAGAAGTAATATTTTATAAAAAGGTTATCGTCATCAAAAAGGGAGAGATTGTTAGTCCGTGAGATGATGGCTTTGATGACAACAACCTTAGAATAGATTATAAAATATAAATATTAACATTATAGTTTAGAAATATATGTATTATGCAGGATTAACCATGCAGGCACCAAGAATGAAGACTGTACAGTATAGAGATTCAAGATATCAAGATTGAAGACACATGAGTTTCAAGAATATCAAGATTATCAAGAGTTCAAGATTTCAAGAATAAGTAATTTAATTAGGAATTTTGTTAAAACTCCTAGAAAAGCACTGGCATCTTAAAATCCAGTTTATTCGTGGAATGAAATCCACTTCGAGCCTGTTAAAGGGATGGAACCCTAAGTAGGAGGTAACCTACGAAAAATCTAGTGAAACATTGTTTTGTATCCGCTAATTTTTATTCAAAATGATTTTTACAAAATTATATCTTGTTTTCAAAATGTTTTCAAACCCTTCCTTTTAAAAGCATCAAAAACTTCTATCCTGATTTCAAATACTTTTAGCCTCAAAATAATCTTTAATTTCAAAATCAAATAATCCTTAGTTTTAAGTTATTTTTAATAGTAATATTTATACTTAGATTTAAGTATAAAATTAGAGTAAAATTTTGTATATATTATTATATATATTTAATTGTGTATTTTAATTATAGACAAGTATATTTATAAAATTTAAAATAGTTTTAATATAAGTAGAAGTCATTTTCAAAGAAAACCAAATCACCAAAAATTCCTTTGGGATGTCGACATGCTCAACCTACCCATGTCGACATAGTATCAGTTGGTTACAAAATTTAATTTTCAAAAGAAGTTTCTATTCGTTATATCTCTTCAGGAATGGACATGGCTGTTGTTCTTCTATAAATATGGGATGTTTTCAATGAATTTCAATACAGGTTTTCTGCTTTTTCACTCCTCTTCTTCTTCCACATTTCTATATACATATTCTTACCATTACTCTACCGAAATCAACATTGGATCTAACTAGATCATTTCTGGTTTGATTCTCTATCACTATCTCAACAAGAACCTCAGTGCTATTCAGAGTTATGGGCTTCCTTCTAATCAATTAAACGAGAAAAGGTGTGATTGTAGGCTTGGAAATCAATCAAGCAAGATAAGGTGTGATTGTAGCCTTGGAAATCAATTGGGTGAACTTATTGCCGGGGAAATCAAGTATCTCTACCCAGGGGATTGTGAATCTGGAGGGTGTACCTCGTTGCCTTGAAATCGAGGGTGTAATTATAGAGATTGTTTTTGAAAGGAAATCCATACTTGTGTGCCGGACTGGATGTAGGGTAACTCCGGACCAGTATAAAATCTGGTGTGTTCATTCCTTTACTACTTTTACTTTATTTCTACATCTGTGTTTGATTCTATGATCATATCTGTGTCCGAATATTGCATACATTTGCATTTAAATTAACAAAAACTCAAAAAGATTTAATAATTCCTTAAAGCACTAATCATCCCCTCCCTCTAGTGTTAATCCTAGCCTTAAGATCCGTATTTCGCATTTCTCACAACAATGGCATCCCATACCACCACGTGTTACTAGCCCATTTATTCAGTGCTCACATGTCACACTTGCCCTTCTTTATTCTATATAAAAGTGTTACCAGAAGTCCCATACCAGATGGTATCACTAATCCGTTTATTCAGATTTCTCATCATATAAAATAAATATCAATTAAATCAAATAAAAATATGTCATCATCATATCATCTTAAAAATGTAACACAAATCAATATCAACGATGAATCATTTAAAGCAAGTAAATTAATGAGAAAAGAACAAGAAATCTTAATATAATAATATAATAGAATATTACTATATCTAATGTATGAAACAATATCTTAATTAATTATTCTCATTAATTATAAATAACTATTAAAATACTAGTACCATGGTTAATACCTTAGACAAAAATATATTTACAAAAATATTATTTGAATGTGAAAGTTTACCCTCAAATCTTTACTTATATATATAAGATTCAAACATAGAAATTCCTTTTCAAACCTATATATGTGCGCGTGTATGATTTAAAGTTCCAAATCACTTCATAAGTTAAATATAATTATAGAAGCCATTTACAATTTTCTATAATTAAATAACTTTCAAAATAATTCCTTCGTATTTCCAACCATCAAATATATGATCAAAATCTTTATATATTCAAAGTCGTTAATCGCTGTATTAAAACAATTCAATAGTATCCAAATGTGTTTCATAATTTATATACAAATACTATCCAAAATCTAATTTATATATTAAGTAAAAATAAATTTCTAAGATGAAAGACACTTCTTTAAAACTAAAAATATCATTCGAATATAATTAAATATAATTCAACCTTTATAAAATAGTATAATAAGTTCACAATATAAAAATGTTTTAAATATAACACACAAACATGATTAATACAATTCAAAAGAAATAACAGTAGCTTAGATGTTTGAATACATTTTTAAAATGATTTCTAAACATTAGATGTTTGAATACATAAGTCAAACGTCTAAATACATACAACAAATAATATATTCATTGCCGAGCTAAGTCAGACTTCTAGTTAAACAAGTCAAACATCCGATTCGGTATTTTATTCAAATTAGAGAAGTAAAAGGCAAAAAATTAACCAAATAGACATCTAAATATTTCACTTAGACGTTTGAATTCCTGTCTGAGTGCAAAACGAATTTTGAAGTCAAGAATCCAAATTTATCTTTGATCAAATGCTTGTAAACTTATAATAAAACATCTATATGGGTTCATTTATACATCACATCGATTCATAAATATTAAGTTCCACCATCAAACCCAAAATATAAGAATGAAGTATTGAACCATTCAAGAAAATTTGCTACTAAAACACCATATCAATATTTAATCATCAAAGTTCACCTCAATCCATGATATGCACAAGATAAAACTTCGTAGATATAGAATTAAACATCAAGACATAGATATGTGAGCGGTAAAGCACTCACCTTGACCATAGTAAGGTTCCAAAATAAATGTAATGCTTCCTAGTCTTACTTACTTTATTATATTCACTTCTATCTCAAACAGGAAAACTCTGTCGCTTTCAAGTTATCAAAACTTCAACTTCTTCTTTAGTATTGGTGTAACTTGGTGTTGAGAGCATCATATTTTAAATTTGGAATTAATTGAAAATCATTTGATTTTATTTTTATTTTTAGAAGAAGAGGGTTTTAGCTTGCTAAAATCAAAATAGAAAATGGAGACCGAGACTGAAACGTGAAATTTAATTACGAAACAAAGATGGGTTGTTTCATAAAAGAGAAAGGAAGGCAAATCTAGAAATGGAAAAGTCTAAATTTTTGCTTCATGAGGGGAAATTTGGGCTTTTCATATAACTAAACAATTCTTTTCCGTTCATTTTCTTTTTATAAACCATTTTATAATCAATATAAAATAGTTGAATACTTCAAATTAAATTCATATTCATATTATCAAATGTCTTGCTCGGCATTAAATTTTTAATAGAATTTAAATTTCATAAAGTCTTATATTTTACTTAATAAAAGAGAAACTACTATCTTAGCCTACTTTATAAAAATTCTTTTATTAACAAAAAATTAATTCAAACCTTCACATAAAAATTATTACTATGACAAAGCTCCATTTCTTAATCATATACATGTTTATAAGATATTGTTATCATATTTTAAATAATTTTATTTTAAATCATTTCTTAATTACATTCAAATTCAAAAATTAAATAATTTTCGAACCACTCGTTTAAATAAAAAAAATTCCTTCTCTCTTAAAATATATTTTAAACCACATTCACTAATAATACTAGATTTATAAAATATATAATACCTCCGTTATATCAAAATCATTTTAGATTCAATGGTATACAAATAAACCTAAATCTTTCCAATTAAACCTTTAAAATTCATCTTAACCAAATAAATTACAATTTTTATTTTTAATTAATTACTACTCAACACCAGGTTATTATAGTGGTTGTTAGAAAATAATTTTTTAGAATCGCAAATAAATAGTTTTCTATGTGTAGGTATAATTATAAATTTTAGGAATACAATTAAATATTTGTAAATAAAATTAGTGATTTAAGAATTTTTCTTAAGAAATGGAATAAAGATGTTTTTGGTAATATTAAAATTAAAAATAATAAATTATTAAATGAGATTTTAAAACTAAATAAAATAGATGAAATCAGGAATTTAAATATCTGAGAAAAATGCGCTTTCAAATTTAAAAGATGAATTACATATAGTTCTAACACAGAAAGAAGTAATGTGTACACAAAGATCTAGAGTTCAATGGATGGATAAGGATGATATGAATCCTAATTTCTTTATAATGTAGCAAATGGTAGAGAAAGTAGTAATACTATTAACTCTATTTTAATTAATAATGTTGAGATATTTGATAAAAAAGAATTATATGTGACATTTACTAAATATTATAAAGGAACTTACGGTACTAAAATTGAGTGTAGAATTAGAGATAACTGGGATGAATTATATCCTAATGACACTAGGATCAATTTAGATGGACTGGATTATCCATTTACGAAAGAGGAAATTTTGAGAGCTATAAAAGATATGCCAAATGATTTAATATATGACTTTATGAAAAAAAATTGTGATTTAAAATATTATTAATTAATATGTTTAATGAATTTTATGATGGTTCATTATAATTAGGCATGTTTAATTTTTCTAATGTAATCTTTTTACACTAGAAAGTGGGTGGAAATGAGTTACAAAAATTTAGACCTATTTCATTATTAAATTGTTATTTCAAAATCATTTCTAAGGTTTTGGCTAATATGTTAAACATGAAAGTAATTGAAGTAATTGATATTACTCAAACTACATTTATCAAAGTTAGAAATATTACAGATGGGGTGGAAGTAGTTCAAGAACTTATTAACCATTGTTATAAAATAATATCAGTTGTGCACTTTTAAAACTTGACGTTGCAAAAGTTTTTGATTCAATTGATTAGGTATTTCTTAAGGATTTACTATTGGCCAGTGATTTCAATGTTAGATGGAGGGCCAGATTACGTCTTTATTTAAATCTAGAAATTCAAGTATCACGGTTAATGTTATACTAGGAAATAAAATTCAATCAAAACGTGGACTTATGTAAGATGATCCATTGTCACTTCTTGTTCAATTTAGCTGTGCATATTTGCTAAGATGATCAAACTAGCCACTAGTAATGGAATTTTTAATAACATTGGAACTGAAATTACTAGTAATGGCATATCCATTCTCCAGTTTTCGAATGATACCATGCTCTTTACGTCTCCTTTACCAAGACCTATTATATCACTTAAGTTTTATTATATATTTTTGAGCTACTCCATGGAGTAAAGATGTGACGACCTGCCTTTTTGGACAGTTTATATCGACCATAAACCATAAACGTCAGATTCAAACCATTCAAAGGGACAGATTGTTATGGGGTAAATAAGAAAAAGAAGAGAAAGAATGAATTTTTTTACAGAATATTGTACCAGAATGAAAAAATATAATAATCAGGTAAAAGTTCATGAATCTGTTTTACAAATACGTTTGATTATTCTTATACAATACAGAATCAGAGTTACAGGCAACCAAAATAAATAAATGCAGCGGAACAACATGATGCAGTGGGATAAATATAATAAATAGTAACAGTACAAAATCTTCGTCTTCATCCTCTAGAAATAAGGTCCTTAACCTTGAAATACTCAAGTTGACCCAAGCGAATTGAAAAGACAAAACACTCGAGTCAGAATTAAAAGATCTTATGTAAGTTAAATCAAGGGTATACAAATATGAGTGGAATGGCGTCAGAGATGTTACGGGGTTTGACATCTCCTATCCAGTGTCTACTGTGACTGCAATAACTTAAGAGATGTTCAGGATTCACATCTCCTAAGGATCTGTTAAACTATCTACTATGTAGTACAATAGGCTATTATAATATGTCTATAGTAAAGTAAAACTATCAAAATATCATTAAGGCATTACCCATATCCCCCTTAACACATTTTTTATATATTCCCATAGTCTATACAGTACCGTAACTCCTCCGTAAACCGGAGGGCTATTAGAGGGCAATCCATAGGTATGGTACAAACCAAACTCGTAGAAAGTGCTCTAGGGCATATGAACACGACACTCGAGGCAATGCTAGAGTAGATATACCAATAGTGGATCTAGACTAGTCGTAACGCATAGCAGCTACTACAGCCCACCTCGGAACACACTCCTAAATCAAAATCAAGGAGTGGACACCTATGTGGGAGTGGTGAAGTTTCATTTGAAAGCGAAAATCGAGGGTGCTGATGCCTACAGTTACATGGACTTTTGGTGTGATGGAAACGTAACCTAGGATGTAACTACGACCATAGATGGGGGTGATGATTTCTAGAGCATTCTCAACAAAGAAGTTTCCTCGATTTCAAAAATGTTTCTATATTTTCAACAAATGTTTTTCAAGTATTTTCAAGTATTTTCAAGTATTTTCAACAAATAAGCCTGCTAAGTACATATAGATCTTCAGTCGTACGCCTGATCAACGTATGACCGAATTTGTGCGAAAACAAGGATGGATTGGTTGAAACATCGAGTTATAAAAAGTATTTTTTTATAAAAACTACTTTATAATATTATGTAAATTTTAAAAGTGTTTTAAAACTGATCAAAGAATAATTTTTCTAATAATAAGCATTTTAATAAATTCTGGCTTCGTTCTTTTTCGAGGACGAAAAGATTCAAAGGGAGGAGGAATGTGATGACCCGAATTTACAGGCATAAGATAATTGGATAATTATCTGATTTAACTATTGAAATTACTAATTTATGAATTGAACAAATAAAATGTGATAATCTCCTTTATTAATTATTTAAAAGTTAGTAAAGTTATTTTCATAATAATAATAATAACGTGATGTTTTTAAATATAGTTATAATCGATAAATAAATTTTAAATAGATTATCAATTACAATTTGAATATGGGATTGTTTAAAATATATATACATATATTTATATTTGTTTGAGTTGATTTTTAATTGGATTTTAATTTGAATTTGAATTTGGATTTAAATTTGAAATTTAAAGGATATATTAAACTAGTATAATTATTTTTAAGAGTATAATTGGAATTTTTATCATTTTCTTTTTAATTGTATATTAGTAAATAAAAGAGGTAGTTTAAATATTAATACACTTAAGATATTTTTAAGTGTAAAACTAAAATTTTAATGTAATATAAATTTATATATAAAAAAGATATATAACATATTAATACAACATAAAAGACACATGTAAACTATTTTTTCATGCTTTAAAACATGTGTAAACAAATTATAAAATGTAATTACAATTGTAAATAATCTCAACAAGTGTCAATCTTTATATTTTCATTTTCTTTAAATTTTAATAAATCACAAATTAATCTATATAAACATCTATCTCCTTCCTTCACTTCTTTTTGCTACCTTCTCATTTCAAAAGTAAGAAAACTCAAAAAAAATAAAGCCTGTGAACATTTATCTTCAACCTGTAAACAATTTCAATCAAATCGAAAATCTAGAAACAAAAATAAAATAATCATTTCAAACACCGATCAAGCAAAGCTGGGATCAAAGCTTCAAAACAAGCAAATCCAACCAGTGTGCAAATCAAAGATTTCCAGATTTAGCATCAGCTTCAACATCAAAACATTTCCCGATTTTAAAACTCAAACCTGGTTCTCTGTTTTCTGGAAGCAGGTGAGTAAACTGCTATTCATTTCATGCCTAAACCTGTTTGAAAATTTACGCTTGTAAACTACATCCTTAAAACCCATACTGATGAATAATCTATTGTAGTAATGAGTGATTAAAGGTTGGCAGGAGTAAATTATCATAGTTGATGTGTATTAAGGTGAGAGGAATATGTGCATGTCAGTTTAATGTATATACATGTCTGATTAACAGCAAGATTCAAGTTCAAACATAAAAAAAAAATCAAATTCCCTTCCTGTACTTAATTTTAGGTTATGATCTTTGAACATTAAGTGTGTATATGGATATGATTTCGTTTTTAAAAACAATTTTTACCATATATTTAAGTGATTTATTCGAAAATTAAATATAACAGAGAAGAACAATCAATGGCAGAAATTCGATTGTTAAATCTTTACGCTTTTTATGTAATCGAATTCATTATCTAAAATGATGAATTTTAAAACTAACATAGAGAATTTTAAGATGAGAGGAACTTAGAAAATTGGTTTGTTTGCATTTAGGATTTGGGTCTAATCTTGGCGATCGGAGATTGAAGGGAGGTCAAGTCCTTGGCTGAAGCAGGGTTGGGTGTCGAGGCATACGAGAAAAATGATCTGAAGGTTCAACGTTCTCTAAGGTGGCGATTCAAAGGCGTTGTAGGGTTTGGGAAGGAATTTGAGAGGCTGGTGAACGTGAGTCAATTGGGAGGAACTGTAGCAACCACAACTCGTGATTTTTGGCAGAGGGAATGGGAGGGCTTCCGATTGGTGAACGAGGTGATGGAATCAATGGACTACGGCGTGAGCAGTTAGTCAAGTTCTAGGCTTGGGTTCTTCGATGGTCCATTTGAGAATTGATTTTTAGTTAGTTCGAATTTAAGTCTTCGTCGAAGTATCGAGGGGTGACAAATGAAGAATGGGGACTGATTCAAGGGGTCCCGTGGTCGGAATAGACGCCGGAGTGATGATACATGTGCATCGTGTGCATGAAGATTCGGTTGCAGCCGGGAAATTGAGAAAGAAGTGGAAGAGCCGTTCGATCCAGAGTGTGGTGATTGTGGTCACGATGAATTTGCAATGGGTTATCGTTCTTTGATCAGAGTCGAGTTTTGTTTTGCGGCATCAGTTTTGTGATGGGAAGATAGGATTTTTGGATCTGGAATGATGAGGTGTAACAACCCGAAATTTTCGATCCCGAAAATTCCAAATAGTTAGGGAAAAAGAAAACGATAGAAGAAGAAGAAATAGAAACACCAAAACACAGATTCTCACATTCGCAGCGGATAAAATATAATAACAAATAATAGCATTTATATAAGAAAAGCTGTAGCAGTTAATTTACATTAATACATCAGAGTTACAACATTTATACTATTAAAACACTGGACAGTTAAAGTCAACATGTTCCAAATAAACTACAATATATCACAACGGAAAACACTCCATAAGTTCTTGCCACCCAGCTCGCCTCCTAAGCTCTAGAATGTCCTTTCCTGAAAATCTATAATACTCGGTCTGACCCGAGCATTACATCAAAGTAACATCCGGGTCAGGCTGGAAACTAGCATGAGTAAACCCATCTAACAAGAAATACCAATGCATACAACTTTATAAAACCCGGGTAACTCGTTCCTTATTACGAGTTCTTAACTTGCCATAACCAAAAACACATCTTACAATCATATCTAAGAATTACTACTCAGATTAAATGACCCAGTTTACATTATTTATTCCATTCCAGTCTAATTATTTCAAAGTCAAATCCGTAAAGAATTTTTGTATATTACAAATCGAAGTGGTTTCGGGTATTTTGCTGACACCCGACCCGGTCTCTTCAAATTCAATATTATCATTAGCCACAGTTATATAAGTGAATACCATTCAATTTTAAATTCAGGGTGTCACATTTATATAGCATTCCATCGTTAGTAGATAACCCCATTATCACTGTTCAACCCAAACATATCATATCACAAAATATTTCATATCAGAGATATCAACCAATTCAGGGCATTCAATATAATCCAATCAACCTTAAGCAAGGTTAGTTAATCACACAATTAATTTAAAACAAATAAACTAGTTTCCTAACCCTTCTTAATTAATAATAATTACAATATTTCCTTAATTATCAACCTAAATTAATTATACATAATTACTCCATTAAGTAATTATCTCATTGGTTAATTATCTTCAATTAATTAACCTTAAGTTATTCATCAATTATCCTCTAAATATTACTTAAATTAGTTAACCCTCAGCTACTTACTTTAAGAATTAATCACCAATCCTGCTTAATCAATCATTAATTAATTACAATCATTTAATTAATTAATCACTTCTTAATTACCTTATAAACCAATTAATTAATTCTTAATTACATCTTAATTACCTGCTTAATTAATATTAATTACCTTGAATTACTTAATTAATTAACCACTAATCATTAATTAATATCTCTAATTATTAATTTATTATCCTTAATTATAATTTAATTAATCACTAATTAATTAACTTAAAACCCTTAATTGTTAATTAATTAAATCTTAATCATTAACTAATTAAATTAATTAATTATTCCTTAATTACCTCATTAATTTTCAAACCTTTGTTAAATTTTAGGATAAAATCATTACCTTTATATTTAATCACATATTTTAAATCACTTATTTATATTAAAGATTAAGTTTAAAGGTAACTTAAAGATTAACGTAACAAATCATATAACTTCTAATCACAAGTTAAATAAACACTTATTTATGTAAAGGAAATTTTTTTAAGAAGTTTAAACCTAATTCATTTAAACACCAAAACCTATGCCTTTAGAAACTTTTAAAATATGTTTAAAAACTTACCTAATTTCCTACTTCGGGTTAAACCCGACACTTACTCGAGTCCTAACTCTAGTTTCTTCACTTACTTTTTTTTCCTTTTCTTCTTTATCAAAATTTTGAACTGCTGCATATAAAAGCATGTTAACCTTCACATTTTAACCTGAGACAAATCCCAGCTTATAAGAACTAAAACTCAGGCCACTCTCATGTTTACTCGAGACGATTCCTTCTTCCCAAACTATAGCGACCTACCTCCAAACTACTGACACGTGTGCACATGTACACCAAAAACTTGCCACTCCGATCATCACTACGACCAACTCCATGTCGTCGACCACCTTCTCCAACTACCCGACCACCCAAACTTCTAGATTGGCCACTAAATCAAAATCGAACCAGATTGCATCTATTGGAATGAAGTCCCTCAAAAAAAACGACTCGATCCGACGCCGCCGACCGCTAGGATCCTCGAACCTCCGTCCATAGCTCCACCGATGACCACACTCCATTTTCCCCATACCAGGTCGAGTCCGATGCTTCGAGTCATCGCGACGAACCCAAAAATCCTCATCGTCCCGATTAAGTCCTTAAACCCTACAACCACCCTGCCACACCACCAAGGCGAAAACTAACCCTTTCGACCATATTCCTCTCAATCGTCGACCAACTAGCTAACCCTAGTCAAAATCCCGAGGCTTCTGGAGTTCGCAATTGCTGGAGAACAAAGAAAATTCATTTTCCGATCAACCCTCAAACTCTCATTAACTACAAGCTTTAAAAATCTGATTTTACCTCTAAAAATCATTGTTTCCAAGATCGATTCAAATTATGTACTCAAAACATGAAATTGAACTACTTTAAATTTCGATATAAATTGACTTACCACTGTAAATTTCAATTTTTGTCATCGGTACTTTATGGGTATCCTTGATATTATTTTAAAAATCGAATCTGACAATTACAAACTATTTTTTTTCAAAGATCCTAACATAAAAGTATTTATACAAGGAGTTATTGGTTTTTTTTTTGATTAAGTTTTATGTTTGTAAATTAAGATCAGAGTACAACATTGACATGCACACAGATGTATCCGCATACATATATACATACAACCAGGAGATCAACATGCAAAACATTATCTCTGATTTAAACTCAAGTTTATTACATGAATTGGGGTCTAAACAAATCTAAATTTGTTTACTCACCTGTGTTTGAGAATGACAGAGGAACAGGCTTCTCGATTTAAAAATCTGGAAATTTTTGCTTTGATCTAAATTGTTAATTTAATCCAAGCTTGAATCTTGATCTATTGCCTGCTGTTTTGAATTTGAATTGATTCTGATTTGAAATCTTATTTGTTGAGATGAGCTGAACTTGATTCTCATCTTTGCTATTGTTTCCATTTTCTCTGGTTTGGAATTTTGTTTAACAGGTTCTTGATTTTGAAAATGAAAGGTGAATGATAAAGAGATTGAGGAATGAATATGAAAATGTTTTTAAACATCCTTCTTTTTTTATTTTTTATTATTTATATTAAATTTTAATTTTTAAAGAAATATGCCACTTGTTATTTGCATGCTTATACAAAGCTACAAATGTTAATTTGCATTTCTAAAATACTTACACTTGTTTATTACATATTTTATTGTTTTATAAAGGTGAATGCATGTATTTTAATATTTCCTTATTTGCTAATTTACATGAATTTATATTTTTATGTATTTCCTTATTATAGTTTATAATATCTTTATATATACAACTCATATATATGTTTTTGAAGAAAGTATCATTCTTTATCAAATCCTACTTAAAACTTAAGTTATTTTACTTTAATTAATAAAAATTTATCTTTAGTTTTATTAAATTTCAAAATATAGAATTCAACTTTAAATGTCATTTGAAAATTCAATATATTGAATTCAAATTGATTTTTTCTATTTAAAATCTACTTATATCTATATATATATATAAACCATTATTATTTGTTTTTAAAGAATAATTTGTCAAATTTTAAGTAATTATATTAATATATGATCAAATAAATATTTATCTGAATGTAAATATTTACTATCCGATTCATTTTTTCAATCTATAATTCAGTATTTCTATTAATTAATCTCAATTACACATATGTCCAGAAATCCAGGTTATCACAAGAGGTAAGGAGAAGAGGGAGATTTGGGTTTGGGCCAGTTGATTTCTTTGGGCCATGATTCTTTCTTTAATTTAATAAAATGAATGTAAACCAAGCTGCAAGAAAATTTATCAAGTCTAAGGTTAATGTTTTATTTAGAATGGAAATATAGTAATTTCAAGGTTTAACTTAAACTTTAACTTAGGTCACCAATGATGCAAATTTAATTGGGTAAGACGACTATATTTATGTTAAGTATTTAATTACAAATGATATTAAGTAAAGTTAATAATGTCATAGGGTAATGAATAGGTTAAATGGTTAAACTTTTAGATTAGTTAAGATCTTAAATAATTGGAAAGGTTAATTGCTTAATAAAACCAATTAAGGGATAATTCATCCATTAATTAATTAATTAAATGATCAATTAATTAGTGGGATAATTCATTAATTAATTAATATAATTAAATGATTATTTATTTAGTGGGATAAATTAATATAAGCAATTAGAGATTAATTACATAAATGATAGTTACTTGGTAAAAATAATTAAAAGATTAATTTCTATTGAGGGTTAATTAATTTAATTAAAATTGAAGGTTGATTAATTGGAGATAATTAACCAATGGTATAATTATTTGATAAAAGTAATTGAAGGTAAATAAATTAAGGGAAGTAATTAAGGATTAACTACTTAGTATAATTAATTAAGGAAATTTATTAGGGGCTAGTTAATTAATGAGTGTGATTAATTAAAGGATAATTAATCAATATAAGTGATTATTGAATAATTAGCTCAAGTAATTAATTAAGGATCAATGTAATTAATATGGATGGGTAAAGGATAATAAATTTGTGTAATCAATTGAGAGTTAATTACTTATTGTAATTAAAGGATAATTAATCAAAAATGATTAATTAATTGGTTTGTAATTAATTAATGTTAAGTAAGGATAATCTAAGTGATTAAGATTAGTAATTAATTTAATTAGAGATAAATTAAATTAATTTTGGAAGTGATCACTTTTGCGTATGAATGATTAAATGATGCCTTGAATTGGTTGATATCTCTGATATGAAATGTTTTACGATATGATATGTTTGGGTAGACAATGATAATGTGGTTAATTATCGATGGTGACTTGTTTTGTAAAAGTGACATCAAGTATTTAAATTTAAAATGTATTCACTAGAATAACTTGGGTTAAGATGACATTGAATTCGAAGAGACCGAGGTCGGGTGTTAGTAAATACTTGAAACCACTTCGATTCTTTATAAATTGATATGTGAAATCAAAAGACGGAAATGGAATATTTAAGTGAATTGGACCATTTAATCTAAGTTTTGGAACTTAGAAATTGATGTGTGAAATAAGTGATGTCTATATCAAATCGTGAATTTGTAAATTGGTACGAGTTACCCCGGGTTTTATTTAAGTTTGATGCTTTTGTATTCCATGTTAGGTGGGTTTACTCACGCTGGTTTCCAGCCTGACCCTAGTGTTACTTTGACGTAATGCTCAAGTCAGACCGAGTATTACATATTTTCAAGTAAGGACGTTCTAGAGCTCAGAAGGCGAGATGGATGGTAGGAACGTATGGAGTGTATCCGCTGTGATATATTGTTGCATATCTGGGACAAGTTATTTTAACTGTCCAGTGATTGTGAAATGTTGTAACTCTGATGTGTTAAAAATATAAATTTACTGATACAGCTTTCTTTGTAAATGATATTATCTGATATTATATTTTGATCTGCTGCAAATGTGAGAATTTGTGTTTTGTTTCTGTTTCTTCTTCTATCTCTTTTCTTCTTTTCCTAACTATTTGGAATTTTCGGGATCGAAAATTATGAGCCGTTACATTTGGTATCAGAGATGAAGGTTAAGCGAGAACCTTGGCTCTATTGGATTTACTCATTAAGGATAGGGTTAGTGGTACCCTAGAATAAGTTGAGTGTGTGTGTGTATGAGAGCGTACTTGTTATTTTCTTATAAAATGACTTTAGAAAAAATGATTTTCACATAAGTTTATCTTTTGGTATATAAAGAAATTGGTTGTCGATTACTGGAATAAAATAAAATAATGAGAATTAAGTGGTAATAGCAATACAACCAAATTGAAATTAAATGAAGATAAGTTTGAAATGGAACTAAGTCCTGAATTTGTAGAAGTAGAAATAAGATAAAAATGGATTGGTATCCAGGTGTGGTAATCTTGGGTATTATCATAAATGGTTATTGTGTTTAATAATGAATATTTGTTAATGAGTAAGCAAACGAAGTAAACTTTTAAGATGAGTATAATTTATAAATTGAAGTGGGTTTTAAATTGAGAAGTTTTGAATCCTAAGTCTAGGAATATTTGAAATTGTTCTCAAAATGTTAAGATAAATAATAAATAGTATTATTCAAAGAATATTTTGAATGTGATCTTATTTTAAAATAAGAGTTGTTTGAAAGCTTTAAAGAAAACTGTTTTGCATTAAAACCAAAGGTTTTTTAAATTTTAAAAATATGGCTTGGTGGGCCAAGAAGATAATATGTATATATGTGGGGATATACATAATATCAAAGATGATTTGAAATAAGGTGTTGGGTTTTTCCCTGAAGTGTGATATGAAAATCCAAAGTGATATAAGTCTTTGAACTTATAAGTAACAAAGAATATTGATAGAAATTTGAAATTTGAAGTGGGAATATTATAAATGAGAAGTTTAAAATTTGGAATGGAAGTTTAAATTGAATAATGTTGACTGGAGTCAATCGAATTGAATTTAACTTAGGGAAAGTAAAATAAGTTTAGGACAAGCAATCTGAATTGAAAATTAAACTTTAATTTGAAATTAAGGATATGGAATTACTTTGAACTTAAGATTTGAAGGTTTAAGATATAATTTCAAGGGTTTGGTTTCAAAATTGAAATTTGATGATAAATTGAATTTCAAAGATTAAGTTGTTTAAACAAGGATTTGAATTATTATTTGAACCTAGAAATAGGTTTATGGAGAAGTAAAGGCAATTTAAAATGTAGATTTTCAATTTTGGATCAAGAATTAAATAGTTCAAAGACTTTGAAAATAAAGGATAATCTAGTTTAAGAGGTTAAACCAACATTTGAAAATCTAACTCGAATTTATAAAATTCGAGATGGTTTAAAGTGGAGTTTTAAATTGAAAGGTTCAAATTGAATTTGATTTGAATTATTTAGAATTGTGATTGAAGATGGACAAGTTTAAAATTCAAATGGGTATTTGAATTGGATTAATTTGAAATGAAACTGAAGTTGAATGAGTTTAAATTCAAATGGGAAGTTGATTTGAATTTGGGATGGGAATAGAAGTTAACTTAATTTAAATTGAAAATGAAAAATTAATTTGAAATTGGCAATTGATTAGGAATTAAACAGTTTGGCTCTGAATTATTTTCAAATAAATTATTTTAATGTAAACTATTTTTAAATCTATTTTTCCTAGATAATTACTATACAACTTTTTAAACCCAAAACTATCTTATTCTTGTTTTACAATTACTTTTGGAAACTATTTAACTATTTTGCAACTGTTTTATAAAATAATTACTGTTTTTCAACTATTTTATTACTAATTACTATTTATAACTATTTTACAATTATTTAACTATTTTATAACTATTTTGTCATTACTTAACTATTTTACAGCTATTTTACAAACTAATAATTATTTTTCAACTGCTTATCTATTTAAAAAATTTCAAGCTATTTTCTAAATTTAAGCTGGAAAGAGTTCAAACTGTTTGTGATTAAATTTCCATTTGAGATAAGAATTGAGGTGAAAATCCAAATGAGGATTTAAGAATTGGGAGTAAGTGAATGAAAATCAAAGTGAAGGTGAATAGAAAGTGAATTGATTTGGCTAATAACCAATAAATATAAATATGTAGGAAGCACATATATTATTCTATTCACATAGTGATTCGATCCAGATTCGAGCATAGAATGTCGAGATAGTATATCGATCCGAGTTGGGATTTTTCACTCGATTTTAAACGGCGAACCTGGATATGGATTGTTGATTGACTCTGGATATTCTCTATCATAGTTAGGCTATGCAAGGAGAATGACAGTTTCTGATCAAGAAACCAGATCTAAGTCCGCACTAGGAAGTCGGGTGGACGATACTAGTTCGGAAGTGAAATTGTGTGATCGAGTGAGCGATCGGATTGATATAGCGTACCGATGATATATGTACATCCTACGGGTTTGAATGAAATTGATATTGAGAATTTGTGGATAAGAAATGTGAAATGATTTTTTTTGAAATGAAAAGTATATTTTGTGAAATATACAATGAATAAAAGTGAAAGTTGGATATTTCTGTAATGATAAGTAAGATGGAAACAACTTTATAAGAGTAATCAAATTTGAATATTTGATTTGGAATAAAAAAAGTTATATTTGTTTGTTTTATAAGATAAATCTCTCATTGTTGAATCTATTGCCAGAAGAAAAGGGTCTTTGAAAGTATTTGAAGTATAAAAAGGGAATTTATACAAGTATGAAGTGATCCAAAGATTTTTCAAGATTATATATATCTATGTATATATATAAAGGATTATATGAGAATGATCTTAGAAAAAGGTTTTGGGAACCTATGTATTTGGAAAAGGTTTTTGATTTTTAGGAAAAATCAATTTTTGGAAATTTGGAAAGTCTAGTTTGAGAATTATCGATTTTGGGAATCGATTTTGTGTAAAGGAGATTTTGATGGAAATCACAAAGGGTATGATTTGAAAGATACTATAAGTTCATAGTATAAAGTGTTTTGAGATTGGCTCTGGGGAAAAAGGTGCTCCCTTAAAATGAACTTCTCAGGAGTACCACAGGTTGTTACTACCTTGAGCCTCAAAGAGGGAGAGGCTCTAAAGTTGCCTGTGAGGAAGTCCAAACAAACTGAAGTTCCTAAGGATTCTGTGTAGTGTGTGTCGAAATTCAAGGGCGTTGATGCCTATAGAGACATTTGGGTTATGTTGTGAAGACAGTGTAACTCGATGTCACTGTGATCTACTGTAGACCAAAGCAAAAGTTGTGTGTGCTGCTGAGAGCCAAAAGTCTATGTTTGATTTTACATCGGTAGACCGCGACCTATGGTGGCATAGCGAAATTCGAAAGATCATGAGTGCCTAAGGCTGCATTGGGATTTGACTGATGTAGTCTGCGACCTATGTGGTAGTGTGAAGTTTCATTTGACAGCGAAAATCGAGGCCGTTGATGCCTACAGTTACATGGACTTTTACTGTGATGGCAACATAACTTCGGATGTAACTGCGATCTGTGGCGAGTTCCATGGCGTAATCGAGGGGCGCGGAGTGCCTACAGTTACATGGACTTTTGCTGTGATGGCAACGTAACCCAAGATGTAACTACGACCATGGATAAGGGTGATAATTTCCAGAGCATTCTCACCAAAGAAATTTCCTCGATTTCAAAAATGTTTTCTATATTTTCAACAAAATGTTTTCCAAGTATTTTCACTGGGTGTTGAAAATGGGTATGCTAAGTACTTATAGATCTTCAGTCGTACGCCTGATCAACGTACGACTGAATTACTGAGAGAATAAGGATGGACTGGTTGAAACATCGAGTTATAAAAAGTAATTTTTTATAAAAACTATTTCATAACATTAGGTAAATTTTAAAAGTGTTTTAAAAATGATCAAATAATAATTTTGCTAATAATAACCATTTTAATAAATTCTGGCTTTGTTTTCTTTTCGAGGACGAAAAGATTCAAAGGGGGGAGTAATGTGATAACCCGGATTTACAAGCATCAAATACTTGGATAATTATCTGATTTAACTATTGAAATTACTAATTTATGAATTGAACAAATAAAATGTGATAATCTCCTTTATTAATTATTTAAAAATTAGTAAAATTGTTATTTTCGTAATAATAATAATAATGTGATGTTTTTAAATATAGTTATAATAGATAAATAAATTTTAAATAGATTATTTATTAAGATTTAAATATGGGATTGTTCAAAATATATATGTGTGTGTGTATATATATTTGTTTGAGTTGATTTTTAATTGGATCTTAATTTTAATTTGGATTTAAATTTGAAATTTAAAGGATATATTAAACTAGTATAATTATTTTTAAGAGTATAATTGGAATTTTTATCGTTTTCTTTTTAATTATATATTGGTAAATAAAAGAGGTAGTTTAAATATTAATACACTTAAGGTATTTTTAAGTGTAAAACTAAAATTTAAATGTAATATAAATATAATATAAATGTATATATAAAAAAGATATATAACATATTAATAGAACATAAAAGACACATGTAAACTACTTTTTCATGCTTTATAACATGTGTAAACAAATTATAAAATGTAATTACAAGTGTAAATAATTTCAACAAGTGTCAATCTTTATATTTTCATTTTCTTTAAATTTTAATAAATCATAAATTAATCTATATAAACATCTATCTCCTTCCTTCACTTCTTTTTGCTACCTTCTCATTTCAAAAGTAAGAAAGGTCAAAAACTAAAGCCTATAAACGTTTATCTTCAACCGGTAAAAAATTTCAACCAAATCAAAAATTTGGAAACAAAAATCAAATAATCATTTCAAAAACTAATCAAGCAAAGTTAGGATCAAAGCTTCAAAACAAGCAAATCCAACCAGTGTGCAAATCAAAGATTTCCAGATTCAGCATCAGCTTTAACATCAAAACATTTCCCGATTTTAAAACTCAAACCTGGTTCTTTGTTTTCTGGAAGCAGGTGAGTAAACTGCTATTCTTTTCATGCCTAAACCTGTTTGAAAATTTATGCTTGTAAACTACATCCTTAAAACCAATACTGATGAATAATCTATTGTAGTAATGAGTGATTAAAGGTTGGCAGGAGTAAATTATCATAGTTGATGTGTATTAAGGTGAGAGGAATATGTGCATGTCTGTTTAATGTATATACATGTCTGATTAACAGCAAGATTCAAGTTCAAACGTATAAAAAAAAATCAAATTCCCTTCCTGTACTTAATTTTAAATTATGATCTTTGAACATTAAGTGTGTATATGGATATGATTTCATTTTTAAAAATAATTTTTACTATATATTTTAGGTGAATTGTTCGAAAATTAAATATAACAGAGAAGAACAATTAATGGTAGAAATTCGATTGTTAAATCTTCAGGCTTTGATTATGTAATCAGATTCATTATCTAAAATGTTGAATTTTAAAACTAATATAGAGATTTTTAAGATGAGGGGCACTTAGAAATTTTGGTTTGTTCTCATTTTGGATTTGGGTCTACTCCTGCCGATCGGAGATTGAAGGGAGGTCGAGTCCTTGGCTGAAGCAGGGTTGGGTGTCGAGGCGTACGAGAAAAATGATCAGAAGGTTCAACGTTCTCCGAGGTGGCCATTCAAAGGCATTGTAGGGTTTGGGAAGGAATTTGAGTGGCCGGTGAACGCGATTCAATTGGGAGGAACTGTAGCAACCGCAACTCATGATTTTTGGTAGAGGGGCAGTATAATGGAAGGGCTTCTGATTGGTAAAGGAAGCGATGGAATCAGTGGAGTACGGCGTGAGCAGTTCGTCAAGTTCTAGGCTTAGGTTCTTCGATGGTTCATCTGAGAATCGATTTTTAGTTAGTGTGAATTTAATTCTTCATCGAAGTATCAAGGGGTGACAAATGAAGAATGAGGACTGATTCAAGGGGTCGCGTGGTCGGAATAGACGCCGGAGTGACGGTGCACGTGCACCGTGTGCATGAAGGTTCGGCTGTGGCGGGGAAATTGAGAAAGAAGTGGAAGAGCTGTTAGATCTAGGCTGTGATGATTGTGGTCACGACGAGTTTGCGATGGGTTATCTTTCTTTGATCAGCATCGAGTTGTGTTTTGCGGCATCAATTTGGTGATGGGAAGATCAGATTTTTGGATCTGGAATGATGAGGTAAGGAGAAGAGGGAGATTTGGGTTTGGGCCAGTTGATTTCTTTGGGCCGTGATTCTTTCTTTAATTTAATAAAATGAATGTAATCCAAGTTGCGAGAAAATTTATCAAGTCTAAGGTTAATGATTTATTAAGAATGGAAATATAGTAATTTCAAGGTTTAACTTTACCTTTAACTTAGGTCACCAATGACGCATTTAATTGGGTAAGATGACTATATTTATGTTAATTAGTTAATTACAAATGATATTAAGTAAAGTTAATAATGTAATAGGTTAATGAATAGGTTAAATGGCTAAACTTTTAGATTAGTTAAGATCTTAAATAATTAGAAAGGGTAATTGCTTAATGAAACCAATTAAGGGATAATTCATCCATTAATTAATTAACTAAATGATCAATTAATTAGTGGGATAATTCATTAATTAATTAATGTAATTAAATGATCATTTATTTAGTGGGATAAATTTATACAAGTAATCAGAGATTAATTACTTAAATGATAGTTACTTGGCAAAAATTATTAAAAGATTAATTTCTGTTGAGGGTTAATTAATTTAATCAGAAATTAAAGGTCAATTAATTGGAGATAATTTACCAATGGGATAATTACTTGATAAAAGTAATTAAAGGTAAATTAATTAAGGGAAGTAATTAAGGACTAATTACTTAGTATAATTAATTAAGGAAATTTATTAGGGGTTAGTTAATTAATGAGTGTGATAAACCAAAGGATAAGTAATCAATATAAATAATTATAGAATAATTAACTCGAGTAATTAATTAAGGATCAATGTAATTAATATAGATGGGTAAAGGATATTAATTTGTGTAATTAATTGAGAGTTAATTACTTATTGTAATTAAAGGATAATTAATCAAAAATGGTTAGTTAGTTGGATAATTAAAAGATGATTAATTAATTGGTTTGTAATTAATTAATGTTAAGTAAGGATAATCTAAGTGATTAAGATTAGTAATTAATTTAATTAGAGATAAATTAAATTAATTTTGGAAGTGATCACTCTTGCATATGAATGATTGAATGATGCCTTGAATTGGTTGATATCTTTGATATGAAATGTTTTATGATACGATATGTTTGGATAGACAGTGATAATGTGGTTACTGATCGATGATGACTTGTTGTGTAAAAGTGACATCTAGTATTTAAATTTAAATTGTATTCACTTGAATAACTTGGGTTAAGATGACCTTAAATTCGAAGAGACCGGAGTCCGATGTTAGTAAATACCCAAAACCACTTCAATTCTTTATAGATTGATATGTGAAATCAATAGACGGGAATGGAATGATTTAAGTGAATTGGACCATTTAATCTATGTTTTGGTACTTAGAAATTGATGTGTGAAATAAGTGATGTCGATATCGAATTGTGAAGTTGTAAATTGATATGAGTTACCCCGGGTTTTTTTAAGTTTGATGCTTTTGTATTTCATGTTAGATGGGTTTACTCATGCTGGTTTCCAGCCTGACCTCGGTGTTACTTTGATGTAATGCTCGGGTTAGACCGAGTATTACAGATTTTCAACTAAGGACATTCTGGAGCTCAGGAGGCGAGCTGGATAGCATGAACGTATGGAATGTATCCGCTGTGATATATTGTTGCATATCTGGGACAAGTTATTTTTATTATCCAGTGATTGTGAAATGTTGTAACTATGATGTATTAAAAATGTAAATTTACCATTACATCTTTCTTTGTAAAAGATATTATTTGATATTATATTTTGATCCGCTGCGAATGTGAGAATCTGTGTTTCGTTTCTGTTTCTTCTTCTATCTCTTTTCTTCTTTTCTTAACTATTTGGAATTTTCGGGATCGAAAATTAAGGGTCGTTACGTATATTCAAATGATATCAAATAGGATTAAATAGATTTAATAGATTTAATTTATATTAAGTAGATTTTAAATAGATTAAATAAATTTAAAATATATTAAAAGGATTTAAATTATATTAAGTAGATTTAAAATAGATTAAATAAATTTAAGTTTAAAATTGGTAAAGTAGATTAAATTGGATTAAATAGGTTATAGTAGATTAATACAAATTAAAATAGTTTAAATTGATTAAAATAGTTAATTCAATGAAAATAGTTTAAATTAGTTTAAAATTGATTTCAAAGTTATATCCAAACATTTCATTGACTCAATTCTCATAAATTCATTTATATTTGATACTTCAGGTTTGAAATCTCAATCTAATCCTTTGAACAATTTGTTAAATAAATTCCCACTTTCAGCATTTACACTTGGATTAACATAAATAATTCACTTTATAGAAATTAATTCTATTTCAAAATGCTAGTTACTGAATTCAAAATTCCAAAGATTCAAAAATCATTTAATTTAACTAATCCGTTATCCGTATATAATTTTCTACCCTAAGGTCAAGTGATACGGATTTTTGTCATTTCAATCCACAATTTAAATTTTTTACGGTTTTATATCGCTTTAAACCGCAATTCTGAATTAAGGTAAATTCCATAAAATCGCTTGAGTCTATCAATTCAACCCATAACGATTTTTCCTCATCTATAGAACGTTCGGGTATGTATCATTTCAACCTATAGGGAATTTGCAATATTATAACAATATAAAATACAATATCCAGTTATCCAATATCAACAATGAAAGATACATCACAATCATCATCCAAATATCCAATAAACATCGACAAATAATAAGTTATCATTAACAGGAAATTAACTGGCAATTTAAATTCAATAATAAATTAAATGACAATTTTATTCAAAGTAATTCAAATCAACTGGAATAGCAATTTAAATATACCAAAGAGCCATTAATAAATTCCAAATCGCATCATAAATTTAATTTAACTAACATAAGAAATTTTAGAAGTTGTGAGTGGGTTAAAACACTCACGTTTGATTTTAAATCGATTTAAAATCCAATTAAAGGCCCAAAGTCAAACAGTCTCAAAATTCATCCAAACTAGGGTCAAAATGTCTGAAATTTCGATACGATCCCAGCGGAACAAACTGCGTCCAAATCCTAGTCCGTATGCAAAAGTTACGTGAATTACAACATTTAAAATTCAAATTAAATAAAAAAGAACACGAAAGAAAGCCACCTCATCACCATTATTCGAACGTTTCTAGAACTCAAACCCTAATAGCTGCCGCCTCATCACCCTATTAAATGCCGCTTCCGCTTACGCCGACAACCTCATTAGAGCCTCCCAACATGCTAGGCTAGCCGAGCCGCCTCCCCAGGTCCAAGTGCAACCGTTCGCCTCTTCCCTGGGTACGTCTTCGCTGTCGCGCCATTTAAAGAGTTTCGGGCGAATTCCAAACCTCCGAACAATGAATCAAGGCCAAATCTAGACCTGCTCCGCGGCCTCTACAAGTCAGAACTTCCCGACCGTATGGAAGATCCACTGTTGGATCGAAATTGTGGCCTATAAACGGCCAAGAATGATCGAAAATTTCTGGACAACTGGTGACTCCAATCGAAAAACGAACAGCAGATTTGGCTTACTCTTGTCGAGAGCTTCGAATCGATATATAATTTGATAGGGTTTGAGAAGTTTAAATTTTTGGAATTGAATTTGAAATTGAATTGAGGGTTTGGAATTTTGGATATGTTCTGCCATTGGAAAGGAGGAGATAGACAGGAAAATGTACGTATAGACAAATGAAAATAAGAAGTAGCTAGGATTTATAACGGAATATTTATATGCAGATCAGAAATAGAAATAAATTGATCAGATTTGATTTGGAAGTTGAATGATAAACGACTCGAAAATCCCTTTTGTCTTCGGAACGAAAATAGGTCATCCCATATAAAAAAGATGTTATCAATATTTTTAAACTCAGTGGACAGGTTTCAAATACTAATTCCATCGTCTGAAGAAGTTATATTAAAATCATCTTATTTCAAATTGATTTCAATTGATTTTAATTAAATTGATTTCAATGTGTTTCAAGTTCGTATGATCAAACGACAAGTTCGATCGCTACGAAACTTGAAATTCTATAATAACTCACCATTACAAATTTGATGAAACTGGTTTCGTCGAAATCCAAATTAGTGCCCAAATGGCTATTTTCATGTTAATTAAATAAATTAATATTAAATTAATTAAAACACTTTTTAAATTAAAATTTAATAATTTACAATTTCTATCATTTTAGATTACATAGTACTTTAAAATCTTTTAAAACAAATTTCTATATCAATTCAATATTCAATATTGCATAAATTACAGTATTTCATTTCAATTTCAAATAATTCAGTAATTATAAATTTAAATTTCATTAAATCCATTTATTTGATTGTCAATCTTGTTATTCAATCGTCATCTTATGGGTATATTTAACATTGGTTTATATCTTAGTACATTTATATTCCCCAATTTCATCTTAATTTCTGTTAACGTGATATTTAATTTCTCCAATTTAATTTAGTAGACCAAATAATAGATGAAAATTGACAATTGTTACCTTTATCCTTAATTAAATCACCTTTATAAGTTTATTATTTTCAAACAAATGTTATAATTACTTACATAGCACTGATTTTGTTCAAGTACCATTAATTATATACTAGTTCATTAGTTTATACAACTTACACTTATTTACTTATTCAAATTATAACCAGGTATAACATTTAAGCTATTTCAATTGATTGGACTGTCATTAAAATATTTAATAATTAACTTAAATTTACATTGTGACATTTCACTCTAATTATTATCACATTAATGTAACATTTATTTATATTTATTGGTACTTGATTAATCAAATTGATAACGAATAACAATTGTCATCATTCCTACATTTAATAACATTTGTAAGTTTATTATTTACCACCTATTATTATGACAACTTATACAACACTACACTTATCAATTACAATTAATTACATCTATTTAATTAATTAATCACTCTTAACTATCAATTATTCTTTATATACAATTATTAATTAATGCACATGTTACTATAATTTATTTACAATCTACATCAATTTTAACACTTAATCATTTTAATTAATTGGAATTTCATTCAAAGCAATTGTAAATTACCTTAAATTAATACTATTACATTTCATTTCAATTATCTTCGTTTTATTAACTCACAAAATTTTTATTTCTTCCAACATTAAATTACAATACCTTATTAAATTAATAACTTTTAATTATCGAAAATTTACGGGTCGTTACACTCTCCCCCACTCAAAATTTTTCGTCCCTGAATAGGAAAAAGGAGGGAAAAGAAGGAATTAAGTAATCAATATACCTTATTCAAAATATTAAATTTATAAACAAATAAATTTACAAAATTAAATAATTTAAATAAAATATATAAATTTATTACCACTAAATCCTTTTATACTCAAGTTTACAAAAGTTTGGAAAATTTTCGCAAAATTTTCTAAGTCCAAAATTTACAAAAAATTTCGACAGAGTCTCCTTTGTACGGAGAGGTCTGGAAGAAATAATAGTATCAATAATAACAAAATACATCATATTTTCAAAATAATATATCCCAATCTATGGAAAAACAATGTAATATCCCTAAAAAACTGTAATCCAAGAACGTACCTATTTGTCAGGCAAATAACGCTTATTTTATGAAACCAAAAGCAGTAGCAATTGCTTTCATAACCTATATTTCACTTATACAATCTAACAGAGGTTAATATTATATAAATGTGAAATGTTTAATTTGTTTCAATAAATAACAAAACAAATCAATACAATAGAATAACAATCACTTGCGACCAAAGCATACTATCATCACATGAAATCAATGAAATCAACCATCCATCCATAGCAAGTAAAACAAATGGTTTGTTAAAATTTAGACACTTTTAAATCGCATAGAATGATAAATAAAATACTAAGTATATCATTTACTCAACAGTCTTAGATAAAACTCAACATATTATTCATACATCTAAAAAATTAAAATATCCTTGCCCAAACAACGCATAAACCAAAACAACAACAAATTCCAAACATTGTTTAAGTTCATTTTTACATACTTCCTTTCATATCATTTATTGTTTGTCTATTTTCATTCTTACAGTGATTATTTTCTTTAATTTGCATTTATTTCTTATAAAAATTTAATTCCCATTCATTCATATAGTACTTAATTCCATTTATTTACATCATTTATTTACATCATTTATTTACATATGTTATTTACATTTTCTTACATATGTTACTTATATATAATTATCTAAACATACGTAAATCAATTATTAAAGTATTATATAGGTTTCTTTGTAAATAAATTTACATACGTTCATTCAGTACTTACTCTTATTTATTTTCATCCATCACTTACAAAAAAAAAAAATTCCTCATTCACACATGATTTTTTTTTTATTACTTTACATTCATTTCTTACATAAGTTATTTCCATTCAATTGTTTATAATAATCACTGAATTCATTATTCAAGTATTACATATATACATTTTATTACAGTTTAGTTTACATTAATAAATCAATATACTTGATTTACATTAGATATTAATATCCATTAGTGCATAAGTTCACACTTAAGTTTCTTACCCCTTTTTAATTTACATTCATTTCTTTACACAGTGTCATTGGATATTATATTTATTTTCTGAGTCATTTCCACCTTGCTGAAGTTACAGTATTTTAACTTAATATAGTATTCATTTTAGTATTTACTTTAATTATCGATAGCTTCAAACGTTAACTTAAGTTTATAACCATTTACTTACAGTACTCACTTTTCTATTTCAGTTAATTTAGTAGCATTTCAATTATAACCTAAGTTTATAACAACTAAAATATCATAATTCTTATTTATAAAGTAATTCCATCGTACTCTTTCATTATTTAAGTTTTGCTTGTATAATATTCCATTACATGTCCATACTAAACATTTCAGCTTTTAATATTGGGTAAATTATATATATGTTTTAGAATGCAATAGAAGTTTACACAAGTTTTCATATTTATTTTAAACCAAATGTTAAATAGTTGAACATTTCTTATTTTCATTTCCTTTTTTATTTACAGTTTCAAATTTTCAGTTTCATATCTATTTCATTAATCATTTTAACATCACTTTTTCATTTTAGAAGTTTTCAATTATTAATATAATCAAGGTTCCATTCATTACAATAATTTAAATTTCTAATTTAGAGAAACTTAAGAACTAAACAACCGGGTTTCATTTCAATTATTTAAAATAATACATAATCATTATATATATATATATATATATATATATATATATATAAAATCATGTTTGGAATTCAAAATCAAGATTGATTTATCAAAACAATGGTGCAGTGAAACTACTACAGCGGTCTTCCCACTTTGAGACCCGAAAATGAACATCGATGGTACGTGCGCTCATCACCGAAATTACTTCCCAACGACAAAGAGGGAAGTATAGAACTTATTTCCTTCTGAAATCCCTTTAAAACTTTTCTTTCAAATCATGTTGAAATATTTATATCTGAAATTACTTCCAAATAATACTAATATTATATTCTAAATTCTTTTGACAGAAATTTTCAAAATCCCGGAACTTAAGTTCTCAAATTTTCCAATTTTATGTTTACTTTATTTGTAAATCTTATTTTCAATCAATGTTTATAAAATTTCACTACCTAACAAATAAATATATACAACCAACATATCATTTATAAAATTGTTATTTTATATACATAATATATAATAGGCAAAATTATTTCATTTGCCTATATTTCAAAATAATATTGTGTCAGTCTCTCCTATTAAGTGTTTAGAAATCTCTATCGATGTCATAGCGTCCTATGCATCAACCAGAATTTATAAATATAAAACGGAACAAATTAACATAATATAAAAATTTTATAATACTAACAAACATGCTCTCTCATATATACACATTCAGAGACTCATTCTAGGGTATTACTATGCTATTTTATATGAGTCAGACCCCACAAAGCTAAGGTTATCGCTAAACCGAAGCTCTGATACCAACTGTAACGACCAGCCTTTTTAGACAGTTTAAATCGACGATAAACCACACACGTCAGACTCAAACCATTCAAAGGGACAGATTGTTATGGGATAAATAAGAAAAGGAAGAGAAAAAAAGAAAAACAATTACAGAATCTAACAGCGGAATGACAAAATATAATAATCAAATAACAGTTCATGAAGCTGTTTTACAAATACATTTGATTATTCTTATATAATACAGAATCAGAGTTACAAACAACCAAAATAAATAAATAAATAAATGCAGCGGAACAATATGATGCACTGAAATAAATATAATAAATAGCAATAGTACAAAATCTTCGTCTTCATCCTCCAGAATTATGGTCTTCAACCCTGAAATGCTCAGGTTGACCCCAGCAAATTGGAAAGACAAAACACTCGAGTCAGAACTAAAATATCTTATGTAACTTAAATCAACGGTAAATAAATATGATTGGAACGACGTCAAAGATGTTTATGGGGTTTGACATCTTCTACCCAGCGTCAAATGTGAGTGCAATAACTAAAGAGATGTTCAGGATTCACTTCTCTTAAGGATCGGTTAAACTATCTACTATGTGGTACAATACACTATTATAATATGTCTTCCTGCCATTACTGGGCTTCCTGGACTTGGAATGCCCTCTAGAGTGTCAATTCTTATTATCTTATATACCTCTTTCAACAAACAGACCATGACTACTACTTTCACGTCTACTTCCTTCACTTATCTCATTCATCTGATCTCTCAAGCCGTCAGATAGAAGGCATGACTTCACATCTTCCATTGCCAATGTGTCTCTAGCGAAGATAAGGCTGTTAGCCAAACCTGTGTATCGCTCCGGAAGAGAACACAAAAGAATCATTGTCATTTTCTCCTCATCCATCTTCAAGTCAATGGTCTTCATCTTCATCACGAGATCATTAAAGAAGTCAAGATGTTCCTTCACTGAAGTACCCTCTCTCATCCGCATGGTGAAAAATGTCCACAACAATATTAGACGGTTAGTCAGAGATTTCTTCAAGTAGAAATTTTCTAGCTTGGTCCAAATGCCCCTAGCAATGGTCTCACTGCTAATCTCTAAGATGGCATTCTCTCTCATAGCTAGCTGTAAAATAGTAAACGCTTATTTCTACATCTCCTTTCTTTCCGTGACTGAGAAGTCAACCGTCAACTCCTCAGGGACAAACACTACTGGATAGACTTCATTCCTCATTAGAACAGTCTTCATCCTCCATTGCCACTTTGCGAAGTCTTTATCCCCATTCCATTTTTCAATTGCCAACTGTGATCCTGAGCAATATACATCCTATAGTATAGAGTCTTGTAATAACTAAAGTCGCTTCATCTTCTGTCATAGCGTCTAACACTTCACAATCAACCTTGCAGCTCTGATACCAGACTGTTGGGGAAAATCTCTTTAGATGATCAGTCTAAGAAAATAAAAAACCCAACGGAGCGGAAAACAGCCGGAGCGTAATTATAGTGAGACGATACAAATAGAGATAAAACATCAGAACAGACAGTCACGGATATATGCAATGCAAAAAATAAATAACACCAGTATTTATATTGGTTCCATTACCGTGAGACACTGTACGTCCACTTGAGGAGATGAGATTTTATTAGTTACTGAAATATTGGAGTTACAAGATTGATTCACTTTTGGAGGTTATACATAAGAAGATTTTACAATACAGACAAAATTATGTAAAGTTTCAGCTTTCTAGAATGGCTCTGAAATTGACTGAAATTAGCTCTCAAATTCACTTATCATTATTGTCTAGAAGCTTTTCTATTTATAGAGTGAAATATGAGAAGGGATGACTGCTATATAGCAGCCCTAGGATTTGGTTCGACATGCGTCTGATTGGATACAGTTTGGTTGGACATCAGACACTTCAACATCTAGACCGGTAACTTCAATAGTCTGGACCGGGATGCATCTGGCTCGGCGCATCAGAACCGGCATCCCCCGTTGGAGCGACGTGCTCAAATACCAGACGAACAACTGGTTTGGCACTTCCACTTAACCGAACGAAACTCGCTCCAGCTTCTTTCCACAGCTTCTCCTCACTTCCACCGAATAAGCTCCTCCATCCAACGAGTTCCTCCACCGAACGAGACTGCTCCTCCTCTTCTTGCCGTTTTCCTCTTCGTTCGGCAAATCCGGGGCTAGGGTTTCGCCTATTCCTTAGAGTTGAACTCGGGTATCAAATTCAACAAGTTTTTCGTTCTTCCTTTTTACCGAAATCCTGTACTTCACAATCCTGCTCCTTTCCTCCTCTCTCAAGTGTATCTCTCCCTCGATCCTAATTAACTCGTTCGTATGCACAAGTTGTAAAGGCGAATCTAGAATCGAATTTTGACCCAAAAACCAAAAATTGGATTGATTCAGAAAAAAATTACGCCAGAGATTGTCGTGAATCCGTGCGGTGTTTCAAATGCTGATTTTTCGGTCATAAGAGGAATCGGTGTGCGTCAAATTCAAGTGAGCAATCGGCTTTCAATCAACCTCCTAAGAAAAAGTTAAGTATTACTGAGGACGACTTCTTTTTTGGTATTGAAAATCATGAAACTCAAACGCATTCTCCGTGATCATCTTTGGATAATAAGATCCAACGGTTTAGAATTATCAGAAGAATTATCAGAAGAATTGTAATCTTGTTTTCCGATCCAATGTTATGTAACCCAACTGTGTTATTGTTATATGCCATTAATAGTAAAGACCCTGATAGTGATATTGTAATGAGTTATAAATCAAATATTCAATGTTATGAAGAAGAGACAGTTTTAGGCTGTGTGTGAAACCAAGTGCGGAGGATTAATCTCGACTTTGATTGTTTCGATTATGTCAAGAATGGAAAACACATAACTAGAAGTTGCAGTAATTCGAGTTGTGTAATTACTACTTCAAATAGATTCGAGGGTCTATTTGGTTTGTATGACACAAATTTGTATTCTGAGTTATATCATGGGATAGAGTGTTCAGTCACGGAGAAAGAAAAGATGTTGATGATTCAGTGCGTTTTGACAGCAATGAGGTTATTGCAGTCGATACAAGGGATGATTGTGCAGGCATGGAGGGGAAAAAGGATGAAGTTAGCGTGCATGATGTTGATACTGCTAATGATGTTTATGTGCACGAGGATATACACAGTTCAAAAATTATGCATAGTTCAAAAAATTTGCAAAGTCCAGATAACGTGCATGGAGTTTTAATTCATCCCTAATTTTTATATGCACAACAGTTTTGCAGAAATTTTGATCACTAAAGTAGATGAAAGTGCAATCGATTTGGTTGAATCAAACAAGACTATTGATAATACAAAGGAAATTGTGGATGAAAGTTCTAAACATAAATTTAATTTGTACTTTGATGTTGATAATAATTTAGCTGGTTTGCATGATAGAATGGTTAGTGATTCGATCAGGATGCCTGTTTTTTAATGTCTGATTTCTCACAACTGTGTTCATCCTACTAATTTACACTGTGATTCTGGCTTTAGTGTGCTCAGTGATTCTGGCTTTAGTACTGATAGGATTCATGGATTTTTGAGTATGCATGCGGCTATGGTTTCACCTAAATGTGCAGTTACTTTTTGTTGAGAGGGGGTTCAACAATTCGGGTCAGAGACCATTATGCCTTCCGGTTTCCTCTTATAAGGCTGTTGTTGATTAGATGATTCATAGGGCCAAGAATGAACGTGATGCTTTGATTTCACCTGGTAATTTGTTGGTTTTTGATGAGCTATCAGGTTAGGGACAGTTGCGTTCTCTAATTAATGAAAACGTGAGTGTTGTTGATGGCTCAAGTCAGTCCAATAATAAACAGATTAGTGTATTCTTGAGTCAAGTGAATGGTTAGTGAACATCTGTCGGTATGTAAAGGGGTCGACTTGTACTTTTTTGAATGAGGCTATAGTGATAGTGGGTTAAGAGCTGCAAATAGTACGAATGATAAAGTTAGCACCTCTGACATAGGTATGGTGGGAACTGCTAATGGAATGGACGACGAGGGTGGTTTGTTAGAATAAAATTTATTTTTTACGAGCTGTACTTCGCACATGACGATGGTAGCGAATTTTATTTTTTATGAATTATTTATGTTTAATTGTTTGAAAAAAAAATATGATTTGCATAAATATTTAGTAATTTTTTTCGTTTAAATGATATGCACTTAGTTTTAATTGTTCTTTCTAAATTTCAACATCTAATATATTTTTTTAGTTTGAAATTTTATTTTTATTGCCGGTTAATAAAGAATAAATTCCATTTTTTACTAGTTTGGATTTTTATTTCTATGATTAATTAATAAGGACCGACTTTGAAAAGAAAGTTTATTTGTTAGTTTTATTTTTAAGCGATATTGAAATTTTAATAATATTTGCAGATGAGCGCTTTGAATTGGTAAAGGAAGCTTATCTATTAGATTCTATTTAAGTGATATTAATATTTGATAATATTTATAAATGGACATTTTTGGTAGTTCACATTAACACCAAAATAGTATGACACCAAACGTATTACAACTATTATTAAAGATATCGAGTCTACAAAATTTGTTTTGTACTGTTGCCTGGCATCTTTAAAAAGATCTACACCTCTTCCTATTCATATTTGTGATTCTATTCAAACTTCCAAATCTAGTAAAACAAAAAGTGGAAGTAATTCAATAGTTAATATTATTAGAAGTCATAGATTACTAAAAATTAGAGTTCATGGTGCAAAGAGGCCGATTTAGTTGTAGAGATTGATTCTAGTTCATTTTTCTTAACAGCTACATATACAGTCACTGGATTAGATGATTCTGCCGATCTTGAGGATTCGAGCATTCGTTACATTTTTTTTATATTTTATCTTTCTATTATGGACCTTAGTTATATAGGTCTTTAGGAAGGAGTTTTTATTTTCTTATTTTATGGGGGTTTTGCTACCTGTCAGGCTTGTTGGCAACTCCATTTAACAGTAGGATAAAATTATACGAGTGCTCTCCTCTTGTGAGAATCACTCATTTTCCTAAAAAAAAAGAAAATCATATATCTCAAACCAAATTTAGCTTCCTTGGACACCTTCACTAAGGACACATTTGATATTTTTCTATTATTAGGATATTGGCCTTGAATTAGAAATTTCATCACTTGTTTTTTTTGGTAACATGATTATATTATACCATTTATTGATCCTTACTCGGTTTTAATCTTAATATTGCTTGTTTTTTTTTTATTGGATTAGTGGATTTTTATTTCACATATATATATGTATGTATATTTATATACATATATGTATTGGTCTTACGCTTTTGGGTATAGCCTTTTTTGTAGCTTCAAATATGCTTGTTGGACTAGATGGATTTAGCTGCTTTTGTGCACATGATCACTCATCATACTTAGTGGATTATAGTGTTGTATTATTTTATTATGAACATTAACTTTCAAGGAATGAGATTTCTTTTATCTTTATTTCACATTGTACGCGGGAGGGTGGGGGGTGCTGGTTATCGCTACCTGTGAATTATGTTGACTGCTCCATTTTCTAGTGTATCCTCTACTAATAGAGGATCGGTCATTTTTCTCAAAAAAATTATAAATAAATTGAACTTGTATATGTATAATAAAATATAAGTGGAATTGAAACAAACACAAAATAGATTTTTGGAATCATTACATCAATGCCGAGATAACAAATGTGTTCGATATTTGTATCACGATGGTGTTTCATAAGAAATATATTATTCCTTAAATCATTATCACTCTAAATTCTTAAAGATTATGAACTCTTAAAAAAATTCTTTCTACCATTTAGAAAAAACATAGCTTAAGAAAACTCAGCTATGGCTGTTATGTATAGTAGTATTTAATATATTTGTAGATGAGGTTACATAAATGCTTATATTTGTTGAGAAAATATAACTACCTGTCTTTTCGATCCCCGAATATCGACATTAATATATCCACAGTATTCATTTGCCGAACACCGAAGTGTCGAAAATACGAATTGCTAAGGTAAAATAAAAGTAAGAAGAAATATAACAAGAAAGAAGAGAACACAATATCAAAATCTCACATGCGGAATGATAACATATAATATCTTAAGAGGTCTTTGCAAAAAAGAAAACTATGATATTCATACATCAATCGGAGAAATACTACCCTATCTTCAGTCTGGACAGTTATAACTGTCTGTCCTCACAAATGTTGATAGAAACAAGTCAAGTAATGCAGTGGAAATAAAGAATGTGAGAAATCATCCAACTCCTCTCCAAATGCTCTATAAACCACATCTAAATCTGGAAACATACTCGAGATGATCCGAGCATTACGAAAATAACACCCGGATCAGTACGGTAAATCAGCATGGAAACTCAAATCATATGGATATGTTATATCTTATAACCCTTCAAAATAAAGGTATCTCGTAAGACCACGCCACCAATAAATACGGACGAGCTTTTATCTTACGATAACCAAGCCATTCTATTATAAAATTCATTGATAATATAATAATGTCGAAGGTGTGAAATACAAATAATCACATAGCTACGATGCAAGTGAGTGTATATCATAATAATAATAGGTATACAATCACAACCGCTAAGGAACACTCGCTAATCGTATAGGATTTCCACGTAAATATCCTTGGATCAAAGCTGACTCCGGTCTACTGCACAAGGATCAGAGATATCCTTCCGAAGCAACATATATCCCAGTGAATGTACCATATAAAATACATAGCTGGCCAAACTAGCTAAGAGCATCGTTTTTGCATGAATATCCGTAAGTGACTCCATGATGGAGTCGCATGCATCTTCGTGGGTTACTGACCCTATGGCTATACGTCAACATCTCTAGTATCATATCCACTAGTAAGGCTACGTTCGACGTTCCAGCATACTAATCAGAAACTTGAACAGATCTTCCATATGAGCTCCAACTCGAACAGATTATGGAATCACACATGAATTTCCATATGTCAACAGATCTCGGAACCATACATGGATTCTTCAATAGATCACGGAATCGTGCATTGATTCCTATACCTCAATAGGTCTCAGAATCACACATAGATTCCCACATCTGAATAGATCCCAAACAACTACATGTGTTCGAGCATCTCAAATAGATCTCGAATCTACATATAGATGCCAGCATCACAAAGTAATCACGAACCAATCATGAACATCTTCCAAAGTATAGAACATGTATATGGTTTTAGAGTGGTTACGGTTTCAAGTCATCTCATGTAAGTACACTTCCTTGCTTACTGGGTGCTTAAAAACCAACCGATCGATTTTCTAGTAATCTCAACCCCATCTCTGTGGGAAATAAACAGACAACACATAAGGTCCGAGATCAACGCCTAACCGTTTAAGTGGATGAATTCCCTTATCATTTATCCTAGAAGAGTTAAATGAGTTTATACGTATATTATAGTATCAACGAAGATAGTTGTATCATATAATTTCAGTGTTTATTCTAGATATTTCTAAAGTATATTTGGTCAAATCAAATAACATTGAGAATAATCACATACGAGAAACTAAGTCCCGTATACTGTCCATGAACAAGTCACACACAAAGCACAATTGAACAAACAATGCACAATCAGGTCATATAAATGATTTCTAATCCTTTTTAATTAATTTTCCTTTATTAATTAAAATCCTCTTTTATTAGTAAAACTAAACTTTACTTAATAAACTCTAATATAAATGAACTCGATTTATTAATTAAACTTCGCTATTTAATTATAACATTACTATTCATTTTCAATACATTTCAACACTTCTTAAAAATATTCATATAATTATCTCCACTGTATAAGTATATTCACAAATCAATTTTAAAGGGCTTGAGATGAATGTTACTCAAACATTATCACTACAAACCAAAACCACTTCATTTATGATTATCTTTAAAACGTTCCTTTCAAGAATCTATTTACATTCATAAGTAAAATAAAAAAAAGGTTAAAAGTGAATGTTATTAACACATTGCTACAACAAACCCAAAATCATTTTATACTTGTTATCCACTTTAAAATTCTTTTATTAAAGATACATGTAATTTCCCAAACTCATTTACAATATTTTACCATTTTAAAGTATCGTCAAAGGGTTTAAAAACAAATTTTACTAAAACATTATTTACGACAAACCCAAAACCACTTTACTATTCCACTATCTTTAAAACTCCATTTTAAGGTCCAATCACTTTTCAAAAGTATAGTTAAATGGGTTAAAATGAATGTTGCACAAACATCATTACTATAAACCCAAAATCACCTTTACACTTGCCATTTTCTTTAAAACATCCATTTAAAACTCTAAGTATAGCTTCACTTATTAAATAAGGTTATATACCTTCAATCAATTTATAGAACAATCCATTATAACGAAAATGTTATAATCCAAAAGCTTTATATTTCCTTTTACAAATACCGAACTTACATTTTAGAACTTTTAAATATATTAAAATACCTTTAATACACACGCACACATACACACACACATATATACTAATTGATTTGTAAAACTAAGATATTTAATAAAATACTATACACCAAGTGTAAAATATTATAATATAAAAGCCTTATAATTATTAAATAAAATCTTTAACAAATTCAAAAAAACCACTTATATACTAAAAAATACTTTAAAATACTTATTCTATGTTTAAAAACATTTATTTAATAACCATAAAAACATTTTTATAATTTAACACCATCTCTTCAAAAACCGATAGATGATTTCCAGTAATATATTCAAATCTTGATATTTTCACAATAACAAGTACACTTATAGTACTTATTATAAATACGATGAAGCTCTAGGATGTCTTCCGAAGTTAACTTTAAAATCGCCGATTACAGCGATTTCAAAGTGCATCCGTAACGACTATTCCGCTTCTAACATTCTCAATTTCCAATTCCAATTTCTACAAATGTCCGTACCAATTCCTTTTATGCCTGACACACCAAAATGTGTGTAGAATAACCCAATATACAAGTACAGATATATTTCCATAATATACCATAATTTATCCAATTTAACGTTTTTTGAATATTAGGGATTTCAAAGTATGTTTATAACGATTACTATATCCTTTCAAACAATTGATAACACACTGTCACCTTTCATAAAGCAATATCAAACATGTAAACAAGTAGCTTGGCTACGTTACATGTTATAGATGATCAAAAGAGAAATTTACTCCATAATAATGTTGCCACTTGTTTTACAAAATAAGGAGAAGTCCAAAGGCAATAACTTGCATTGTTCGTTATACAGTTTATATCTTCAATACAACAATTATATACACACCATTGTACAATCAATTGGTGATAAAACTCATCCAAATTCAAGTTAACGCTTTTTCATTTCTGAATAGTCCAAAATTGAACACTATTCAATTTTGACTAAAATTGCCACAAGCTCCAGACTCGACGAATTCAACTCCATTACATAGATAATCCCAATATGAACACAACAACGAGGGCGACGCCTCGATCGAACCTCGTACGTACAAGATGTAATCGTTAGAACATCATGAGATAAATTAATAATTTAATAACTAAATTAATTAGGGTAATTAAGCTAATTACCTCCATCTCGACCAGGCAGCCTTATCACACAATCGATGCTGCGATTTCCACCTATCGCAGCCACCGCATTGCCGCCGCCGACTCTCTTAACCTCGATGATGCCTTTGCCCCCTTCTCGCCTCCAAGGTCGTCGCCATGGCCAAGAATGAAAGCCATAAATTTTGGCGATGTTCATCTCCTCTCCCACGTTGCCACAGTCATCGATAGACCACCAAACTCCAACCACACATAGCCCTTGTCCCCCTTTACCACTTTTCTTTAGCGCCACTACCCATAGTTCACCGTCGACGATAATATTGCCAACCCTAACTGCCGCATTCACTGGCAGATTCCGAACGCCCCACACCTCCTCACGACGATCCAACCGGTTAACATAGTTCACTTACCCTCACGAATACTTTCTTAGTTGGGACCATCACCTGAAACAACCCCTAGAGACACCGATCAACCTTCGCCACTAAATGAGGCTAGGGTTAAGTATTAGGAAAACAAATAAAGTGAAGTCCTTTTGTAGAAATCTTCGACACTATTCACCCTTCAAAATCTTGAACTGCAAATGAGACGTGCTCACTAGTGTTCCTAGCTAAGTACCCTCATTTCGAATACAACGGAACTTGTATCGGGACCTAATTCCATCATATATAGAAGTAGATTTTCTAATCAAATTATATTATATTAAATTCTCTCAAATTAATCGCTTTGCATTTCGAGCTCGCACGACCACATAGTATGTCTAGTCACCATAAAACTCTTCGGTGTACAACAATTCATATTATGGATCTAATGGCACCAGTTTTGTCAAAGTCCTAGACATGCCCCGGTGATGTAACCCGGAGTAACGAAGACTTAGGTCATTGGCGACCTAAGATTCCTTACAAGCTTCGACCTAAAAAACTCCGACCTAAAAAGCCCCGACCTAACGAGCTCCGACCAAACTCCGCTTCTCTAAGTCGCGAGCGACCTAACTCCACCTCTCTAAGTCGCGAGCGACCTAACTCCGCTTCTCCAAGTCGCGAGCGACCTAACTCCGCTTCTCTACGTTGCGAGCGACCTAACTCCACAAGCGACCTAACGTGAAAGAAACAATACCGCAAGCAACTAAGTCGCGAACATCTTTAGGTCGCATGCATACTATTTCTTAGGTCGCGAATGACCTACTATAGGTCGCTGAAGCCTGGATCTTATGTCGCTCATAAAATCACATGCCTTCCATAAGGCACAGCCGAGCTATCGTTGAGTCTTTGTGTTGTACATATTAAGTCGTTGGATGTTTTAAAGGTTAGGTCGTTAACGACCTATCTTAAGTCGTGTCTTGTAATGTTTGTTTTGAGTTGTAAAAATGTGTTGAGTGTAGCGTTGAGTCACTGTTATTAAGTCGCTGCCGACCTAAGATAGGTCGTAAGTCGCGAACGACCTAAGAGTCTGGTGATGTTTTGATTGCGTTGCATTGTAAAAGCTATAAATAGCAGTGTTGTGTCATTTTGTAAGGTTGTTGATTTTTGAATAAAATTTCTTGTTTGATTGCTGTGTGCTTTCATCCTAAATTGGTAGTTGAGCGTAATCTCCTATCTCCACTTTCGGATATTCGAGTGCGCTCGAATCAACGATTATTGAAGCCGATTCGCGGAATCAAGTGCGCTTGATCAACGCTTGAAGAATTGAAGATCTTCTTTCACGGTATCGTACGCGATCAACGTATCGAAGATAGCTACAATTTGGTATCTTTGTGATCAATGAATTTCGGCATTTCCGTATCTTTAATCCACCGATTGCTACTTTCATCGATCCATATCGTTTTGTTAATTATTCGCTGCGTCAGTTTTTGGTATCAAAGCTTGACTTAGCCAATCATAGCTAAGACGAGTCTTGGAGCCAAGGAATTTGAAGTTTGGTGTTCATCGTGTTCATCGCGAGATTGCAACAAGTTTGGAGTTTTCGATCCAATTCATTTTGGATCAAAGTCCGGAAAGTGTTTGAATTTTTGGAGAAGTGTGTGAGCCGTGCATCGATTGTTTAAGGCCGAGCCGAGTTAGGTTGCATCTTGAACCGAGCTACTTTGTGCCGAGCTAAGGAGTTTTGCGAGCTAGTGTAGAGCGGCGACTTGTTGTTTTGTTGAAATTTGAAGAATTTTTTGAAGATTTGTTGAAGTTTTTGAGAAGTTTTCAGTCATGCCACCGAGAAGAGCTAATCGTCATCAAAATGCTGAAGCGTTGTATAGAAGAGAAGAAGCCGAACTAATGGAACAACGTATTAATGAGAAATTTGATGAAGGCATTGGAAAGATAGAGAAGTTGATGAATGATTTGAATCAAACTCAAAGGAGGAGATCACCAATCTCGAACCATGGAGGAAACCGAGTTTCGCCATCGGTTACGGAAGCGAGGAGGGTATCACCGCAATCTTTTAGAGAGAGAAGAGAAACATCAATTTCATCAAGGAAAGATCACCATGACTATGGAAATGAAGAGAGAAGAACTCCACGAGAGTTTGAAGATGAGCCATATAGAGATGAAGAGAGACATAGTAGAAGAGACATGCGTGATCGAAGGGATGTCGATGGTCGAGATCGATATAGACGAACATTTGATTTTGATGAAGAGGGTGACAGAACAAGTATTCATTATCGAGATCGAGACCAAGTTCGAAATTCTTATCGGGATGTTGAAGAAGATCGTCGATGGGAGTCGGGTATGAAGATGGAGATTCCAGAGTTTAAAGGTGGGATGGTAGCTGAAGAGTTCTTAGATTGGTTGTCAAATGTGGAGGAAATCTTTGATTTCAAGGAGGTTCCGGAGAATCGAATGGTGAAGTTAGTTGCTACAAGGCTGAGGGGGAGAGCATTAGCATGGTGGCAGCAAACTAAACTTACGAGAGAACGGATGGGGAAGTCAAAGGTTGATACATGGGATAAGATGAAGAAAATGATGAGAGCTACATTTTTACCATACAACTATCAATCACTTATGTACCAGAGATTGCAGAATCTAAGGCAGGGGACGAAGACAGTTAATGATTATGCAGATGAATTTTACCAACTCATTGCCAGGAATGATATTATGGAGACAGAGGAACAATTGACTACTAGATTTGTTGGAGGACTGAGAATGCAGATCCAGGATATGGTTAATATGTTCGATCCAAGATCTGTGGCAGAGGCACATCAGAAAGCGTTGGTTTGGGAGAAGCAGGGAAGGCGTGGAGGTGGTGTATTTACTAATTCTAACAATCAAGTGAAGGGTGCCAGTGGAAGTTCTAATGTTTTAAAACCTATCAGTAAACCAGTTCTGAAGGAGGTTTAGAAGGCAAAGGTTAATAGCAGTTTCAAATGTTACAATTGTCAGGAGTTGGGTCACAAAAGCAATGAATGTCCAAAGCCGAAGAGGAGAGCAATGGTTGCAGAGGTTGAAGAAGAGGATGTAGAAGCTGAATGTTCTAATTCACCTTATGTTGAGAAGGAACAAGAGTTGTCCGGAGATGAGGGGTGTAATTTGATGATGAGGAGAAGTTATTTGGCACCGAAACAGGAAGAGGAAAACAGTTGGTTGAGGAATAACATATTTCAGTCCATATGCACTATTCTGGGAAAGGTTTGTAAGTTTGTTATTGATGCTGGAAGTTGTGATAATATTATCTCTACTGAAACAGTAAGGAAGTTGAACTTGAAAACTGAGAAGCATCCTAAACCGTACAAGCTAGCATGGTTAAGGAAGGGTGGTGAAGTGAAAGTTGGGCGAAGAGCTTGTGTGAATTTTTCAATTGGAAGAAGTACAAAGATGAAATCTGGTGTGATGTTGTGGACATGGATATGTGTCATCTATTGTTGGGCAGACCATGGCAGTTTGATAGAGCAGTACAACACGATGGTCGTGCTAACAGCTATAGTTTCATGTTTGAAGGTACTAAGATTATTCTAGTTCCTAAGAAGCAACAACAGAAGGAAAGCAAGTTGGAGGAGATTGAAGAGCTGAAAACTTTGCTATCTTTGAAGGAGTTTGTTAAAGAAGTTGAAGAGGAGCCTGAAGTCTATTTGTTGATTGGACGAGAGAGTCATGAAGAGGTTGAAATTCCAGAAGAAGCAAAGCCGGTTTTGAAAGAATTTGAAGACGTATTTCCAGAAGAGTTGCCTAAGGAGTTGCCGCCATTGAGAGACATTCAACATCAAATCGATCTTGTTCCGGAAGTAGTATTACCGCATAGACCACATTATCGAATGAGTCCGAAGGAACATGAAGAGTTGAGGAGGCAGGTGGAAGAGTTGCTTGAGCAGGGACGTGTGCAGGAAAGTTTGAGTCCATGTGCTGTGCCAGCTTTGTTGGTACCGAAGAAGGACGGGACGTGGAGGATGTGCACTGACAGTCGAGCATTGAATAAGATTACTGTGAGATATAGATTCCCAATGCCAAGGTTGGATGACTTTCTAGATCAGCTGAGTGGGGCAACTATCTTTTCGAAGATTGATTTGAAGAGTGGTTATCATCAAATTCGAATTAGACCAGGAGACGAATGGAAGACAGCTTTCAAGACAAGGGAAGGATTATATGAATGGTTGGTTATGCCATTTGGTCTATCGAATGTGCCGAGTACATTCATGAGGGTGATGAATCAAATCTTTAGACCATTCATTGGAAAGTTCGTGGTGGTGTATTTTGATGATATTCTGATATATAGCAGGAGTACGAAGGAGCATGTTCTACATTTGAGGGAAGTGTTGATTATTCTTCGTGAGGAACAATTTTATGCTGCTACAAAGAAATGTGTGTTTATGGCGAGGAGTGTTTTATTTCTAGGGTATGTTGTGTCAGGAGAAGGTATACAGGTGGACCAGAATAAAGTTGAAGCAGTCAGAAATTGGCCACAGCCAAGGACAATTACAGAAGTGAGAAGTTTTCATGGGCTAGCGTCATTCTACCGAAGATTTATTCCACACTTCAGTAGCGTGATGGCTCCAGTTACTGATTGTATGAAAGGGAAACAGTTTTCTTGGTCGGAGGAAGCAAGGATTGCTTTTGAACGAATCAAAGGACTTTTGACGACAGCACCAATTCTTGTATTACCAGATTTTCAGTTGTTGTTTGAACTACACACTGATGCATCTAAGGTTGGGATTGGAGGGGTGTTGATTCATAAGGGACGTCCTATTGCATACTTTAGTGAGAAGTTATCAGGGGCAAAAATAAGATATAATACGTATGATGTCGAGTTTTATGCAGTGGTGCAAGCAGTGAAACATTGGAGACATTATTTGTTTCATAAGGAGTTTGTTCTTTACACAGACCACGAAGCTTTGAAACATTTACAGGGACAAGACAAGATTTCAGCGAGGCATGCATCATGGATTGCTTATTTACAGCAGTTTACTTTTGTTGTCAAACATAAGTCAGGGGTGACGAACCGTGTAGCTGATGCTTTGAGTAGGAGGAGTCATTTATTAATGACAATGAAAGTTGAAGTGACAGGTTTTGAATTATTGCCAGAGCTGATTGAAGAAGATCCTTACTTTGCAAAGTTTGTTGAGAAAGTCAAGGATGGGAATACCGATGAATTTGTATTGGTTGATGGGTTCTTGTTCAAGGGAAATCGATTATGTATACCGGAGAGCAGCTTGAGAATGAAGATTATCAAAGAACTACATGAAGAAGGCCATGTGGGTAGAGACCATACATTACAGTTAATTTCTCAATCCTATTTTTGGCCGTCAATGAGGAAGGAAGTTGAAAGGTTTGTTCAGAGACTTCATATCTGTCAGGTTTCAAAGGGAACGGCTACGAATGCGGGGTTATATATGCCGTTACCCATGCCTATTAAACCATGGGTTGACATCAGCATGGATTTCGTTTTGGGTTTGCCTAGAACTCAAAGGGGGAATGATTCTATATTTGTTGTGGTAAACAGGTTTTCAAAGATGGTATATTTTATTGCCTGCAAGAAGACAGCGGATGTAGTTCGAGTGGCACAATTATTCTTTAAGGAGGTGTATCGATTGCATGGTTTACCAGAATCTATTGTTTCTGATCGGGATACTAGATTTTTAAGCCATTTTTGGTTAAGTTTGTGGAATATGGTGGGAACGAAGTTGAACTTTAGCAGCGCTTATCATCCGCAAACGGATGGACAGACCGAAGTTGTTAACCGATCGTTGGGAAATTTATTGCGATGTCTTGTGAAGGACAATCTGAAGAGTTGGGACATGAAGTTATGCCAAGCAGAGTTTGCACATAATCATGCGGTTAATAGAATCACAGGTTACAGTCCATTTCAGATTGTATATTCAAGTTTGCCAAGGGGACCGTTGGATTTGGCGGTAGTACCACAATCGAAGGGGACGGTTAAACGGGCCGTTGATTTTGTTGATGAATTAACCGAATGTCATAAAATCGTTCAGGAACGATTGGTGAAGGCAAATGAGAAGTACAAGCGAACTGCAGATTTGAAGCGACGGAATGTTGAATTTAAGGAAGGTAATTTGGTTTATGCTGTGTTAACGAAGGATCGTTTTCCAGTAGGTGCTTATAACAAGTTGAAAGCCAGAAAAATTGGTCCTGTAAAAATTGTGAAACGGATAAATGAAAATGCTTATAAGTTGAAGCTGCCGGAGGATGTGTACACTTCTGATGTGTTCAATATTAAACATCTTGTGCCATATTATGGGGATGTAGGAGAATTTACAAATTCGAGGACGAATTTTTCTCAACCCGGGAAGGATGATGCAACCCGGAGTAACGAAGACTTAGGTCATTGACGACCTAAGATTCCTTACAAGCTTCGACCTAAAAAACTCCGACTTAAAAAGCCCCGACCTAACGAGCTCCGACCTAACTCCGCTTCTCTAAGTCGCGAGCGACCTAACTCCACCTCTCTAAGTCGCGAGCGACCTAACTTACCTTCTCCAAGTCGCGAGCGACCTAACTCTGCTTCTCTACGTCGCGAGAGACCTAACTCCACAAGCGACCTAACATGAAAGAAACAATACCGCAAGCAACTAAGTCGCGAACATCTTTAGGTCGCATGCATACTATTTCTTAGGCCACGAACGACCTACTATAGGTCGCTGAAGCCTGGATCTTATGTCGCTGATAAAATCACATGCCTTCCGTAAGGCACCGCCGAGCTATCGTTGAGTCTTTGTGTTGTACATATTAAGTCGTTGGATGTTGTAAAGGTTAGGTCGTTAACGACCTATCTTAAGTCGTGTCTTGTAATGTTTGTTTTGAGTTGTAAAAATGTGTTGAGTGTAGCATTGAGTCGCTGTTATTAAGTCGCTGCCGACCTAAGATAGGTCGTAAGTCGCTAACGACCTAAGAGTCTGGTGATGTTTTGATTGCGTTGCGTTGTAAAAGCTATAAATAGCAGTGTTGTGTCATTTTGTAAGGTTGTTGATTTTTGAATAAAATTTCTTGTTTGATTGTTGTGTGCTTTCATCCTAAATTGGTAGTTGAGTGTAATCTCCTATCTCCACTTTCGGATATTCGAGTGTGCTCGAATCAAGGATTGTTGAAGCCGATTCGCGGAATCAAGTGCGCTTGATCAACGCTTGAAAAATTGAAGATCTTCTTTCACGGTATCGTGCGCGATCAACGTGTCGAAGATAGCTAGAATTCGGTATCTTTATGATCAATGAATTTGGGCATTTCTGTATCTTCAATCCACCGATTGCTACTTTCATCGATCCATATCGTTTTGTCAATTATCCGCTGCGTCACCCGGAATAATAATTTCACATGTTAATTAAACCAAATTATTATTAAAACTATTTTAATCGCTTTTAATTCTAAATTAAAACTTTACTATCATCATTTTTATTTAAATAGTATTTAAATAAGCTTTCGAAATGATTTTTATTAACATTAAATTCAAGATTCAATTATTTAAATAATTACAATATTTAATTATAAACCGTTCCAAAATTCCGGGTCGTTGCATAAAAGTCAAGGTATAAGCACCTATACTTTGACCGTCAAGAAATAACATGTAAGGGTGACTAATATTATTTGATTTGTTAAGAAAACTCAAGGTCAAATTGAGGTTAGGGAAAAGAAATGGTTGGGAGTTACATATGATCTAACTAATAAAGAGTTATCCATCACTTACGGGGCTATGGTGAAGGAACTAGGCCAACACGTAACGGGATAAATTGGTGAATTTTGATTTTTTTTTTATACATATTTAGATCTTACAAGGCGTATGAAATCTAAATTATTTTAGGTCCATTCCAAATAATTATAAATAAAAATTTCAAATTATTTAAATAGTTTATGTAAAAGTTTATAATTTATTTATATAATATATATGATGTATATTTTTCAAATACACATATACAATGATGCATGTGCAACACATATAGAAGTGCACATGGTTTAATATGCCATATGTAAGTGTTGAGATTTACACTGCAATAGACATGTTTGTCCCTTTATATACATATTTGTTGTCCATCGCTATTTTTTTATTTATATTAATATATATACATATGTGCATATATATATATTTATAAAATATTTATAAATTCATTTTGTCTAATCTAAATATGTTGACCAATTCAAAAGGATTTAAATCAATGTCTAAAATACGTTTAGATTCAAAAATAGATCTGAATCCAAAGAAAAATATCTATTTTAAATTTAAATTCAAGTTTCACGTACCGATGTGTTTATATATATATATATATATATAAAATTATAAAAACATACCATTTTGAATATTTTATATTTTGAAACAAAATTTTAAAAAATTACATTTTAATTCAAAATATTTGTTCATAAATTATCAGTTAGTAAATGTATATTTATAAAAAAATAATAATCAATCAACTAATTTTTTTACTTAAAAATATATTTTTATTACAAATACGCACAACATTGCAATTTTAATTTTTTATTTAATATAATCCATACGGATCAACATTAAAATATTTTTTTATATAATTAATACTTTAAAATTTTAAAATATATTTACATACTATAATTTATATTATGAAATAAATATATATAATTATATATGTATATATATACATAAATTGTTATTACTTTAAATACATATATGTACATATATTAATAAATTAACTAAAATATGTATACACTAATTAAAAACCATATTTTGAATTTTAATATTAGTTATTTAATGCCGAAATATATATGCTGTGATTTATACGTAAGTTTTTTATCGATTTAAATATTTACATATGTGTGCAAAGTTAGAAAAAATACATATATGAATTCGTTATAGTTTATAACATACAATCAATATCACTGAAATAAGCAACATATTAGATATGAAATAGCAGTGAAAATAGATTATTACCAATACGTAACCAACGAAGGGCACCTTAAATTTCGAATGTAACTCTATAGGATCTAATTATAACTCCTCCAAAAATGTAGCTAATTATAAGAGAACGTCACATCTTTGAAATAAATTTAATTTGGTTTGAATTTTATTTGGAAATGAAAGAGAAAACATCCCTGTATTTTTGGCTAAAATGGGATCTGGTGGAGGATCAATATAAGTAGAAAAGAGAGAGGATGTATGGTTCACATAAGCAACTGGAAGGAATGGAGGCAATTTAGATCTCCTTGATTACCTCTTCTTTTTGCCTGTCCAAAATCAATATTTTCAAACAAAAATCTCCTCTCCCTTTCTAATATGGCCGGCCATAAATAGATTTTATGGAACCATAGAAATATCTGAATCCAATCAATATTTATTTATAAATCAAATTTAAATGTTTCTCGATAACGTATGCTGACACCTACATAAATAGCTTTCATATACATACTAGTATTGATCCAAATAAATCAAATAATGTTTAACAATTAATATTTCATATTAATTAATTTATAATAATTATGATTTAATTAAATTGTTTGGTATTTCAAAGTATTCATCATTGTGGTTGTGCGACATAAAGATGAAACTCAGCTAACAATTAATATCGTACAATTCGAATATTAAACTTCACATGTCACCTTAGCTAATGGTGAGACAGTTTGGCCGAATTTATCACTTAAACATTTTTCGATATAATATAATTTCACCTTTTTAAGTAGTGCTTGGTAGTAACAATTATTTACACTAATTCTCTTCGTTATCGCATTAGGACTTGGAATTTGATTGGGTAAAAATTCCGATATCATCCACATTCAACTTGTTTAATCCAAACACAAATCCTTAGTTTAATAATAAGAGTTATCATTAACCAAACTACTCTATCTAGAAACTTTGACTTTGAGTTGACTAGAGCTGATATTGAAACTAACCTCATCTAACTAAGCGGACGAATTCTCTATTGAATTGTGTGTCACTTCTAATGCTTTAACTTAGACCCAACTATAGTTGTTCAACAAACATCATGCCATGATTTAACTATAATCATAGAGGAGTGTCCATATTGAAGTTTAACAGTATTCTTAAGTGGTGAGAACTGTGTAACATCGTCATTTCGAGGTTTTCTGTTTGACCTTGGTTATATTAACAATAGAAAATTATCGAGTGAGTCATTCCATAGTTATCCAATAACCAGCAGTATGTAACCTCTTGGTGCTTTCAATGGCCATGAGTAATACACTGCCCGACATTTGGAGAGCATAATGTACTGTATCCTCAATAGATATATTTATATCTCATCTTGAAACATCTTGACTAGGAATAATTAAGATGATATGTTATTTTTAAATGTAAAAAGCTCTCATGGTTATAACATATTGTGATTAGTATCTCTTAACATATCATTTAAGGACTTTTTATTTAATATGCTTAAATTATATGATTAATTAACATATCATAATATAACAAGTATATAATTGAAAGAAAACACCTTTTATTTTTGAACAAGATTTTATTACAGAGTTAATAATTTACAATAAATTATAGAATTTCACCTTGAGCATACCCTTAACTCTATTAATCTCCCATTTGCACTTAAGGCCAATTATGGAATCTCAATTCCATCCTTTGATCAGTTTGTTGAGAAATGACCGAGATAGTCTCTCCATGAATGAATCTGCAATGTTTTGTTAACTATCTACTCTGTCAATTGTCTCTCTCCAAGCTGATAAACTACCTTTGTCATGTGGAACATTTTTCGGAGTATGATGCCTAACTTCTAGTGAGCCCTAGGTTCTTTTGTGATCTATATTACAATATTGTTATCATATAACAATTACATAGGATTCCCAATACTTGGAATCACCCTTGGCATAGTTATAAATTTATGCATTTATATTTATATATACATTGCTTTTGTTATGATGTTATTCAAGGCAATGTACTTAGCCTTTCGATTGAATTACCACAACCGTTTTGTTTTGAAACATTTCAGACTTAAAGCTCTTAAAGAAGGTTTGAACATGAATTTAATGTTGACATATTTTACCCAATATCACTTGTAAAGTTTGAGTTCGAGCACTCCTTCATAAGAAGTTTGGTATTTCTATATACAATTCCTAAGTATTTCATAAATAACCGAAAACATGCCTGTGAGGAACTGTTTCTTCGACCTCTGAAAATCGACATGAATACATCATCAGTATTCACGTGCCACAAATCCAAACACCAAAAACCCAATTGCTAAGGGTAAGAACGAAAATATAGACATAACAGAATCTCACACAAATGGAATAATATGTACTATTTCAATATATATATATATATATATATATATATATATCTTTTTAGAGGAACTTTTAAATACACTTATCAAAGTTAAAAATGGACAGCTATAAATATCTGTCCTTACAAATGCGGAGCACAGTAATACATGAGTGTGGCGGAAACAGATAACAATCTCTAAAAGAACCTTCTAACTCCATGCTTTGAGCTCCATCCACATTTCTTCTACTAAACCTGAACTACTCTACTGCCTAGAAAAATTATGACACCTAGAGAATAAGCGAAAGGAAAATAAACTCTGGGTCAGTCATTCGACTGGTGTGAGAAACTCATATTATGGTTTTGAAAAACAAAGGTATCTCACAAGACCACACTATACATAGATATGGAATGAGTTTTCACCTTATGATAACCAAAACATTTGCTACGCAAACTCTAGAAAAATTACTTTTAATGACATTATCTGGAAAACATTTTTCAAAGATACATCTATTAAAATAGCCGAAATTGTTACATTGGTTAAATTTGATGGCATAATAGGTTTACAACTAAGTATGAAGGCATTTATTAGAGAATAAATTTCCATATAATGGCAGGTAAGGGACTACCTTCCGTATAGTACATCTCTAGAGGAATGTACCAAGGATACACAAACAATCCTTCGCATTTGGCAAGACCGATCTATCCCTATTTGGCACTCAGACATGGCCTAGATAGAAACCGAATATGACATCACTCATCCATTACCGACCTATCCGAGAGCTCTCTTAACATACACAACATATCCAAAATATAGAGGCTTATCTAGAAAGGTGACGACCATACCTTAGTTATTACGAACCACATAGCCTTACGGCATATCTTGGTTAAGCCATTACTGGGGGATGAGGCCTGAGGTAACGATTACCTCTCACATAACACATTCCACTTTGAATGCCACATTGCCAATTCATAATCACACAACTAATTTCTACAAATGTATAACTCCTGAGCTCATATATATCTGGAAAGGGTGTCAAGCTAAGAGAAGTCATCTTCTCTGCTACCAAGCAGATGATACGTTCATAGAGATCAATCTGTGTAATTAGAAATGCAACATTAGTCATTCATCCATACAAGTTTTCTAGGAATGGGACAACTCGAAGGCACTCTCTTGCCCCATCCTGTCGGGAATTACCCCTAGGATTAGTAATGAGAAGTCCTTGCATCGAAGATCTTAAATGAAGAACTACTACAACATAATATGGTATAGGAAATTTCCCTCGAGGGTCAGTGAAAAGCAGCCCTACGTTTCATCTTTCAAATCGTTTCCATGTTTTCATTTCGAATACATAAATTATTTGAAGTGGTTTTCGAATAAGAATTATTCACATCCGACCCTGGTTCTTACAAACCAATCATCAAAAAAAGGATGTTAGGTAAGTATGAAATTATGCTTTCATTGGTTACTTTTACTATCAAAATATCTTCTAGAGATATATATCTTTAAAACATTTCTTTCTAGTATGTATAGAATCATTGAACCTCATTCATCAAATCCTTTGATTACGTAAAACCTTTTTGAATCTTGGAATAATTTTAAATCATTTCATTTTTCACATAGGAAAATAATTCCAAATCATTTCATTTAAATCTTAACAATGATTTTTCAAATCATAACTTTCAAATTGGGTCTAAAGCAATGTTAATAAAGACATCGTTTAGTGTAAAGACAAACCAATAAATTTTAAGTATATGAATTAAATTAATTCTAAATCATTTCCAAAAGTCATACTTATTGAGTTAAAAAGGGTCGATAGAAATTATATTAATTCCACTCAACATCAATTTCCATATTCAACCTTTATTATCTGTCAAATAATAGCGAAATCACCTTTTAAATTCACATGAATAGTACGGGTTCCATCCTCAAAATTTAATACCAAGTATAAGAAGATTATTCCTATGCAATCCTAGTTGTTTAAAATAGGAAAATCATATCTTTCATACTTTGGAAAATTTGATCTGAATAAATCAAATTACTATCCCCTCCGTCACGCCAGTCCGGGTAGCCAGGGAGGGCAAGCAACTGGTTTCCCAAACCTAAACCTAGAGACTACTTCTCTGTCACCCATAAGGTGGTCAAGTTATTTGATTGACTCTAAATCATTGTATTATCTTTTAGAGATGATTTTTATTTACATAACACTATTCCAAATTAAAAAATTCCTTTAACCAGTTTAATTTAGACACCTTTAAAATAATTTTCAGATCACTTTCAAAAATACTTAGTTTTTCATTTAAAAAGATTCACAAAAGGTTTGGGAAAGAATAATTGAGTAAAATACATGTTTGCAAAAGCTATTAAAAATTGATGCGAAAAAGTGCTACAATAGAGTTTTAAAAGCTTATCTGATTAAAACAACTTTTGGATTATTTAGAAATTCATTTTTATAACTCAAATCTCTTTAAAAAAATTAAAATGTATATAGGATTTGTTTTATATTTGTAAAGAATAAAAATATCCATTTTAGAACATTTACTACTTTGGCCTCCGAACTGCCAAATCGTGATTTTATTTAAAACTTAATTTGCTCATATTTTAAAAATACTAAATGAATTCTCAATCGTTTTTTTGTTTGAAAGCTATGGTAATGAGGGTTTGGAAAATTTTTATTACAATGAATTCCAACTCTGAATCCGTCCTACAAATGGATTTAAATCTTACGGTGTGAAATCGCGTAGTACCGTTACGAGACGTGCCTATTTTTGACTAAATTTTCAATATTCATTTAAACTTTGTCAAACACTTTTTTATGTTTGTAAAACATTTCTAAACCATATTAAACCATTTTTAAGAGGTTTAAACATTCCATATACAATATTTCATTCAATAAAGGTAGTGATTTTCTTTGTGCCTATCGATGTGTATTAACGTGACCTGTATATATATATATATATATTCAACAACCATATTAAACATTATCATATTAAAACATGGTAAACAACCATCATTGATAATCATATCCAAACATATATCATCCAATAATAGATATAACTATAGTTCAGGAGCTTTCTCACCATTGTTGCTTCCTAACTTCGCTAAAAGGACTATAGCTCTGCTTGATTGCTCGAAAGCTAATGGAATTGATCCTTAGACCCTTGGGAAGTCATGGCCAACACTTTAATAAGGTAGCCAAAAGTATGGAAGAGAATTGGTGGAGCTTTGACCTTGAATTCACTAAACTAGACCCAAAAATAGATAATCTTCTCTCTGATTTCTAACCTTCATACTCTCAAAATTTGAAATGGTTGTCAACTGGAAGTTCTACAAAATTATTTCCTCTTGAATTCAAAAAATCAATCACTTGATTTTGATTTCGTTTTAGGGAGATATGGTAAAATGAAGAAGAGGCATTCTCAGATTTACAAAAATCACACCGAAAATGGGTCAATTTATAACTAAACTTCACACTGTTATTCAAAGAATTTTGAAAAATGGTCAAAAGGAAAGTTCTTGCAAAATTTTTTTTCTAAGATTTGTAAAAAAGAAATTCTCAATTTTGATTTGTTACGAGGAAGATATGACCAAAAGAAGAGAGGGCATTCTCGAACCTAAAATTCTAGGCCCAAAAATTCAATGCAAAGAAGTGAGCTTTTGACATGGCTAAGCTCAAAAATGGAAGAAGTTATCAAAATAAAAGTCGTAGTCACTATAATTTCACATAGTTTGAAAAAAATGAATTTCTCATTTTCCATCCTCTTTAATGGAGTTATGGAGGAATGAAGAAAGAAAAAAGAGTGGGTATTTATAGGCAAGTGGAGAGGTGGAAAACATATCCACCTTACATCATCCATCATCACCAAACATCATTACATCCACCCCATCCCTATATCACACTAGGATATCCTGAAGTTCCCTCCATCATGGACAATGCATGTGCTTGTACTTATGCATGTGCATTGTGAATGCCTACAGATGAATAAATCTAAAATATCATAAATATGTACATGTGTTTACATGTATATTTGTATGTTTATATGTATTTATATGTACATATGTGAACATAAAAATTTTGTGCATGTATATTTATGGTTAAGTATGTGTACATGATATGTAAATAAGGTCGCAACAACCTTTGAATGACTTTCATTCGTTAAACCGTTGAAAATCGGGAAACTGATTACCGGTCGTATTTTCACTTATTAATTTATATATATATATATTTTTAAAAATTTGAAAATAAATTTCCAATCATTATTAACTAATGAAAATGATCACGTTTGAATTATAAACCATATGAATCAATATTAACAATTATTTACATTAATTGCTATTATCGATAAAGCGATATGAATTTTCTTATATTTTCCAATCAAGTATATATCTTCATAAAACTATTGCAAATGATTTATTGTCACTTTATAACTATTTAAAATTAATTATTATCATTTAAAAACAATTATTTGAATAATTATAATAATTATCAAATCATTAAATATCAATTTTAAATTTATAAATCTATACTTAAATATAAGGGCATCACTGATGATGTCATAAACATATTTTATTTTCCTAAAAAATAAAATACTTAATTTTATTTCACATTCTTCTTCAATTATAAAAATAAGTGTATATATTGAACTCCTTGCATGACGTTTTATGATTATAGAGTTGGTTGTCGATAAAATGGTTTTCGATCATTTTATCGATATCTCTCTCCAAAGGAAATATGTTTGTGGTCACTTTTCAAAATAAGTTCGTTATTATTACTAGTCACTTAAAACTTGATTATTAGTTGAAAAATAGTCCATATTTCAATATTTAGAATAGATTAAATATGTTCAATTAAATTGATCAAATTTTGTGTCATTACATACTTCCCTTCTTAAAAGAATTTCATCCTCGAAATTACCCAAAACAAAAACTCGATGGTTTTGGCAAAAATATTTATTACTAAACCTACACCCATACGATGTACTTTAATCATCCGTACACAATATCTGATTCGATCTTCTAATCGAATTCACAACTTTACTTCCGAACTTGTATCGATCCCTCGATCTTTTATTCCAGACTCTGACTTAGCTTTTTGATCAGAACTTTAGTTTTTCCTTGCATAGCTCCCAACTATGATAGAAAACTTAAGTATCTAACCACAAATTTTCATCAATGTTTATTATCAAGAATCGAGTGATATATCCTTTTTCGGATCAGTGTAAACACTTCCAAGTTTCATTCTCAAGTCTTAGATCAAATTGTGCGATAAAATAATCCACATACTTTATATGAATTTAATAATCTTTCAAAAATTTAAATGAAAAAAATCATAAAACTTTCAATTTTTTTTCAGTTTTTTTTATGTAGATGCTACTTTATATCTAACTATTTGCTAACATTTCTATCTCTTTAAAAGAAATTATTCAAGTTAAAGGTAACTTACCTTTTTTATAATATACCTCTTATAATAATTCGCTCCTTTTAACCAATATTAAATGCAAACACCTTTGTATTTAATAAAACTTCTTTTGTTAATCAAGACTTAGTTTATTAATTAATACTCCCTTTTATTAATTATCAATTTATACCAGTTTCATTATTTAAAAGTATTCATATACTTATTTAAATATTTTAAGTCTATTTAACAAGTTTTACTTAATTTAAAATATAATCAAAGAGATTGAAATAATTATTACCAAAACATTGTTATAATAACCTCCTTTATAATTAAATATATAACATTTTCTATCTTTTTTATAAAAGATTCCAATACTTGTTATTATATTTAAAATCCCATTATTAATCTAAATATACCCATAAGATTTCTTCCAATGTGTCATTCAAGGGTTTAAATGTTGCTAAAACACCTTTAACATAAACCCAAAACCATTCATTAATAACTTTAACTATTTCTTTTAAAGATCAAAGCATGCCCATGCTTATCAATCAAGATAATACACTTTGATAAAAATTGACAGCCATCAATTAATTAATCAATTAATGATTCACATTGTCCTCTTTAACACAAGAAAATTATATAGATTGAGTAACTTAAAAATGATATCAAGGAACTGGGTACCACCAATAGTATCATATATTTTCTTAACAAGAAGAGGAATGCTTAAAATAAGTGTTTACCATTCGAACGCATATCCTACGCAATTATAGTTGCTTTCGAGTCATGTGAACCAATTAATTATAAGATTACTTTTTTTTTCAAAATCCCATTTGAAATAATTTTATTATTACTCTTTTCCAAAAATCATCTGAAATTCCTTTCAAACATACCGAAATTTAAATTCTAAAATTTTTATTTATAAAGCAAGTTTTGTAAATCAAATTCATAAAATAACTTATATAAAACACATTTATAAATTTTTTATCTTAAGTAAATTCCTTCAATCTCAGACCAACATTATTATTTATCGAATACCCTATAGTCAAATTATGAACTAAATTCACGAGGTGTTCGCACTTAAAATTTTAAATTAAATAACCAATCAATCAATGATAATAACTAAGTATTATCCTTTCCTTAATCAAATAACTATATTATTTGAAAAATATTCTTGATATTCAAAATATGACCCTAGGTAATATTATTTCATTTACCATTTTCCAAAAAAAAAATCATTTATGTATAGAATTAACAAATATGCATCCATATACAATACTCTCGAACTCATTCTAAAGTGTTACCAACCCTATCTCTAATGACTTACTCATCCTAGGGTATTACTAACCCTTTCTCTGATGAGACTTTACCCTACTAAAGTCAAGGTTCTCACTTAACCTTATGCACTGATACGAAGTGTGAGGAACCGTTTCTTCGACCATCGAAAATCGACACTCAAACATCCATGGTATTCACACGCTACAAATCTAAGTGCCAAAAAGTCGATCATTAAGGGTATGAAAGTAAATAAAGATAAAAAAGAATCTCACACAAATGGAATAACATACATTATTTCAATATATATATCTTTAAAATGGAAATTTTAAATACATTTATCAGAATTAAACATGGACAGTTGTAAACATTTGTCCTTACAAATACGAAATATAATAATACACGAGTGTGGTGGAAAATGATAACAATCTTCAAAAGAATCTTCTAACTCCATGCTTTGGTCCATCTAGATTTCGTCTAATTAAACCTGAATTACATAGATGCACGGGAAAATTATGACACCAATAGGTTAAGGGAAAGGAAAATAAACTTTGGGTCAGTCATGGGACTGGTGTAAGAAAAACTCAAAATACGGATTTTGAAAAACAAAGGTATCTCATAAGACCATGCCACACATAAACATGGAACGAGAGTTTACCTTATGATAACCAAAATATTTGCTATGCAAAATCTGGAAACATTATTTTTATCGACATTCTTTGAAAAATATTTTTGAAATAAACATATTAAAATAGCCAAAATTGTTACATTGGTTACATTTGACGGCATAATAGGTTTACAACCAAGTCCGAAGGCACTTACTGGAAAATGGATTTCCATACCATGATAGATAAGGGATTACCATCCGTATAGTACATCTCTAAAGGAATGCATCGAGGATACATAAGCAATCCTCCGCATTTGGCAAGACCAGTTTATTCCTATTTAGCACTAAGTCACGGCCTGGATAGAAACCGAATAAGACATCATCCTGATCGTTAATGACCTATTTAAAATATTTCTATCTAGTGTGTACGAAATCATTAAACCTCGTTTATCAAATCCTTTGATTGCTTAGAACCGTTTTGAATCTTGGAATAATTCTAAATCATTTCATTTTTCACGTAGAAAAATATTTCCAAATCATTTATTTAAATCTTAAAAAAAAATTTCAAATCATAACTTTCAAATTAGGTCAAAAACATTGTTATCGTTTACTGTAAACCCAAACCAACAAATTTTAAGTATAAGAATTAAATTAATTCCAAATCATTTTCATAGGTCATATTGGAAAATGTTATTGAGTTAAAAATGGTTGATAGAAATGATACTAATTCTACTCAACATCAATTTCCGTATTTAACCTTTACTATCTATCAAATAACGGTGAATTCACTTTTAAATTCACATAGATAGTACGGTTCTCTCCTCGGAATTTAATACCAAGTTTAAAAAGATTATTCCCGTGAAATTCAAATTGTTTAAATTTGGAAAATTATATCTTTTATACTTTCGAGAATTTGATCCGAGTAAATCAAATTTACTATCCCCTCCGTCGGACGAGTCCGGGTAGATAGGGAGGGCAGGAAACTATTTTCCAAACCAATTCCTAGAGACTACTTCACTGGCTCCCTTAAGGTGGTCAAATTATTTGATCGACACTAAATCCTTTGATTATCTTTTAGAGATGATTTTATTTAATTAACCCTATTCCAAATTAAAATAATTTTCCGTTAATGATGCAGCACGACCTACGGAAGCACAAGGCTTAAGTCGTTCACAAGTTAATGAAGGTCAGCCCCGACCTAACGGGTCACGTGAGGAGGAGGAACGACCTAACAGGTCACATGGGAAAGAGCTACGACCTAACAGATCATATGGAAAAGAGTTACGACTTAATGGAAGCTTAAGTCGTTCGGGTTTGATGAGTCGCACACGATCTAACGACATGGCTATAAGTCGTCCACAACTTAACAAAAAGCAGGAAGAAGTTCCAATGGTTGAAGGCCTTAAGTCGGAAGCGGGTTACGACTTAGCTGAGTCGTGGGAAGTTACCATTCCTTCAAGCTGCCGACGAGTTACGACTCATGATAAGTCGTTGAAGTCTTAAGTCGTCGAAGTTAGGTCACGTGAAGATGTCCTGAAGCTGTTTCTTAAGTCGTTGCTGTTTTAGGTCGTGGCTTGGTTAACTCGTAGGTCGTCTTGTATTGAGTCGATGTGTGTTTGTTAAGTCGTGTAATCAATTGAGTCGTATATGGATAGGTCGGCAACGACCTAGTTAAGTCGTAAGTCGTTAGGTCGTATACAACCTAGGTGTTGTAAATATATGTGTGTGTTGTAACTTGAATCTTGTACCGTTGAGTCGTAAGTCATCACTTTTGTGTGTTTTTAGATCGTGTACGACCTAAGTTGAGTCGGCATTGTGTTGTAATTGATAAGCCATGTACGTTGAGTCCCTGCCGACATATGATGAGTCGTAAGTCGTAAGTCGTGAACGACTTAAGGCACCGGTTGTGAAATGCTATAAATAGGGAGTGTGTTGTAGATTTTGGGAAGTTGATTGTTGAATAAAATTTCGTTTTGATTGCTGTGTGCTTTCATCTAAATTGGTAGTTGAATGTGATCTCCTATCTCCACTTTCGGTTAATCGATTGCGCTTGATTCAACGATTGTTGAAGCCAATTCACGGTATCAAGTGCGCTTGATCAACGTTTGAAGAATTGTAGATCTTCTTTCACGGTATCGTGCGCGATCAACGTGTCGAAGATAGTCAGAATTCGGTATCTTTGTGATCAACGAATTTGGGCATTTCAGTATCTTCAATCCACCGTTTGCTATTCATCGATCTATATCGATTTGTTATTATCCGCTACGTCAGTTTTGGTATCAGAGCTAGGCGTAGCCAATCATAGCTAAGACGAGTCTTGGAGCCAAGGAGTTTGAAGTTGGTGTTCATCGTGTTCATCTTGAAGTTGCAACAATTTAGAAGCTTTCGATCCATTTCATTTTGGATCAAAGTTGGAAAGGTGTTTGAATTTGAGCCGAGTTGGGTAGAGCCGTACATCACTTGTTTAAGCCGAAAGTTTGAAGTGAAAGCCGAGCATAACTTTGTGTTAAGTTTGGGCCGTGCATCAGTTTGGTATTATTGGTTGAAGTTAGGGCCGAACTTGTTGAAATTGTGCGAGCTAGTTGAAGTTTGATTTGTAGAAGATTTGTGAAGTTTTGAAGTGTTTGTATTGATTTAATCATGCCGCCGAGAAGAGCTAACCGTCATCAGAATGTTGAAGCGTTGTATAGAAGAGAAGAAGCCGAGCAAATGGAACAACGCATTAATGAGAAATTTGATGAAGGTATTGGGAAGTTAGAGAAATTGATGAATGATTTGAATCAAAGTCAAAGGAGAAGGTCGCCAATCTCGAACCATGGAGGAAACCGAGTTTCGCCATCGGTTACGGAAGCAAGAAGGGTATCACCGCAATCTTTTAGAGAGAGAAGAGAAACATCAATTTCGTCGAGAAGAGATTACCATGACTATGGACATGAAGAGATAAGAACTCCACATGAGTTTGAAGATGAGCCATATCGAGATGAAGAGAGACATAGTAGAAGAGACATGCGTGAACGAAGGAATGTTGATGGTCGAGATCGATATAGACATACATTTGATTTTAATGAAGAAGGTGATAGAGCTAGCATTCATTATCGAGATCGAGACCAAGTACGAAATGTATATCGGGATGTTGAGGATGATCGACTTTAGGGGTCGGGTATGAAGATGGAAATTCCAGAGTTCAAGGGTGGAATGGTAGCAGAAGAATTTTTGGATTGGTTGTCTAATGTTGAAGAGATCTTTGATTTCAAGGAGGTTCCCAAGAATCTAAGAGCGAAGTTGGTTGCTACTCGTTCGAGAGGTAGAGCTATGGCATGGTGGTAGCAGACTAAACTTACACGGGAGAGAATGGGGAAGTCGAAGATTGAGTCATGGGAGAAGATGAAGAAGTTAATGAAGGCTACATTCTTGCCTTACAATTATCAATCACTTATGTATCAGAGGTTTCAGAATCTGAGGCAAGGGACAAAGTCTGTTAGTGATTATGCTGATGAATTTTATCAACTGATTGCTCGAAATGACATTATGGAGACAGAGGAACAGCTGACTGCTAGATTTGTTGGAGGGTTGAGGATGCAGATTCAGGATATGGTGAACATGTTCGATCGTAGATCAGTTGCAGAAGCACATCAGAAGGCGTTGGCTTGGGAGAAGCAGGGAAGGCGTGGAGGTGGTGTGTTTACAAGTTCCAATAATCAGAACAAGGGTGCTAGTGGGAGTTCCAATGTTTCGAAAGCTGTCAGTAAACTAGTTGTGAGTGAAGTTGCGAAGGCGAAGGTCAGCAACAGTTTCAAGTGTTACAATTGCCAGGAAGTGGGTCACAAGAGTAGTGAATGTCCGAGGTCGAAGAAACGAACTGTGATTGCTGAAGTTGAAGATGAGAATGTTGATGAAGGTTATTCTAGTCCAGCTGAGGAGGATGAACAGGATATCGCGTCAACAGATGAAGGATGTAATCTAATGATGAGGAGGTCTTGTTTAATACCGAAGCAGGAAGAAGAGGCTAGCTGGTTGAGGAGTAACATCTTTCAGTCAACATGCACTATTCTGGGAAAGGTTTGTAAATTTGTGATTGACGCTGGAAGTTGTTACAATATTATTTCTACCGAAGCTGTGGGAAAGTTGAAGCTGAAGACGGAGAAGCATCCAAATCCTTACAAGTTAACGTGGTTGAGAAAAGGAGGAGAGGTGAAGGTGGATAGGCGAGTTCGAGTTCCATTTTCTATTGGAAAGAAATATAAAGACGAGATTTGGTGTGATGTAGTGGAGATGGATGTTTGTCACTTGCTTTTGGGAAGACCATGGCAGTATGATCGAGCAGTGCAGCATGACGGTCGGACCAATAGCTACAGTTTTATGTTTGAAGGTGTTAAGATTATTTTAGTTTCGAAGAAGAGACAACAAGGAGAAAGCAAGTCAGAAGAGATTGAGGAGCTTAAAACTTTATTGACTTTGAAAGAATTTGTTGAAGAAGTAGAAGAGAGTCCAGAAGTATTTTTGTTGATTGGACGTGAAACGACTGAATCTGTTGAAATCCCAGAGGAAGTAAAGCCGGTATTAGAAGAATTCAGTGATGTGTTTCCTGAAGAGTTACCAAAGGAGTTGCCACCGTTGAGGGATATCCAACATCAAATTGATCTTGTGCCAAGAGCAGTATTACCACACAGACCACAATACAGAATGAGTCCTAAGGAGCATAAAGAACTGAGAAGGCATGTGGAGGAGTTGTTAGAACAGGGGCGTGTTCAGGAGAGCTTGAGTCCTTGTGCAGTGCCTGCTTTATTGGTGCCAAAGAAGGATGGTTCGTGGAGGATGTGTACGGATAGTCGGGCTCTGAACAAGTTCACTGTGAGGTACAGATTTCCTATGCCAAGGTTTGATGATTTGATTGATCAGTTGAGTGGAGCTGTTGTATTCTCGAAGATTGACTTGAAGAGTGGATACCATCAGATTCGTATTAGACCAGGTGATGAATGGAAGACTGCTTTCAAAACCAGGGAAGGTTTATACGAATGGTTGGTTATGCTGTTTGGTTTATCGAATGCACCAAGTACTTTTATGAGAGTGATGAACCAGATTTTCAGACCATACATTGGAAAGTTTGTGGTAGTTTACTTTGATGATATTTTGATCTACAGTGGGAGTATGGAAAAGCATGTCCAGCATTTGCGTGAAGCACTGTTGATTCTACGACAGGAGAAATTTTATGCTGCAACAAGGAAGTGTGTGTTCATGACGCACAGTGTTTTGTTTCTGGGATACGTTCTATCGAAATAAGGAATTCAAGTGGATGAAAGTAAAGTAGAAGCTGTCAGGAGTTGGCCACAGCCAAAGACAATTACTGAAGTGAGGAGTTTTCATGGATTGGTATCTTTCTATCAAAGATTCATTCCACATTTTAGTAGTGTGATGGCACCTATAACCGATTGCATGAAAGGAGAGAAGTTTGAGTGGTCAGAGGACGTAGGGGTTGCTTTTGAGAAGATCAAGATCCTATTGACGACAACGCCAATTCTAGTTTTACCGGATTTTCAGTTGTTGTTTGAATTACATACTAATGCATTGAAGGTTGGGGTTGGTGGAGTTTTGAGTCAGAAAGGAAGACCAGTTGCCTATTTCAGTGAGAAGTTGTTTGGAGCTAAGTTGAAGTATAGCACTTATAATGTTGAGTTTTACGCAATTGTTCAAGCAGTAATGCACTGGAGACATTATCTGTTTCAGAAGGAGTTTGTTCTTTATACGGATCATGAAGCTTTGAAGCATTTGCAAGGGCAGGATAAGATTTCAGCAAGGCATGCATCGTGGATTGCCTATTTGCAGCAGTTTACTTTTGTTGTGAAGCACAAATCGGGTGTAACAAATCATGTAGCTGATGCATTGAGCAGGAGGAACCATTTGTTGACAACGATGAAGGTTGAAGTGATAGGATTTGAGATATTGCCAGAGTGGATTAAAGAAGATCCTTACTTTACGAAGTTCGTTAACAAAGTCAAGGATGGGAGTACTGATGAATTTGTATTGATAGATGGATTCTTATTCAAAGGGAATCAATTATGCGTACCAGGTTGCAGCTTGAGAATGAAAATTGTGAAAGAGTTGCATGAAGAAGGGCATGTGGGTAGAGATCGAACATTGCAGTTGATTTCTCAGTCTTATTATTGGCCGTCAATGAGAAGGGAAGTTGAAAGGTTTGTGCGTAGATGTCATGTTTGTCAGGTTTCGAAACTAACAGCTACAAATGCGGGATTGTATATGCCATTACCTGTTCCTACAAAACCGTGGGTAGACATTAGCATGGATTTGGTGTTGGGATTGCCTAGAACTCAAAGGGGGAATGACTCTATATATGTTATAGTGGATCGTTTCTCAAAGATGGTAAATTTGGTTGCTTGTAAGAAGACGGCGGATGCAGTCCATGTGGCACAGTTGTTCTTCAAAGAGATCTATCGTTTACACGGGTTACCAGAGTCTATTGTTTCATATATAAATACTCGTTTTCTGAGTCATTTTTGGCTAAGCTTGTAGAAGATGGTGGGAACAAAGTTGAACTTTAGTAGCGCTTACCATCCCCAGACAGATGGACAGACTGAGGTTGTGAACAGATCGCTGGGAAATTTGTTGCGATGTCTTGTGAAGGACAATCTGAAGAGTTGGGACATGAAGTTATGCCAGGAAGAGTTTGCACATAATAATGCAGTGAGACGTAGTACGAGTTTCAGTCCATTTCAGATTGTATATTCAAATCTACCCAGGGGACCGTTAGACTTAACGGTAGTACCACAACCGAAGGGGACGGTTAAACGATCTATAGACTTTGTTGATGGGTTGACTGAATGTCATAAAATCATTCAGGAGCGATTAGAGAAAGCAAATGAGAAGTATAAAAGATCCGTAGATATGAAGCGAAGAAGTGTTGAGTTTAATGAAGGAGATTTGGTGTATGCTGTGTTAACAAAGGATCGTTTTCTAGTGGGCGCTTATAACAAGTTGAAAGCCAGAAAAATTGGTCCTGTAGAAGTCGTGAAACGGATTAATGAAAATGCTTATAAGTTGAAGCTACCGGAAGATGTGTACACTTCTGACGTGTTCAATGTTAAACATCTCGTGCCATATTATGGGAATGAACAATCCGATGTGGAAGAATTTACAAATTCGGGGACGAATTTTCCTCAACCTGGGGAGGATGATGCAGCATGACCTACGGAAGCACAAGGCTTAAGTCGTTCATGAGTTAATGAAGGTCGGCCCCGACCTAACGGGTCACGTGAGGAGGAGGAACGACCTAACAGGTCACATGGGAAAGAGCTACGACCTAACAGATCAGATGGAAAAGAGTTACGACTTGATGGAAGCTTAAGTCGTTCAGGTTTGATGAGTCGCACACGATCTAACGGCATGGCTATAAGTCGTCCACGACTTAACAAAAAGCAGGAAGAAGTTCCAATGGTTGAATGCCTTAAGTCGGAAGCGGGTTACGACTTAGCTGAGTCGTGGGAAGTTACCGTTCCTTCAAGCTGCCGACGAGTTACGACTCATGATAAGTCGTTGAAGTCTTAAGTCGTCCAAGTTAGGTTGCGTGAAGATGTCCTGAAGCTGTTTCTTAAGTCGTTCCTGTTTTAGGTCGTGGCTTGGTTAACTCGTAGGTCGTCTTGTATTGAGTCGCTGTGTGTTTGTTAAGTCGTGTAATCAGTTAAGTCGTATATGGATAGGTCGGCAATGACCTAGTTAAGTCGTAAGTCGTTAGGTCGTATACGACCTAGGTGTTGTAAATATATGTGTCTGTTGTAACTTGAATCTTGTAACGTTGAGTCGTAAGTCGTCACTTTTGTGTGTTTTTAGATCGTGTACGACCTAAGTTGAGTCGGCATTGTGTTGTAACTGATAAGCCGTGTACATTGAGTCGCTGCCGACATATGATGAGTCGTAAGTCGTAAGTCGTGAACGACTTAAGGCACCGGTTGTGAAATGCTATAAATAGGGAGTGTGTTGTACATTTTGGGAAGTTGATTGTTGAATAAAATTTCGTTTTGATTGCTGTGTGCTTTCATCTAAATTGGTAGTTGAGTGTGATCTCCTATCTCCACTTTTGGTTAATCAAGTGCGCTCGATTCAATGATTGTTGAAGCCAATTCACGGTATCAAGTGCGCTTGATCAACGTTTGAAGAATTGTAGATCTTCTTCCACGGTATCGTGCGCGATCAACGTGTCGAAGATAGCTAGAATTCGGTATCTTTGTGATCAACGAATTTGGGCATTTCAGTATCTTCAATCCACCGTTTGCTACTTTCATCGATCTATATCGATTTGTTATTATCCGCTGCGTCAATTAACCAGTTCAATTTAAACACCTTTAAAAGAATTTTCAAATCACTTTCAAAAATACTTAATTATTCATTTAAAAAGGTTCACAAAAGAATCGAGAAATAATAATTAAGTAAAATCATTATTTGCAAAATTTATTAAAAAATGTTGCGAAAAAGTGCTACATACAGTATTCCAAAAGCATATTTGAGTAAACAACTTTTCGATTATTTAGAGATCCATTTTTATAACTCAAATCTCTATTAAACTTTTTCAATGATTTTTATGATTTATTTTATATTTTTTAAAGAACTAAAAATATCCATTTAAAAACATTTACTACTTTGACCTCCGAACTGCCAAAGCGCGATTTTATTTAAAACTAGATTTGCTTATATTTTAGAATCTACTAAACTAAATCTTAGTCCTTTTCTTTTTCTTAAGAAATATGATTACGACGGTTGGGAAAATTCTTATTACAAGGAATTCCGACTCCGAATCCATCATATAATTGAATATAACACTTATGGCGCGAAATCGCGAACTATCGTTATAGAACGCGCTTATTTTTGACAAAATTTTCAATATTCATTTAAACTTTGCCAAAATACTTTTAAATGTTTATAAAACATTTCTAAACCATATTGAACCATTTTTAAGAGGTTAAAACATTCCATATACCCCATTTCATTCAATAAAGGAAAGTGACTTCTTGTGTGCTTATCGACATGTATTAACGTGACTTGTATATATATTCAACAACCATATTAAACTTCCATATTATCATATTCAAACATGATAAACAATCGCCATTAATAATCATATCCAAACATATATGTCATCCAATAATATATATAACTATAGTTTAGGAGTTTTCTTACCATTATTGCTTTCTAACTTCGCTAAACGGACAATAGCTCTTCTATGATTGCTCGAAAGCTAATGTAATTGGTCCTTAAACCCTTGGGAAGTCATGATCACAACTTGAAGAGGGTGGCCAAAGGTATGGAAGAGAAGTGGTAGAGCTTCGACCTTGAATTCACTAAACTAGAACGAAAATCGATCATCTTCTCTCTAACTTTTAACCCTCGTACTCTCAAAACTTGAAAAAGCTATCAAGTGGAAAGTTGTAGAAAATTATTTCCTTTGGAATTCAAAAAAATTAGTTACTTGATTTCTATTAAATTGAGGGAGATATGCTCAAACGAAGAAGAGGCATTCTTGGATTTAGAAAAATCACACCATTAAATGGATCAACTTATAACTGAATTTTGGTTGTGTTACTCAAAGAATTTTGAAAAGTGGTCAAAAGTAAAGTTCTTGAAATTCATTTTGCTACGATTTGGAAAAAAGAAGTACTCGATTTTGTTTTGTTATGAGAAAGATATGATCAAAAGAGGAGAGGGTATTCTCGGACCTAAAATTATGGATCCCAAAATACAATGCAAAGAAGTGAGCTTTTGACATGGATAAGCTAAAAAATGGAAGAAGTGCTCAACTTCAAAGTTGTAGCTACCAGAGTTTCACATGATTTGAAAGAAATAGTTTATCATTTCCATCCTGGTTTGAGGGAGTTATAGAGGAACGAGAAAAAGGAAAAAGAGTGCGTATTTATAGGCAAGTAGAGAGGTAGAAAATATCTCCACCTTACATCATCCGTCATCACCAAACTTCGTTACATCCACTCCTCCCTACATCAACTTAGGATGGCCTGAAGTCCTCTCCATTATGAACAATGCCATATGCTTGTACCTATGCATGGCATTGACTTTGTGAATGCTTAATGATGAAGAAATCTGAAATATCTTAGATATGTAAATGTATATATGTGTTTACATGTTTATTTTTATGTTTATATGTATTTATATGTTCATGTGTGCACATCAAAAGTTTGTGCATGTATATGTATGGTTAAATATGTGTACATGACATGTAAATAAGGTTGCAACAACCTTTTGATGACTTTCATTCGCTAAACCATTGGAAATTGGAGAACTGATTACTGGTCAGATTTTCACTTATTAATATATATATGTTTGTGAACAAAACATGAAAATAAATTCACAATAATTATTAACTAATTAAAATGACCGAATTTAATTTATAAAACCATATGAATCAATACTAACAATAATTTACAATAATTGCTATTGTATCGATGAAGCGATACAAATTTTCTTATATTTTCAAATCAGGTGTATATCTTCATAAAACTATTACAAATGATTTATTATCACTTTATAACTATTTAAAATGAATTATTATTAATTAAAAACAATTATTTGAATAATTATAATAGTTATTAAATCATTAAATCTTAATTTTCAATTTATAAACCTATATTTAAATATAAGGGCATCACTGATGATGTCATAAATACATTTTATTTTCCCAAAAAATAAAATAATTAATTTTTTTCATATTATTCTTCAATTATAAAAATAAATATATATATCTAGCTCCTTGCACAACATTTTACAATTGTAGAGCTGGTTATCGATAAACGGTTTTCGGCCATTTTATGGAAATATCTTTCTAAAGGAAATATTTTTATGAACATTTTTCAAAATAAGTTCATTATTACTACTTGTCACTTAAAACCTGATTATTTGTTGAAAAATAACCCATATTTGAATATTTAAAACAAAATTAAATATCCTAATTAAAGTGATTGAATTTAGGTCGCTACAACTCTAAACTACCATATAGCGATTGTAATTTGGATTTGATATTCGCTCAATGTGCCAAGTACATAAGCGAAATGTGATATAGTTTATAGTACATAAAATAATACCTATTTATAATGCACAAGGAACTCATCTCAAATGCTCCACATTAAACATTTTAGCATGGTGTCAATGTATGTCATATGGGACTATCCCAACATCCTTTTATACCGATTATAAAGGATGCCACTCTCAAATCCAATATTGAGAACCAAACAACCAAATTAAAATGATCCTAACACGAGTATATTGTCAATAATCATAAGTTTGATGTTCACTTGTAGTTTTGAAATATCTATGTACCTTTTAATGTTCTTTATTATAAGCACACGCCTCTATATTTTGATTGAAAATCATACTATTTGATATTTCTACCAAAATAATTATTCAACTCTAATGCTTATCGAATGATACTTTTGTATCACTTCTTGGATCATATCTGGAACCCACAAACTCATTATCATCCCCATTGACTTCGGGACACTTTGGTTGTTATGCATAAGCGATCTGTTCTAAATCATTATTTAGAATTTTTGTTTCAATACTTATATACCAAAGCTAATGGTCATCCAGACGATAATTATATGAGTAAAATATTAATTAATTTAAGAACATTATACGACCCCTTACGCTAATTTCAACATTGAAATTTATGATTCTTATTATTACTGCTCACTATACTCTGCTACACTTAACTTCTGGAAAATACATTTGCGGTCGATGAATCATATCCTTTTGGGTGGAACTATCAAAATCATGTTTTGATACTGTACTTGTAATCCATTTTGAATTTGTGCATTGTTGCATATGTTAGAGTCAATACTCTTAATGGTTTATCGTCAACTTAGGAAGTTCTTTTGTGGACATTGATTTTGAACTCATAGTTTCTCTTCAATATGTGTGAATACTTACTAGAAATTCTAATGAGTTGTGTCCATTTAGGTTTAGTTAACTTCATTTCATCCCTCGTAATCAATTTTATCTTTAGATGTATTCAAATGCATTTTACTACCAGTAATTTATGAAAGAAATTCTTTTCCATGAAGTTGGTTTTTCTTGAAACAACTGTTGTTTCTCAATGCAATAGAATAGCTATTCATAAACATTTACTGAATTGCCTTATATATATAACTACTTGTATTAGCTTAGAGACTTTATGTTCAATACATAAATTGGTCAATCAATATTGAACAATCTATGATTCCTTTGGCGTAGTACACAAAAGATCCCTCACAAACAATTACTATGTGTAGTCTTTCGACTCGCACAACCTGTCAAATCCTTAACCTAGGATATATTGGGTTTCTTATAAAACTTTATTTTGTATGATTTCATAAACCATACTTTAGATGAAATTAATTTTAAGCTTAATTACTTACTCTTAAGTACTCAACCTTACATAAAGAAGTTAACTCAACTTCACTCATTATCAATCATACTTTGTCAAACAAAGTTTGATTACTCCTTATCAGTACATCATTATGTATTAGAGGAAGGGGTGACTTGCTGGGTTGAATCTTATTCATTTTTAGGTACTTTGAAACCCCTTCCAGTACACTCACCTATTCCATCAAATCAAATTATTTTTTCTTTACATGTTTTGTCTTACTTCCTTTTTATATTCTGTGAACTTCTCATGAAATATGCAACTTGTGTATCAAATACATATGTTCATGTATGTGATAATTCAATGGTGAATTTAATGATGCATTTGGAAGTGTTTTGGTATCATTAGAGCTATAATTTGATACATCCATTTGTATCAATTCGAACAATTCACTAACTCTTATGTCGCTTCCATTAAATGGGTGCTTTGCTCTTAATTGCTTGAGATACAATCAACTAGCACCATATTTGTAATTATATGATTAAAGAATTATTTTTCAAAACCTTGTTTTAGTCCACATTCAAAAATAATAGTATAACTTTAGATACTTCTGCATTTTGTGGACAATGCAACAAATATCATTATTTTAGATTTATTTAACAACGAATATTCATAATATTCATAATAAAAATGAACTACATATTTTTCAGTCAATCCTGAAAACATTTATTATTTCATAAATGATATTTAGTAAATATATGAAACAATTTTTCATACCTTAAAACATCCATTTACAGGTGTTACATGCTATGCTCACATTAATTTCCGCTATTACTATAATAGCATATGAAATATGAAGCTCCATTCAACCACTTATTATGAGCTATTTATTTCTCTCGCTGTAATTCGTATACAATCGCGAGTTTTAGATCAAAAATCTTAAATTCAAAGAAATAAATTTTATAGAAAACAATTTCTATATAAAAATACATATAAATAAAAATCACATGCAACAACTCGCCTTTTCGACCCTCAAAAGTTGACACTAATATATCCATGGTATTCACGTGCCGAGCATCCGAGTGTCGGAAAGACATATTGTTAAGGTGAAGGAAAAGAAAGAAAAAAATAATCTCACATCATGATGAGTAATATATAATGTACAATAAATCATTATAAAAGAAAACCTTTATATACAAACACTTATCAAAGTAACAAACCTATAATTAGCCTAGATAGTTAAAATGGTATGTCCTCACAAATGCTGATAAATACAAACAAGTAATGTAGCAGAAAATAAAATAAGTCAGGTCTTAAAGGCATCCAACGTCAATAGATAAATCTGGAAAAGTACACGGGTCTAACCTAAGTATTAGTAAACCAGCATGAGAACTTAAATAATTTGGATTATTTAATGCTATAAAATCCATCAAAATTATAGGTATCACATAAGACCACGTCTTACATAAACATGGATCATTTTTTACCTTACAATAAGAAAACCAATTTAATCAAAAAATCTTTGATATTATAATAATATTTAGGATTTAAAATAAATATGTAACATAGCTGAAATACATGCATCACACATTCCAGTATTTAGGCATAACTAAGTTCGTAAGGCATGAACTGGAGAATGGATTCCATTAATGAAAAGGCTACTAGGGTACCGCCTGTCATAGTACACCTCTAGAGAAAATGCGGTTACAAACCTTGCAAACCCTGCTAACATAGAATCGATCCACCTCTTCCTGGGTAGTACCGAATATGTCATCACTACGGTTGCAGCTTACAACTATACTGGGCTCCTAGCATACGTAATCCATAAATATTGATTTAGATCGGGTGACGAACATACCCTAATGGTAGTGAATCACATAGCCCTGAAGCATATCCCTTGTTTTAGTCATTACCGGATGTGAGACTTGAGGCTATGTTTTACCTTTTTAACAAATCCGACTTGGAATGACAACACTGCCCTCCAAGCTATAATGCATTGTCAGCCTTCATCCACAAAAGTTGTTCAGGATATGAACAAACAAAAAGCACTACTTCTACTAAATCCATTTTGGAATCACCCTTAGGAATAGTAGCAAGTAGCCCTTGCATTTTAAAGAACTCCGTATTCTACTCCATCATCTTTAAGATGACTTCTATTCAAATATTTGTGCCTTTTCGAAGTGGTTTTCAGATAATTTGGAATGGGCCAAGTTTTGATAATCAGTTATTTAACTATCAAATAAGCAAACAATCAAATTAGAGATTTAATTTCATATGGAAACCCAACATGATTAAGCACATAAGGAACCATTAAGCCTCTCTAATTAATCCTTTCGTTAATTAAAAATCTCCTTTAAAATATTCATATTAAAATACCTTTTACAAAAGATATATTCACAAATTCTCTTTATGCTTCTCAATACTTGTAGAAGTATTTATGTACTTATCTCAATGGTATACGTATATTCATAAACCATATCACTTTTAATACTTAAAAACTATATTCATATACTTATATTAGCAGTATAGGTATATATGGAAATCTTAAGGAAGATTCCCCTCTTTTCCAACATTATATTTAAATGGGTCAAAACAAATGTCCTTTAAAACATTATTTACAATGAAACTAAAACACTTTTCTTTTGGTATAATAAATAGATTGTATGGAAATTAAACCAAATGTACTTACTAGCACTTTCTGATTTCAAACTTGTAATATCCCTCGATTAACAATGATGTCTCGGCTAACAATGATGTCAACATACATTCTTAATTCTCACGAATGGAGATGAGTTTCCCTACCTTAGAATTTAGTGTTAAGTATGAAAGGAATACTTTCCATACCACCATAAGTTATAAAGATCATTTATAGAAATCAAATCTTCTATTCTTGTCATGTTTCCGGTATTTTGACTTTCCCTATCACTCGCCCGAAAATGAAGCCAAGTCAGTCTGGGTGCCAGTTGCTCCTAGCCTTGTCCTAGTTTAAATGCTCTGATTCTAGATCTCAATAATAAAGGTCAGTCCAATCATTGGCTTTTAGTGCCAAGTATAGGATTGCTTAATTTCCCTAAGTGACAAAATGTATACAGAAATAATACTTCATATACTTAACATCAAACTTTATTTCAAACTTAAACTATCATTTGGATAAAAAATAAGCCGTTCAAGTTAGGGTATTATTACCTCTCAAAGCTTGACTCGACAACATTCTTATCTTTCAAGATAAGTAGAAGTTTCCCTACCTCGAAATGTAATATCAAGTACATGAATTCATAAATTTCGTATACTATTTATTTGAAACAATGTATTGTAAAACAAACTTTCCTTTCACTTTCCAAAATATTTTAATATAAATAGAATATTATAGTCCATAACTTCCTTTTATTTTTCGAGTACTATTTAACAAAATACAGAGGGTATAACTCCAGACTTACCCTCTTCATTCTCTAATACCATTTAAAAACACTTGCAGTATAGTTTGAACTTCCATTCCAATAGTAACTTAAAACCATCAACCTTTAAAAAGAATATGACTTTGAAAAGTAAAAGATTTCCTTAAAATAAACCACTTGTTTAAATATTAAAAAATATACTAAAATTTCACACTCCTTTTAAAATACTTATATAACCCTTATAAAATAGATTTGAAAAGATTTTATAGTTTATTTAAAGAGAACATCATGTTGTACTTTACAAAATTTATGCCTTTGCAAAGTGCATCCATAGCGACTATCGCTATATGGATCGTAACTTTTAAAACTTTGTTTTGAAAATCAAATAGCCTTAAACTCCATTTATTTCTATATTTTATACTATTATACATATAAAATAATTTATTTAAAAATATTCATAAGTTTGAAGTCAATTTAAAATCCATAAGAATAATTTTTCAAATTCGAAAAGGGGCTTAGCAACTACCTTAGTACATCATCAAGTGCTATAAATGTTTCTGTTTCAAAAGAACTCAACTTTCCAAGTTACATTCAATATTTCAAAACCATAGCATACAATCACTTCATATACACATGTATAAATGAAATGTAAATTAATAGGGAGAGGAATACTTTGGATCCCTTTACAAAAATCACATCTTTTAAAGTGTTTATGTAGCTACATATTCGCTACAAAAAATTCGAATGCCGTTTCATTGCTTTTGTCCCCTAAAAACAATGGTTATTTATGTCATCTGCTTCCAAGCGGGAATCAAATCCAAACAAGAAATATATACAAGCAAGTCACATATACATACATATATATTTTAACTTGTCATCATGATTTTCAAACAATTTCAAAGTTAGGTATTTCACTTTTATTCTCGATCAAGCTCTTCCAACAAGCCACTACTATCTCCTACTAAACAACAAACATCATAAGTTTGCACCTTACTTTCCTTAACTCTCTAAACACCTCCCCATTCCACCTATCCATGCCCTAAGCGGCAAATAAAGTGCATGGCCTTGGTAGAAAAAGTGGGATTTGGCGATAAAGTTTGAATCTTTATGACAGTAGTGGTGTTAGCGATGTAATTCTAGTATTATATAAGAATTTAGAGGACAAAATGAAGCGTTTTGAGATGAATTTTTTAGGATATTTTGTTCAAGAAGTAGTGAAGAGGAATAAAGTAAAATATGGCAAAGAATGAAAATGAACTGGAAAACAAAGGAGGGTCTTTTATAAAGAGTGGGAGGTGCATTGAAGAAGATTGGGAAGTGTAAAATTACCTAACATATCATTCCTTAGCTTATGCCACACATTTCTTTGTCTTATGCTATACACTTACTTATTTTATGCCGCACACTTCATTAGCTTATGTCATACACTACACACTTCATTAGTTTATGCCGTAGGCTAAACTCCTTTTAAAATAAGGAGAAAAGTACTCTTTTATTTAATTACATAAGTACCTTCTAGAATGTGATTTATATATCCATTTAATAATTAAAATTCTTTCATTATTTGTATAAGTATGTGCACATATGTACATGAGTGTGCATAACAAGTTTCAACAACTTTTCAAAAAGTTAAAAATCCAAAAAACGATTTTTGGTCATATTTTCGATCTTTCTCCGAACTGCTTATTTTTGTAAATTTTTTTCTAAAACGAGTTTTCTATCATTAGTTATTAATTAAAAGAGGGTTATTTGATCATTAAAAAATAATAATTGAACATTTAAAATTGATTAATATATTCATAAATCAAAGCGATAAAAGTGTTGTATGTACGTTTTTGGAATTGCCTTATTTTTGGCGATTTCCATGGAACTTTGTAGTGAGATTATTAGCGGTTTCTCATCATATTTATAATGTTTTATATGTATGTTTTTTTGCCTAAAAAGTTTGGATAGAATAAATTAAGTAACATCTCGAAAAGCGACCAAAACTTCAAAAGTAGTTTGAGATATTTATGAATTGTTAAGAATTAGTTGTGAATTATAAAGAAGAGGATTTTAAAATGAAAAATTATTTTTCCAAGTTTTGAAGTAAATTATAAAGTTGTTATTTTCAAGTAATATTTGGGTAAATGTTTGAAAACCTACTATAAGTATTATAAAGTATTTTAAAATCATTTTTAAGTATGTATAGTTTTTAGTTGATTATTCTATATCTTATATAGTAAATATATTTCAAAAGTGGTATATTTAAAATTTAGTTTAATAAATAAATTACTATACATATATATCATTTTAAAAAGGGTTTTAAAATTATAAACAAAATGTTTAGAAGGGGTTAGAAATTGCTTAATGACCAAATAGTAAATTGTTTAATTACTTGTTTGAAAGTTAATTAACTATGCTTAACACTAAAAGCCGATGAAGTACGCTTATCTATTTGTGAGAGTTAAGATTAATGTTCAAGCAAGGATACAAGCAATAGAGCTCTAGCCTAACATCTTCCCTCCTGATAGTCAAATCGGGAATGTCATAAATGTGTTAGTCGTGTTGATTTCTTATTTCTTTAGGGAAATCATTAATACTATGCTTAACACTAAAAGCCGACGAGGTAGACTTATTTATTTGTGAGATTCAAGAATGAAGTATCTAGGCAAGGCTTTGATGCAATCGGTGCTTTAACTTACCCGGCTTCACTCTTGGATGAGGATTAGCTAAGTTGGAATGTCGAAAACAAGTTAAGTATACGAATATTGATTTGTAAAATCAATTGTTTATGACTAGATAATCGATTAGTCGATTATTGATACTGACCTAATATTAACTTAAAAAGCATTGAAAGGCTTTGCAATTTCATATTGAAGAGAACCATTGGGAAGAAGTATTGGTACAAAAAGTCTATAAATTTCGTTTACTTTTGAAAGAACTAGAATTGAGTTTATCATAAATTCATCGAATTAGTTTCGAAGAGACCGGGATCGGTAAGTGTTTTACTTATCGAATAGCACTTAAGTGTCTTACTTATCGCATAACACTTCGAAACTAGTATACGAGTTCTACGCTTTGGAAGTGGTTGTGAAGTGATATATTATAGAGTTGAACTATCAATCTTAAGGTTAAGTACAAGGGAGAGGTCGGCATTAACATTTCAAATGAAGTTATCATGTGAGGCTGTCTATCTTGAGGAGTATTCCAAGAGAGAGGAAAGCATTGGCATTCATTAGAGGACTCATGATGTAATTTATATAGAGATTCGAGATCCATTCGAAATGCTCGAATCCATGCAGCGATTCATAATTTGTTCAAGATGATGGAATCCATTTGGGAATCCGTATTTTGTTCAAGTGATAAAGACTTGTGTGAAAGATCCAAACGTATTCTCAATATCGAAGATGGCTAAAGACAGAGTAGGATGCACAATTTGGTATTTTGTAGTCCCGCAATGGGAGACCATCAACTCCAGATATAAAGTATGTTATTGATTTTGACCGCGAGAGGTTATGATATTTGTACAACATGCTTCATGTTTATTTTTGGACGTGGGCCTTTGTGTTTACCTTATGGTATATTTTATATAATAATATATGGTGCTCAAAAGGCATTTCTGATCCTTGTGCATGTTGAGATCCGGCTCCACCTAGAAAGATATTCGTGGAAAATCCAATATGCGAGCGTAGTGGTTTTGATTGTAACATCTAATATGCTGTTGATTATAATGAATGTAACCATTTGAGCTATTTGATATGATTTATGTTCTACACTCTAGACATTACCTGTCACATAACTATGTTAAATTCAGTGAACGGTTGGTTTCGATAAGGGAAAAACTATTACGGGAATCTGTACGGTCTTAATGGTTACCATCCTTTTCACACATCCATCTTGAGTTCCTCACGCTGATTTACCAGACTGATCCGGGTGTTATTTTCTTACAATGCATGAATCAGCCTGTGTATATTTCTAGGTTTAGCCTTGGATGCTTTGGCACTCACTAGGAAGAGGAGGATGATGATAACTGCCCAGGATAATGATAGTTCTTAGGTTTCATAACTCTGAAATTTCTATATTCGTAGTAACCCTTTATACTGGTTTTTTATATTATATATTATCATTCCGTTGTGAGATTATGATGTTATGTTCTCTCTTTCTTGTTTTCTTTGTCTTTTATTTTACCCTAAATTTCTATCTTTTCGGCACTTAGGTGCTCGGTTCACGAATATTGAGATGTATCTAATGTTGACATTTGAGGGTTAAAAAGTTGGGCTGTTACATTTGGTATCAGAGCACAAGGTTAAGCGAACAACTTGGCTTTGGTTATGTATGGCTCGTTAGAGAATGGGTAAGCAACACCTTATAAAGAGTCGAGGGTATTATACATATGAGGATGTATTTTTATTTTCAAACCTAAACTTTTAGAATTAATCCTTAGGAATATCTTTTAGTAGCTCCTTTGAAATAACTCTATCTTTTGTTTCTTAACGCTATTTGATTTTGATTTGGCAGTAAGAACTATGGATACTATGGCTTTTAACGCTGTGGGAAATATAGTAGAAGAAGTGGTGCAAGTTTGACCATAGAAAGACTTTGCTTCGATATGGTGCGAGTTTGAGGTGTTAAGGAGAAAGAGGTTCAACGGTAGTGAGAATACCATCGATGTCCACACTTGGATTGTTTTCTGCAACATAGTACGTAAGGATATGATGGATCATATCTAGGAAGCATTCAAGGGTATAATAAGCATGGCTTTTTGGTCAAGGGCTCAGCACCGAAGCCGTCAGTATGAACATGTAACACACCTAATTTTTGATAACGTTATTCAGGAGATTTAATTAGATAAATTAAATAGAATAATGAAGATGTAAAGTGATAAGGGGATTGAGATTTAAATAAATACTTAAGGGGCCGTGCTCAATTTATTTAAATAAATGGGCTTAAAGTTGATTAATTTACATATATGGTATATTGGATATTAGCCACACATAAGCCATACCCTTATTTATATTCACGTCTCTTACACTATTTACTGTTATTTCTCATTTCACAAAACCCAAAACATAAACGTAAATCGAGGAGGAGCCGGCCATAGCTAGGGAAAAAAGGGAAGAGAATTCAAATCAACCAAAGGAATTAAAGAAGGGGAATAAATCTTAATTTCAATCCAATCTCCTTATCTTAATCAAGGCGAATAATAATTCCATCTCTATTTCTAATTTATGAATATATGTATTCGGATTGAAGATTAAATTCGATTATATGAGGATTTGAATGATGGTATGCTTGAATTATAACTTGTTGGTTTTAAATAAGATTGTTTATATAGGGATTTATGCGGTTTTAGGGCAAAATCGATTGTAAATGATCTTTGAATGGCATGGAAATTTTTTTTATTACATGATTTTGGAGGTGGGTTTTAATTTTGATAATTTTCCAAGCTAAGGAAAGATTATTATAAATTTTCCTCTGAAAATATAATTATTTGGGTTTAGAAATTTATTTCAAAAATAATATTGAGAATTTGGATTTGAAATTTTGATATGTTAGATAACATGATGAAAGTGAATTTATATAATTTTTGAGGATTTCTCCTAAGTGATTTGTTAGGGAAATTAAGCTATTTTAAATAAGGGCTTATTTGCTAAGTTAATCATGGTTTAATATGAAATTAAGCGGCATATATTTTGGGTAAATTTCTTTTAAAGTTAAGGCAACCAATCTTATGTTTACACGTGGCGGGTTAGTTAGAAAGTACTTACTTTAAATGGGTATTATCAGTTTTTATCCCGAAAAGTTGGTTCCACCTTCTTTAGAAGTACCTTTCGTCTCTAATGCCTCTGCTCCATCTCAGTCGAAACCAACCTAGCTGAAACCAATACACATAATGTCAATAAGATTAGTACGAAGTGGATTGGTGAAGTGCAGAAGGCAGGGTGTCAAAGGCATTGTTTTGATAGAGACGAAACCCTTGTTTACTTCTAAAAGATATGTGCCTGCCTTGTTTTCAAAAGGGTGCTTTCGACCAAGTCAATCCCAGTTGCTTTCGTACTTGTTGCCGCCTTTCTTTGTTTAAAAGTGGAGATTTCAACTAATACCTTGTTTATAAAAGAATGCTTTCAAAAATGATAGTTCCAACTTTGTTGGAAACCTGTTGTTGTTTTTATACATTTTGAGTGTGTTGAATCACCAATGCCTTCAAAGAGTTGTTTTTATGTTAAACTTAAACTGAGCCTCTTTATAAACGCTTTCGAAAGGGTTTAGAGTTTTCAAAGGCAATGGCTTCGAAAGGGGGTTTCAATGCTATCCTTTAGTGTTATGGCTTAAATGTTTTGAAGCTTTCGAAAGGTATGGTGCCGATGCCATCAAGTTTTCCCCAATGCTTTTATATGATAATGAATGGTTTCGAAAGAGATACTTTCGTTTATATTCACTTTGACCCAAATAATATTTTAAATATAAACCCAATGGTTTCGGAAAGGATACTTCCAATGGTTTCGAAAGGGGTACTTTCAATGGTTTCAAAGCTATGCTATAAGAGTTATTAAGTAATACTTTATTACATTCGAAAGGTTTCAGAAGAAAGGTTTTAAAGTGTTTTGAAAGGCAGGGGCCTAATGTTTTAAAAAGAGATTTATATGCTTTCGAAGGAGGATATCCAATGAGGTCGAAAGCAAGGCTACGAAGGCTTCGAAAGCCTTAGTTTTCAAAGCAAATAACCCAATCTCATTTTTAAGAAAAACCATAGTACAATTAAATAAAGTGTTTTGAAAGGGAGGTTTTGAAGAAGTTTTATTTGATTTAAAAGGTTAAAGGGATTAACCAAGTTATTGTTTTTACTTCTTAATATGTGTGTATATTCGCATTATAATGGACCCACAACTGTATTTTGGGGAAGGGCAGAATAACAAGATACGATTGACCCTGTAGCGAATATAAATTAAGTTAACTCCTGAATGAATAGAATTGCATCTAGTAGGTCAGGAAGACCAGAATATAGGATGCTAAAATATTAAAGGAAGATATTTGTAGGGGCCAATAGGTTCATTGTAAGTCCATGAAAATTATGTGTAATTGAATATATCAGAAAGACAAGTTCATAGTTAGCCAATGAAAACTGTGATTTGATATTGGCAAAGGCTAATAGGTTTAGTGAACCCATGAAAACTATAACCAGATTAAGATATTGACAGATGCCCGTTGGTTCCTAGTCAGCTCATGAAAACTAAGACAAGATGAAAAGATATTGGAGTTACCGATAGGTTCCTAGTCAGCCCATAAAAACTAGGATAAGAGTAAAAATATTAGAGTTAAAAATAGGTTCATGGAGATCCCATGAATAATATGCAATTGGACAGGGAGTCCTTAAATATATTACCGGCTATTAGTCAGCCCACGAAAACTATTAGGTTAATAGTAATCCTAGAAACTATAATTGAGACAGATAGTCAAAATGAATGGGGATGGATAATCCAGGGTTGATTCACTTTTTTTTGCATATCTTCATATCTTATATTTTTGTATTGTTTTAACCATTGTGGATGCAGGAGCACTGTATGGTTTTATAAAGGTTTTAGGATACTAGTGAGGGGAAAACCAGTTCCGCTAAGCGGCATGGTCTCGCTAGAAATCTAATTTTTTTAAGATGGTAGATTATTATTCATATCAGGCTTTATATCTAACTTAAAGTTTATGTTTTCCCCTTAAACTCTCAAGAACTCAATCGATTTTGAGTAGTTTGAGAACTGAGGTTTTCAGGTACCTCTTTAGACGAATAAAACTTCTAGAGACATGCAGGAGGCGTGATGGTTATCTAGAGTTCTCTTTTATTTTATTTTCGTTGTGTTGTTGATGTAAAGACAAAGATGTTAAATTTCCTATATATACTCGATAATCCAAAGGAGCATCTTCATATCTCGCACTTGGCGTATGTTGTAATAAATATATTTTCTCTAAACGTAGTTAATGATTATGGGATCATGTAATGAATTGGATTTTTTGAAATGAAATATGATCTTGGTTTTGATTTCAAATTTTTTTTCTATATTCATGTGTTTCTGTGTGTCAATGAATCTAGTATTGGATCACCGAGGATTAATAACTATAGGTGACCGCAGCATGCTTAGTCGTTATTTTTAGGCCTCCAAGTAAGGGATGTTACAGAACACAAATCATAAATAAATAGTGGAAATTTCAGTCATCAGAAAATAGGTCCAATGTCATTTTCTACAAGTATAGGAAGGAGAACCACTTTGCAAGTAGGTGTAGGCCGGGTACTGAAAAGCGCTGGAGTGTAGATAGTGAAAGCACCTATCATAAAGGCACCGTAGCTTGATGCATAGTCTACACCGAGGAGTTGATACAGTTGTCGACTGCATGGGTATTTTATTAGATAATTCCCTATGCTCAAGAAAGGAGAACAACAAAAGGTCTAGCAATTTCTGCAGGTCAAAAGGGGAAGTAGATTTTTGAGGGTATACTACATGTTTATAGTTTACCTACTCATGTCTGGTTTGATATTAGTGCTTCTTACAGTTTTATATCTTATAAACTGGATTGTTTAGTCATTCTTGTCATGTTAGGTGCATTGGCTATTATTCGTTGTTGATTTATGTTCGATCAATTTATGAGCAGTTTTACATTTCTACATCATGGGTTGGATAGACAGTAATTATGGATATATTGAAATGGGCACTCTATGAATTAAGTTTCACGGTTTGACTATAAGGCGTTCGGTGATATGTTAGGTTAGAATATAAAATTTAGTAAAAAATGTTTACTATAAGAAAAAGGAAAGATAGAATATTTTGGAAATAAAAATTTGTGAAAAGACTTATATAAGAAGGTGATTTTATATAAGTACAGTTTAAGAAAATATGGTTCATAAACGAAAAGGATTTAAACAGAAAATTTGAGAATTTAAATCTTGATATCTTTGAAAATGTTTTTAAAGATTTTAGTGAAAATAATTAGTACTTTTAAAGGTAAATATAAGGGATTGGTTAAAATCATGATACTAAGTATTATTATATGAAGTATTTGACAACACTTTGGAATGATTTTGGTTAAGTACCAAAAGTATGGTTTAGATGTACTAAACTCATTTCTATCGCTTGAAAATAATTTCAATGATGACTACAGTATCATTGGTTTTCATTTTCGACTTCTAAGTATAGGATGCTACAAAGCGGTTTTGGTAACATTTATTATAATTTAAATCCCAAAATGGAATTTTTTTTTAAAATTATACATAAATATTATTTCAAACTTGTCTGAAATGAAAATGTTGTTTAGTTCTAAAGTTTTCTTGTTAAGTTATTTCATAGACACAAGTAGCAAATGCTTTAGGAAATATGGTACGCGCATCATGATATGCAGTATTGTTTGGTAGTTTTCATTATCAAATGAAACGGAATTTTTTAATGATTTTCGATGGAAGAAACTTTCAAACTTGTAACAACCCCCAATTTCGTGCCATTCAAATCGACAATAATCCACACATGTCGGACTTGAATGATGCGAAATAACAGATTGTAAATAAATTTGGAGCAAATAAAACCAAATATACAGAATCGCAGACGCAGAACAAATAGAATAACTCGCAGCGGAATATAAAATAACATAGTAGTTCATGAAGCTACTGTAACAGAGTCTCAAACCAAATACATAATATGGTCTGAAAACAACAGAATAGAAATCCCAAACACATAGAAGTTCACTAATACATGAGATAAACAAATACCGCTAAAACAGTAATAGAAATATACGTAGATAAACAGAAACTCCAGTGAAGGACCAGCTTCAGGAAGAGAATCCAAAGCTGTGAATACTCAGGCTGACCCGAGCGTAAAGCAAAACACAACACACTCGAGTTAGAACAATATATACTTATATAATGTAAACCAACTCAAGTGAACTGTAATGAAGATACAAGTAACTTAAAGGATGCCCGGGACCGCCCATCCTCTAAGGATCCGTTAAACAATTTACTATATAGTAATATTTCGCTATTATAATAATGACTATAGTAAAATAAACATACTTTTAAATAGTGTTCTGGGCTACCCATATCACCCTTCACACATAATAGTCCCAGTAGTCCATCCAATATCATGCCATCTCCACTCCGGGTGACTGTCAGAGGATACCACACGGACTACGGGAGAAAAACAAACTCGTAGTAAAGGCTCGGTATGGTAGGTGACACGACACACAACGCAATGCCAGGGTAGATATACCAATTACGCACACGGGCTGATGGTAACGTAGCAGCCACTACGTCCACGCCGAACAACACTCCAAAATAAAGGGGTGCACCGAAATCAATCACAACAATAATAGAATGGTATCGAAGAAGTTTGTCCAGTCCAGAGGAGCTACCTCCTTCGACCGGGATCGCTCCTGTTTTAGCCACCTTAAGCTAACTCATGTGAGTTAGGTACACGTAAAGTACCTTAGGAACGTCGACACCATCCTACTTCATTATGGAATCTCTACCGCACACACAGTTGTTAAAATGGTTTTCGGTATCGACAGAGTGTATGTCCATATCCGATCCCCATCTCTTTAACAACCCATCGTTATTATAACCCATAGTTATAATTTAAAAATGGTATTTATTTTTCAAAATCCAATATAATTTCAAATGCATTTCAAAATATCAAACTTATAGTCAAATCCATTTCAAAATATCAAACTTATCATTTCATTTGAAAAACATATTCATTTTATTCAATTTAAAAATACCATTTCAATTCACATTTCAAAATAGTTCAATTCCAAACAAATTACTTCATTTAAATCATAAAAATAAGAAGTTATTACATTAAATAATTAAATTATTAAATTTCCAAAATTTTCAACTTACAAAGTTCATCCTTTCACTTAATTTTATCAAAACAGTGAAAATTCAACTTTCGCAGCATTTGGAAAATGCTGCAGAAAGTTATATTCAAAACAGTTCAATTCAACAAAAGACAACGTTTAAAAAAGCTGCAATAGAGTTTCATTAATTTCAAAGAAAACTTAGTTTAATCCAACAATTATAGCATAAAAAAAATAAAATGCTATAATAGCCTTTAATTTAATTTAGCTATATAGTTCACTTATCAACTACAGCATTTACAAAAGTTGTATTATCATTTATATTAGATATAATAGCATTTCAAAAATGTAGTTCACTAACTTCAAATTTACAATATAATTTCACAACAATTATAATTTCTATAAATGGCTTTTAACTTATAAAATCACATATTTTTTACTTTTGTAACCATCATTTAATTTTCTTTAATTTCATGATTTCACAAAGTTAAATTTCCATTTAAAAATTCATATTTAGCACTAATTCACTTATTAAACTGCAATGTTCAAATTTTAAATTCATTACATTGAATTTCAACCTAACACTTTAGTTCAAATTCTCAAATATAACTTATTTTTATTTTTATTTACTTAACTAAAAATTCACTTTTAAGTCAATGCCATAAATTACCAATTTTAGTTATATTTCAAAATTTCAACTTAAATATTTATTCATTTCACATTTCAACTTATTAAAAATCATTAACATGATATAAAATCACTTTAAATTCATTTAAATTCAAATTATCATAAATTTATCATGATTTCATATTCAATTTAATTTCCAATTATAATTAAATCAAATTTTCCAAAATAACCGACATTCAAAATTTTCTAACTTTTTCATTAATTTATTTCACTTATAATTATTCAGAAAATCAATAATATTTTACAAAAATCATTTTTAATTAGATTTAAATCAAAATATTTTAATATTTACATTTCTAAAATAGTTTTAAATTTTTTAGAAAACATACATTAACTACGGGTCTGTATATAATTTTCTACACTAGGAAAAGTGATACGGGTAATATATCATTTCAACCCGTAATTTACAAAGAAAATCCAAGTTTTATCATTTCAAACCCGCAGTCCCGAGTAAATGTAATAAATTGAAAATCATTCAGGCCTATCATTTCAGCCCATAACGATTTTCCCTTATTCTAAAGTCCGTTCGGGTATGTATCATTTCAACCCATAGTGATTCTAATCTAAAGGGAACTTGCAGTGTGATAAACTGATAAAAATAAGGAAATAGCATAATATAACAGTAACAAATGTTATAACAGGTATTTAAGCATGGGTGGACATCATATAATCAAAATATAGAAGATATAACATGATAATGCATTTTACAGATTCACAAAGGGTCAAATCACTAGTTATATATGTATATATTGTCTGGTGAAAATAACTCACTGGTTTGAGCTGATGACCCATGACGAAATGCACAAACGTGATCTACACAAGCACAAAAGCATGATACAGATTCAAATGGGGGAGCCAAATGTCAAATTCCTTGGATACAAATCAAACAAAACAATATAACATCGATAAGTTTCAAACCAACGACGATCAAAACTACACAAGAATAAACTGCACAGAATCAAATAGAAATGCTTGCACTTGCTTTTAACCTTTACTATGCTCAGCCATAAGGGAAAATACATGACAACGATAAGTGTTTGGGTCTAGTTTGGATGAGTATGGGTTCGGCCTACTTGTTGGAATGATGGTGTAAAGGTGGGTGAAGGAAAGAACACAAAAGTGTGCATACACATGGGTTTTAGGCTATGAATTGGGCTCGGCCAAGGCCCTAGGTGCCACGACCAGAGTTGTGGTGTCCACTGTGATGGTCTCGCCGAGGGTGATAGAGGTGCTGGAGGTGGTGGTGGTGATGTAGGGGGCGGCTAAAGGGGTGGTGAGGTGGTGGATGTGAGGTAGTGCTCGGTTAGGCTAGTATTGGGGTGGTTTTGAAAAGTTTGTGGATATGCATCACCAAGGGGGGTCATGGCTTGGGTGGCTAGTGAGGAGGAGGTGGTGGTGGTGTGCCATCAGGTGGTGGAGGCGGCTAGGCAGCAAGGTAGCATGGCCGAATCTAAATGGAAGAAGCAAGTGCAAACAAAAATCAAAAGGAATAAGCAATATAAGTGAAAAAAAAGATAAAAGATGATAATTTTTTTACCAATTTCTCAAGCAAGTGATGGCCGAAATTTTTTTCTCAAGAAGGAGGAAAGAAAGATGTGAAATGAAAATAAAATGATCGGCTGAAATGTGGGGAGTTATGCCAAAAGAAATGAAGAGTTGTGAGGAAAATGAAGAGGTGGAATTCAAAAAGGCAAAAGGCAATTCAAAAGTCAAAAACCCTTCATATTCCCTTATTTTATTTATATAACTTTATATTTCTGGAAATAATAATAATCCCAGATAAGATTTCGAAAATTTATCAAAATATAAAAATTTATATAAAAATTTATCAATTATATAAAGTTAAATTAAGGAAAATAGCTAAAAATAGTGAACTAGACCAGAAAATTTGAAATTAAATAGAATAAATTTTATAAAAATTATATGGGCTTGGAAAAATAATTATAACAAAGATAATAACATAAAATTAAAAATTCATTCACAAAATAAATAAATAAAATTTAATTAAATATAATTTATATGAAGAAAATAGCAGAAAATTAGAAAACAGCGATTAAAAATAGGAAATAAATACAGTAAATTTTGAAAAATATTCTATTATCATTTTAAAAATATTTAGGGATGAAATTTCATAAATAAAACAAATTTAAAATAAATTTTAAATGAAATAAAGTCAAATTCAAATTTATAGTCAAAATCTAGGGTTGTTACACTCTCCTCCACTCAAATCTTTTCGTCCTCGAAAAGAACGGAAAGGAAAATAAGAGAAACAATATAGAAAAGCAAAATAATACCTGAAACAAATAATTCCGGATTTAAAGCACGAACGCTCTCCTCCGTTTCCCACGTACAGTCTCGATTATCAGTACTCCACTGTACTTTGACCAGATTAACAGATTTCCTTTTGAGCTGCTTCGTATCTCTACCAACTATACGAAGTGGCTTCCTCTCAACAGTCAGGTTAGGCTCAATATCCAAACTATCAAGAGTAGAAGGCTGGATAATAAGAGACGGATCATGAAGATGACGGCGAAGATGCGAGACATGTAATACATCATGCACTCCAGAAAGCTTCTCGGGCAAATCCAGACGATAAGCCAAAGAACCAACTCTTTCCACAATGCAGAAAGGACCAATGAAGCTAGGAGAAAGCTTCCCTCTACGACCAAAGAGAATGACATTCCTCAAGGGAGAAACCTTAAGGAACACCTGATCACCAACAGCAAATTCCAAATTCCGCCTACGCCTATCGGCATACTTCTTCTGTCTATCCTGAGCGGCTCTCAACCTCTTCTAAATCTCCTCAACTTTCTCATAAGCTTCCAAAATCACTTCAGGACCAAGAACCAAATGATTACCGGATTCAATCCAGCAACAAACCAGGGGTCTTCTGGTGATCGGCTTTGACTTGCTGACTAGTCTCACACCGACTAACAAAGATTGAAATATCCCTCTTCATCCCCTTCCACCAATAAATCCTCTTCATATCCTGATACATCTTCGACATACCAGGATGAATAGAAAGTCTGGATCGATGATTCTCCTGAAGCAACTCCTGCCTCAACCCATCAACATTCGTGACACAAATCCTGCCATTAATCCTCAATATCCCTCTATCATCAATCTGAGTTCCACTACTACCACTACTACTACCAACTCTGCTACGAATGCCCTCCTTCATCAATCTAAGCATCTCATCCTCATCCTAATTAGTCGTAATCCGATCCAGAAGAGGAGAAGAAGAAACAACAAGCTGACACAACAAAGCCTTCTTCCGACTCAGAGCATCGGCCATAACATTAGCTTTACCAGGAGTATAGTTAATGTCAAGGTCGTAAAAAGCCAGAAACTTAAGCCAACGAACTTGCGTTTGATTCAGATCCTTCTGGGAGAAGATATATCTCAAAGACTGATGATCTGTGAAAGGCTCAAACTTGGTTCCAAGAAGATGATGCCTCCGAAGTTTCAAAGCAAAGACAACAGGAAGTAACTCTAAATCATGAGCAGCATAATTTGCTTCGTGGGTTTTCAACTGACGGCTGTCATAGACAATAACCCTACCATCCTGCATGAGAACAGCACCCAAACCCTCACGACTAGCATCAGTATAAACTGTAAATCCCTCACTTCCATTCGGAACAGTAAGAACTGGTGCGGAAGTTAGCTTGCTCTTCAACTCACTAAATGCAGCCTTACACTGATCACTCCAGAAAAATCTGGCATTCTTCCGAGTCAAAGCTGTGAGAGGTGCAGCAATCCGAGCAAAATTCTCAATGAATCTCCGGTAGTAACCGGCAAGGCCCAGAAAACTACGAATATCAGATGGAGTCTTTGGAGTTTCCCAATCCTGAAACAGAATCGGGAGAAAATAAGGACAAAAGGAAAAATAGAATTATTAAAAATGATAGAGAAAGAGAAGAAAGAAAGACTTACATTGATCGCAGCAATCATAACTAGATCAAAAGAAACTCCATTACTAGAAACAATATGCCCTAGATAACGGACTTCATCCTTCCAGAAATGGCATTTAGAAAATTTAGCCTTTAATTGATGATTTCTTAGAGTCTCAAGAACATATTTCAAATGCGACTTATGCTCATCCTTAGTCTTAGAGAAGACAAGGAGATCATCAACAAAGACTAGCACAAATTTATTAAGCACATCATGAAAAACATGATTCATCAAATCAACAAAGAAAGCAGGGACATTAGTCAAACCAAAAGGCATGACTAACCATTCATAAAATCCATTCCCAGTGCGGAAAGCAGTCTTGGGAATGCTATCCTCAGCAACTCTGAGCTGATGAAAACCTGTGGCAAGATCAAGCTGAGAGAAAATAGTGGCACCAACAAGCTGATCAAACATGTCGTTGATACGAGGCATAGGATATTTGTTTTTCATAGTGAGCTTGTTCAGCTCCCTATAATCAACACACATTCGAAGAGAACCGTCAGATTTGGTGAAAAAACCACCGCAGCTCCCCATTCAGAAAAACTAGGCCTAATCAGACCTTTGGAAGATCAGTCCTCAATTTGCTTTCCCATTTCAACCTTCTCGCGGGGTTTCATTCTTCTAGGAAGAAGAACAATAGGTCGAGCACCAGGAATAAGATCAATTTGAAAATCGATTTCCCGCTTAGGAGGTAAAGAAGTGACCTCACCAAATACATCGGGATATTGTCTAACCACAGGAGTAGAATCATGATCACTGGGAGAAGAATCCAAAGAATAAATAAAGTTGCCAACAAAATCCTGAGGCATGCGGCACTGAATAATCAAGGAATTCCCATGATCATCAAAGAGACGAACATACCGGGCTTTACAAGAGATATGAGCATCATGATTTACTAACCAATCCTGACCAAGCAATAAATCAAAAGCATCGAAGCCCAGAATATAAAAATCACCAATAAAGCGATGATTAGAATAGAGAAGTTTCACTTCTCGACAAATCCGATTAAGGTTAGCAGGACCCCCACTAGGATTTAAAACACATAACGGAACAGAAGTATACTCAGGAGAAAGGAGATGCTCAAACTTATCACACAAATCAACAGAAATAAAACTGTGTGAAGCACCAGTATCAAACAACACACGAACAGGATGATGAAATAAAGTAAACGAACCCCGGAGTGTACCTTGGTCGTCACTAGGAGTAGAAGCAGGTGGAGGGACTAGAGACAAGGCAGAAGTGACAGCAAATATACCAGAAGGAGTACCCCTCTGTTGGGTAGGGCAATCCTTCTTAAAATGACCGTGTTGGAGACAGATATGGCAGAGATCACGTCTACCCGACTGAGCGGGTAGAGGAATGGCAGCACCATATAATGTGGGACCGCTATTGGCATAGTTCCCTCTCTGATCACACCTAAAGCAAGTGATGGAGGAGAGATCAACCGGTTGCCTCTGAGCAGGAGTAGATGATGATGATCCCAAACCAGGACGCTTTAGCCAATTCTTCTTCTGCTAGAGGAAATTTGGCTTACGCTTCTTGGAAACTGTAGAGGAAGACTGAGCACCAGAAACAACAGGACCTTTGGATGTAGGATTCTCATAGCGAATAGCCATATCCATGAGCTGGTTGAAAGAACCATGAACATGAGAAATAAGGCGACTATAATACTCTAGACGAGCACCAGCAATAAATTTCTAATTCTTCTTAAGAGGAGTGTCAATAAGGCTAGGACCGAATTTGGAAAGTTCATTGAACTTCCTCTCATACTCAGAAAAAGACATGGTACCCTGCTTCAAATCCATAAACTCACGATAAAGCTGAGATTTTCCGGCTTCTGGCATTCATTTGCCACAAAAGCCTCCCTGGAAAAGAGATACAGAAAACAAGATTAATATAGATTCAAGGAATGGAAAAATAGGAACAAACTTAAGATAACACAAAGGATACCTAAACTGCTCCCAAGGGAGATCAGCGTCGACGGTGTTAGCCGTAACGGACTCCCACCAATTTAAAGCAGAATCACACAACTGCCAAGTTGCTAGCTGACGCTGCTGGGCATCAGTAATATCAGGACCGGTAAATATCCTCTCAAGACTCCGCAACCACTGCTGAGCCTCAATGATAGTCTCTGAACCGGTGAATGGGGTTCCACCTAGTTGAGAGAATTCCTTACAAAGAACAGCGAACCTGACTGAAGCAACAGGTTGAGGAGTTGGGGCAATACCACGACCCCTAACTCTATCATTTCCTCGAATCATCCTGAAAAATATCAAGAATGAATTTAGGACAAGAATAAAGACAAGCCAAAGATAAATTAAGATAAGACAAGATAATACACTTGGATGAATATCTTGAAGAAAGAAAAGATCCTAACAAGGTAGATACAAAAGAAAGAAAGTTAGAAAACCTTTAAAAATCCTTAAAAAGCAAGAAAATTTTATATATCAAAATAATATTTGAAAATCCTTTAAAAACATTTTGAAAAAAATCATTTTATACTTTGAAAATACGTCTCTCACAAAGATATGATTCTGAGATTGATTTCACTCATCTAGTGTAGAAATACCCTATCTCTAATGAGGTTTTGCTCCGCAGAGGCAATGGTTTGCCAAAAACCGATGCTCTGATACCAACTGTAACAACCCCCAATTTCGTGCCATTCAAATCGACAATAATCCACACATGTCGGATTTGAATGATGTGAAATAACAGATTGAAAATAAATTTGGAGCAAATAAAATCAAATATACAGAATCACAGACGCAGAACAAACATAATAACTCACATGTGAATATAAAATAACATAGTAGTTCATGAAGCTATTATAACAGAGTCTCAAACCAAATACATAATATAGTCTGAAAACAACAGAATAAAAATCCCAAATACAGAGAAGTTCACTAATACATGAGATAAACTAATACAGCTGAAACAGTAATAGAAATATATGTAGATAAGCAAAAACTCCAGTGAAAGACCAGCTTCAGGAAGAGAATCCAAAGCTGTGAATACTCAGGCTGACCCGAGCGTAAAGCAAAACACAAAACACTCGAGTTAGGACAATATACTTATATAATGTAAACCAACTCAATTGAACTGTAATCAAGATACAAGTAACTTAAAGGATGCCTGGGACGACCCATCCTCTAAGGATCCATTAAACTATTTACTATATACTAATATTTCGCTGTTATAATAATGACTATAGTAAAACAAACATACTTTTAAATAGCGTTCCGGGCTACCCATATCACCCTTCACACATAATAGTCCTAGTAGTCCATCCAATACCATGTCATCTCCACTCCGGGTGACTGTCAGAGGATACCACATGGGCTATGGGAGAAAAACAAACTCGTAGTAAAGGCTCGGTATGGTAGGTGACACGGTAAACAAGGCAATGCCAGGGTAGATATACCAATTATGCACACGGGCTGACTGTAACGTAGCAGCCACTGCGCCCACCCCGAAAAACAATCCAAAATCAAGGGGTGCACCCAAATCAATCACAACAGCAATAAAATGGTATCGAAGAAGTGTGTCCAGTCCAGAGGTGCTACCTCCTTTGACCCGAGATCGCTTCTGTTTTAGCCACTTTAAGCTAACTCACGGGAGTTAGGTCCACGTAAAGTACCTTAGGAACGTCGTCACCATCCTACTTCATTCTGGAATCTCCACCGCGTACACAGTTGTTAAAATGGTTTTCGGTATCGACAAAGAGTACGTCCATATCCGATCCCGGTCTCTTTAACAACCCATCGTTATTATAACCCACAGTTATAATTTAAAAATGGTATTTATTTCTCAAAATCCAATATCATTTCAAATCCATTTCAAAATATCAAACTTATTCAAATCCATTTCAAAACATCAAACTTATCATTTCATTTGAAAAACATATTCATTTTATTCAATTTAAAAATACCATTTCAATTCACATTCCAAAATAGTTCAATTCCAAACAAATTACTTCATTTAAATCATAAAAATATGAAGTTGTTACATTTAATAATTAAATTATTAAATTTCCAAAATTTTCAACTTTCAAAGTTCATCCTTTCACTTAATTTTATCAAAATAGTGTAAATTCAACTTTCTCAGCATTTGGAAAATGCTACAGAAAGTTATATTCAAAACAGTTCAATTTAACAAAAGACAGCTTTTAAAAATGTTGTAATAGAGTTTCATTAGTTTCAAAGAAAACTTAGTTTAATTCATGCTTTTATAGCATAAAAAAATAAAATGCTATAACAGCCTTTAATTTAATTTAGCTATTTAGTTCACTTATCAACTACAACATTTACAAATGTTGTATTATCATTTATATTAGATATAATAGCATTTCAAAAATGTAGTTAATTAACATCAAAATTTCAATATAGTTTCACAACAATTATATTTTCTATAAATCACTATTAACTTATAAAATCACATATTTTCTACTTTTATAACCATCATTTAATTTTCTTTAATTTCATGATTTCATAAAGTTAAATTTCCATTTAAAAATTCATATTTAACACTAATTCACTTATTAAACTGCAATGTTCAATTTTACATTCATTACATTAAATTTCAACCTAACACTTAAGTTCAAATTCTCAAATATAACTCATTTTTTTTTATTTACTTAACTAAAAATTCACTTTTAAGTCAATGCCATAAATTTTCAATTTTAGTTATATTTTAAAATTTCAACTTAAATATTTATTCATTTCACATTTCAACTTAATAAAAATCATTAATATGATATAAAATCACTTTAAATTCATTTAAATTCAAATTATCATAAATTTATCATGATTTCATATTTAATTTAATTTCCAATTATAATTAAATCAAAATTTTCAAAATAACTGACATTCAAAATTTTCTAACTTTTTCATTAATTTATTTCACTTATAATTATTCATAAAATCAATAATATTTTACAAAAATCATTTTTAATTAGATTTAAATCAAAATAGTTTAATATTTACATTTCTAAAATAATTTTAAAAATATTAGAAAACATACATTAACTACGGGTATGTATATAATTTTCTACACTAAGAAAAGTGATACGGGTAATATATCATTTCAACCCGTAATTTACAAAGAAAATCCGGGTTTTATCATTTCAAACCCGCAGTCCCAAGTAAATGAAATAAATCGAAAATCATTCAGGCCTATCATTTCAGCCCATAACGATTTTCCCCTATTCTAAAGTCCGTTCGGGTATGTATTATTTCAGCCCATAGTGATTCTAATCTAAAGGGAACTTGCTGTATGATGAACTGATAAAAATAACATAATAGAATAATATAACAGCAACAAATGTTATAACAGGTGTTTAAGCATGGGTGAACATCATAGAATTATAATATAGCAAATATAACATGATAATGCATTTTACAGATTCACAAAGGGTCAAATCACTAGTTATATATGTATATATTGTCTGGTGAGAATAACTCACTGGTTTCAGCTGATGACCCACGACGAATTGCACAAACAGGATCTACACAAGCACAAAAGCACGATACAGATTCGAATGGAGGAGCCAAATGTCAAATTCCTTGGATACAAATCAAACAAAACAATATAACATCGATAAATTTCAAACCAACGACGATCAAAACTACACTAGAATAAACTGCACAGAATCAAATAGAAATGCTTGCACTTGCTTTTAACCTTTACTAGGCTCAGCCATAAGGGAAATACATGACAATGGAAAGTGTTTGGGTCTGGTTTGGGTGAGTATGGGTTCAGCCTACATGTTGGAATGATGGTGTAAAGGTGGGTGAAGGCAAGAACACAAAAGCATGCATACACATGGGTTTTAGGCCATGAATTGGGCTCGACCAAGGCCCTAGGTGCCACATCCAGAGGTGTGGGGTCCACTGTGATGGTGTGTCCTAGGGTGCTGGAGGTGGTGGTGGTGATGTAGGGGGCGGCTAAAGGGGTGGTGAGGTGGTGGATGTGAGGTAGTGCTCGGCTAGGCTAGTATTGGGGTGGTTTTGAAAAGTTTGTGGATTTGCATCACCAAGGGGGGGTCACGGCTTGGGTGGCTGGTGAGGAGGAGGTAGTGGTGGTGTGCCATCAGGTGGTGGAGGTGGCTAGGCAGCAAGGTAGAATGGCCGAACCTAAAGGGAAGAAGCAAGTGCAAACAAAAATCAAAAGGAATAAGCAATATAAGTGGAAAAAAAAGATAAAAGAAGATAAAATCTTTTTTTACCAATTTCTCAAGCAAGTGATGGCCGAAATTTTTTTCTCAGGAAGGAGGAAAAGAAGATACGTGAAATGAAAATGAAATGATTGGCTGAAATGTGGGGAGTTATGCCAAAAGAAATGAAGAGTTGTGAGGAAAATGAAGAGGTGGAATTCAAAAAGGCAAAAGGCAATTCAAAAGTCAAAAACCCTTCACATTTCCTTATTTTATTTATATAACTTTATATTTCTGGAATAAAAATAATTCCAGATGAGATTTCGAAAATTTATCCAAATATAAAAATTTATATAAAAATTTATCAATTATATAAAGTTAAATTAAGGAAAATAGCTAAAAATAGTGAACTAGACCAGAAATTTTGAAATTAAATAGAATAAATTTTAGAAAAATTATATGGGCTTGGAGAAATAATTATAACAAAGATAATAACATAAAAATAAAAATTCATTCACAAAATAAATAAATAAAATTTAATTAAATATAATTTATATGAAGAAAATAGTAGAAAATTAGAAAACAACCTTTAAAAATAGGAAATAAATACAGTAAATTTTGGAAAAAATTCTATTATCGTTTTAAAAATATTTAGAGATGAAATTTCATAAATAAAACAAACTTAAAATAGTTTTGAAATGAAATAAAGTCAAATTCAAATTTATATTCAAAATCTAGGGTTGTTACAAAATTGTTATAGAACTTGTAGTTATGTGTTTATGAAAATATAAAGTTGATTTCATAAAACACTTGAATTGGAAAAGGTATTAAGTTAAAACAAGTGTTAAATGGTTGTTGTATTGGTATATACTCTTAGAATGTAGTGGAGTATTATACGAGTATCAACTTAAGCTATAAAATATTTATAAACTTGAAGTTAGGTCTTATGAAATAGTTCATAAACGATTTTAGTGGGAATGACATACTATTATTATAAAATAAATGTGATATAAATAAGTTTGTGTATTTAAGAAACCAATAGATTAAGTACGTAAGCTATACATAGATTGTTTTATTCGCATGACTGTTCTTGATTAAGTATTCATGTATATCTTTTTGAGGTAATTTACACTTGGATAAGGATATTTTATTTGATTCTTAATACCGAACACTTTATACAAGTTCATGTTACGATCCCAATGTTTTCTATCATAATATATGGCTATGTAAGGAGAAAGGAGGTTTCTAATCAAGGAACCAAATTGGAGTCTGCACTAGAGAGGTCAAGTGATCTATACTAGTTTGAAAGTGAAATTTATGTGATCGAGTAAGTGATCAAATCAGATATTGCATACAGATGGTCGAAGTGCATCATACTAGCTTTAGTACATTTGCATAATGTGTTATGTTGGATTCTGAAGAGTTTGGGGAATGACTCTTCGATTTGTCATAAGGTAGAATGAATAATCGTCTAAGTAATTACTTGAGGCTATTAAGCGTAATGTATGCTTAGTAGATTATTTATCATCCTTAAGCGATGAGAGAGTTTTGAACCTGAGCAAACCATGAGCTTTTCTTGCTAGTTATTGTGAAAGCTATTTGAGTACTTTTCTATTTATTCCTTATTAAGGTTAGAATTTCTATGGAGCAAGGGTGCTCTAGGTGGTACCAAGAAGAAGGATGATAGTCTGAGGAAGTTTTGTCCAATGTTTCTCATAGACTAATGGTTACTTCTTATCTTAGTATCGCATATCTTTTGTATGGTACTCATCGCTTAAGGTGGGGTCACTTAGTATGCATTTTGGTTTGCAGTTTAGTTTGCATATAGTTTTAGCAGTACATTATGTATGTATCTTGTTTCTTCTATCTTCTTCCATTATCATTCTTGTTTGAATTTCAAGGACAAAATGTTCTAAGTGGGGGAGAATGTAGAGAACGAAAATTCGGACACTTTGTCTTCGAATATCGAAACATCTGAAATATAGTTAAGTGTTATAAATATGATTTTATAACCTTAATAAACATCGTTTAATTAATGAATAATGATAAGAAACCTTTTTTGAAAATTGTTTACAAAAATATATTCTTATAGAAAATCGATAATGTGACCGAAAATCGGTTTATCGATAAACAACTTTTTGATCGATATAAGTTATTTGAACTCTTATGCACTTTTCTAATGATCAAACGAACACATAAGCAACTAATTAACACAAATTCCTCTTCATAAAGCAATGGAAGATTCTAGAAGCTTGCAAGTGGATAAGAGATATTATCACGAGAACAGTATAAGAGTATTTAACTAAAAGAGAATTGATTGAAATGAGAAGTGATGGGAGGTGAGCCTTCCATGGCATTGGCAGTGGTGGGGGGGGGGGGGGGGTTTGAGAGCAAGGCCAAGGAGCAGCATTATTGAGCCTATATAAGGAGGGGCATAACCATGCTAATAAATCACAAATTCACAAAGCAAAAGTTATCATACTTTCATGTCTTCCTGATCACAAATTTCCTAAGCAAAATAATTGCGAAAATCATCCAAATCAACTCAAAACTAGAGTGGAGCCTCACACCTTCCACTTAGTTTGTTTTGGGAGAAGCAAAGCCAAAGTCCCCCAAGAAGCAAAAGCCATGAGCAATTGGGGTGATTGGAGGGCAAAATGGCAAGTGCAAGGGTAAGGAGGAGAAGGAAGATGGTAGCTGCAAGGATGAGGAGGGGCTTGGTTAGTTGGACTTAGTTGTTTGTTAGGTTAAAGGTGAGTTAACACACCTCTTTGAATGAAAATATAACCCATATTTTCTTGGGTTTGGTTGTGTTTAAGTTGTTGAATTGTTATTGACATTGTTGGAAACATTGGTTTTGATTCTTGTTACGAAAATAAAAAGCATATGTGATCCATGTCTACGGGCTTGGAATATACTTTAACGGACTAGTATGACTTGTAGAAAGACATTGGAACAAATCATGTAGGTTGTAGATGGACTTTGGTTCAGATTGAACTCAGATTTTAAAGTCACCTATGGCGATAGTCTCTATAATGCATTTTGGAATTGCCTTGTTTTCGGCGATTTCTATAGAACTTTATAGTTGTATTCATAGAGGTTTCTCATCATATTTATAATATTTTATATGTATGTTTGTTTCCAAAAAAGTTTGGATAGTAAAAACTTAAGTCACATCTCAAAAAGCGACTAGAACTTCACTTGTGCAAAAATGCCCCATTTAGCCTTGATTTTTCGAATTTAAAGGTTGAAAAAGATATTTAAATTTATGTATTTTATTTCAATATTTCTACAAGTGTTTACTAACTCACATTAGATTATTTCAAAAGTAGTTTGAGATATTTATGAATTGTTTAAATTAGTTGTGAATTTTCAAAGAAGAGGTTTTTAAAATGAAAACTTGTTTTTCCAAGTTTTTAAGTAAATTACAGAGTGTTATTTTCAAGTAATACTTTTAGTAAATGTTTTAAAACCTATTATAAGTGCTATAAAGTATTTTAAAAGAATATTTAGTATATATAGTTTTAGAAAATATGTTGGCTATTTTATACCTTATGTAATAACTATCTTCTAAAAGTGGTTTATTTAATATCTGGTTTTATAAATAAATTACTATACATATATATCATTTTTAAAAGGGTATTAAAAGTGTAAACAAAAGGTTTAGAAATGGTTAGAAGTTTCTTAGTGGCTAAATGGTTAATTGTTTAATTACTTGTTTGAAAGGTAATTAATTATGCTTAACAATAAAAGCCGACGAACTAGGCTTTTCTATTTATGAGAGTTAAGATTGACATTCGAGTAGGGATATGAGAAATAGAGCGCTAACGTACTGTCTTCCCTCTTGAGTGAGGAAAAATTAAATTAGGAATGTCGAAAACATGTTAATCCTTCTTACTTTTTTATGAAATCATTAATACTATACTTAACACTACCATTGGGATAAAATTGTGAAGCCTTTTGATACTTCCAAAGTTAATATTAAGTCAAGATCGATAATCAACTAATCGATTATTTAGTCAAAAACAATTTCTTCTACAAATCAGTATTCGTATATTTAACTCATTTTTAACATGCCAACTTAATTATTCATCATCCAAGAGTGAACCCAGGTAAGTTAGAGCACTGGTTGCATCAAAGCCTTGCCTAGACACTTTGTTATTGAATCTCACAAACAAATAAGTCCACCTCATCGACCCTCAGGGAGGATCATTTATATGAAATGTCACTAACTTTCACTTACTTTTAAAAAAACTAGAATTAAGTTTATCGAAAATTCATCGAATTGGTTTTGAAGAGATTGGGATTGGTAATTGTTTTACTTATCGAGTACCACTTCAATAATAGTATACGAGTTCTATTTTTTGGAAGTGGTTGCAAAGTGAAATGTTATATAGTTGAACTATCAATCCTAAGGTTAAGTTCAAGGGAGACGTCAGTGTTAAAATTTCAAATGATGTTATCAGGTGGGACTATATATCTTGAAGGGAATTCCATAAGAGAGGATAGCCTTGGCATTCATCGGAGGACTTATGTAGGAATCTATATAGAGATTCGAGATCCTTTCAAGGTGCTCGAATCCACGTAGCGATTTGTGACTAGTTCAAGATGATGGCACCCATTTGGAGATTCGTGTTCTCTTCTAGTGATGAGGACTCATGTGAAAGATGCTGAATGTAACCTCAACATCGAAAATGGCTAACAATAGAATAGAATACACAATCCGGGGTTTTCGAGTCCCATGACAAGATATTATCCACTCTAGATCAAGATTATGCTTATCCATGTTGCACGCAGGAGTTGATGGTATTTGGTACCACATGGTTTATGTTTATATTCGTGCATGGGCCTTTATGTTTACCTTATAGTATATATTATGTAGAGATATATGGCACTTGGAAGGTATTTTCTGATTCTTGTGCATAGAGTTCGGATTCGAATCCACAGGAAAGATCTCCGTAGAAAGTCCATCGTGCGAATGCACCTTAGAAGTTTTGATTGTGTCCTTTAATATGCTGTTGAATATAATGAATGTAACCATTCTAGCTATTTAATATGATTTATATTCTACACTCTAGACATTACCTATCATATCACTATATTAAATTTGATGAATGGTTGGTTTCTTTAAGTGGATAACCATTACGAGAATCGGTATGGTCTCAATGGTTACTGTTTTGGTCGCACATACTTCTTGAGTTTATCACATTGATTTACCAGACTAATCTGGGTGTTATTTGCTTATAGTTCTTGGGTCAGTCAATATATATTTCCAAATTTAATCTTGGATGCTTTGGAGCTTGTAGTGAAGAGAAGGATGATTATCTACCGTAATATTCTTATTTCCACTGCATTTTTGAATTGTACTTAGCATATGTCTGGCTAGGTTGTTATAACTATCCAGGCTGATGATAGTACTTAGGTTTCATAACTCTAAAATTTCTTTATTCGGAGTAATCCTTTGTACTAATATTTTAATATTATATATTATTGTTCCAATGTGAGATTCTGATGTTGTCTTCTCTCTTTTTTGTTATCTTCCTTTTCTTTTATTTTGCCCTAACTTTCTATTTTTCTGGCATTTGGGTACTTGGCATACAAAGACTGTGGATGAATTTAGTGTCGACATTCGAGGGTCAAAAAGTGGGGTCGTTACAGTGTTCGATTTAATCTAAATCAACCCAATAAATGCTTATAAACAGACCGAACATATATAATCAATCAAAAAATGATGATAAATAAATTTTATCATTTCCTAACAAACAATCACATAAAAATAACTACATCTATTATATAAAATTACACTTTATATATAAAATATAATCCTCGGTAAAATTATTTCATTTACAAATTTCAACATAATATAAAACATTTTTATAGTAGTAATAAATGCATGCTCTCATATATTCACTCAAACTCGTTCTAGGGTTTCACTTACCCTACCTGAAACGAGTTTACCCCACCAAAGCCTTGGGTTTGCACAACCTAAGCTCTGATACCACTCTGTAATGACTTGCCTTTTCGACCTTTAAAATTAGACAGTAATACATCCACGGTATTCACTTGCTGAACATTCGAGTGTTGGAAAGACAAATTATTAGGGTGAAGGAAAAAAAGATGGAATAGAATCTCACATCATGATGAGTAATATATAATATGAAATGGGTCTATATAAAAGAAACCTTTATATGCATACAACAATGAGATGACCAACCTGTCATTAGCCTGGATAGGTATAATAGCCCGTCCTTACAAATTCTGATAAATACAACCAAGTAATGTACTGGAAAATAAAATACGTCAGGCCTTGGAGGCATCTAGCTCGTCTCCTAAAGCTCCAAGCGTCCATAGGTAAATCTACAGAAGTACTCAAGTCTAACCCAAGCATTATAAGAAAATAACACCCACATTAGTCTAGTAAACCAATGCGAGAAACTCAAATCAATTAGATTGTTTAATGTTATAAAACCCTTCTAAAATTTAACATCAAACCGCACATAAACATGGACATCTTTTCACCATACGATAACCAAAACATTTTTATTAGAAAATCTTGTGACATTATAATAGCGTTTAGGGTTTAAAATAAATATATAACATGGCTGAAATGCTTACTTTTCATAGTCAGGTATTTTAACACAATTATGTTTATAAGGCACGTATTAGAGAAGACAAGGCTACTAGGGTACCGTTGTTACAATACACCTGTAGAGAAAATGCATCGAGGTTACAAATCTTGCAACCCCTGCCAACACGGAACTAATCTACCCCTTCTTGGATAATACCTAATATGTCATCACCCCGGTTGCAGCTTAAAATCATACCAAGCCCAAGCATACATAATTCATAAATATCGATCTAGATTAGGAAATGACCATACCCTAATGGTAGAGAACCACATAGCCCTAAAGCATATTCCATGTTTTAGTCATTACTAGGTGTGAGACTTAATGATACAATTTACCTTATTAGTAAATCAATTTGGAATACTAACACTGCCATCTAGGAAATAATGCAATGCCAGAATTAATCCACACAAGTTGTTCAGGTTATGAACAAACCGAAGGCACCACTTTTAATACATCCTTTTTGGAATGACCCTCGGGATTAGTAGCAAGTAACCCTTGCACTTCAAAGAACTTCGTCTTTGATTCTATCATCTTTATGATGCCTTCATTTGGAATGCTTATTATGGTTCAAAGTTGTTTTCAGATAACTTATGCTATTTTGATCTTGGTCCCTTCTAACCAACAATCGAGAGTTTTAAAACGAGCCAAGATTTGATAGTCAGTTTTTGAACTACCAAATAAGCAAACAACGAAATCAGAGATTTAATTTCATATAGAAACCCTACATGATTAAGCATATAAGCAACCACTAAGCCTCTTTAATTAACTAAAATATCCTTTCAAATATTTGTATTAAAGTAGCTTTTACAGAAGATATACTCACAAACACTCTCTACCTTTTTCAATATTTGGAGAAGGATTTATATACTTATCTCAATGGTATAAGCATATTCACAAACCATTTCACTTTCAATAATTAAAAAATGTATCCATATACTTATATCAATTGATATAAGTATATTCACAAATCTTAAGGAAGATTCCTTTTTTTTTCCAAAATCATATTTAAAAGGATCAAAACAAATTTCAGTTAAAACGTTGTTTACTAAACCCAAAACAATTTTCTTTTGGTGTAAGTAAATGGATCATATGGAAATTAGACTAAATATACTTACCACCACTTTTCAATTTCAAGCTTGTACTATCCATCTTTTAACAATCAAGTCGGATAAGTTAGAAAACTATTTTTGCCTCGACATACAATCTTAATTCTCATAGATAGAGATGAGTTTGTGAAAAGAATACTTTCTATCCACCATAAATTATAGAGATCATTCATAGAAATCAAATCCCCTATTGTTATTACGTTTTCGATATCTTGACATACTCCGTCCCTCACCCATAAATGAAGCCAGGTATGTTAGGGCACTGGTTACTCCTAACCTTGCCTTAATTAAAACACTTCGATTTTAGATCTCACAGATAGAGGATCAATCTACTCATCGACTTTTAGTGCCAAGTGTAAGACTAATTAATTTCCATAATGTAAGATTCTTAACTTTTAGTAACATTATTTAGGATATTTAATTAGTAAAATAAAATGAAATAATGTAAAATGATTAAGGGACTGAGGTTTGTGAATTTAGAGAGAAGCCGAGCCCATTGAACAAATAAACCAAGGGAATCAAAATGAATTAAGTTAGGGTAAGTAGACAAGGGCAATATAGGAATTAGTATATCCTTATACCATAAACCCTCATATACATTCATTTTACAGGTTCATTCTCATAAACAAAAATATAAGAGCCCGACCATCATTAGGAAAGTAAGAAGAAGATAAAGCTAAAATCAAAGGGAAGAAGCTTAAGCAACTTAATCAAAGATCAAATCTCAACTCCTTAATCTCAAGCTAAAGGTGAATAATATGTTACATCTCATGTTTTTGATTGTTTTCGGTTTTAGATTGAATCCGAACAATTTTGCAAATGTTTTGCCATGTTTTGATTTTTGAAAATGGATATATATATATATATATATATATATATATATATATATATATATATATATATGCTTGTTGATGATTTATGCTAATTCATATAGATTTTATGATATGTTTTAATATGAAAACCCTATTAAATAACATCAAAAAGCCTTTCGATTTTAGTATATGATCAGAAATGATATTTTAGAGATGAGTTTCAATTTTCATATTATTCTGATTCAGTGTGGATTTATTATAAATTTTCTAGTGAAGAAAATAGTTATTTTTGGTTTAAACTAATTACGGCTATTTTATGATGATTCTGGGTACGAAGTTAATATATGTTAGAAAACATATTAAAAATGATTTATGGGAATTTTTATACATTTTTTCTAAGTGTTTTAATAAATATATAAAACTATTTAACGTATGGGACTTAAATGTTTATATATTTATAAAGGAAGAAGGGGCATTTTGTAAATAATTTAATTTATTCATTTTTGAAATTTCGACAGTGCTTTTAGAAAAGAAATTAGCGGCCAATCATATTTTGACAGACAAGGTAGGTTAGTTGAAAAGAATTACTTTGAAAGGTTAAAATCAGTTTAAACATATTGCTTTTTACATGTTTCGCCACCTTTAACACCTAGCTTTCAACTAAGTTCCACCGCCTCCATCACCATCGAAACCAATGCGCATGGTATCAAAGACTTGTTATGTAGTGAATTGGAATTGGGTGAAAGATATGAAGTAAAAATATGGGGTTTCAAAGGGGTCGAAGTTTTTACCTTGTTTTAAATGAAAATGCACCTGCTTTGCTTTTTCTCTCGACTTGATCAACTTCCAACTGGGCCAAGTTTTCTTAAATGAATGGTTTCGAAAGGTTGCGCCTTTAGTTTTAAGTAAATGCTTTTGAAGGGATCGAAGCCCATTGCGGCCTCACTTTGGCTGTCGAAGCAATGCCTTCGGAAGGCTTTCTTTTCTTTAAAACCCAAGCTGCTTCTCCAATGCTTTCGGAGAGACTAGTTTCGAAACCATCACTTCTTTGCTTAGGAAATAGCTTTCAAAAGAATATTTCGACTTAGTTATTTTAAGACTAAGATTTTGAAAGATAATCCCAAAGGTTTCAAAATGAATGGTTTTAAATGGTTTCGAAAGATTATTCCACATGTTTTACTTGAACCGAATGTGTTCGAAGGTTTGTTTATAAAAAAGAATTTGGAAGCGAAAGGTTTTAAATGAAGGTTTTGAAGGGGAGGCTTCCCAATGTTTTCTAAAGGTTTTAAGTAGAAGTTTCCAATGGTTTCTAAAGGTATCTTTATAATGTTTTTATACGAGGATGTCTAAGGTTTTAAAGCTTTCAAAAGAAAGGATTTTCAAGGTTTTCGAAAGGTTTATTAAGAATGGCTTCGAAAGGTATGTTTTGGCCTTTCGGCAAAGGTTTTACTTGGTTTCAAAAGGGTTACTTTCAATGGTTTCGAAAGGGATACTTTCAATGGTTTAAATGTTTTCATCAATAAAGTTTTGTGTAAATTATACATAACATGGCAAGGTGGTTTGAGTAAAGCATAGAGTATGTTTTCCTTGTTTAAAGTATGATTTAAAGGTTTAAATCTATTTGAGAGAAAGTGTTTTCAAGGAAAATTTTATGGACAGATGAACCTAAGTGTAACGATCCTGACTTTTTCAGCCCAATTTAAAATTTTAAAATCCATCGTTTAATATAAAAATTTTGAAATTTATAAACGGTCTCAATTCATGTCCAAACTTTATTTATGACATACGTCTAGTTAGATATGAACATAGAAACGGTTTCGTCGCAAACTATTACAGTAAACTTTGTTCGCGTTTTACTGTATATCAAACCATATAAAGCTGCGTAAAATTTATTTTTCAAATCCAAATATTTTTACATGGTTATGTTGTAAAAATTATTCCGATCATGATTATGAAATTCATTTCGTCAAAAACTGTCATCGCCTGCTCCGCTTAAATTGTTTTGCAAAACGTACAATTTTAGCGGCGTAAATGCGAATTTTATAAAACCATCGTATCGCAATAATCTGTGTACCGTTGAAATCGCCTCATCTCATCGCACTGATCGTAACGGCATATTTATTTGTGATGTCGGAGTCCGTCGTAAAAATTTGTCATGTTAATTTAATCGTTCCGGACGACCGGTTAAACTAATTTCAGCCAAGTTTTAACCCGTTTACAAAAGATTTTGAAAATAAATTTCAGCTATGTATTTAATTTAGTAGTTGGGAGTTAGTGGATGCTTGGAACTTAGTGTGACGTCTGGAAACTCAAAAAAAAATATTTACTGTACTGAATTTTAAAGTTAAAAGAACACTTCAATCTCATTCCACTGTCAATTCCATCTGCATCTCTTCAGGTAATCACCTTCTCCCTCCTTTCTCTGTCCCATATTTTTCGTTCTTCTGCAAATATATAAAAAAAAAAGTGAAAGAAAGGCACGCAAAGATCATCCGAACAAACTCTCCACCTCAACTCTCACATTTCCTTCTCATAATTCTTCCTACTAAGATATAAAAAAAAAGAAAAAAGAAAATTCCATGCGTGTATAACATGTTGAAAGGGGAGGAGAGCAACATGTTGAAGGAGAGGGTGCGTAGATATGCAGGCTTTGTTGGAAAAATGGGAAAATATGTTTGTGCTTGCATGTTTTATGCATGTACACGAGTGTGAAGTATGCAAGGTTTATGGCTTGATAAAAATTAGGAGCATATGTGTTCCTGCAGGTGGGTATGGTATGGTGCAAATTGTTGACGGGGAATGTTGTACTGGGAATGAAAATGTTGTACTAGGAATGGGAATGTTGTATTGCGTGCATATGCTTGTGTGTGTTGTGTTTTGTGTGTGTCGTGCGTTGTTTAAAAAAAATGATGAAATAAGTTACGTGTATGGAAGCAGCAAGTAGACGTGAGTGCATGTTGCATGTTTAGTTTATGCGTGAATGCAAATGGAAATGCAGGCGTGCATACTCTCGGCTTGTAGTAAAAAAAAATGAAACCGAGTTTTTAAAGTAGTTTTTAAATATTGCAGTATAGTATTACGCCAATATCTATTTTGGTTGCCAAAAATAGTAACCAAATTTTCTTTGCTTGTTGTGTGCAGAAGCAACCGGCTAAGCTTTTTGCAGCTGCACAGATCTTCAGCTTTTGTTCTTTTCTCCGTCGTCGGTAAGCGCATTTATGTAAATTTATAAATTATATACAAACGTTCATTGTATTAATATCGTTTTCTTTGTTGATATTACAGTGTTCGTTGTTTGTGTTGTACCGACTTCTATTCGTGCTTTTCTTGCTTCGCCGTCAATTTCTTTATCCACGAAAGGTGAAATAAATTTTCACGACATATGTTCTTATGCTAGTTTGGTTGATAATTGATTGCTATGTGATAATTAAATCGAATGTTGATTGCTGTTGTTAAGTGATAAAATATGAAAGTTGAAAGTGATATAGGATATTTAACAATATTAAGTGAACTATTTATGTTGGATGTTGATTAACTTGACCACCTTATATGTTGAATATGGACTAGTTGAATATGACCCTTTTAATTGTTAAGATTAATTAACATGTATAATTTGATTAATCTCACTTTGAACCATTGAACGTATATCGGATTAATTTTTGTAGTGTAAATTTGAAATTGAATTGAACGACAAGTAAAAAACCGAAATGTAATAATCTTTAATCTACATGAAATGATAGTGTAGATTCTTGGAATAATTATATTAATTTACATAAATAACAAATGTAAATTAATATGATTATTTCGGGATTATTTAAATATATTGTTGAATTATTATGTATGGATGATATTGCTTGTTTATGTACTTTGACACTATCCCAGTTATCACACTACAAGTTCCCTTTGTACGTTTTGATTGTGAATTGAAATGGAATCGGGTTGAAATGATAAATACCCAAATAATTTGGCTTAGGATAGAAAATTAAATTAAAATCGATTGGTCAATGTTTTGATTTAAAATAAAATAAAGTTTTATTTGTCTAATAACAAGGTTTTGAATCAAAATTGGAATTTAAATTCGAATTAATTATAAATGTGAATATTTAAGTTTGAAACAAATATGAATGTCGTAATTGACAAAAGAATATTGATTAAAATTTAATTATGTAATAATTAAATTAGAATTAATTGATAATTAAATTTGAAATTATTAATGATTAAGTTTGAAATTAGTAATAATTACATTGGAATTATTAATAATCAAGTCTTGAAATTTACTAATAATTAAATTTGGAATTATTGATAACGAAGTTTGAAATTATTAAAAATTAAGTTTTGAAATTTTTGATAATTAAGTTTTGGAATTGTTAATTATTAAGTTTGAAATGATTAATAATTAAGATTTGAAATTATTGATAATTTGAATAGATTGAATTATTTAATGATTAAATTAAATTGAATTGGATTTTCTTATTAAGAAAAATCGAATTTTGAATAAGGGAAACTAATTTGTTTAATTGAGTTTTGAAATTGGTAACGAAGGTAATAATTGAACGAATTGAATTTCTTTAATAAGAAGTAGAATGCGTTTATCGAACAAATGAAAGATTTGAAAGTTAAGGATTTGTATTTGACAAATTTTCGTTTAAATTTAATTTGTAAGCTTTGATAATGAAGTTGAACTTAAGAAAGTAATGTAATGAATTGGAAATTTAATTGAAATTGTTTAATGATAAATTAATTTAATGAATATCGAATGAAATCGACAATTGGGTTTAAATCGATTTGAACGATAAATGATTTTGGAATGAACTTATACATGAAATTTGAATTGTTTCAAAATTAAAATATGAAATTGAATTATAGAAATTTGAAATGAAATTGGAAAGTTATGAATCGTAAATTTCGGAAATTATTTTAGAAAGACTAGCGAAATGTTGATTTATTAATTATAATCGAAATTGAATTTGATTTGGTATTGAAATACATTAAACGACCAATCAGTGTTAAAATTACGAAGGTGATTAAAGGAACCGGAATCAGTTAGGGACATACTCACTGTCGAAACCGAAAACCACTTTAATAATTATATGCGGAGTGTGATCCAGAATGAAGTGGTTGGATTGACATACGCGATGACTGAAGCAAGAGAATGATAATGGATAGCCTTGACACTTGCGTCAAATTGGAAATGACTAAAACAGGAGCCGTGCCGGGCCAAATGGAGTTAGCTACCTCGAGCTAACACACTTCTTCGTAAACTACTCATTTACTTTTGTGATTGATTGGTGCGCACCCTTGAATTTGGAGTGTTGTTTCACGGTGTTGTGATCGTTGCGGCAATGCGTTCTCACCAGTCCGGATCAGGCAAACGGTAGTTTCACTACCTTGGGTATTGCCTCATGTGCCTTGTCATACTTGTATTCCCATATACGCGACCACTACGATTTTGTTTTGTATTATACCTATGGAGTACTCCCTGATATCCCACTAGTTTACGGTGGAGTTACAGTGCTGTATAGTCTATAATGCTATATGAAATGTGGTAATGGGGGTAATGATAACGCCTTAACACTATTTTGATATTTTACCGTTAGACATTATCTATGTATCGTAGACTATTATGTATAAATAGTTTAATGGATCCTTAAAGATGTTATTCCATTCATCTTTGAGTTATTGTTATTTTGAATTTGGATCATATTATCTGTATAAGAATATATGTCCTGATTCGAGTGTTTGTTTGTGCATATGCTCGGATCAGACTGAGGATTGCTGTTGCTGTTTCTACTTGGAGCTGAAGACCGAAGACTATCATTTTCTTATCTTATCAGTATTGCTCTTTCTATTCAAACTATTGGACATCTATGTTGTTCTATTTTATTTTATCTGAGACAATGTTGTATTTATGGGTAGCTTCATGAACTACTCTTATGACTATGTTGTATTTCCGCTGCACTATTCTGTGATGTTATATTTCTGTGATTCTATGGTAATTCTCATTTATATATATATATAGACACACACACACTCCATTAATGATTCGTGTTTTGTATTATTTAAGTTGACAAGTATGGAATATAGTCAATTTAAATGGTACAAATATACGGGTTGTTACACTAAGTAAGATGACTCAGATATTATAATACTGGATGGGTTAGTATAGGGTCGCACTTATACATTAGCTGTTTGCCCCCAATTAATTTACTCCAAAATTCCAATGTGTAGGGCTTTGTCACATGTAAGACTAAAATGATGTTACACACAGAAAATAATATACGTAGTGTGGATAGGTTATTCGTGAGCCCGTAAAACCATCAGGATCAGTTAACCTTGGGAGAACTAATTTAGAGATAGACCATCCAGAAGAGGAGTATTTAACAAAAGTTAGATTATTTATTTATTTTATCTGGTAGGCCCGAGTTAGACAAAGGTTAGTAGTTAGCCAAACAAAACTATAGTGTTCGGAAAGATATTCCATTTATTACCTGATTTATATGCTTACATGATATTGCTTTATTGTTTTAACCAGATTTGGTTGCAGGATAAAGATTTGCAAAAGAAATGTTTTAAAAGGATATTATTGAGGGGAAACTCATTCCGCTAAGTGGTGTGGTCTCACTTGATATCAAATAACCGAGATGTATAGTATTATTCACACCAGGTTTTATGTCTGACTCGAAGTTTATGATTTTCCCCAAGAACTCTCGAGTGCTCAAAATTGATTTGAGTGAGCCAAGGGTTGAGGATTTATAGGTTTTAGTAACGTGGACAAATAAAGTTTCCGGAGACGAGCAGGAGGCTGAAGCTAGTTATATTTAGGAGTTGTTATGTTTTTATTTCTGTTGTGTTGTATTAAATCTGTTATGATTATCTAGTACTCTAGTCATACAAGGGGGCATCTTCATATGTCGCTCTTGGTGTATTTTGTAATAATTATATTTGATCTGAAGCTGGAAAACGTTTGGGATTGACTAACTTGGATATGAAATGTTGTTTTGAAATGTAATCAGAAAAGTGTTTTAATTTGTGATGGTTTTATTTCATATTCAAGTGTTTTTGATATTATGGATACCATTAACATTACCGTATTTAGTCACAGAAAGTTAATACTGTGGATGACTTCAGCATCTGTAGCGCTTAGCTTTTGGCTTCCAGATAGGGATATTACACACAAGTAACCCAATTTGTATATAGAAATAATACTTCATGTTCTTAACATCAATGTTTGATTTCAAACTTAAACTATCATTTGGATAAAAATAAAGTCGTTCAAGTTGGGGTACTATTACCTCTCAAACGTTGACTCGACAAAATTCTTATCTTTTAAGATAGGTAGAAATTCCCCTACCTCGAAGTTTAATGTCAACTATAATACTTCATAAATTACATATACTATTTATTTAGAACAAAGTATTATCAAACAATCTTTCTTTCCTCCACTTACAAACTATTTTTCTATAACTAGAATATTATATTCCATAACTTCCTTTTATTTTCTGAAATTATTTTAATAAAACACAGAGGTTATGATTCTAGAATTGCCCTCTTCATTCTCCAGAATCATTTAAAACACTTAAAATATAGTTTAACCTTCTGTTCCAATCATAACTTAAAACCAATACCTTTTAAAAAGAATATGACTTTGAAAAGTAAAGGGATTTCTTTTAAATAGAATACTTATTTAAATACTCAAAAATATATTAAACCTTCAAACTCCTTTTAAAATACTTATATAACCCTTATAAGACAAATGAAAAATATATTATAGTCTATCTTAAGAGAACAACATTTTATACTCTACAAAATTCATATCTTTCCAAGTGCATCCATAGCGACTATTGCTAAATAGACAATAACTTTTAAAACTTTGTTTTGAAAATCAAATAGCTTTTAAACTCCATTTCTTTCTATATTTTATATAATTATAAGTCAAGAAAACATTCACTTCAAAATATTCACAAGTTTGAAGCTAATTTAAAACTCATAAGAATAACTTTCAAAATACGAAAAGGGGCTTATCAACTACCCTAGCACATCATCAAGTGCTTCAAATGTTTCTATTCCAAAATAATTCAACCTTCCAAGTTATATTCAATATCTCCAAATCATAGCATACAATTACTTCATATATAGATAGATAAATGAAATGTAAATCAAAAAGGAGAGGGATCCAAAGTGGAGAGGAATCCCTTTGGATCCCGTTATAAAAATCACATCTTTCGAAGTGTTTTTGTAGCGACCAATTCCCTACGAAACACTTTGACTTCCATTTATTTGTCTTTGACCTCTACAAAACAATGGTCATTTTTGCCATCAGCTTCCAAGCGGGAATTAAATCCAAACAAGTAATATATACACCATTTCATTGTCATTTTAAAACCATTTCAAAGTGATATATCTCACTTTTATTCTCGACCAAGCACTTGTAATAAGCCACTACTACCTCCTACTAATCGATAAACATCACAAGCTACCACCTTTCCTTGCCAACTCCCTAAAAATCCTCTCCATGCCACCTACTATTCATGGCATGTCCTCAAAGGCACATGAAGTGCACAACCTAGATAGAAAAAGTAGGGTTTGGAGACAAAGTTTGAGTCTTTGTGATGGTGGTGTTAGCTATGTAATTCTAGGAATATATAAGAACTTAGAGGAGAGAATGAAGGGATTTGAGGTGAATTTTATTTAGATATCTAGTGGAATATTAGTAAAGAAGAATAAAGTAAAAAGGAGAAAAGATAAAATGAAATGGAAAGCAAAGGAGGCTCCTTTGTAAAGAATGAGAGGTACAGTGAAGAAGATTGGGAAGTAAAAAATTACCATCTTTGACATAAAGAAAGAAGGTTGTAATAACGAAAAAATATCCTTCCTTAGCTTATGCCATACAATTCCTTATCTTATGTCACACACTTCCTTAGCTTATTCCACTCACTTCTTTAGTTTATTCCACACACCACATACTTCATTATCTAATGCCACAGACTACATTAGTACTTTTCTCTTTATAAAATAAGGAGAAACGTCCATTTTTTTAATTAATTACATAATTACCTTCTCTAATGTGATATACATAAATCCATTTAATTAATAGAATACTTTTCTTATTTGTATAAGTGTGTGCACATATGTACATTAGTGTGCATAACAAGTTTCAAAACTTTTTTCGACGAAAGCTGAAAATCCAAAAGACGATTTCCGATCACATTTTCGATCTTTCTTCGACCACTTATTTTTGAAAACAAATTTCTACAATGAGTTTTTATCATCAGTTATTAATTAAAAGGGGGTCATTTGATCATTAAAAACCAATAACCGGATATTTAAAACTAATTAACATATTTACAAATCAAAGCGATAAAGTGCTAGGCCGTTACATCACGTTTCTTATTCCATATTAAGCATCTACAAGTATTTACATGATTACGATTTTCGATGTATCTTTATAAAGAAAAAGCAACCATTCACTATCTCCATTTGAACCGTGCATTAAGTATCTACAAGTATTTACATGATTACTGTTTTTGATGTATCTTTATAAAGGAAAAGCGACAAATCACTATCTTCATCTAAACCGTGCCTTAAGTTTCATCCACTCTTGTACATTTGCTTTCCTTTCAAATGATCGAATTGTCCAAACGGAAACCCTTAATGTGAGACCAGAGTGAAATTTTTACAAAAATGTATTTGGTCATCCTTAAAATTTATGGATATTAAATAAGCTGCATTTTACATAAGCTGATAAAATTATCATTTTAGCAGTTGAGTTCCTAAGTACATCTTGTAGCTCTTGATCCAGTGCTATATTAAATACAATAAAATCCTCATAGTAATCAATTGTATTAAATACACGATCTCGCATTATGGTTTATTAACTAATTTCATTGAAGTTTTCCACATCATAAACTACGACCGTTCAACATATAACATTTATGTGCAACTAAATATGGATCAAATATCTATATTCTTATATAATTTTAGAGTTCAAAACTCATAGAAAGAAATACACGGTCTCAAATAAATAAACACGTAAGTGAACAAGTTACGAATGTATTTAGTAGTTGTATTATTAGCCGCTTGCATGGTTCTTGATTTGACAACATATAAAAAGATTATTGGTGAGTATATTTTTATTTCTATTTGTCAATATAATTTAGTTAATTTATGTATTTTAATTAATAAACATTTTATCAATTATGTCAATTGCACAAATTTATCGAAATTGATTTGTTTAATTTGTACATAGCAGATGCGCTTATAACATTAGTAAGGTTAACATTATATTTCATTTCACTAATAAGCTCTTATTAGGCTTTTATATTTATGAAAACCCTATGAGAAATATAGAAGTCTTTTGACTTCTCTAGTGGGTGTTTGGACTCGATGCCTTAAGATTTTGACCTTGAGGAATATCAACAAATCATAGACCCGCATGCAATAGATAACACCTTATTGATTGTATCATATAAAACTCCTAACATATGGTGTTTGTCCCAATCTCATTTTGACCTTGATAAATATCAACAAACCAAAAGAAATTATTTGCTCGAACCTACCATTTAGTGATGGCTTAAGCATAAATGAATGTACCCTAAGGAATATCAACAATTACATGCATATATCTTACCTCGTCTATTCAATATATTAATAGTACTACATATAATATCTTTAAAATGAGGAAAATCAAAAACAAAAGAGTATGTAAGTAATCCATTAGTATATAAATGGTAGAGGACAACATATACATTAAGGATTCATAATTTTTAATATATTTACTTGAGTGATATCGACTTATGGAATATGCAATTCATATGAAATACGCTTATCATTCAATTGTCACATATTTAGAACCACTATATGCGTACCATACATATGTATTTTTTACTTAATTCTAATTTGGGTCTATTAATCTTCCACCTTTTATCATATATACATTCATATTATATAATTTTAATTTATGTATAACAATTTATAATTTTAATTAACTTATATAACATTCTTATGTATAAGTATACATTAATTTTATTAATTAAATCATATTTAATTAATTTATATTTATTAATTAATTAACATTTTTATTTATTTATTTATTTATTTTAGATATTTTAAAATTGAATATATGTAATATAATAGTTATAGAAATACATATATATCGTAATACTTTATATTATTTTATTTATTATTTATTATTTAATCAACTAATTTAATTAAAATAATTTTAATTAATTTTAATTAATTTAAAAAATTATCTATTGATTTCCCTTCACATTTTAATATAAATTTACATATTTATTATATTTTTCAATTAATTAATTAACTTTTATTTATCTATTTATTTAATCTAATTAATTTAAAAATTTTGAAAGTGATTAAATAATTTTCAATATATTTTTGAAAATATTTTATAACTTTTACAACCTTTTTGCGTATTTTAAACTTAAATTTTTTTAAGTTAAATTTATATATTATTTTAAAACAAAATTTGAAAATTTGCGAGGGCCAAAATCAATCGGTCGTTTACATCGGGGATAACCATTGGGCTTACTTCATCTTTTGGGCCGAGCCTATAGCAAGGAGGGCAAAGTACTTGATTACCCAACAACCTAACCTTCGACAATACCTTTCTAGATACTCTATTAAATGGGTAGGCTTTAATAAGCTAGCTCTAGTATTGCTAATTTAGACTGTACACGCTATTAGGCTCTGATACCGTTGAAGAAAGTGGGCCAACTCATAGCAGGGTAAATGGGTGAACTTAAAAAAAAAATCTATTTTTAGACCGTACTAAGCCTATGAAGTCTCAATTACTTCAGACCCAAACTATATAATTTTTAACCAAAATTTTATTCTATTTGATTTTATTATATAAATGTTTAGGATTTATTTATATGATTTACATAATGTATAGAGGAAAATAGGCATAAGAACTAGTTTTTTTAGACTGATGTTGGGCGCATTTCTAAACAATGTCGAACCATACCATCTCCAAGCATTGCCGGTCCAAGCTCCCTCTCCATCCACCACCGGTCCATTCATCTCCTACCACCGAACCACATGATACCGGACCAACCTACCTTGCCCACCACCGAATCACCTACCACCGAACCAAAGCCCCTCCTAACAATGCCGGTCCAAGGCCACTCCGGGCAATGCCGGTCCAAGCTCCTCCACGCATCACCGAACCAATCATCTTTCTATGCCCGCCGAGCCAACCCCTGCCGAACCAATGCCACTTCACTCACAACCGAATCAAACTCCATCCAACCCCTACCCCCACCAGCAGCTATATACATCCAAGACCCCTGCCCCCAGCCTCACTCTATAAATAGAGGGGCAGAGGTACAACAATGGCAGACAAGTTTGAGAGCTCAAGTACGGAAGGAACTTTCAAACAACTTTCATATACTTGTATACAAAGCTTTGTACTTGTAATCTGAAAGATAAAGGAGAATTAAAGTGGACGTAGGAACGTTCTGGCCGAACCACTATAAATCTGTGTGTCTTTTACAGTTTAGTCCATCTATTTTATATATTTGCGTAAATCACCCAAACCATCCAGATCAACATAAAATCAACTGATTCATACGACTCGGAGGTATTCACCCATTCTTTGTGCAAACATTTTTGGTGCTTTCACTGATAAATAAAGGAGCTCGAAGCTTCAGCTTCTCCCACTTAACCCCTTTTCCTATCAACACCGTTCATTGCTTGGAAAATATGGCTCCCGGACGAAAGAAAGATACTAACAAAGGAAAGAACGTTGCGACTGGCAGTATCCCAGATCCAGTGATCAGGGACCAAGACATTCGTCAGGTTCCGACGGCAAATTTAAATCAAGCAAATCCGACAGCCCCCGCTACGGAACAACCAATTACAAGGGCGGATCTGGACAGGATTGTGGCTGAAGTAACTAACCGCTTCGCATCTCAACAAGAAGCCTTGGTGGACCAACTCATGTCACACTTAAGGGATGCTGAAGAATCCAACCGCAACACTGAATCATGGGGTGAGTCCCGGTCTGGAGGATCTGGGAGGCGACAAAGGTTTTTCTTCTTCGAAGAGGCTAACAATAGAAACAGCCATGGTAGGAGCCGATCCCGGACTTAGCTCGAATTCCGACCCGAGGAAACACTTGGAACCGAACCCAACGGGGGAGGTGCCAGTCAGGGGTCGGATGTAGCTGAGCCTGTCATGCTACCTAACCATGAAAACACCAGTAGACGGGGTCGAGCTGGTGTTCGGCCCGAAGTTGGACCCGAGGAAGTGCTGAGAACAGAACCCAACAGGGGAAGATCAAGGCAAGGGCCAACTGTGGATGACCCCAGCATGCCCCCGGAAGACCAGAGGCAGCCATTGGAGAATGTCAGGAGAGATAAACGATACCATCCTTACAGGTCATCTGGACGGAATCAATCCCGCTGGGAAGAACCAAACTCATTTTTATCCGCTCCAAGTTCTTATGAAAGAATGACGCTATTGTTCAGGGAGTGCGTCCAACGGGAGCAAAGGGATCGAGGGATAGGTGCTAGGGTAACCAGCCCCTTCACCCGCAATATTGAAACTGCCATCACCCCCCGGGAATGGAAAATTCCAACGATGGAACCTTACAAGGGAACCTCTGACCCCATCGTACACTTACAGAGATACACCCAGCATATGCTCATGAGCAGAGCAACGGAGGGAGTATTGTGTAAATGCTTTCCACTTTTCTTGGTAGACCTAGCTACCTCCTGGTTCTGCCACCCAACCCAAGGGTCCATCAGCTCATGGGAAATGTTGAAAGAAAAATTCATCAGCCAGTTTCACATTCATGTGGAACAACCCAAGGACGCTTATTCCTTATCTAATATCAAGCAGAAACCCATAGAGACAGTGCAACAATATCTCACCCGATTCAACGCTGCGGTGGCCGCAGTCCAAGATGCCGACGAGAAACTTATCCTAATGGCTCTCTGTAGTGGTGTACATCCGGATACTAAATTTGCTAGAAGACTAACCAAGGAAAAGCCAGCTACTTTACCTGATTTCTTCCATGAAGCTGGAAAGTATATGAGACTTGAAGACGCTGCCACTGAAAGGCAGTCAGGGCAACAAGCTAAAACAGCTACAGACAGGGCTTCCGCTGCAACAAAGGATGTTCGGAGAAATGACTCTAGAGACAATGCTGGGGGCAAGAAGGGGGAAAAGCGCCTATATCGACCTAGACCAAGATTTGACTCCTACACTCCTTTGAATGAAACAATCGAAAACATCTTCCTAGCCACTCAAGACGAAGTTAGATACAAGCGCCCCCCGCACAAGAAGGAGTCAGATAACGCACTCAAGTCTGGAAAGTTCTGCAGCTTCCACGAATCCCACGGACATGACACCAATGAATGCCACCACCTCCGGGACTTGATTGAAGAACACATTAGAAGGAGGAGACTGGAATGCTATGTAAAAAGCCAGAGCAGGACTTCAGCTCCCGCCATTGAAAACCCAGGGTTACCCCTCCCAGAAGAAGGCGGAGGAAATCGCAACACCAGCGGCTCTAGTCAAGAGAAAATAGTGGTCCATACCATATTAGGAGGACCACACATCACCGACAGAAGCTGGGCAGAGATGGAAAGATACGGTAAGTCACTTAGAAACGCTGAAGGCTACGTTAATTCTGTTATGGAAGAACGCCACCCGAAACGGAAAGAGAATGACGACATCACATTCAGTAGGCGTGATCTAGAGGGAAGACAGTACCCACACATGGATCCTTTGGTCATCTCTGCCTGGTTCGGTCCAGCCAACGTTTTTCGAATTTTAGTAGACACTGGAAGCTCAGTGAATATCCTATTCAAGCATGCATTCGAAAAAATGAAGCTGTCAACGAAGGATGTGTCTCCCTGCAACAAACTACTACATGGTTTCACTAGAGATGCGAAGATGCCCCTCGGGCAACTGGACCTTTTCGTTGAAATAGGAAGTCATCCCCGCTCCGCTGTGCGAAAACAAACATTTGTACTGATAGAGAACCATTCGGCCTACAACGCCTTTTTGGGAAGACCAGCCTTGTCTGAGTTTCAAACTGTCCTAGCCCCATGGTGCCTGAAGATGAAATTCCCAACAGATAACGGAGTAGGAGAAATAGAGGGAGATCAAGACGCCGCTCGAGATTGCTATGTAACTGAGTTTCGCAATAACCGCAGGAAGGATAAATGGAAGGATGCAGAGACTTCTCTCTGCAAGAAAAACATGGAAGCCTAGCAATTAAAGAAAGCCCCTCCTCTTCGATATACCAACGATCCTTTCAACGAATTAGACCCCAGGGACAAAGAGGAAGAGGCCACCACCAAGCTTGTAGAGGCTATGGAATTTGTATCTGTAGACAAACACGACCCAAGTAGACTGCTGAGGGACGTGTCTCAGTTAAAAGCTGAGTTCAAAGGTCAACTCGTCGATTTCCTTCGCCACAACATGGATGTATTTGCATGGACGCACGTCGACATGACAGGAATCCCTCCAGACGTAGCATGCCACACGTTGAACATCGATCTCACCAAGGTGCCAGTGAAGCAGAAAAAGAGGAGCATGGGTGCAGAACGATCAGCGGCCCTCGAGGAAGAAGTAAAGAACTTACTCGCCAATGACTTCATACGAGAAGCCATCTACCCAGAATGGATCGCCAACCCGGTACTGGTAAAGAAAGCTAATGGAAAGTGGCGAACATGCATCAATTTCTCCAACTTAAATGACGCTTGCCCGAAGGACTGCTTCCCACTCCCCCGAATCGACCAACTCGTGGACAGCACAACCGGACACGAACTCTTATCCTTTATGGACGCATACTCAGGATATAACCAGATCCCTATGCACGCCCCCGATCAAGACCACACTAGTTTCATCACTGACAGGGGATTGTACTGCTACAGAGTAATGCCTTTTGGACTTAAAAACGCTGGAGCTACTTATCAGCGCCTCGTCAACAAGATGTTTGCGAAATTAATAGGACGAACTATGGAGGTTTATGCGGATGACATGCTAGTAAAATCAAGGAAAGCCAACAATCATATAAACCACTTGGACGAGATGTTTCAAGTACTTCGCCAATATGGAATGAAGCTGAATCCTCTAAAGTGCTCCTTCGGAGTATCGTCGGGAAAGTTCTTGGGATTCATCGTACATGCCAGGGGGATTGAAGCGAACCCCGAACAAGTCCGGGCGTTGCAAGATATCAAGATACCATCCACTCGAAGAGAGATGCAAAGCCTAAACGGGAAGGTGGCTGCCCTAAGCAGGTTCATCTCTAAAGCAACCGACAAATGCATCCCTTTCTTCGAAGCTCTTAAGAAGGACAAAGGAAAGTTCGAATGGACTGATGAATGCTCGACAGCCTTCCTTAACTTAATCGAACACCTCAAAGACCACCAGTACTCTCAACTCCAAATGAAGGTGAGGAACTATACCTATACCTTGCTGTATCATCGCATGCTTTAAGCGCCGCTTTGGTGAGAGAAGACGACCACGCACAGCGGGCCGTATACTTTGTAAGCAAGAGATTTACAAAGGCAGAAGCCAGATACCCTAAACTTGAAAAGCTAGCATACTGTTTACTAATCACGTAACGGAAACAGCGACACTATTTCCAATCTCATTCCATCAGAGTTTTAACCGATCAACCGCTAAGGTAGATACTCCATCGCCCCGACACTTCTGGGCGACTACTTAAGTGGTGCATTGAACTGAGTCAATATGATATTACCTACCATCCTCGCACCGCTATCAAGGGACTAGCCATAGCTGATTTCATTGCCGAATTCACTACTAACGAAGGTAAGGAGCAATCTGAAGTAGCGAAAAATATCAAGTGGAATCTCTTCGTTGATGGAGCATCAAATGAGCAAGGCTCGGGGGCAGGTTGTGATAATCACCCCCAGGGAAGGAAGCTGCACTACGCCCTAAGGTTGGAGTTCGCTGTCACCAACAATGACGCAGAATATGAAGCAGTGATAGCCGGTTTAGAACTTGCCCTGGAGATTGGAGTCGGTTCTTTATGTCTCCATAGTGATTCTCAACTTATTGTAAATCAAATACTGGGAGAATTCCAAACTCGAGGAGATCGACTCACAGCATATCTAAAGAAGACCAAGCTGCTGCTCAATCAGTTGGATCACTATTTAATCAGACACATTCCTCGAGAGAAGAATCAGGAAGCCGACGAACTGGCAAAGCAAGCTAGCATGAAGGACGACACCGCTTCCTGAACAATAACCATCTCGCAGCAACTAGCCCCGAGTTACGAGACAATGAATATGATAGCTGCAATCGAAGAGGAAACTTGGATGACTCCGATCCGGAAATATTTACAAGATGGCACACTGGCCGACGGACGTAACGAAGTCAAGAAAATCTTGAGGAAAGCTTCCTGCTATACAATACAAGAAGGCATCCTCTATCGACGCGGCTTCTCTAATCCCTTATTAAGGTGTGTCGCTGGAAGGGAAGCCAAGGAAATCTTATCCAACATACATCGAGGAAGTTGCGGAGATCACACTGGTGGACAGATTCTGGCAAAGAAGATACTCCGATATGGATATTACTGGCCCACCTTAAACAAAGACGCCCTAGACTTCGTCAAAAGATGTGACAAGTGTCAGAAATTTGCTAAAATTCCTCGGCTACCAACGAACGAGATTACTCAAATGACCAGCCCTTGACCCTTTGCAATATGGGGAATTGACTTGATTGGCGAACTACCAGTGGGCTGAGGCGGAGCCAAATATGCCGTAGTAGCAGTTGACTATTTCACCAAATGTGTGGAAGCGGAGCCTCTAAATAAAATATCTTCGGCAAAAGTTATTAACTTCTTGATCAAAAATATTTTATGCAGGTAAGGGGTTCCACTCAAAATCATATCGGACAATGGACTTCAATTTGACAGCGAGGAATTCGCCGACTGGTGCGAACAGCACGGAATTCACAAAAGCTTCTCATCTGTGGCTTACCCTCAGGATAACGAACAAGTCGAAGCTGTCAATAAAATCCTCAAAACCCTAATCAAGAAGAAACTCGAAAAGTCAAAAGGCGCTTGGGTGGATGAACTTCCTATGGCACTTTGGGCCTACCGCACATCTTACAGAACATCAACAGGGCATGCTCCTTTCTCTTTGGCATACGGATCGAAGGCCATGCTCCCAGTTGAAACTATAGTGCCTTCCCACCGCAGGATCCATTCAACCCAGAAGAGAACGAAGAACTCCTCCACATGTCTTTGGATCTAATTGAAGAGAGAAGAAACAATGCAACACTCAAAGCAGCAGCTCATAAGCAAAAAGTTGCAGCACAATACAACTCCTAAGTCAAGTACCGCAGCTTACGAGAAGGAGATCTTGTCCTCAAGCGGATCTTCCCATGCCCCAGAGCGCTAGATCCAATCTGGGAAGGACCCTATGTAATTCATAAAGATCTCCGCAAAGGAGCCTATATTTTGTCAACAATGGACGGAGAGGTGTTCCAGAGGGCATGAAACATCCGACACCTCCGTCGATACTTTTCTTAACTTGTACTGCCCATATGAAGTGAATTAACGAAGAGAATCAGTGGACGTAGGCATTTTCGTGCCGAACCACTTTAAAAATCTTGTCTCTTTTTAACTTGTTCCTTTATATCTTGGCTGCTTGTTAAGCTTTATCCTTTTCTGTTGAACAAAATCATGTATAACGACGTTTCCATAATGGAACTTCGCGGCACAACCTCACCTAGACAAGACCCAACAGGTACTATGCGATTCTATGCACTCGCCAATGAGACACTTTTGCTCCAGCATCCCTCTGCTGCGGGTTAACTCATTGCTCGCGACTTCCCTCAAAGCCAACTGTAATAAGCCGATTATAAGCCATCAAGAAGGCCGACTATAGCCGATGGCAGCTCATTACGGCGTTCGGCTCGCCGGCAACTGTGAACCTACTTTAAGCCCCAACATAAGGTGTGGCCAGCCAGGGATAGTTCACGGTTGACGATCGGCACCCACGCTAGCCGGCCACAGTAAATCGAATAATACCCACGATTACGGGCCATAATGGCTCGGGTAGTTATTGTGCGCGATCTAGGCTCCGATATGTCTTAAGTGCGGCTGTGGTAAAAAAGATAAACTCCCCACGGAGGCGTAAGATGGGTGACAAATGTCTCCAAGACCCACAGCTAGGGAAAGTGAGTACAAAACCCGTTTGCCACGAACTTAAGCATATCGACGGCCTTCCACGATTGGAAGTTTTACTGCTTCTCATATTTCCATTTCATTCAAAAACTTTCTTCCTATCCTATATAACAATCCTTAAAGTACAGGTCACAAAATAGAGGAACTCTCGCTTGTGGAAATATGAGCTCATATCCGGATGACGGAACACTCGGCTACATTCCATACTCAGGCACGCAAGACATTCAAAGAAACGCTCTACAACTAAAACACGAGGGGCGGTACTATCTTCTATTTTACACAAATATGTAGCTTTAATTTATTCACACATCATATTGGCATTACAAGATATGAGATAATATTTTAAGCAGAAACTTAGCATTAAATACGATTAAGTCACATGCATAAACACGCAGCTGTATTTCTTATGCAGCATATCAAAATGACAACAACATTCAAACATGGCAGAATCAGCTTATGTTATAAAATTACATAAAGTCATTCTTTACAAATAATATAATTACAAGTTACACTAATGTTTCGGACTAACATAAAAAGCAACCAAAATGTGTATAAGTCAAGTCAAAGAATCAGGGCTTCGCCTCCATCCCGCTAGCCCTCAGGATCTACTTAACTGCAGGATCGGAACTCCCAACATGTGCTACCGAGGTCCCGCCTGCATAATTCAGAAGAGAATCCATCAAAAATCACGAAAGATAAGCAATCAAATCATGAAAAGGTCAAAAGGAAAGACTTACCAGCACCTGCTCCTTGACCATCATCGTCTAGCTGCACGTCTACCTCATCCGCGGCAAGCAGCCGCATGCCCTCCTTAACTGCCACCTTCTCTTCCTTAGTGAATTGGGCCGTAACCGCATCCATCCTGAAAGCCGCACCACCTTCCTTATCCGCATCGACCTTAGCTTCCTCCAAAGCCCGGAGATATATACTAGCCATAACCCGGGGATAATCATTCATCCAGGACAGGTTGCCCTGCCTCCAAGTACGGAAATACATGTCCTGGAGCATCTCGTCCATCATCCCCTCGTTCTCCTCAAACTCTTTCATCCGGGCCTCAGAAGCCGACAGTCGTGCGACAGCAGTATCTCTCTCCAATCGGTATCTCGAGCAGTCAGCCTGGAGGGACTTTCGCATCACTTCCATCTCCTCCTTCAGCTTGGCCTGAGCAAGCTCTGCGGCCTCCAGCCTCCCAGATAACTCTTCTACATGCTCAAGATCCGCTCTCCGAACTTCATCCACCATTGCGATGACCATGTCAATCCGTTCCTTGCAGGCAGCCTCCATCTTTCGTAGTTCTGCCTTACTAGCCTCTTCCATAGTCTTCTTCAACCGCCTGGAGGCTGCCTCATGTTGAGAAATCTGAATGGCTTGATTGGCAAGCTGTTTGGCCTGATCAGCAACCTTTAGCCGCAACCGAATATTAGCACTGCCAATCTCCTCTCCAGCCTTGACCAGACGGGCATGATGCCCCATCAACTTCCTGGTCTCCTCCGCGACTCGGTCAATATTAGCCTTGGCTTCGTCCCCCATGGTAACTATCCAAGTAGTAAGCAAATCGAGGTCTAAGGACTTAGCCTCATCGAGCACCCGTACCATGGGATTGCGGGGAAAAAGATGCTCACCCGTGGCCTCGTCAAAAGAGATGTCCTGAAAACTCGGGTCCAGATCCGGATGGCCGGCAATTGGGTTGCGAACCAAACTAGGATGATCAATCGGGGCGACGGTTGGATTTTCGGACGGATGTGGGGAAGGCATAAGCTCAGTATCCTCCTCAGTAATATCATGGATAGGTTGGACTAGAGGCTGAGGGCCAGGTGAAGGTTAAAACGAAGATCGGCCCCTCTTTCTCTTTTGCATATCTTCTTTAATAAATCCGAGAAGAGGGCGATATCTAACCGCATCTCCAGGACGACTAGCTGACGGCTTTGGTTTGGCGGAAGCTTTGAGTAACTTATACTGTTCAAGGCGGTGCCGAATATATGATGTCTTGGCCACCTTACCCATTCCTGGAATAAAAACCAAGTGTTACAAGCATGCATGAAACTATGATTCAAGAAACATGTGAAGTTAAAAGAAGGAGTTAAGTATTCACCTTGAACCGTCGGAGTTGCCTTAGCTGAAATACTCTCAGAAGATAGACCGGTTCCAGTCCCGGCCTTATCAGACCTCTTCGACTTCTCCACCAAGGCCGATCCTTCCTCCAACCCCTCAAAAGCCTAGAGGAAGGCATCATCCGTCCACTCTTGAAACTCGCCTGCTTGCCCAGGAGGCAAAGCCTCGGCGCCATCACCACCGCCATCACCTTCTTTGTCGTCTCCACTCTCTGCCTCTCCTCCTACATCGCCTCCTTCGCCTTCACCTCTATCCTCCTCCACGTCTTCCTCCCCCGGAGTAATTGGGCACGTGCTAGGGGAAGGGCCGTCAGACTTCTTGAGCTTCTTACCTCCGACAACTGGAGGTTTTGTGAAAAGCCTCCTCTTGCTACTCTTCGCAGTGGCCCCATCTTTAGCTTTAGCAGCCCTCTCCTCGGCTGTATCTCTCTGCTTAACCACGGATTGACGTGGCAGAATCAGGTTGTGCTCCAGGAGAGTGGCATTCCTGATCAGGTAAGAAGCCGACCTGTCCCTTCCAAAGATAGCCTCTATCTCCGCGGCCATCTGTACCAGGCGATCATTCTCCACGACCGCAAAGCCACCTGTCGCTAGCAAGAAATAAAAGCATATAAGAGGTAGCATTGCAGTCGGGACAAAGAAGTTACAAATGGAATTCAACTTACAGCCAGAAGTGAAAAGGCGAAAAGAAACGGAGTCATCCTTGACGAAGAACCATTCTTTCTTAAACATGGTAAACTTTGAGTATAAGTCCAAGACCGGCTTGAAGGACACGGTCGACTCTAAACTAATGTATGGAGACCCCTTCTTGTATCCCCTCATATTATATAGATATCGGATTTCCCGGTTAGAAGGGGGCGCCCATATCTCCTCTGGAAGATAACGAATAGACACACTAAGATGGCATAGGAGTTGGGCTGAAGCTGAAAGGGAGTCACTTTCAGGTAAGTAATGAAGCTGACTATCCACGCATTGATCGGAGGAATGACCCCACACATGCAATGATATCGGCTATACGTGAAGTATCCTTCAGGGGGATTATATGGCATGACCCCCTCCCCTGGCAACAGCATGCATGCTCTATCAATCCCAAAGGAGCGGGAAATAACGTCAAGTTGCTCCTCTCTGAGAGAGCACGGAAAGTAATCAGGAGGAGATTTCAGAAGCTCTTGGGGACCATACCCGTCTACTAGCGACCTCGGGGTGGGTCCACGACGTTCCGGTCCTGGCTGGGGGCACTACAGGGGACTTTCGTCTATCCGTAGATTTTCTTTTTTCTGATCGAGTTTCCACTTTGCGAGACATTTTCCTACAAACACAAAAGAAAAACATATTGTTAGAACAGAGGAAATAAACAAGCAAGTGTATATAGTCTGAAATTTCACCCATAAGTCAAAACGCTCAAGCCCAAAGGGTCATTCGGTAAAGAAATGTAAAATTCCATTCGGTATTCAAGGCCTCAGGGTTCATCCGGTGGCTCAAATACATGTTCATTTGTGTTTCCCCTTCTCATTCGGCAGTTCAAACCCACAAGGTTCATTCGGTACTCAGAATCCACGAGTCCATTCGATGATTCAAGTATATAAGATCGTTCGGCAAAAGAATGTCTCACCTAGATCGGCAATCAAGAATTGATTCGGCACTTCAAATAGTTCGACGAACAAGACTGGTTCGGCACTTGGTTGACTCGGCACTTGGTTGATCCGGTATTCAAAATGATTCGGCTATCTCAAAACGACAAAGGGATAACGAAGGCCTGGCACCCCTATTTATAAACGAGCACAGGATGACCGGACCGTATGGTTCGGCACACAAGACCGGACGAAAATCACCTAAGCTGAAGCAAAGCGCGACATATGATGGCATATGCCCCACTTTGGGGGGCAAGTGTTGGGCGCATTTCTAAACAATGCCAAACCATACCATCTCTAAGCATTGCCGGTCCAAGCTCCCTCTCCATCCACCACCGGTCCATTCATCTCCTACCACCGAACCACACGATACTGGGCCAACCTACCTTGCCCACCACCGAATCACCTACCACCAACCAAAGCCCCTCCTAACAATGCCGGTCCAAGGCCACTCCAGGTAATGCCGGTCCAAGATCCTCCATGCATCACCGAACCAATCATCTTTCCATGCCCGTCGAGCCAACCCCTGCCGAACCAATACCACTTCACTCACAACCGAATCGAACTCCATCCAACCCCTACCGGACCGCAAGCCGCTCCAACTATCTCCAGACCAAAGTCTTGCCGAACCAACACTACCAGGCCAGATTGCTTCAACCCAGACCCACCAGCAGCTATATACATTCAAGACCCCTACCCCCAGCCTCACTCTATAAATAGAGGGGCAGGGGTACAATAATGGCAGACAAGTTTGAGAGCTCAAGTACGGAAGGAACTTTCAAACAACTTTCATATACTTGTATACAAAGCTTTGTACTTGTAATCTGAAAGATAAAGGAGAATAACATATAAAGTGGACGTAGGCACGTTCTGGCCGAACCACTATAAATATGTGTGTCTTTTACAGTTTAGTCCATCTATTTTATATATTTGCATAAATCACCCAAACCATCCAGATCAACATAAAATCAACTGATTCATACGACTCGGAGGTGTTTGCCCATTCTTTGTGCAAACAACTGAAGGAGAATGCTATTTATAACCAACATTCTGTATAATGTAATTTGAATATAGTGCTAGTTATAACCAGAATTCTATAGAGTGTAAAAATTGAATAGCGCTGGTCATAATTAGCATTCCGTCCTTCGGACAAAAAATAGAAAATGATGTCCTTTAGCCTAATTATTTTTCAAAGTTTGTCCTTCTCCCTAATTCCCCCTAATGTAGATGTGTATGAAGTAAACATATATGTGTATAGTGCACATACAACATATATAGACATGTGCATGATTTAATATGCTTGTATTTAAGTGTTGAGATTTACATCACAGCAGACACATTTGTCCTTTTACACATTTCTCATCCATAATTAATTTATTGTTTACATACTTCATGTATATAGATACATATATACATAACTATGTATGTAATATTAATATACTAATTTGGTTTATTTCAAAAAATTTGACCAATTCAAAAGGAATTAAATTAATATATATCCTAAGATAGTTTTAAATTTCAAATAGATCAAGATCTAAATAAAACTATCTATTTTAAACCTAAACTCAAGTTCAAGTATTGATATGTGTTTAAATATACACACAGATATATATATATATATATACACACACACACATACCTTTTTAAAATATTTTATATTTTGAAAAAAAATATTTCACATTTTATTTTAGATTATTTAATTAAATATTATGAGTTAGTAGGTGTATTTACATTAAAAAAAAATGGTTTTTGCCTTTTAGCCAAAATTTTCCATCCTAAAATAAATTTTTATTACAAATATGCAAGGATTTGCATTTCGTATTTTTATTTAATGTTATATTGTACGAATTAACATTAAAATAATTTTTTATGCAATAATACTTTGAAGCTATGTAATATTTATATAATATAATTTATATTTCAAAACGAATATATATATATATATTTATAGCTTTGCTAAAAAAAATATAATAATATATACAATTTTATCTCTACTATTAATAAAGAGAATTCAACGAATAGGATTTCCATGGTGTCCTCTTGAAATTTCGAAAATATCATCATCCATCAACAGAATCCTACTACGGGTTTGCAACCTCTACCACCATTCGCTTTAAGACCACTTTTCGGTGGAATTTTACTATCAATTTGCCATTGACACCACCAATCAAACAACTTGAAATAAAGTGTTGTAACTACCAAAACTTTTTCACTTACATGTGGTTTATAAAAAAGTAGATATCTTAAGATATTGAATGCACGTACGTGTGGTTTATACTAGTGTATATAATATTTATTACTATTTTAAACACACTTATGTACATATATTAATAAATTAATATATATGCGTTTATACTTGTTAAAAATCATATTTTGAGTTCTGAAATTAGTTAAAAATAATTTTATTTCAAAAAATTTATTCTTCTCAAAATTCAGATACACAAGCACGCACATATGTGTGTGTATTTTATATATCTATGTATATGTTTTTTATCAATTTAAATATTTATACATGTGTGCAAAGTTAGACAACGGTGACATATATAAATTGTTATAGTTTGTAATGTACAATCAATGTAAATGAAATGAACAAACATATATGGATATGAAATAGTTCTGAAAATATATTATTACCAAAATATAGCCAATGAAAAGAACCTTGGATGTTGAATGTAGCTACTTAGGATCCAATCTTGACTCCTCTTGAAATGCAGCTAACTAGAAGAGAAAACCACACTTTTTAAATATATTTAATTTGATTTGAATTTGATTTGGAAATAAAAAAGATAACACCTTTTTATTTTCAGCCAAGATGGGATCGAGGCGGAGGCTAAGTGTACATGAAAAATGAGATAGGATGAGTGGTTTATATAGGTAACAGAAAGGAGTAAAAGTAGGAGATTTAGATCTCCTTGTTTATATCTTCTCTTACCCTATTCAAAACCAGATTTTAAAAAAAAATCTCCTTTCCCCCTTCTAGTATGACTGACCATAGATGCGCTCAATGGACCTATAGAAATTTCCAAATCTAATCAATATTTATTCATTTTAGATCGAATTTAAATGTCTATTTATATTGTATTCGATATGCACTTATATAACTTTTGTATATGCACTTTATTAAATGCTGATTCAACTAAATCAAATAAAATTTAATAATTGATATTCTAAATATTAATTAACTTATAATACTTATAATCAAATTAAATCATGTGGTATTTAGAGTATTCAACATTGCGCTTGTGCAACTCGAAGGTGTAAATTTAGTTAGCGACTAATATAAAATAATTCGAGTACTAACATTCACACGTCACCTTTGCAGTAGTATGACAGTTTGGCTAAATTTACCACTTACACATTTTCGATAAAAAACAATTTTAATATTTTAAGAGAAACCTGGTAGTAGTAATTATTTCAAAAATTCTCTTCATCGGAACTATATCACATTAAGACTTGTGGAATTTGGTTTTGGTCAAAATTTCAATTCTTCCACATTCAACTTGTATATCCAAATATAAATTTCATGGTTTAATAATTACAATAATTATTAGCAGAACAAATTTGAATAGAGACTTTGACTTTTTATTCACTACAATTGCCAATGATACTAACCTCATATAACAAAGGAGGCAAATTCTCCATCGAATGGTGTTTCACTTCCAATACTTCAACTTAGCCATCTTACGATTTAACTGTAATCAAAGTGGAGTATCTAGGTTGAAGTTTATCAATATTTTCAATTCGAGAGAATTGTGTAATATCGTCACATTGAGATTTTCTATTTGACCTTAGTTATATCAACCAAAAGAAAGCTCTCAAGCAAGTCATTCCATAGTTATCCAATAACTATCATTTGGAGATCCCTCAACAACCATAAGTAATACACTGCCCAACATTTGGAAAGCGTTATGTGCTTTAGTCTTCACAAATGTAGAAATGTTCTATCTTGAATCATCTTAAGAGGGAATATTTAAAATGATTAGCATTACATACTCTATTCTCGATGGATGTATTGATATCCTATCTTGCATCATCTTGATTAGGAATATTTAAAAATGATATTTTAATTTTAATGTGATAAATTTCTTATGATTATAACACATCACTTAACTTATCATTTAATGATTTTCTATTTAATATACGTATATAAGCAGTTAACATTGTATAATATGAAAAGTATATATGGAAAGAAAAACACCTTTTATTTCGAATGATATTTTGCTACAGAGTTAATAATTTACAATAAATTTTGGAATTTCCCCCATGGAGTATCCCTAACTCTATCATATGGCTTATTGAGTAAACTCAAGGTCAGAATCTTAAGGCAAGTAAGTCCTGAAACTCATTAGAGGAATGAATATTTCTATATTTCTCTTAGGGTTTGGAGAAAAATTAAAGTATAGTGGAAGCTTTATTAGAAAAATGAAATGATAACATTTAACCATTCTTATGAGTACTCTACTTTAATAAAGTACCAATCTTACTATCAAAAATAGTATACATTTAATCGTTCTAATATTGTAAGAACATATGCTATATAAAAATGACACTAATCTGCTTAACAATAAAATTCCCAGAAAAATGACCAACTTATGATTATTTCCTGAAAATGACAAACTCACTAGTCCCAATTACACCAATTTTCTAAGAGCGATCACAATAGCACTAAATTATGTAAGATTATGGTCTACTATAACTAAACCTGTAAGAACCAAACCCACTGATCCTGAAATAATTAAATCTTATAACACATGGTTAGATGATTGTTGCATGACCCAAGATTTTTTTTTTGTCTACTTTGGATAAATTATTGCAAAGACAACACAAGAACATGTTTTTTAATAAAATCTTTAATAGCCTTAAATCATTGTTGCAAAGATCACACAAAAACATGTTTGTTCATAAAATATTTAATAGCCTTAAATCATTGTTTGGGGAGAGGCCTTGTTTCGCAAGGTACGAGATAACTAAGAAATTATCCAACACGAAGATGAGTCAGGGCAGTAGTGTACATGACTTTATCATAATGATGAAAGGCTATATTAATAGACTTATTAAGCTCGATGCTAAGTTTGAAAAAGAACTACAAGTAGACTTGATTATAGGCTTGCTAACTCCGTAGTTTGAGCCATGCATATTGAACTTCAATATGAACCAAATAAGTGTGAAAAGTTTGAAGAAGAAAAATGTGGCGGTAAGAAAGGCGCCTCCACTGATAAAGGTGAATTCCAGTGGACCTAGAAATGAGACATTGGAAGAATCTTTTTGGTCGTACGTGAGCAAGCAGCATTGGACCTCGGTTACCAAAAGTGGCGGCCTATTAGTTGAACTCAAACAATGACAGATGCTAAGCGATAAGAATTCTTCCTTCATATTGGAAATCTAGGGACCCAATAATGGTGTCACCATTGTCATAAGAACCGGTATCGAAAAAGGAACTGTACAGAATATCTGAAGCCAGTAAGAGAGAAGAAGGAATCTGATTCCTTAGCTCCTAAACGTATGGTTATGGTTGAAAAATGTTTTTATAAAACTCTTAGGTTTTGGACATCGGATTTAGAACTCATATATGTAATTTGTTACAAGGATTTAGGTGTAGGTGGCTCATGGAAAAAGGAGAAATAAACCTTCAAGTTATTGATGGATCTATTACATATGCAACCATAGTTGGAGATTTTAGTTACATTTGCTTAGTGAATATGTTATTGTTTGAATAGCTGTTATCATGTATTGAACTTTATTTGTGGGATAATTTATGTATCTAGATTGGTTGAGACCGGATATGGTTTCCATTGCAGTAATGATGTTATGAACATTGTGCTTAATTAAAATAGGATTTTTTCTGATCTTTCGGATAATGGCAATTATGTTCTTAATTTTAAACATATATTTGTTGTCAATAATTCTTTTTCCGTTAATCTTAAAGACAGTCATTTATGTAACTTTACGCTAGGTCACATTAGTAACAAAATACTACACAAATAGAAAACCATAGGATTTATCCCATCTTTTGGATATGAATCATTTAGCACTTGCGAGTCACATCTTAAGGAAAAAATGACCAAGCATATCCCTTTTAGTGGAAGCAATGAAAGTATTGATGAACTCTTGGGTCTTGTACATACTGATGTGTGTGGCCTAATGCCTATAAGGACAAAATATTGTTCCTTGTATTATTTAACATTTACCGATGATTTCTCTAGACTAGGATATGTATATCTTTTGAAGAATTAATCCTATGTGTTGGGTTAGACTCGTTCTAGTAGCAATGAAATGGGAAAATTTTAAAAAAAAAATCCACGTTTAGATTGTGTGCCTACGACGTTATTTATTAGCATTGGATCCAATCTATATATTTAAATAAAATTATGTTCTGATTAAAATGAATTTATATTTATTAATTAATCATATTAACTAATTTGATTGAATGTTTATTTGAATATATCGTATAATTAATCAATAATGAATCACATTAATTAGTTTTACTCAATGATTACTTTGAATATACATCTTACATACTCCTAACAGGATGTGATATTATGATGATGTATAAACATGTGTATAGCTATATATATATATATACATATAGATATTGGGATATATATTTATTGTACATATATACAAATATATTATACTTACATATGCATATGAAAATGCTTAAGTGTGTGTGTCGAAATATACTATAATATGTTTATATCTTTTATATATTGATATTTATAGTACCGTGTGTGTGTTTATATATAAATTATGTACTACCATATATTTGTTTATGTACATAGTTTGAAAATAGATTTATATATTAATTTAGATACCTTAAAGTATGTCGAAGATTTAGTAATAGAACCAAAAAAGGAAATTGTCTACCACCTCCTTCACTCGTAGTCTTCAAATTAAAACAAGATCTAATATTTTAGAATGAAAGTTCATTGCATATTCATAAACAAAAATTATTAATATTAAACTTCTTAGATTGAAAATAGTATATACAGACATGTAGACAAAATCATCATTTAAACAATGCTACTAATAGTCAGAGGTACGCCCTTGGGGTAATAATCTGTTACATATATTTATCTCAATAACCAATCTTCTTCAAAGTAAAAAGCGCTTAATCTCTGTTATACACTTGTTACATTGTGATATAGTTACTTAAGTAACTAATTTAAAGTATATTAAATAGAAAATCGCTAAATGATATGTCATGTGATAATAATTACAATATGTTGGAATCACGAGAAATTTATCGCATTAAAATGACATATTATTTTAATTATTCCAAGTCAAGTCGTTTCAAGAAAGGATATAGATTAAACCACCAAGACTAGAGTACGTAACACTCTCTAAATGTTGGACAGTGTAATACATATGGCTGTTGGGGGGCACTAAAGGGTTAAATACTAATAATTATTGGATTACTATGGAATGACTCGCTTGAGAGTTTTCTATTGGTTAATATAACTAAGGTCAAAACGAGAATCTTGAAATACATACTATGTTAGTATCTCGAATATCTGTAATCAATTCATGGTCAAAGTCTCTGGCCAGAGCAGTCGATTAATAATAATAATTATTATTAAATCGAGAATTTTGTACTTGGATTAATCAAGTTGAATATGGACAATGTTGGAATTTTGATCGAAACTAAATTCCATAAGTCTTAATGTGATACAATGTTAACGAAGAAAATTAGTGTAAATATTCATTGCTACCAGATACCACTTATAATAGTAAATTGGATTTCTACCAACGAAATGTGTAAGTGATAAATTCAAGCAAAATATCACAACGCTAGCTTAGGTGACGTATGAACGTTAATACCTGTCTTATTCGTTATTAGTCACTGACTTAATTTACACTTTTGAGTCGTACAACTATTGATGAATATACCAAAAAACCATATGATTTATTTAATTTATAATCATAGAAAATTAATTGAATTAATATTTGTGAAATATTAACTTTTTATATTTTATTTTATTTGAATTTTCGAATGCCACTTGTATTTAATTAAATGCATATATAAAAGTTATATATGTGCATGTCGATATATGATATCGATAAAATATGTAAATTAGATTTAAATAGGTTAATCATTAATAGGTTTGTGAAATTTTAATGTTCGATCTGCCACATTCTTGGCAGGTCAAAGGAGAAAGAAAAGAGTTTTCTAATGGGATTTGAAAATGGAAACTGTAATTGAAGGAAGGAAAGAGGTCCCACTCTTTCATTCTAATTGATTACCTACTTAATTCATTCGTTGTCTTTTGCTTTCTTATTCATGCTTTCATCGTAGAAATTCCATGGCTTTATCGAGTAAAATTCCTAATATAGCTCAAACAAAATCAAAATTATTCAAGGTGGTTGCTATCTCTTGATCCTAGCAAAATTCGAGGCTAATTCAATCGAACCTGGGGTTTTACTCATCACCAAAAATGTGATTTATGGCTTCATCATTAGGTAATTTTCTAATTTTATTTTATTATAGTTTCATCATGCCAATAAACTTTAGATCCTATACATGCTACTTCTAATCTAATTATTTGTTCATCATGTTGCTATATAGTTTTGATATCATATATGCTATACTTTAGTTAATACATATTCATCATTTTGGTATAATTTAGATCCTATACATGCTACATCTCATTTGATCATATGTTCTATCTTTGTATAGTTTAGATCTAGTTATTTTTCAACAAATTTTTATGTGCCTAAATTGTTCGATCTATTATTTATCACTGTTTTAGAAATTAATGTTTAAAAAATAATTTGTGGACTAGAAATATATTTTAAATTAATTGACATTATTTTATAACTCGCTATATACACAAACATAAATAAGTTAGATATGTGAATTCATGTTTTTCATTTTCGAAATTAATTCATTTGGTAATTGTTTAAGAGTTGTTTTTATTCAAAATTCATAAGTCGACTTCTGTGTAAAAAATCAAAAACTGAATCCTTCCTAAGCTAAAGATGGATTTAAATTTGTTACTTTAGTTTCTAAAATATATAGTAAATTACAAAATTCACAACACACACACACGTGTGTGTATGTTACTTTAAATTTAAAAATAGTTTGCAATTATTCATATATGTATACATATATGTATATTTATGTTATTACGACTCAAATTTCATAAAATGAATTTTTGTGTGAAATCAAAGCTTTAAATTTTAGATCCTTCATAAATTAAAATTAGGTTCGAAATTGTTTGTTTTTTATTTCAAAACATATTAGCCAAAGTTAGGATGTGTTTAATCATTCAAAACTATTTTGTAATGGCATTAAAGGATGGGTAAATGAAAGGAGATAACTCTATCTTTTGCTCTCCTTGTTTATTGCTTTCTTGAACATAGTAGATTGTCATTTTGAATATAAGTAAACTTTCGATTAATTAAAATAACTTTAATACATGTTATATATGTAAATATAACTAAATTATTTACGCATACACATATATTTCATTTTTATATAATTTCAAAATAAATTATGGACAACAAATTCATATATAAATGTTGAATGTGTCTATTGTAGTTTAAATCCAACATTTATATTTGAAACAATAGCTATGCACACTGCATATATGGTGCACTTACACTATACACATATGAGTGTATTTGATACATTCATTATAAAATATTTAAATTAAATTTAAAACCCTTTTAAATAGTTTAAACATAATAAAATTTTATTTAAAAAAAATTAGATTAGATATAATAAACCTTTAGATTTCATAGGCTTAATAGATACAAAAATAAGATTTTTTTTTAATCTACGTATTTCATCCGCTTTCGAGTCCATTAATCGTATCAAAGCTCATGGCCTATGCGGTCTAAATTAGCAACAGTAGGGCTAACTGATTAATGCCTGTCCATTTAGGAGGGTGTCTAGAAAGTTAGTGCCTAAGGTTGGGTTCGAGTAATAAGTACTGTAACAACCCGATATTTTCAACCATTCGTATCCGCACCTGTCGGACTTGAATTGCTCAAAATACCGCGTTGTAAATAAAATTTGGCAAACCTCAGAATATACAATAAATACATAATCACATATCACAGACACAGAGTATTTAATAATGCAGCGGAAGTAAAAGAGATAGTAGTTCATGAAGCTACTATATATATAAGATATATCAGAGTTAAATAATATATAGCAGAAGAGTAACAAGATACATCAAAAATCAGAATACATCACTGGAAACACTGGATACTGAAAACAAATAGATGGCTGGATCTTCAAGCAAAGCTCCAATTCCGAAGGTGAGTCTTGAATGCTGAATCACTCAATCTGACTTGAGCGTAAAGCAAAATACAAAACACTCGAGTCGGGACATAAATACTTATGAACTGTAAATAAACTCAAGTGCACAGTAACAAAATGCATCAGTAACTTAAAGGATGCTTGGGATCGCCCATCCTTTAAGGATCCATTAAACTATTTACTATGAAGTAATATTGCGCTACTATAATAATGTCTATAGTAAAATAAACATACTTTTAAATAGCGTCCCGGGCTACCCATATCACCCTTCACACATAATAGTCCTAGTAGTCCATCCAATATCATGCCATCTCCACTCCAGGTGACTGTCAGAGGAAACCACACGGGCTACGGGAGAAAATCAAACTCGTAGTAAAGGCTCGGTATGGTAGGTGACACGGCACACAAGGCAATGCCAGGGTAGATATACCAATTACACACACGGGCTGGTGGTAACGTAGCAGCCACATACGCCCACCTCGGAACACACTCCCATATCAAATCGGAGGATGGTCATCTAATCAATCACCAGTAAGAGTATAGTATCGAAGGAATGTGTCCGATCGGAGGAATGACCACACTTGGCCTGAGATCGCTCCCGTTTTAGCCACCTTATGCCAACTCATGGGAGTTGGGTCCATGTAATATACCTAAAGAACGTCGCCACCATCCTACTTCATTCTGGAATCTCCATCGCGTACACGGTTGTTAAGTGGTTTTCGGAGTTGGCAGAGAGTATGACAACTTCCGATCCCGATCTGTTTAACAACCAAACGTTATTATAACGCCGTTGTAACGCCCCACCCCGAGTCCCACATTAACAAAGAGAATTACTGGGTAATTATATCTGCTAATGTGGAGAATAGGGCTGGTTAGGAGCGACCATCTATAATCTTGTCTTAAACATCTACTGCACACGTCGATAAATGCTCTATATTTTTTTTTCTTGATTGAAGTAAATCGACATATCCAATAAATGCTTAATACAAAACTATAGGTGGCTAATGGATCTATCAGAACAAAATACAATAACAAAATGCATATCGCATCATAGAATAGTAATCATCATATATATAAATACATATACATAGATACATCCCAGTATGATACAAACTGATACACAAAAGTGGTACAGAGACCACACTATATACATCTAATCAAATACATATCAGAGTCAAGCGGAAAATAATATAAACTACACAAAAGTGCTAGGCTGGTATCCAAGCAAATGCATCAGAGGTAAGTCCTGTAACTGATAGCTAACCTGAAACAACTCGGTCTGACCCGAGTATAAAATGCTCGGGTCAGTCTAGCTAAAAGAATCAGTAAAATGTGATAGCAGAATAATAGAGCATAAGAGCATAGTGATATTCTTCATAAACAAGAAGAAACAATAAGAAAGCTAACCATAAATATATGGAGGATACGCATCATGTATGGCATATATAATTACACTAACTGATAGAACACTATTGCTTCAATAAGCATAAAACACAAAGGAGAGGAAAAATCTCATGAATCGCCAAAATGTAGCACGCCTCATATCATCGGCAATCATAAATCAAATAAGAATGGTTTAGGGAATAGTATAATGTAAACTCCTAAATGAGTAATTCCCAAACCCGCCATATCGGCAACTCCAAGGAAAACATAAGCAAAAACCATCTCGACATAAGCCACAACGCAAATGTCGACAAAGAAATAAAAATCTCATACAACGCCAAACGGCAAATCTCAAAAATAGCGCCAATAGGCAATCTCAATACATATACATGCCAAAAGGCAAATCTCAACACGCCAGTGTAGGCAATGAAAATCTCAAAAGAACTCCCAAGAGTCCAAAAATCCCAAAGTAATCGCCACCGAATGGTTCAAAGGACCGATTCCAAAATGATGACACGCAAGGGTAAAAATCATCTCAAAAAGGTTTTGCACGTGCTATTTTTGCCGAGTACTGTTTCACATAATAGGTACCTCGCCCAAAGGCAAACATCAAAAGACAAATACGCCGCAATGGCAAATATGCCGCAATGGCAAACGTCCGAAGACAAATACGCCGCAATGGCAAACGTCCGAAGACAAATACGCCGCAATGGCAAATGACCCGAAGGTCCAGTACTGGCACGCCAACAGGCAAATGTGTCACAAACTCTCGGAAAGAAACCCGAAAAGTGTTAACGTGTGTCCCATACCACCCGTTCGCACTAAACGGTTTACTAACCGGTAGTAAATTTCACACTCAAAGCAGTAAAAGGTTCACCTCATATCATCGGTAACCTAGACCCGTAGGCCAAAACGATCAAACGGACAAGTCAGGAATTAACCGATAAGATAAACGCACGTGTCCCATACCACGTATTTTACCAAACCATTTAATTCTCCTTCTCATTCGCTCGAAATGTGCAAAAACGTGTAATTCAAATATAGTCTTGAAATCAATTATAAAATCCATGCACGAAAACATCAAAATCAATTCAAATTCAGCTGAGTTTTCTCAAATATAACTCGAATAAATAAAAAACATTGCAACTTAAAATCATTATAGAATGTCAACTTTCTAATGTATAGAAACATCCTTTTGAAAACATCATAATTCATCTCTGAAAATACAGAAGAAACAGTGCAAAACAACAGAATAAAGGTATGGATAACACACATTTAAACACACTTAGGCAAGTGACTCAAACTTTTTATAGTAGCTTTGAATGTCAGTTTATTTTATTTATAGAAAATTTCAAAGTTAAATTCCTAAGCAAGTGGTGCAGATTTCATAATCTTTAACAACCATTTTAAACTCAGATATGTAAATCTCAGTTTACATATACTCACTTTGTAAAAATCATATAAGTTCGAAATGTAACCTTTTTCACTCAGACTTTTTACAGTAGCTTTGAATATTAGTCTAGATTATATATATAGAATTTCAAAGCCAAAAACCTAACCAATTGGTATAGATTTCATATTCTTTAATCACCATTTTCAACTCAGATTTGAAAATTTCAGTTTACATATATATACCCACTTTACAAAAATCATATAAATTCGAAATTTAATCTTTTTCACTCAATATTTTTACAGTAGCTTTGAATATTAGTCTAGATTATATGAATAGAATTGCAAAGCCAAAAACATGATCAATTGGTACAGATTTCACATTCTTTAATCACCATTTTCAACTCAGATTTGTAAATTTCAGTTTACATATACCCACTTTACAAAAATCATATAAATTCGAAATTTAATCTTTTTCACTCAAAATTTTTATAGTAGCTTTGAATATTAGTCTAGATTATATGCATAGAATTTCAAAGCCAAAAACATGATCAATTGGTACAGATTTCATATTCTTTAACCACCATTTTCAACTCAGATTTGTAAATTTCAGTTTACATGTACCCACTTTGCAAAAATCATGTAAATTCGAAATTTAATCTTTTTCACTCAAACTTTTTACAATAGCTTTGAATATTAGTCTAGATTATATATATAGAATTTCAAAGCCAAAAACCTTACCAATTGGTACAGATTTCATATTCTTTGACTATCATTTTCAACTCAGATTTGATGAATCTAAATTGACATAATGTTAACCAAACAAATTAACCAATTTAACTCTTACCTCATGTAACAACCCTGGTTGGAGAGTACCGTAAATATTAAATTATAATGAAGATTATAATTTAATATTGGAATTAATTGAATTTATTGGAAGAAAATGATGAATTATATTGTTTATTTGGAATAAACAATATAATATGAATAAATTTTGGGAGAACAATATAAAATAAGGTTTATTTCAAAGTAAATGATTGAAGCAAATTTAAGATGAAGGAAAGATGAAGTAAACAACTTAATTGTGATCTTTGAGTTGGAAATTATCATTGATGGAATTTAGTAGGAGCATTAAAGGAATATTGGCAATTTATTCCAATATTCTCCTTTTATTGTAAAATAAAAGGGAAAATAAAAGTAGAAAGATTTCATTGTATTAATAGTAATAAACATATGTGTGAGATAAACTTGTTCCTTTATTTCATGAATTTTGAATATAGAGATGCAACTATATTCAATTAACATGTACGATTTGGCGATAATGTAATTTATTGTCAAATTGCATCTTTTCTTTGTTAAATACAAAGAAAATTGTTAAATAATTGTTTAATCATCATATGCATAATGAATTTGAATTTTTGGGCTAATGAATTGTAACAAAATAAATTAATCACTCCATTTCGATGGTTGGAGTGGTTTGGAATAATTAATGGAATTTGGTTTGGGTTGGGGAAATCATATTGGTAATTTTAAAACCAATAATACATTTTATTGTAAAATAAAATGTGGGGAATAAGGAAGAAAAAAAAAATCTTCTTTGAGTATAAAAAAAAAATGATGGACATGAGTAAAATAAAGTTTCTACTTTATTTCATGAATTTGAATGTAGTTAATTGACTACATTTGATTAAATTGATAATTTGTACAATATTGTGCTTGTTTGCCAATATTGTCATTTTATTAATTAAATATAAATATAAGAATGAGTTAATAAAATAATTAATCATGATAACTATGATTAAAAATGTGAGAAATAATTTAATAATGTCTAAACCTATATTTGTTTTGTTTTGGGTACATAATATCTTTTTATTTAACCAATTGCATTAAATTTGCAATTTATTTTGCAATTATGGGAAAATTGGATAAATTGAGTAATAAATGGAAATTTAATAACAAATTTGTTAAAACTTATGTTTTGATAATTTTATTAAAAACTAGATGACATAACGAATCCAACGCATCCAAAATCATTAAAAACGGATTAAAAATGTAGGAGTTATGAAGATTTAAGCATTGTATAAGTGTAAATAAACTTAAACAAATTTTTGCCTAAGTAAAATTAATATGGGTCATTGGGTTAAGCCCAAACCCAATATACACTAGAGAAACTTCTAGAGCCAGGAAAGAAGTACATACACTTCTTCCTCCTTCAGCTCATTTGAGAAAAGAAACCCTAGAAGCTCAAAAATTAGAAACAATGGCCGCCATCTCAAACCCTAGCCATAATTAATAAAATTCTTTGCTAAATCAATAGAAATTTGGATCTAATTCAACAAGAAGGTAATCTCCATCCTTCTCTATCTTGAATTTGAGGAGAAATCCATATTTGTTTATTGTAATTCTTGTTTTGTAATTTATCTTCTCTTGCATGCCTATTTTCAACAATCATAGGTCCGGCAAAGGCAAATTCGAGTTGAAAGCTTCCATCTTCAAGCCTAAATCATCATCTTTTTACTGCTAATAGGTAAGCTAAGGCTTATAGCAACTGTAAACAAATAAATTTCAGCAGCAAATAATCTCTTGCTTGAAATATTTGGTTAAATATGTTGAATTTTACCTCTGTTCTATATTGATTGGTGCTGAAAATGCCCTGTCTTGTTTTACTCATATCTGGCTCGTCCGGTATTGGATTGACGCCAAACTTTTTTCAGATTGTAGAGGACTGATTAGGGTTTGTTTATTTTAAATTTCATTGAGTTCTGAGTCCGTTTGGACCTTCTTAGTTGCTGTCAAAAATGAAAATCCGAGAGGGACTAAGCCCAGAATATTCTAGTGGCTGGTTAGTGTTTTCACCATAACTTTTGTGTTTCTTATCGGAATTTTGATTTCTTGGATGTTCTGAAATCCTTGTGAAATATCCCACAACTTTCATGTTTTCGGTTTTGACTGATTTTGAAGTCTACATAGTGGAAAATTGGCATTTTCATCGCTGGCCTGTGTTGACAGGCAGCGCAAATAATTTCTTTCTTAGTAGTATTTTGATCATAACTTCTTCGTTACTCATTGGAATATCAAAATTTATGAAGTTTTGGAAACCTGAGGCTGTTGGCTACAATTTTTGTATTTTTTATTTTGTAGAATTTCAAAGTTTGCATGGTGGAAAATTGATGTTTTCAATGTTGGCCTGTTATGAACTGCCCCAACATTGATGTACTTGTTCGACTTTGATGATTTCATTTGCATGCTTTTGCAAGAATTTTACTACGAAATTTGATGCTAACATTTGATTCTTTTTTCCAGCAATGGACTAGTAAATTTAGAATGTGACTTGAATTCAAATTGGTTTTAAATACGATTTAAATTTTGAATATCGGTTTTTACCGATTAAATTGCAAATTGATGTTTTTCTGAGTTTTAAAAATCCGAATAAATTGCATAAAATCTTCTAAAATCATGGGTTGAGCAATAAATGTTTTTATACATTTTTAAAGGTTTTTAAACAATTATTCTTTATTTTCTAGGCTTTCAAAAATCATTAAAATTCTTTAAATGATGGGTTTTCACTCATAATCCTTTAGATAAATTTCTATAAATTGGTTTAAAATCCCGTTTTCTCTAGTAAAATATATTATAATTAATTTTATTTACTTTAATTACTTTTATGCTTTTTCGGACATATAAGGAAACAAATTAAAAGATTTAGTAAATCCGTGAGGTATGGGACTTGAGTATTTACTTTTTCGGTTAAATTCGGACTTGTACTATCGAAACGACATTGAGAAATCTTTTTGATTTCCTCCTTGGGATTTACCACTTTGTGGTCTGGGATAGAGTGTTATATTAGTCTTTTAGACTAATAACTTTAGTCTAATATTTCGTATTCGGAAGCATATACGACATGGGACTATCTTGGGAAAAACACTATTGCCGATGATATGAGGCAATTGTTTTATATGAGATTTTCTGAGATTTATAATTTTATGGAATTTTCCACTTGTCAATGAGATGAGACAGGTTAGATATTATATGCCTTACGCCAATGACATGAGGCAATTCTTTGAGATTTTGATGCATTTGTTAGTGTGGCATCGACTAGCGGCTAGAAAACCGCTGAGTGAGGACGTACGGTATGGGACGTACGTAACCACTTTTCGGGTTACTATCCGAGAGTTTCTGACACATTCTGGGAATTACTAGTGCTATGACCTTTGGGTCATCTGAGAATCTAGGAATCTGAGAATCTGGGAAATTAAGAATCTGGGAAAGTGTGACTTCGGTCGCCTTAGAGATTCATGTGGGTACCTAACTATATTACTAGCACTAGTCTGAGAACTTTAGCACGTGCAACATGCTTTAGCATGTAATTATTGGCCAATCTGAGATTTATTTTATGAGTTAAGAAAATTTTGATTTCACCATATTTTGATGTGTTTACTTAGCCTTATAGAGATGAACAAGGCAAAATATGAGTTTTTGAGGACTTTGGTGATTTCAATTTTATGGTTTTATACTTGGGTTTCATTTACTACTTTGAGAAGTTTATTTATTCATGTATCATATTTGGATGTTTTCTTTATATGCATGAATCCCCTAGTATTAACCCAAGTAAGTGTAGAATTATACCATCTTAGAGGTAGACAATTCTTGATATCAACCTTAGTCATTCTTATCAATTATTGGTTCCTTGATGTATGTTTCCCCTTATACCTTATCGTATTTCCTCTCTAACGATAAGATTCAGTTGCCTGACCCGTGTGTTTTCACTCGGGTCAGACCGAGTTGTTTCAGGTATAATCTATTGGGCTTAGCTTGAAGTTGATGTTGGATATCAGCTCTTCTTTCTCTTGAGTAGTTTATTTCTTCTGCATACTCTGATGTTTTTACATTTGATTCGATGTATATGGTGTGGTCGTATACAACCTTTATTGTATTCATATTGTATTGTACTGAACGTGTATCAGTGTATATGTATATATATATGATGTTGGTTACTGTTCTGTGATGTGATTTACATTCAGTTATTGTATTTTGTTCTGATAGATCCGTTTGCCACCTATAGTTTTGGATTAAGCATTTACTGGGTATGTCGATCCACTTGAGTTGAAAAATTATAATGCATTTATCGACGTATTCAATGGATGTTTAAGACAAAATTTTAGATGGTCGCCCTTAACCAGCCCTATTCTCCGCTTTAGTAGACAGAATTACTCATTAATTCTCTTTACTAAGGTGGGTCTCGGGGTGGGGCGTTACACCTCATAACAACCATCATACAATAAATTAGCATTAAAAAGACAATCATTTCATAGCCTAATCATTAGAGATAGATGTTGTGAGTGTTCAAAACTCACCTTATCATCTTCCAAATCGCATGCATCAACAAATAAACGAATCACTGAAAAATCTGTGTTTTCCTCCTCAGTGCAGCAAGGGTTTAGCATAACAAAACTAAGTGTTTTCCTACGAAAATTTTACAGAAGTTGTATCCGTGAGGTTAGAACAACATATCCAAATTTCATGTTTTTATGATTTTTCTACAATTAGTTATGAATTTTATACTGACCTTCGTTTTCAGCCAAGATCTAACTCGAAAACCACTAGAGAAAACAAGACCTTTGACCCATTCAAAACTAAACTAATTGCCATGACATTTGGAGCAGTGGTGCTGGAGCATATCAGCAATAATATATCCAAATTTTAGAATTTTTGAGAATTTATTTGATTTATTATGATTTTTGGAGCAGGTAGGGATTGGTGAAAAGAGTTGTAGAAAGAGGAGTTTGAGTTTTCTGGTTTCAAGTTTTTGAGAAATGTAATGAACGTACAGCGCAAAGAAGAGAGGAGTTATCTCTTCTTCACTTGTAGGTGGGCTTAGGTTGGAGATTTGAGCCCAAATCCGTTAATAAATCAATTTTTCACTATTTTAAACACACACAAAACACCTTTTAGGTCTATCTTTGAAAAATAATATCTCCTAAACTAAAGCTCATAAAAATGCAAACTTATTTTCAAAAATTAAGTACAAGACTTAATCTTTGCAATGAAACTAAAATCACTCATTTTTATGGTCGTTAGACACTTCAGATAATTTATTGAAAATAGACATTTTCAGGTTTGTACAAAAATGTAAAACATGTTTAAAATAGATTTTAGCTCTCTAACTTATAATTTCTTCATAAGGAAATTTATGAATCACTTTAATAACATAATTAAGATTTTTAACCACGTTTACATTGGTAAATTTACAATAAAATATCTTATTTTATTATTTCAAAAATGCAGGTTATTACAGACTTCCCCCTTAAAGAAATTGCGTCCTCGCAATTCCAATTAAGAGAAAAGTCTATAATCCTCTTTGTAAATCCACTTTGTACATTACTTATGGTAATCTTATGAAAACAATATAAAGTTTTCTTATCAAAATTTTAATTATTAAAATTTACCAAGTTCTAAAAAAATTCTAACACCTTTATATTTTTGAAAAAAAATTATATGCAAACACTCCAAAATCATGTAAGAACTCAAACTTCAAGGAATTCAAAAAAAAAACAAAAACAAAAAATCAAAATAGAAATCTTAAACAAAGCTAAACATTAATATGTCAAACATTGCACTTGTTTATAAAAAAAGAAATACTCAAGATGATTATAAGTGGAAGCTCAAATCATGTATAATATAGTAATCAGCAAAAGAAATCTAGAAAAACAAAAATGCTGAGATATCCAAAATATCCCAACTTGTGAGCATACAAATCTATCTAACACAATGGTTTACAAAAATTGTCCCAAGGACCCATAAATGGATGTAAAATCCATAAAACACAAATGAGCGAAAAGCTCCCTGAGAGCAGAAACTCTCGTGAATCTAAACCTAAAAATGGTCTAAAACCCAATGGATATATCCCATAAATCAAAAATCAAAGTCTGTCCTGAAAACCAGGATTTAATTAAGAAGAGCACATCGTTACGCCTAATTAGAGACGTATCAAAAGATAACGCCTAACACAATCGAGGTATAATCCCCTCGCGGATACTAGAGACAAGCCCATAGTAAGTCAAATCATAGAATGATCATTCTTGATCAGTAAGTGTAATATACTCTCAGTTAGTAAATAAATGAGTGTCGCTCAATGTCCCACAACCACTCTGCATTACTTAATTATTTACAAAAAAAGATGATAAATTCCACTTGACTAAAATATGATTTCAATCCAATAAGTCCGGGAATTAATCGATGAAGTAAACACAAGTGTTTCTTACCACTTCTTTTATTAGAACGTTTAATTCAATTTCCTATTCAACTAAAAATATGAAATCATACTGAAAACAAACAAGACATTTATAGTGAAAATTGCAAAAAGTAACAATTCAAATGTTACCAAAGGAAAGCTTAAAACGGCTTTCATAGCCAAGGATTGGAATAAGCGACATTGAAATAAACTTGTTGTTGAAAGCACTTATTCAAATTCAAATTCTTTTATAATATTTTATTTTCACAAATAATGATATTTACTTCCAAATCAATCATTCCATTTTATATATAAGGCATTAGCAATGTTTATTTCCAAAATACTTGTTTTGAAAACTTAACACATTGGTATATGTGAATATGCTTTCCAAGTCATTTATATCTCAATTTGAAATAATATTTAACTCACTCAAAAGTCATTCTTATCATTAAGTATTATTTTCCATACATTCATAATTATTTAAACACTTCAAATATTATGACATAAAATTGTTTTACATAGCAAATCTCATATGTTGTTCTTCTTAACATATAACAAATTTAATAGTTAAAAATTTACAATTTAACAATCAATCTAATGACGTTGTCTTTCCATCTATTAATAGCAAATTGTTTTGTCAAATGGCTGCGATGTTGATTGCAAAATCAACACGGCCTCGCCATAAATTTTTGCTATTGCTAAGGTTCGGTGGCTATGAACGTCATCTAAACTTAATACAAAAAAAAAACATTTTTAATATTGGAACACAAACTGTTGTGTCGGACTGTCTCGTCAAAGCGTTTAGAAATCCCTATCGATACCGTGGCGTCCCGCATCTCGACCAGAATTCATAACACACTCCACGGGCAATTTAACACAAGACAAATTTCAAAATTCATAAATTTCAAAATTCTTATAAAAATGAAAATCCATCAATAACAATTCAAAGATGCAAACATTTATCATGCATTCAATAATTAATTATAATTAAATAAACAACAAAAATATGGTGCTTAGCGGAAATAGTTTATCCGCTTCACAATTCTGATTACTAATGGATCAACACACTAATGGATAACCTTTAACTTTCAAAAATCATTTTATATAAAAAAGTTATAAAATAATTTAAAATATCTACAAATATTTCCCAATGATTATTCCCGATAATCATTTATAATTCTATTTGGTATAGTATGTAAATTCCAATGTCAACCCAACACACCCAAGGGCCGAGACTCTAAATCTATCTAGGTCAAGATTAGTGCTTCTTATATTCTATATTGTTCTGAACCGGAGATAAAGATTATTCATAAGGAATATATCATTAACTCAAATATGGAATACAACGGAATCAAAATGCATTCCTAGACATATTCCCAAACTTCTATCTACCCTAAAGGACACGATAAGAACAAAGGCACGATGATTCCGGGATTGGTAACACTTGTACTACACTTTGATGTATCTAATATGTGTTTCTTTTCCGTGTTTATCATATTTTGTTCTGAACTCAACTCTGATACCAAGCTGTAACGCCCCACCCCGAGACCCACATTAACAAAGAGAATTACTGGGTAATTATATCTGCTAATGTGGAGAATAGGGCTGGTTAGGAGCGACCATCTATAATCTTGTCTTAAACATCTACTGCACACGTCGATAAATGCTCTATATTTTTTTTCTTGATTCAAGTAAATCAACATATCCAATAAATGCTTAATACAAAACTATAGGTGGCTAATGGATCTATCAGAACAAAATACAATAACAAAATGCATATCGCATCATAGAACAGTAATCAACATATATATAAATACATATACATAGATACATCCCAGTATGATACAAACTGATACACAAAAGTGGTACAGAGACCACACTATATACATCTAATCAAATACATATCAGAGTCAAGCGGAAAATAATATAAACTACACAAAAGTGCTAGGCTGGTATCCAAGCAAATGCATCAGAGGTAAGTCCTGTAACTGATAGCTAACCTGAAACAACTCGGTCTGACCCGAGTATAAAATGCTCGGGTCAGTCTAGCTAAAAGAATCAGTAAAATGTGATAGCAGAATAATAGAGCATAAGAGCATAGTGATATTCTTCATAAACAAGAAGAAACAATAAGAAAGCTAACCATAGATATATGGAGGATACGCATCATGTATGGCATATATAATTACACTAACTGATAGAACACTATTGCTTCAATAAGCATAAAACACAAAGGAGAGGAAAAATCTCATGAATCGCCAAAATGTAGCATGCCTCATATCATCGGCAATCATAAATCAAATAAGAATGGTTTAGGGAATAGTATAATGTAAACTCCTAAATGAGTAATTCCCAAACCCGCCATATCGGCAACTCCAAGGAAAACATAAGCAAAAGCCATCTCGACATAAGCCACAAGGCAAATGTCGACAAAGAAATAAAAATCTCATACAACGCCAAATGGCAAATCTAAAAAATAGCGCCAATAGGCAATCTCAATATATATACATGCCAAAAGGCAAATCTCAACACGCCAGTGTAGGCAATGAAAATCTCAAAAGAACTCCCAAGAGTCCAAAAATCCCAAAGTAATCGCCATCGAATGGTTCAAAGGACCGATTCCAAAATGACGACACGCAAGGGTAAAAATCATCACAAAAAGGTTTTGCACGTGCTATTTTTGCCGAGTACTGTTTCACATAATAGGTACATCGTCCAAAGGAAAACATCAAAAGACAAATACGCCGCAATG